>JASDDO010000019.1:764057463-764657463 GCA_030015575.1 Agapanthus africanus | reverse complement strand
TGTAGGTATCGACCGTTGATCCTAACCTGACTTTGTGGTGTCTAGGAAAGTGTGTCTAAGGCAAGTGGTTACTTAATTAGGTCCACTAATTACGTGGTGGAGAGCCTCCCACTTACCTGGCCACAATTGGCGGTGAAGAGGCGGTTTGAGGTCCTATTTCTTGCCCTTTGGAACAGTTAGGAGCTGTCTAGCTAACTTAGGTGACCTTAGATCTAGGCCTGATTGTGCATTTGTGGTTGATTGAACGTGTGTCTAAGACCTTTATCGAAAACTTTTTTTTTTTGCAAAAATCTCCACATAAAAAAAAGAAAAAAAGGAAATTTTTTTTTTTTACAAAAACTTGCAACTTGTCGCTAAAATCCGTGCACCCTACTTACACCACTTTCTTTCCATTGACGTTTTCTTACCTCCACATTCTGTTTTTCACCTTTTTGACTACACTACCTTTTTAGTGTATGTCCGGTTGGACTAGAGACACCAGTGGCCGATTAGTCCGTGTCTCGTTGGTACCGATCGACGAAACTTTCGACTCCGAAGTCGAAATTCCTTCCACTTCCTTACCTTCACCTTCACATTCTTCCTCCGAAGGGATGTCGGGATATAATCCTAACAACACCTTACCCACGGGACTGATTCCACCTCCGTTAGATGCGAATAACCCGTAACACCCGCCTGTTGAAGCGTCCCAATGAATCGTGCTCCAGGATCTTTTCTACCCTATCCGCACCGCCTTACCTACTTGTCTTTCACTCCCACCGGCAAATAGGGACAATTTTGAGATCAAACCCCACTTCATCAATATGTTGCCAAAATTTCACGGACTGGAATCCGAAGATGCCTATATCTTCATAAACAAATTCCAAAACGTTTGCGCAATGATGAAAACAACCCAATTATCAGATGATGATATAAGGCTAAGGGTCATTCCTTTCACCTTATGTGACTTAGTCGAGAAGTGGTTATACAGCACAACATCACATTCAATTAAAAATTGGGATGAGTTTGTTAAAGCTTTTCTTAAAAAGTTTTATCCTCATCACAAGACCGCGAGAATTCGCAATGAGATTATACAATTTTCCCAACTTCCTTCCGAACCATTTTGGAAGTGTTTTGAAGGATTCAAAGACCTACTTGTTCAATGCCCTCACCATGGTATCGAAAATTGGCAACTTTGCCAAACTTTATACGAGGGATTGAACCCACTAACGAAGCAGTTGCTGGAAACCATTTGTCAAGGTCACTTTCTAACCAAATCTAGTGAGGAAGCTTGGCAGTTTCTCGAGAATCTTGCTGAACAAACACTTCAGTGGGAAAGCACTAAGACCACCTCATCTTCTTCTGCTGGTCAATCTAGGGTAGGCATACATCAATTAGATATGTCGATTGCTATGAAGGCTTAGATGGCCGCACTTACGAAAAAGCTAGAAGCCATTGAGACCAAAATCTCATCGCCTTCTCCTGCCCCTGCTTTACCCTCACGAACTGTTTGTGCTTGTTGTTCGGATCCATCACACCTTACCGAAGAGTGTCCTTACAATCCACCTATTCAAGGACAAGATCAAGTCAATGCTGCCTTTCAACAACGACAAAGAAATGATCCATACTCTTCGACTTATAATCCGGGTTGGAGGAGTCATCCAAATTTTGCTTGGAATCAAAATCAACAATTTCAAGGAAACAACAACTTTCAAAGGCCTCCTCCTCCACAACAACAAGCACCACAACAAACTCAATACCAGCAACCTTTCCAACCACAACCTTATCCAAATCAAACGAACAATTTTGTGCCTAACAACTTTTACCCTCAAAACAATTTTGTTCAACCAAATGATGATAAGGTTACCTCACTAGAAAGAAGTCTAGATGCGTTTCTCAAACAATCTACACAATCCGCAGCAAGGCTGGAGACTTCCATCCAGTCTTTTGTGCACAACAATGCTTCTACGATCAAAGCATCAAATCTATTGAGGCACAAATTGCATAACTAATTGCTGCGTTGAGCGAGAGAGAAAAGGGAAAGCTTCCATCTCAACCATTGCCAAATCCCGGTCACACACACAACGCACATGTCGCATATGAATATCAAAATCATAATGTAAATGCGGTGACCACGTTGAGATCTGGAAGAGTGTTGCAAAATAACGTGGGTATTAGTGATGACACCCCTGCCGGTGGTTTTTCATCATCATCTTCTTCTTCTCCATCCTCTTCTTCTTCACCTTCATCTTCTTCGTTAGAGCCTATTCTTCATTCTTCAAAAGGCTCTTCTTCTTCCAATCCGAACGAACCCACTTCTCACTTCACGAACACGCCCACATTGGGATCCGTTCCAACTCCACATTCTACTCCACAGACATTGGACTCAACAGATTTTCAAAATGCTCCATTTCCAAACAGGTTGAGTTCCAATAAACCAACTCCACAAATGGAGAAGATTGTGGAGTTATTTAAACAGGTTAGCATAAATATACCTCTCTTGGATGCAATCTAACAAGTCCTTTCTTACGCGAAAATCTTAAAGGGCTTATGCTCCTCGAAGAGAAAATCTCAAATACCCAAGAAAGTGCTAGTAGCTAGTGCCGTAAGCAATGCTATTAACCAACGTCAACCCTTACCCCAAAAACGAAAGGACCCTGGCTGTCTTACAATTTCAATAACAATTGGGGATAAGAACATCAATCGAGCACTTTTAGATCTTGGGTCTAGTGTTAACCTGCTTCCCTACTCTGTGTATGAGCAATTAGGGGTTGGAGAGTTGAAACCCACTCGTTGTACTCTCCAAATGGCTGATCAATCAATCACACATCCTAGGGGTGAGTTAGAGGATGTGTTGATCAAAGTAGGGGACGTCATATTCCCCGTTGATTTTATTATTATGGACACACAACCTGTTGCTAACCCACAAAACCAAATTCCGGTGATCCTCGGTCGACCATTTTTGGCCACTTCCAATGCCATAATAAATTGTCGCAATGGCTCTATGACTCTATCCTTCGGTAAGATGTCTAGTGAGTTCAATATTTACAGGATAGGAACTCTGCCCCCCGTGCCTAAAACTAGTACACAAGAAGTTTGCTCGATTCACGAAATCACGCAGGAGGACTGCGAGCTTGAAAAATTTCTGTTTGATGACAACAGTTTTGACGCCACTAGTGCATCCCTCCTTGAATCTAACACAATTGGCACAACCGATATTGATTATGAATATTTCACTTTTTCGGACGATTTTGACGACTCACCACCCGAATATGAGTCCTTTGAATTTTTGGATGAATTAGTTGAACCATCCGATTCGATTGTTTGTAGTGATTTTGAACCCTTGTTGGAATCCTTTGAGTTCGAGGTAGATTCCCCAATTTTACCTTTGATTGTTTTGCCTCCGAAACTCGAACTCAAGCCCTTACCGTCTCACCTTAAATACTCTTACCTAGGTGAGAATGAGACCTTTCCCGTTATCATATCGGCATCTCTAGCTCTCGAGCAAGAGAAAGCCCTTTTAATGGTCTTATAAGATAACCGGCAAACTTTCAGTTGGACTATGGCGGACATCGAGGAGATTAGTCCCCTCATAATTGAATATCATATGCATATGATGGATGTAGCCAAGTCAATAAAGGATCCACAGAAACATCTTGGGGATTGTGTGGATAATCAACCTCCTCCTTTAGAAGTTGAACCACCCCCTTTTCTTTTAATAAGCTACGAGAATGCCAATATTCCACTGATTTCTGATCATTTACATTCTCGTTTTGATTCATCATCACCTCCTATCTATTCACTTCCACGTACATACAGACACTTTTCATACCACCACTTATCTCTTCCCCAATTCTTTTTGGCTCGGTACAACATGTTCTTCCACCGACCAATACTCTACACAGATAAAATTTTTAACTGGTTGGTGTTGACGTTTGGTCTTTGCAAAGTTTGGCAATGACGTGTAACATCGTTTCACTGAAGTTTGGGGGGACCTTTTTCTATATATTTTTTTGTTTTTCTTTTAACAATAAAAAAATAAAAAAATTTATTATAAATAAATAAACAGGGGAGTGCCGACATTTTGACCATCTTGGTGTAGCATGACAGCGAGGACACTGTCAAGTTTAAGTTTGGGGGTATGCTCGGTAAGCCTTCTTCCTTCGTATTCATGTGTATATTTTTGCATTTGCATACTTATTTTAAAACCCATAAAAATTAAAAATTATAAAAATTAAAGTATTCAATTTTGGCCATAATTGACTTGAGTTTGACAAAAAGGTTAACTAGTTAGGAACAACTAGATCTTAGACTTAGTAAATTAAAAACCCTAAAAATAACCTTTCTTAAAATTTAACGGTAAAAAGTATATGTCTTTGTAGTTTATTTAGAAATAGGAAAATTTCGAGTTGACTTCTTGGGCTAAGTTAAAACAAGGGAAAAGTATTGATATTTTTATTAAAGTATAAGTTTGAAAAATAATTCCTAGCTTAAGTCTAAATTCTGAAAATATATACCCTACTAAATTGCATAAACACGAACCTTGAAAACTTGGAATAGTAGAAGAGACATTGAAATGCTTTTGTCTAAAGTCCTTGGTATGAAGGAAAATAAAATAAAAATACAAGTGTGAATAAAGAGATAAAAAAAATGAACACTGGTTTTTGTAATTACTTAAGGCTGCATTAATAGAATTTTTTTTTATCGAGGGTGCTTCATCACCTAGTGCCTTAGACCAACTGGCTTGGGAGTCATTGCTAAAGCCTTAGGTGTTACAAGGCTAGGAATTACGCCTTAATGTGCGAACACATTTTATAATCGGTCGTTGGTACCTCAAGAAGTATTAACGGTCGCATGAAGAATGTGTGAGCAATTTCATCTAAAAATTCACCAATTGAAAAGTACTTTGGACAATGGACAAGAGTATAATAGCTTGAATTGAATTTACAAGTATAGGGGTGATATATACACACACGTAGGGGTATGTGATTGGGGTTTAGATAAGAGATAGGAATGAAGAATAGAACTTGTATCTTTAGTAGAAATGATATAAATTCCTAAGTTAAGATGGAACCCTAGAAGGAAAACTTAAAAGATGCTAAAAGCTAAGTAAGTTCACAAGAATATATATAATCTTAAGTTAAATAATAAGGAAGCGTGAAAAATACGGGTGGATAATTTCTAAGTCGAAGATAATAGAATTCCTTGTTGGAAAACTTAATTGGAGAATAAAAGTCAATGGGCCAAATTGATCGGATTTTGTGGGAGTATCCGCTGAAAGCCCTCAGGAGACAACACTCCTCCTACTAGGGACACCTAGAGGTTTAACGGTTTGTTGCACGAGCTCAGTGCAATCGCGTTTCCCTGCAAAAGTGAAGATTCATCACAATCGATCTAGTTTTAAACTATTAAAAGATAAAAGAAGTCATTTTTAATTATTCATCCATTACTACTAAGTCCTATGAACCCTACAAGCCTTCTCTTTATAAATCTTATATCCGTAATGACAAACAATCACCCTTCTTTAATCAACTTGTCTAAAGCAAGAAAAATGTTCACGTTTCCCTGCGGACGACCCGTACTCATCGCGGCTAGCTACTAGCGACACCATCTTGATTGCGGTTATTTACAACACACTTTTCAGCATCACATCAATCATGCGGTCCCGAAACACTTGGAGGCAGTAGGGGTTAGAAGGGATTCATCTCTCCCAGTATGGGGAGTTGATATCACGCTGTGTACGGCTGGCCTATACATAAACTCCCTGAACAGGGAAAGTGAGATTTAATAGTAGGTACACTATTAGTTTCTCAGGGTGTATTGGGTTCCACAGCGACACAACTTATTGCGCTATTAGGGGTCTGACGTTTACAATCCCCTAGGCCCGATATGCGATACTCTTAGACGAATAGACTGGACTGTACGGAGAATGTCACCTATAGGCTCAATATGGTTTTTGGACGAGTTATCGTGTCAATCTTCCTTTCGACAGATACCTGGGTAGCCGTGATTGAAATGAGATTTTAGCGTGCTTGTGCTTTCGAAAGATGAATAAAAAATATTTGTTAACCGCAATCAAGAACGGCGTCGCTTGGTAGCGAGCCGGTGAGTACGGGTCGGTCCACAGGGATTTTATGTGTTCTCTAATTGTTCTAACGAGTTAATTCCGATTGTTGTTGGACTGATTAAATCTAAAAACTAAATTGATCTAAACTAAAATCTTGCTAGGGTTAGGTTTAGGTTAAGTTTGGAAAATCAATATTCCTCACCACTTTCTATGCCCAAATTAAGATCTATGAGGTGTTATGGTAATAATTAATAAAGTGGATTAGTACCATCGGGAAGAAACGGTGTTCCTTCCTCTAGGTTCTTGTCCTTCCTTTCTTAATTCTTACCCTAACCTCCATGGAAAACACGCTCAACCGGTCGTTTATACTACGGTATCACCGCTACCTCGTGAGATAGGGTGCCGTAGGGAGCGGTGTGTACATGTATGCATGGAGTCCTATAAAAACGTGTGATGGGCAAGAAAGGGGTGAGAGATCTTCATCTCTCAAGCCTTCCCCAAATCTAACCCTAACAAGTGAGGAGATTACTCACTCATTAGGGAATTGAAAACAATTTCTAAACTAATCAACTAGGGCAGAGAATAAAAGATCTAACTAGGGCAGATAAGAAATTACCTAAGGTATGGAAATAAAATTAAACTAGGGCAATGAAAAGAAAACTTACTCCTAATTTTTATTTGATGCTCTCTTCCTTCTTTACAGAAATTTACAGATCTGAATTTAGATAGATGAAATGAGGCACAAGAAGAGGCATAACCTAAAAAAGGTTTTTGGGTTTCTATTTATAGAATATAGAAACCCTAGGGTTACAATTGAGTCATATTTGCAATTACAAGTTTACCCCCTAAGAAAAGAACTAGTCAACGCACCGACACCACCGACACGCGCTTCGCACGTGCCACGGAATTTTTCCACCGATACGGGCTACACACGGCCGCGGAACCGCGGCCGTATAGGGGGATTGATGCTTCATTTTTTCTGGGTTTCTTCTGTTGCATTTTTCCTTCTATTTTCTTCAGTTGTTTTCTCAGATTGGCTTCTAGATTTCTTCCAGATTTCACAGTGAATATAGTCGTGGACTTTTACCGCTTGCTTCGTGACGAAGTCTTGAACCTTGCGCTGCCTTTGTTCTTTGTGAAATCGTCTATTGATCTTCGTTTAGTCTTCAAACTGTAGGCTTGATCAAGATTCTTCCATTTGTTGGTCGTAGTCTCACTTTTGTATCGTCTTTTCATCTTTTTCACTGTTTTTGTTCCGAGGACCTGTAACCTGCAACTATGTAGCAGACATGGGTCAAAAGCACCTGTTTATTTGTAAAATGAATAAGAATGGGGAATATAATAATGCAATATTATGATATGAACAAATACCCCCAAATTTATCTTTTGCTCGTCCTCGAGCAAACCTAATTTTTATTCTCGAAAAAGACCTATAGATTAGGGTTCTTTGGAAGAAATTAGGGTTTCCCCACTCTTAACCCTTGTCCTTGCATTGATCTCTATTCATGTCTAGCCCCTAACAAAACAAGTGTTAAACCAATCTCAAATCATGGTCGTGACTAGCAATAAATTTGTAGCGCGCCCGATAACGATGTTAACATTTATTTTGCTAAAGTTTTAGACTTTAAAATGTATAAAAAAAAGTTAAATGATTTTATCATCCATTGATCTACCCTAGCCTACGAACCCTAGCAAGTTAGGAATTACTCGCTCATGGTTTGAGCTTTAGAAGAAAGATTGAAGAATGAAAACATGATTAAGATGCATAAATTAAAAGCAGAAAGTAAATGCGAAAAGAAATAAACTAAGATCTACCTTTATTAATCAACTATTTCATACAACTCTCCTTTTTGAAAGTAAATTACAAAGAACCCTAGTTTCTCTCTCTCTCTCTCTCTCTCTTGTTGGAGGTAGATGACTAGCTGATGATCACCTAGATGCGTGGATCGCTTTGGACCTCTTGATCTCTTCGGTTTGATTATCTTTAATGTGAAGCTCTCGGTCCTATTTATAGTCACAGAAACTAGAACCCCTAGATACAATCTGTGATTATATACTGATATGATCAAAACCATAAAATATCACATCCTAAGGCCTTAATTAAGCCGCTGATCCGCCGCAAATTCTTACCTTTGGCCTCCCAACCGCGGCGTTATAGTGGAATCAGGACTTGGAATTTTTTATGCTTTCTTCTGTTGACATGTAGAGATCTCTTCGATATCTGGATTCTAAGAATAATTCTCTGAGTCTCTGTTGTTACTAGATCTTACGATTTGCCTTCATATTTCGGCAGATTTGATTCTGACATCTCGGATCTCTTGAATTCCAGACCTGATCTAATATCTGCACAATATCTCAAATCATAGTGTTAGTAATATTTGGTATTTTTGAGATATTATCCTAACCATTTTATATTTATATGTTAAGAATATTGATTAGAAATATTTGATATGATATGCATATTTTAATTACAAAGATTTCATATAAATATTATATGTATGTATTTTCCCTCATTATATTAATTATAATGTAGAAATATATGATAATAAACTTTTTACATATAAACTCTCATATGTTTTATAATTACAATAAACACCTTTTAGTACTTAACAATAATAGAGAAAATAATCATTCAAATGTGCAATATTTTAGCTAATCAAATACCCCCAAACTTAACTTTGATCGTCCCGAGCAAACTAGCTATAAAAGAGAAGAAGAAGAAGAAGAAGAAGAAGAAGAAGAAAAAGAAAAACCTAGTACACTTTTGTAGGCAACACGATTGCACTGAGCACGTGCAACAAGCCTTTAAATCTCTAGGTGTCCCAATTTTGGTTGTGGATATTTTTGATGTTTAGGGAATAGACTTCATGGGACCATTTCCCAATTCCTTTGGGAATATGTATATTCTATTGGCTGTTGACTATGTGTCAAAATGGGTCGAGGCTGTGCCCAGCCGAACGAATGATAACAAGGTTGTTGTTCGATTTCTTCAAGAAAATATCTTATCTCGGTTTGGGCACCCTCGAGCGATTATAAGTGATAATGGATCTCACTTCTGTAATAGGACTTTTGAGTCCTTAATGCGCAAATACTCCATTACTCACAAATTGTCAACACCATATCATCCCCAAACTTGTGCGCAAGTCGAGGTTTCGAATCGGCAGATTAAATTTTTTTTGGAGAAAATGGTTTCTAAAAACCGTAAAGATTGGTCACACAAACTGATTGATGCACTATGGGCATTCCGTACTGCTTACAAGACCGATCTTGGTATGTCTCCATACCGGCTTGTTTATGGGAAGGCTTGCCACCTCCCAGTTGAAATTGAGCACAAGGCATTTTGGGCGATTAAAGAGTTGAACTTAT
This sequence comes from Agapanthus africanus, assembly GCA_030015575.1. Lineage (NCBI taxonomy): Eukaryota > Viridiplantae > Streptophyta > Magnoliopsida > Asparagales > Amaryllidaceae > Agapanthus > Agapanthus africanus. Next base: position 764,648,054 of record JASDDO010000019.1, on the reverse strand, counting down.
CCATGGGAGATGCGGGCAGCAATAGAAAGCTGCAATTGAATGAACTAGATGAGCTGCGGGATGAGGCTTTTGAGAATGCGGTAATTGTTAAAAACCGAACGAAGGTCTTCCATAACAAGCACCTTATGCGCAAAACTTTTAAACCTGGCCAACAGGTTTTGCTTTATGACACTCGGTTACACTTTCACCCCGGCAAGCTCAAATCTAGATGGAAAGGGCCGTTTTTGGTATGCACCGTATATCCGTACGGTGCGGTAGACCTAGAAAACCCGGAGGACGGTACAATGTTTAAAGTAAACGGACATAGACTCAAACCGTTCCTCACTGCAGACCCATCGGAGGAGCTCCTGTTTTTGCAGGAGCCGATTTACACTGACTGATCTTCCTCCATTTACCCCTAAATTTTCGATCATCTAGCCAAAACATGGTTTCAAATAAGTTCGGAGGTATATATCATTTGTAATTTTATAAATACAAAATAACACAAAAAAAATTGAAAATAATTTTTTTTTTGTAAATTTCCATATTAAACAAATAAAATAAAATATTATTTGCAAATAATTCCTCTTTTTAGAGGGGTTTATTTGAAAATTTCCATCACTCTCCCCCTATATAAAGACCTCGACCCCCCTCTGTGATAAAAAACCCTAATTTCATCTTCTCTCAAACCCTAGCAGCCGCCGCCTCTCTTCTGCAGTGCGATCCCATCCTCCCGCCGTGGAGCCGCCGCCAGACGCAAGCTCCCGCCGTGCAACCGCCGCGGATCAGTGTATTCACCCTCTGAAATTTCTCAGAGGAGGTTCGATTCCTAAACCCTCTCTGTTTTTAAATTTCTAGATCTGTAGATCACCTGATGGCACACAGTATGCAACTTGAACATGAATTTTCACAAATTTTTTCACACGATGTTTATGGGAGTTATTTTGCGAACGAGATAGCATGTAGGGGTTGGAACTATTTGATATATAATCACCCTAACGCTTATGCACTGCCGGAATTAGTCATTCGTTTTTACGAGTGTATGGAAGATGGGTGCCTCACCCAATTCGGGTTTATAAAATTGCAATGGGGTGATAGGGACATTATCATCGATAGGGACATTATACACGAAGTCACATTAATCCCTCGGATACCCGCCCACGACCAACCACTACAATTTGAGGATTACATGCCCTTGATGGGCAATGATTGCTCAAGAGAGCCGCGGAAGGGGATCCAAGCGAGAACCCTTTTCGCCAATGTCTTAACTGTGTGCCGTTGAGCACAAAACAATATTTTTGGAAGCTCCTACAACACCACATTTTTTACACCCTCACTGCATATTGTGCATACCCTCATGACAAGAAACCCTCGTTTCGACATGTGCACAGTTTTGCTAAACTCTACAGGGGCGGGCAAACGAGCCGCAAATTACCCTTGTCCCATGCTTGTTACACAACTATGTCGATATTTCCTCCTAGTGGAGGAGTTCGAATTTTACATGCTTGGAGGCATACCTGTCAGGCCTCTTATTGAGGGCGTTTCTACGGCCTATTCACGATTGACGGATGTGTGGTCTAGAACTGAACCGGCAGAGCACGTGCCCGCCCGCACACCTAGATCCAGCTCGACCGCGAGTGAAGGAGAAATGACCCTTTTAGAACATGCAAATTTGATGCGAAGAGCTGTTAGGGGCATAGAGGAGTTGAGGGGGATATCAAGGGAGCATGATAGGCGGTTGACGGAGGTAGAGTAGGGGATTCGAACCCTGCTGGGTAAGGCTGAGCGTTCCCGCTCACGCTCGAGGGCACGGCATGGGGCCGAGCAGCGAGGGCACTGCTTGTGATAAGTTTGGGGGAGTTGGTGGTTGTAAATAGTTATCTTTTGCATTGCATACATTTTTTTAAATTTTTTGTATATATTTTTTCTTTTTCTTTTGCATGTTTACATGTTTACATTCTGCATTGCATCTTTATATAAAAATCATAAAAATTGAAAAATTGAAAATAAAAAACAAATAGAAAAATATAAAAATCAAATAAAAACTGAAAAATTTGAAAAATTATAAAAAAAATTAAAACATTCAATTTTGGCCATAATTGACTTGAGTTTGGTAAGAAGGTTAACTTGCCAGGAACAACTAGATCTTAGACTTAGTAAATTACAAACCCTAAAAATAACCTTTCTTAAAAATTTAACGGTTGAAAATATATGTCTTTGTAGTTTACTTAGAAATAGGCAAATTTTGAGTTCACTTCTCGGGCTAAGTTAAAACAAGAGAAGAGTATTGTTATTTTTATTAAAGTATAAGTCTGAAAAATAATCCCTAAGCTTAAGTCTAAATTTTGAAAATATATACCCTGCAAATTGCACAAACACGAACCTTGAAACTTGGAATAGTAGAAGAGATCTTGAAATGCTCTTGTCTAAAGTCCTTAGGATAAAGGGAAATAAAATAAAAATTCAAGTGTGAATAAAAAAAATGAACACTTGTTTTTGTAATTACTTAAGGCTTCATAAATAGAAAAAATATTTAGCGAGAGTGCTTTATCACCTAGTGCCTTAGACCAACTGGTTTGGGAGTCACTGCTAAAGCCTCAGGTGTTACAAGACTAGGAATTACGCCTTAATGTGCAAACACATTTTGTAATTAGTCGTTGGTACCTCAAGAAGTATTAACGGTCGCATGAAGGATGTGTAAGCAATTTCATCTAAAAATTCACCAACTAAAAAGTACTTTGGACGATGGAAAAGAGTATAAGAGCTTGAATTGAATTTCCAAGTATAGGGGTGATACATAAACACACTTAGGGGTATATGATTGGGGTTTAGATAAGAGATAGAAATGAAAAATAGGACTTGTATCTTTAGTAGAGATGATAAAAATTCCTAAGTTGAGATGGAAGCTTAGAAGGAAAAAAAGATGCTAAAAGCTAAGTAAATTTACAAAACATATACAATCTTAAGTTAAATGATAAAGAAGCGTGAAAAATACGGGTTGATAATTTCTGAGTTGAAGATAATAGAATTTCCTGTTAGAAAACCTAATTGGAGAATAAAAGTCAATAGGCCGAATTGATAGGATTTTATGGGTAGTATCCACTGAAAACCCTCAGGAGACAACACTCCTTCTACTAGGGACACCTGGAGGTTTAACGGCTTGTTGCACGAGTTCAGTGCAATCGCGTTTCCCTGCGAAAGTGAGGCTAGGTATTTTTCAAGAATAAAACTAGTTTTGCTCTAGGACGAGCAAAAGATAAGTTTGGGGGTATTTGTTCATATCATAATTTTGCATTATTATATTCCCCATTCTTGTTCATTTTACAAATAAACAGGTGCTTTTGATCCATGTCTGCTACATAGTTGCAGGTTACAGGTTCTCGGAACAAAAACAGTGAAAATGATGAAAAGACGATACAAAAGTGAGACTGCGACCAACAAATAGAAGAATCTTGATCATGCCTTCAGTTTGAGGGACAAATGAAGATCAATAGACAATTTCACAATGTGCAAAGGCAGCGCAAGGTTCAAGACTTCGACACGAAGCAAACGGTAAAAGTCCATGACATTATGCACTGTGGAAATCTGGAAGAAACCTAGAAGACAATCTGAGAAACCAAGTGAAGAAACAAGAAGCCAAATGCAACTAGAAGAAGCCCAGAAAAATCCAACCAAGAAGCCCACAACATGGCCGCGGAACCGCGGCCAAACATGCCTTCTGGCCGTGGATCCGCGGCCATATAGAGCACGTGTCAGTGCATCTTTCAACGGTGTGGCGGTGCGTTGACTAGTTTTCTTAGGGTAAATTTGTAAATGCATATCTGTATCGAATGTAACCCTAGGGTTTCTATGATCTATAAATAGAAACCCTAATGCTCTTTTTGAGGGCATGCCTCTTATGCCTCTTTTTATTGAAAAAAATTCTGAATTCATTGTAATGCTTTGAAGAGTGTATCGAATAAAAGTAAGTAGTTTTTTTTACCTTGCCTTAGTTTTAATTTCTTTTCTGCCGTAGTTTAGAAATTTATTTATCTGCCCCAGTTAATTAGTTTAGCACTTTTAATTGTTTTTCGTAGTTTTGATCATTAGTCTTTTAAAAACAAATCATAAAAAAGTCTTTTATCAATCCCCTAATGAGTGAGTAGTTTCTCACTTGGTAGGGTTAGGAATAGGAAATGTTTGAGAGATGAAAATCTCTTACCCCTTTCTTGCCCATCGCATATTATTTATAGGACTCCATGCATACATACACACCCCCCTCGCTACATCACCCTAACCCGTAGTTTAAAAGACCGGTTGTGCATGTTTTCCATGGAGGTTAGGGTAAGAATTAAGAAAGGACGGACAAGGACCTAGAAGAAGAAACATGGTTTCTTCCCGATCGTGCTAATCCCCTTTATTAATTATTACCATAAAACCTAAATAGATCTAAATTAGGGTATTGAAAGCGGTGAGAAATCTTAAATTTCCAAACTTAACCTAAACCTAACCCTAGCAAGGTTTTAATCCTAGTTTAAATCAACATTACTTTTTAGTGATAATCAATCCAACACCATTTGGAATTAACTCGTTAGAAAAAATTGAGAATACAAAAAATCCCTGTGGACCGACCCGTACTCACCGGCTAGCTACCAAGCGACGCCGTTCTTGATTGCAGTAATTAATTCTTTGATTTCAAAATCTCACAATAATCAGTAATCATCAAGGGCGGCCTTGGAGATCGTTTCCTCCTTGGCCGCTGATAAGACCGAAGGAGGGTTTTTTGTTTCCCCTCTGTCATCCTCGACGATTATCAGCGGATCTTCGGCCGGGGTTCTGGTTGGATCATCATTCCAACCATTTCTTGGAATAAGAGAGCCATATGTTTTATCTTAGCAGCTTGCTTAGCAGTCTCTTTATTCTTTCTCTCGAGCACCCTTCATAGAAACTATGTATCGGTATCCTGCTCTTGGCACTGTTAAGCCTCTTTGTTCGGACTTTCTTTTTGTCTAGTGAGTGCCGTCATTTTTTAAAGTATTTTTTGGACCTTTTGTTGTTGCTCCTGAGCCTTTGTCAGCGACCGAGTTTGTGGTCGGTAACTCACCGAAGTACGACTCTATTCTTTCCCATTGGTTATATAGACCGTATGCACAATTATGCCCCTAGACTTGGGGCGTTTAGATCCATCGCCTTTGGAATTTACTGCGGGCAATAGAGTTTTCTCCAGCTTTATTCTTTTATGAGAGATTGAAGTTAAAGGAGCCGTTGTGATATGCACCTGTTTAGGAGAAGTCTCCCGTTGTATGGCGGAGGAGTGGTCTTTTTCTTGTCGGACCTTCGATTACCTTGGTTAACAAGAGTAGTTTTTGTCAATCATAGAGTCTTGGATTTTTCGCCAGACCCCATGAATTTGCAAAGAGAGCTACTGATACGGCCACTCCGGCTTTGCCTGCACTGTAACTTTTGCAGGTGGGGGATATTTCTTTAGCACCTCCGTTGTGGAGATTTTACGCATCCTCTTAAGCGGTTCAAAACTGTTCCCAGTTGGAACAGCAGTGTCGACCTCCACCATGCGAACCAGTAGGGTGAGTCCAGAGGAGGAGCCGCCCCCAGTTTCTCTCACTCGGTGCCAGCGGTGACGTCGAGCATGCCTCGCAGAAGGGACCTCCTCAGTTTTGGAAGCAGCTTCATCATTCCCCCGGCTTTGCTGAGGGGTTTCAATCGGCGTCAGCCTATTGAAGACAGACATCCTTGATGGAATATGAGGAGAGCCAGCCAATCTTTCGAAGACTGGTCATCTGATAGGGGAAGCACCTTTGACAGCTTCGTCTGTAGCAGGAGTAGGGAGGGTTAGCCGTTTTGGGGTAGCCCCTTCTTGTATCACGATCTTTTTCACGGGCCCATTTGAGTTCTTGCTCAGCCTTTTGAAGACAAAGGTTTCAGGGTTTGACGGCTTGCTGCTGGGGCCCGTCGTAGTTGCTAGCCGATCGAAGACCGACTTTTGGGGAACTTCTTCTTGTGGCTTTGAGGCACCGAAACTCACGGGTGGGAACATTGTCCCGAAAAACAGTCTGGTAATGGCTTGTGTGACGTGCCCCACCAGCATTGAGAAAATAGAGGCCGCGTTGGACCCGTAGGTCATTCCTCTAGTTGGGATGGAGCGGAAGTTACTGTTGCATGAAGTGCAGTTGAGAGCCATTGATTTTCTGCACATGAGGAAGATACCAAGTTTTAGCACTTCGAATCCAAAGGCAACCATAGCGAACCGCGATTTTGTTCGCGAAACACGACACACAAAGTGTATAGTGGAAAGAGAAAAGGGTCCCACCGGGCGTGCCAGAATCTGTTTGCTGCCGAAGACTGGACCGAGACGTTGGGATGTCTCGCCTGAATTTAGTGGTAGATGCTATTTGAACTTATCCATCCACCTCTCCGAAGATACCAAGTTGATTTATGGCACCATATATCAGAGGTTTGGACAGATGCGACCCTTGTAGCAGACATCATCAGATTCTCCCTCATTTGTGAGGGTTTTTTGATTGTGGAGACGGTCTTCCTTGCAAACGCAAGCCCCTCCATTTAATTACATTATCGTGTTGTGATAACCACTTTCACCTTCTCCACTAGTTCACTTTGTGTCATATGTTATTTTGTTTGTTATGGTTGCCCGTGGATTGTATTCGGAGACTAGTTTATGTCGTCACCCGTAGGGCACAGATCGGTCCAAATCTGTATATTTTTAGATTTGGGGTTTTGAACTTAGGTTATATTTTCCTTTAGTTCAAAAATATTTTATTTTATTTAAGGGCCGTTAATCTGGTTTGAGATTAAGATCAATTTAAATATATGAGTATTTGGGCTCAATTTATTTTAACTAAGAATACATTAGTCCTATTTGAGACTAAGATCAACTTAGCAATATTGAAGGATCATCAAATTTTAGTTAAGATCCAACAACAGAGCATTTGGGCTCAGCTGTAAGAAACTTCAGAGAGACTTTTAGCCAATTTAGGCTTTGATCTGCTCAGTTTTTTTTAATTTAAAAGTGCCAAGCACTTATTTTTTGTTCTTTTTGCCCAGACCTTTTCCTTTATACAGAAGTGATAAGCACTTGTTTAGGGCTCTGGAGCTCACATATGTATCATGTGAAGCACTCTTTCATAGGCGCTGCCCAATCAGTGTTAAGCACTTGAGTCATTTGGACTGAATATATAGTCCTAAGTACTTTTATATGGCGCTCACATAAGGAGTATGCGCAACGCTAGGGTGTGGGCATTGCCCAATCAGTGCTAATCACTCAGTCATTTTGACCAAATATGAAGTGCTAAGTACTTCTACTCAGCGCTCATGTGTATTTCACATGAGGCGCTGACCTTCTGTTTTGAGCGCCCACGTGAGAAGCACGTGAGACGCCGAGTCCTTTGTTTGGGGCGTCCATGTGGGACGAATGTGAGGCTTTGAGTCCTTTATTTTGGGAATCTTTTAGGCGTTCACGTGTATTTCACGTGAGGTGCTGAGTCCTTTGTTTTGAGAATCTTTTAGTCGCTCATGTGTTTTTCACGTGAGGCGTTGAGTTCCTTTTCTTTTCAGAGATTGAATCTCTATTAATGGAAATTTAAGCATTAATGATCACCAAGATCTTTGTTTTTGAAGATTTGGGATCTTTTCTCTTTTAAATTTTTTTTTTTAGAGAACTAAGTTTCTTTTCATGTTAAGTTCTTTTATATAGGGTTAAACCCTGGTTGCAGAGGAATTAAATTCCTAGAATCATAAGTTCTTTTCTCCTTTTTTTAATATAGTTCTTTCTCCTAGATTTTGAATTTGAAGAACAAAATCTCCCCTATGAGAAATAAATTCTCAACTTGTGGGGAGATTTGCTTTGCAAATCTTGGAAAAGAGGAAGAACTAAGTTCTTTTTATGAAGGGTTAAACCCTTATTTTCTTTTTGTTAGGCAAAAGAGATACAATTTATCTCTACTTTTCTTTACCTAGGGTTTGAAAGAACAGGTAGATCTTCTTTGAAGGAGAACTGAATTCTCAGCCGCAGTTTCTATATTTTTCTTTACAGAAGTTTATAGGGGGTTCCCCCTTTTTTGCGTGTATATGAGACTTGAAATCTCAGGTCCTTTTTATAGGCAAGGGAAATTGTTGATTAGTTTTGAGAAAATCTCTCATTGAGAGATTCCAATTTATTTTATTGGTCTAAAAAATTATTTAGGGAATTTTATCCACCGTGGGATTTTTGATCCAGTGATTTCTGTTTTATAGAATATGTTTTCTTGTTTTTAACAAGATTAAGGAAATATTTTTCCATACACAGAATTTAATTCTGTCAAACGGTTACTTTTAATCACCATTGAATTTTAATCTAAGATCTCTCTATTTTATTGAGAACGATCATTCTTTATTTAGAAAAATTGGGGAAATATATTCCAAAAATAGAATATCATTGGATTTTTGATCCGACCGAGAATATCTTTCTCACTTAGAAAGATTAAGAAGATATTTTCTCCTAATAAAATTTAATTCTACCATTTGATGATTTATCATCACCATTGGATTTTTAATCCAACAGCTCTTTTTAACAGAGAATATCCCAAGTTTTAGGGAAATAATTTTCAGGTAGAATTTAATTCTACCTGCTCTTAATTTAGGAGCTGGCGTTCACGTGTTATGTAAGTGGGCGCCACTTAAAAATTTAATTCTTATATATAATAGACGCTCCTATGATTTGCACATTGGCACTTGATTTAGAGATTTTTTATAGATCAAAAATATATGTTACCGCAATCAAGAACGGCGTCGCTTGGTAGCTAGCCGGTGAGTACGGGTCGGTCCACAGGGATGTTGTGAATTTCCTAATCGCTCTAACGAGCTAATTCCAAACGGTGTGAATGGATCAATTAAATATAAAAATTAAATTAATCTAGATCTAAATCTTGCTAAGGTTGGGTTTAGGTTAAGTTTGGAAAGTCTATAAATCTCACCGCTTTCTATACCCATATTAAAATCTTATTAGGAGTTATGGTAATTATTAATAAAGGAGATTATAATCATTTAGAAAGATGTTTCTTCCTCTAGATTCTTGTCCTTCCTTTATCAATCCTTACCCTAACCTCCATGGAAAACAATCACAACCGGGCCTTTATACTACGGTATCACCGCTATCTCGAGGGATAGGGTGCCGTAGAGAGCGGTATGTGCATGTATGCATAGAGTCCTATTAATTATATCTGATGGGCAAGAAAGGGGTGACAGATCTTCATCTCTCAAACCTTCCCCAAATCTAACCCTAACAAGCGAGGAGACGACTCGCTTATTAGGGAATTGAAAAACATTTATCTAGGGCAGAGAATAAAAAATCTAACTATCTAACTATGGCAAGGAATTAAATTTAACTAGGGCAAGAAGAGAAATTACCTAGGGCAGATAAGAAATTAAGAACTTACAAATTGATGCTTTCCAAAAGAAATCTGAATTTTATTAATGAAAGGAGGCATGGACAAATACAAGGAATTGGGCTTCTATTTATAGGACATAGAAAACGCTAGGTTTACAATTGCCGCATGTCTGCATTTACCAAAATACCCCTAGGAAGACCGGTCAAAGCCGCCAAGAATTATGGTAAAAAATATTTTCACAATATGCTCTAGATGGCCGCGGAACCGCGGTCGAAACAAGGGTTGGGCCGCGGTTCCGCGGCCCAATGGTAAGATCATCTGCTGAAAACTTTTGTACTTGTTCTGGGCTTTTTGGGCTTTCTATTTCTTCAGTACTTTTCTCAAATTGGCTTTTAGGTTTCCTCAGATCTCCAGTGAATGATGTAGTGGACTTTAACCGTGGCTTCGCGATCTTGGACCTTTCGTTGCCTTGTACTTTGTGAACTTTATCTTTTATGTAGGCTTGATCAAGATCCTTCTATTTGTTGGTTGTAGTTCCACTTTTGCATCGTCTTTTATCTTTTTCACTGTTTTAAATCCAAGAACCTGTAACCTGTACTATGTAGCAGACATGGGTCAAAAGTACCTGTTAATTTGTAAAAAGAACAAGAATGGGGAATATAATAATGCAATATTATGGTATGAACAAATACCCCCAAACTTATTTTTTGCTCGTCCTCGAGCAAACCTAGTTTTATTCTCGACAGAAAAATCTAACCTCACTCGCAGGGAATATAATAATGCAAAATTATGACATGAACAAATACCCCCAAACTTATCTTTTGCTCAACCTCGAGCAAAACCAGTTTTTATTCTCGAAAAAGACCTAGCCTCAGTTTTGCAGGGAAACGCGATTGCACTGAGCTCGTGCAACAAGCCGTTAAAGCTCTAGGTGTCCCTAGTAGGAGGAGTGTTGTCTCCTGAGTGTTTTCAGCGGATACTACCCACAAATCCTATCAATTCGGCCCATTGACTTTAACTCTCCAATTAGGTTTTCTAACAAGGAATTCTATTATCGTCGACTCGTAAATTATCCAACCATATTCTTCACACTTCCCTATCATCTAACTTAAGATTATATATGTTCTGCAGACCTACTTAGCTTTCGGCATCTCTTAAGTTTTCCTTCTAGCGTTTTATCTCCACTTAGGAATTTTTATCAACTCTACTAAAGATACAAGTTCTATTCTTCATTCCTCTCTCTTATCTAAATCCCAATCACATACCCCTACGTATGTGTATAAATCACCCCTAAACTTGGAAATTCAAATCAAGCAATCATACTCTTGTCCGTTGTCCAAAGCACTTATTAATTGGTGAATCTTTAATTGAATTTTTGCTTACACATCCTTCATGCGACCGTTAATACTTCTTGAGGTACCAACGACCGATTACAAAATGTGTTTGCACTTTAAAGCGTACTTCCTAGTCTTGTAACACCTAAGGCTTTTTAGCAGTGACTCCCAAACCAGTTGGTCTAAGGCACTAGGTGATGAAGCACCCTCGCTAAATATTTTTCTATTTTTGCAGCCTTAAGTAATCACAAAAACCAGTGTTCATTTTTTTTTCTTTATTCACACTTGTATTTTTTTTTATTTTTCTTCATACTAAGGACTTTAGACAAGAGCATTTCAAGGTCTCCTCTACTATTCCAAGTTTCAAGGTGCGTGTTTGTGCAAATTGTAGGGTATATATTTTCAGAATCTAGACTTAAGCTAGGAATTATTTTTCAAACTTATACTCTAATAAAAATATTAATACTTTTCCTTTGTTTTGACTTAGCCCAAGAAGTGAACTCAAGATTTGCCTATTTCTAAATAAACTACAAAGACATATACTTTCTACCGTTAAACTTTAAGAAAGGTTATTTTTAGGGTTTTTAATTTACTAAGTCTAGATCTTGTTGTTCCTAGCTAGTTAACCTTTTTGTCAAACTCAAGTCAATTATGGCCAAAATTGAAAACATTAAGTTTTATGATTTTTAAATTTTTCAATTTTTTATGAGTTTTTAAAATAAGTATGCAAATGCAAAAATATACACATGAATGCGAAGGAAGAAGGCTTACCGAGCACAGCCCCAAACTTAAACTTGACAGTGTCTTCACTGTCATGCCACACCAAGAGGGTCAGAATGTCGGCACTCCCCTGTTTATTTATTTATATTTTTTTTTGGCTAAAAGAAAAAAACATAATATATATACAATAAGGTTCCCCCCAAGCTTAAGCAAGGCCTTACACAAGCCAAATGTTAGCACCAACCATTTAAAAATTCTATCATGATAATGGTAGAGTTGGTGAAAGAATGGGGTGTAGAGAAATGAGATGAGAAGCACACGAGACCGTGTCGAGATAGAAGCAGTATACGGTCTCGGTGGAGGAAAAGAATGGCGGAAGGGGAAAAGAAATGGTAGTGGTTCTACTTTTTCAAGTGGAGGTTGATTAATCACAAAATTCGTATCGTTTAAGAATGCGAGTTCATCGGCAAAAATATCTTCGAAACTGTCATCGAAGGTCCAATTGAAAATTATCGAACTCAAAATATCAGATTGTGATTCATCAACTCTCGGCATCATTAAAGGAAGACTAGTAGAACCAAAGAAAGTGGGAATACGAACTTGAGGGTGGAGGTGGAGTGTATAAATTAGCACAATTTGTAATGACCGATGTGTAAAAAACGATTGTGCTAATCTATCAACCCGCGGAAAAATGAGATTAAATCCCTCAAGATTCGTGAGCAAACATGGGTACGTCGAACTTGGTATTGGAGATGAAAGCGTAACAGTCTTTTGCAAGGTCGGAATGAGGACGGAGGGAAGTGAGTAAGGAAGGGTATCAGTTAAAGATTCAGGAGGGTGTACACAATCAGTGGAAGGGACATGATGAATTGGGAAATCCGACTCATCAAACAAAACTGGTTCATCCTCAATATTCTCCTCAAAATTTAGCCTATCCATGCCATTATCATCAAAATCAAGACGCATATGAAGTTCGGGAGAAACATTTAATGACTCAGGATCATGAATTGGACATAAAATTTCAATCAAATCTATGGGTTCAACATCCAAAATATTCCCGGCGTCTATATCCTCAATCAAGTGAAAATCAATTTTTTCTGACACCACATCAAAAGCATGGATATTTATCAATTTAGGTTCTAGAGTGGAGATGTAAAGTTCAAAAGGATTCGGTGTGGTTTCACTCGTAAGGGATTCCTCACAATCTGGCAAATCAAGCACTACAAAGTCGCACAACTCATTTTTATCCTTAACTGATGAATCATTTGGGACACTTGTTTGAAAACCGGAGTTGTGGAATTCAATTGGGTATGGGTAGGTTTGATTTGGAAAGATGTATAACTTACTCTCCCCTCTCAAATTGTCACTCTGTCCAACCGCCTCCTCATACATTGAAAAATTTGGAGCTAGTTGGAAACTAGCTACCGGTTCATTAGATTGCATAAGGGAGGCAATGGATGCATCCACATTCCTCACCATTTTGTTTGTTGCTAAAATATAAGCTTCCAACCACTGTTCCAAACTAGACATGGGTTGTGAAGGAGTTTCGGTAAAAGATTCAAAGTTGTTTGGATTTTGGAAACTCCCAAATGACCGTGTTGAAGCAATGTCTAGTGAAGATGGGAAAGTCGGGTAGGACTGGTAGGAATTGGATGGTTGGACAGGAGTAGGATCAACATTTGTATAAAAAGGTGAATGGACTTGTTACTCCCTGGAACTGGATGTGTGGAGAGGGATGAAAGATCGGCTACGAGATTGTGCAATATGCTCAGCAATAGACATCGGTTTAGGAGTTACAACAGGACTCGAAAAAGTGGTATCAACGTACGAAGGTGGTGAAGGTTGACATGGTTGACACAAAGTAGATTGCAACGTCGAACTGTTTCTCCTAGACGCTTCTATTTGATCTTTCAAAGAAATTTTGGGCAGGAGGGATTGTCTTTAAATTGACTGAAACAATTGACGTACGAGGCAAAGTTAGGTTCAGGATACCAAAGTTCGGCAAGAGATTTATGAGGTGAGGTACCCATGATATAAGAGGGAGAAGAGAAAGAAGATTGGGGTGCACGGATTTCTTGGCGACAAAAGTTGCAAGTCTTTTTATAAAAATTTTCCTTTTTTTTGTAACTTTTTGCAAAAAAAGATTTTCGATAAAGGGCTTAGACACAAATGCAATCAACCAGAAATGCACAATCAGGCCTAGATCTAGGGTCACCTATGTCAGCTAGACAGCTCCTAACTGTTCCAAAGGGCTAGAAATAGGACCTCAAACCACCTCTTCACCGCCAATTGTGGCCAGGTAAGTGCTAGGTGAGTGGGAGGCTCCCCGCTACAAGTAGCGGTCCTAATTAAGTAACCACTTGCCTTAGACACGCTTGCCTAGACACCGCAAAGTTAGGTTAGGATTAACGGCCGATGCCTATAACTAGTCCTCTGTCCTATTGAGCTCGAAGTCCTTAGGGCTGAGTCTAGTATTTTTTAATTAAAGATTGGTCAATGCAAATGCTTTATGTGATTTCTGGGGTCCTGGGAAGGGTGATGAAATCCCCACCCAATCTGAATTGGTCAAAAGCCCCTTAAAGTCGGATTAAAGATATGCAAAACTGTAAATCACTTGCAATCAAATCTTTTTATTTTATGCGCGGCGCAAAGAATCCTGCACAAGATTTGTTATTGAGAAGGGGGAAGATTTTTAAGCGCAAAGAATCCTGCAGGATATTTGACAAAAAATATATTTTAGGTTGCGGAAGGGGGAAAAAGGAAACAAACAGTGAAAATTTCACGCGATGAAGAGCCAGAAGGACCGCGGATTAGCGGCGGGAGGCGGCTTGCGCGGCGGAAAGGCGGCGGAGTTGAGGCTTCAGGTCTCTGAAAAAATTCTGGTGTTCTGTTGGTCCAATTCCCTTCTGTTCTGATCTACCTTTTTCTGTTTCGCACTCTGGATTTTTCCAGATCCGTCGATCCTGCAAAGATTCACAAAAATACTCTTCCAAAAATAACAGATGATAAATTTTTATATTTTTGTGATTTTTCAGTTTTTATGGTTATTTAATTTAATATTAACCCGAAATTGCAAAAAGGAAATAACACGTCATCCCTGGCAACGGCGCTATTTGATTTATCTCAAAAATATCTAGTAACCGCAATCAAGAACGGCGTCGCTTGGTAGCTAGCCGGTGAGTACGGGTCGGTTCACAGGGATGTTGTGAATTTCCTAATCGCTCTAACGAGTTAATTACAAACGGTGTGAATGGATCAATTAAATATAAAAGCTAAATTAATCTAGATCTAAATCTTGCTAGGGTTAGCTTTAGGTTAAGTTTGGAAAGTCTATAAATCTCACCGCTTTCTATACCCATATTAAGATCTTATTAGGAGTTATGGTAATTATTCATAAAGGGGATTAGAATCATTTGGAAAGATGTTTCTTCCTCTAGGTTCTTGTCTTTCCTTTATCAATCCTTACCCTAACCTTCATGGAAAACAATCACAACTGGGCCTTTATACTACGGTATCACCGCTACTTCGAGGGATAGGGTGCCGTAGGGAGCGGTATGTGCATGTATGCATAGAGTCCTATTAATTATATATGATGGGCAAGAAAGGGGTGACAAACCTTCATCTCTCAAATCTTCCCCAAATCTAACCCTAACAAGCGAGGAGACGACTCGCTCATTAGGGAATTGAAAAACATTTATCTATGGCAGAGAATAAAAGATCTAACTATCTAACTAGGGCAACATATTAAATTTAACTAGGGCAAGAAGAGAAATTACCTAGGGCAGATAAGAAATTAAGAACTTACAAATTGATGCTCTCCAAAAGAAATCTGAATTTTATTAATGAAAGGAGGCATGGACAAATACAAGGAATTGGGCTTCTATTTATAGGACATAGAAAACCCTAGGTTTACAATTGCCGCATGTCTGCATTTACCAAAATACCCCTAGGAAGACCGGTCAAAGCCGCCAAGAATTATGGTAAAAAATATTTTCACAATATGCCTTTGATGGCCGCGGAACCGCGGCCGAAACAAGGGTTGGGCCGCGGTTCCGCGGCCCAATGGTAAGATCATCTGCTGAAAACTTTTGTGCTTGTTCTGGGCTTTTTGGGCTTCCTATTTCTTCAGTACTTTTCTCAAATTGGCTTCTAGGTTTCTCCAGATCTCCAGTGAATAATGTAGTAGACTTTAACCGTGACTTCTCGATCTTGGACCTTGCGCTGCCTTGTACTTTGTGAACTTTATCTTTTATGTAGACTTGATCAAGATCCTTCTATTTGTTGGTTGTAGTTCCACTTTTGCATCGTCTTTTATCTTTTTCACTGTTTTAGATCCAAGAACCTGTAACCTGTACTATGTAGCAGACATGGGTCAAAAGCACCTGTTTATTTGTAAAAAGAACAAGAATGGGGAATATAATAATGCAATATTATGGTATGAACAGCGCTCACGTGAACATCACATGCGGCGCCACTATAATATTTAATCCTATAAGACTGGCGCCGGCGCTCTCGTGGGGAACACGTGAGGTGCTGCCTCATTGGATTTAACAGAGCTTGGCTCTTATTATTGTATTTAATTATTAGGGGAACACTGACCTAATAAGGTTAGACTTATAGTAAAAAGTTTTCATCAAATAGCCGATGTGGATTGTGATGAAACTATTACTTCAGTATCTGTGCTGAAGTCCATACGGATATAACTTGCCACTGTTGTTTTTCATGACTGTGATATCTGGCAGATGGATGATTATAACGTCTTTTTAATTTGGATTTAGAAGTATACGTGTATATGACTCTGCCAGAGGGTTATCTTAGTCAGTGAGAAAGGCGATAAGTGTGCAACTTGCTTAAGTCTATTTTTAAGACTAAATAAGGCATAGCGGAGAAGGATCGGCGATTTTGATGATACGGTGAAAGCGTTTGACATCATCAAAATGAGAGATGAACCTGGTATTAGAAAGAAGGTGGTAGGGAGTATTGTTGATTTCTCATATGGTATATGGATGACATACTCATGATAGAAAGTGATGTTCCTATGCTACAATCGGTAAAACAATGGTGATCATAAATGTTTCTGCATATAGGATATGGATATCAGTCCAATCCTGGAGAAACATGGGGTAGCAGTGAAGAGCATTTGATGTTCTTGGTATATGGTAATGTCCGCCTCCTAAAAGTGGTAGTTACTGATTTAAGCTTCCCAGGTAACATGGGAGACAAAGCATCTGTCGCGAGTTATAAGTTTACCCTTTTTTGAGGAGCAGTATTTTGGAAAGAATTCCAAGTGGGATACTAAAGTAGTCGTGGCGCTAGATACTGATTGTGAATCAGCAAAGGATACCACCTGAGAATTCGCTGGATATAATATTTCATTTATGAACATGATCCCATCGTCTATCCAAGCAAATACTATGGCAGATATCACTCTGTTCGAGAGATATTTAATCTCCGTGAAGTTGAGATTCAGGGAGAAACAGAGAGAAGCGCTATGTCGGGTCCACTCATTGAGGCTAGTTCTCGAACACATTTTGCGAAACTGTTAGTATGGAAGTTGGGTATAAGATATCACAATAATTGGCCTTAAGTGCAAGTGGGAGATTGTTGGATATAGGCGCCCTCAAGACAATTATTGTAATTGAAGGAGGACCTATACGGAGAACAGTCTTACTCGAAATGATAGTATGCTATCCGGTTTTTCTTTATCTTTCATGTTATGTGTTTTATTCACTATCACATATTGTTTAGACATGAGATAAAGCCCTTAGGATTTTTCTTGACTACCATGATGATGATGGAGATCATAATAGTGGGGCCTGGGTAGTCGATAAGCAAATCCTTAAATGTCCCTAGTCGTAGGAGTATCGAGACTGGGCATTGGTACTCCAGTTTAGACTAGTGTGTATGTTTCCTGACCCGGTTGGAGGGCGATAGCTGATCCCATAGCTATTGGTGTTTGATACCGAGGATTGTATACATGTGCTCATTGGATGAGTTACACTGGACAGATTCACTGAGAACTCCTAGTCGGTTATATACCGATGTTAGATAGTAGTTCTCTGGTGGCATGAGTACAGGATAGTCCCTAAGACTTGAGATCACCATAGCGTCTCATGTGTGTTCCCACTATACTTAGACTTCTACCCTACCACGGCTCAGAGGAGTCGTGCAAACGGGTTTTTGTTGGGTATAGTCCTGAAGCACGTGAGGCAGTGAGCGGTCGAGGGGATTCGTCTCCCTCAGTATAGGGAGACGATATTGAGCTGTGCAGGACATGACTACAAGCACAAGCAGGTGGCCACCGCAGTGGAGATAAACTGATAAGTGTTATCAATTGTATCTCCGGTTGGTTATAAGTGCTCTGTCGCACGACTTATAGAGTTATTAGGGTCTGACAGATACCAAATTCTAGAGCCGATAGGTGATACTCTTAGACGAAGAGACCAGACTGTACGGTGATGTCACTGATAGACTTTGTAGGGTTCAGATGAGCTTGCCCGTTGATCTTCTTTCGATCAATACCTAAGTAGCTGTTAAGTGCAGATAGTACCGCTAACGTGCTTGTGGACTATGGATATGATCCTAACCTACTGCCAGCATATTGTCGAGTTTTTAGAGTCCCACACAGAGGTTTCCCAGCACAGGCGAAACAATGTAGAGCGCGTATAATGATACGTGTAGGAGTTCGATTAAACACGTGTATGTGATACACGTATTTTAATCGGGTGTTTAATGATATTAGCCTATATATATATGATATAACCGCATTATTATATCAAGTGTTGATTTAATAATTAAATGTATATTTATATATTGATACATTGATATATTAACTAATATCATACTCACTTTATTTTTCCTTCTCTTTATATATTATTTATATATGATATAAATAATATATATATATATATATATATATATATATATATATATATATAATTTGTCATGGTTGTATATACACATTAGATGTGTGTATAAGAATCACATAGGATTCAATGATAACGATAAATGATATTTGCTTATTTAACTAAATGAAACAATGAGTCATTTATTTGAATTGTGTGGACTTTAGATGACTCATTTTGTTTTATTCATTTAAAATAAGCTATAATATATTTGTTCTTATCTTTGAGAATCAAAAGCCATGCTTATCACTTCATCTCTCTCTTGAGTTTTTGCTTAAGTGAGAAAGGGAAAAAGAAAAGCGAAGAATTAGTGATCTAATTATTCTACAATCTCTTATTAATCATTCTTAGCAAGTTTAATTAGTGGGTTGCTTCATTTTGATGACATCAATTTGAAACTAAATCTTGTGTTGGATTTATCTTAAGGTGGATCATCTTCGGCAAGTAGATCACCGAGTAAGGTTGTTTCAGGCTTCGTGGAGACTAGTCGGAGTCCAAGGAGAGGTGGCTAACGCGTTACAAAAGTTGTACTCTCTTTTTCTTAGTTCTCTAGTTTAGATTTTTAGTCAATTACATTGTTAGATAGATTCTTGTTTGGATTGGGGTTATACTTGCTAGTAATTTTTGTGTGCAATTCTTCTATGGTCGCGAGCATCGTGACCCAAGCCCCCGTCAACATACAAAGTGATTCCTTCCTTAGAATTTTGTTTAGATAGCTGATGAGACCATGTTCATAAATGAATGTATTTATCCCAAAAAAATCTTAGGATGTATCCTCTACTGAGTATTAACCAGCATACAGTTGTTGGAGATAGTGCCCTCAGAGTCAATTATTGGATCACAAGCACGTGATTGCAATGATTGAGGGAGGACCTATACCGGTAGGACAGTCTTACTCAAGATGATAGTATGCTATCTGGTTTATCTTTATCATCGTGTACTATTTTAGGTGACCTTACAGGTCGCTATTACACGTTGATAGAGCCCCTAGGATTCTTGCTTGACTACCAGCAGTATGAGGGCGATCATATACGTAGGAGCTGGGGTCTATAAGCACAACCTTAAAACGTCCCTAGTCGTGGGAGTTTCGAGACAAGGCATCGATACTCCAGAGTAGACTAGTGTATACAGTTGAGACCCCGACGAGGGACGGTGGCCGGTCTCACAAGCCACTGGTGTCAGTTGGTTCACCTAAGATGTATACAGGTGCTCATTGGGTTACGAGTACACCGGACAGGACTCGCCGGAAACATGCTAGTTGGTCTTATACCTGACGTCAGATAGCAGCTCCCTGGTGACATGTGTACAGGTTAGTTCATCGACCTGAGATCGTCATTTGTATCGTGTGAGTTCCCACTGTACTTTGATTACTACCCTACCACTCTCAAAGGAGTTGTGCAAACAGGTTTTAGTTGGGTACAGTCCCGAGCCACATGGAGGCAGTGAGCGGATCTTCAGGGGTTCTTCTCTCCCGGTATTGGGGGTGAGGTCGCGCTGTGTCTAGGAGAGCCATTACACGAAGTCCTTGGCCAAGGCAGGAGATTTACTGGTAGGTATTCCAGTAGTATCTCAGGGTGTTCTGGGCTACACTCCGACACGACTTGTACCGCTTTTGGGGGTCTGACTTTTACCAACCCCCTAGGCCCGCCATGCGATGCTCATAGACGAACGGACCGGACTGTACGGATATTGTCACTGACAGGCTCAGTAGGGTGTCAGGATGAATTCGCTCATCGACGTCCTTTTTGGTCAATACCTGGTAGCCCGTCACGTATGGCTAATACCTCTGACGTGCTAGTGGTTAAATCCACAGCCAAACTATTGACGAGTCTTTAGAGTCCCCCACAGACTGTTTTCTCAAGTTTCGGGTGAAACGCTATAGAGGCCGTATGGAGATATGGCAGGGTTCGATCAGATAAGTGCGGTATTGCACGGATCATGATCGGACGGATAATACTAGCGGGCTTTGGTTTAAGCCGGATACTGGTATTGTACAGTGTAGATTTTGTCTCTTTGTATTTGTATTCAGTGGGAATACAAATGCGGGTATGTATATACAGTCAAGGGGTTTTCCTGTAATTTATTACGGGATCGGTTTTTGAAGTTGCCTTTTTGCATTCCGTTTCGGCCAGTTTTCCTCTGTTCCTTCACGGCCGGACTTTTGTGATGAGAGGGGCTAATTTGCATATTTGCAAATTAGCATTGTGGAGGGGTTTTTTTGTAAATGGGGATTATGATAGATCTAGCATCTTATGATGCTTTTCTTGTGCTCTTTTCTTTGCATTAATTGTGATGGAATATGAAGGGATTGATTTGGTAAATTGTGTGACATTTTTTCTTCTCTTGCATTATTGATTCCTTTTCCCTCCACCATTTTGATGTGGGCCGGCCACTACTAGAGGAAGAGAGGAAAATGTGTGGGGAATTAATCTCATTCATATTTCTTCAAAGTTCATAGCTCCATTTTCAAAGAACTCTAAAATGTTCATTCTTCACCTCCATCTTCATGGCAACTTCGACCCCATGATACAAAGTGATCCACACATCATCTACAGCATTCTTGGGCACGTCGACTCGCCAACTTCGTTCTTGAGTTGCCTCGGTCCAGAGGTGGGAGCCCGTAAAAGAACCCGGCGATGTGGTGCCCGTTCCGACGAGGAGATGAAGACCGGAAATTCCGCGAGGAGATCGGAGTGGCGGCCGAAGATCGAAGGACACGGATCGCTCGGTATAGCTCTCTACCCCATCTTCTAGTTTGCTAGGATTAGGTTAATGGCCCGATCCGGGAATTTAGTGCGTGGTGGTGCCGTTTACAAGTTTTGTAAAAGTTTCGTTTCCGCATTCCGGCGTCGGATTGACGGCCGGGGCGCCGCCGTGCACTTACATTGGTATCAGAGCCACGCCATTAACCTAGTCTAGCTTGCTCTAACGTGTTTACAAGTTCGATCGAACGGATATTCCAAAAACCGCGTTTCTTGTCACAGCTTCTTTCGTAATTTTTTAGTTGTCAAAAAAATATTTGGTATGTTGCAGAAATGTATGCAGGGTTTTCTGAGAACACTGAAGAAAATTGGTACCATGATATTACTGTAGCGCCGCGGAACCGCGGCAAAAACCCCATTTTGGCCGCGGTTACGCCGCCGAACAGTGGCTTCACTGCACCAAATTTCTTCAGTGGGTCCCTATCTTGAAAATGGGGTTTTTGGTATATTCTGTTTTGGGCCCAGATGTTTTTGAGTGCTACAGCTGTGCTTGGGGCCCGCTTCGGGAAATCAGTCGATCGAAAATTTTAAACATGTTAGTTCACAGTATTTACATTATATCTGTGACCGTGAATATCATTTGATCGGTAAATCCTGTCTAACTGCTATAGCCCTTTTAGACGGATTTGCGAACGTGACATTCACGTTGATGTTCTGTGTTGTGCTGTGATGTTGCGGATTTGTCGTGGTGGATAGCCTGGATGCAATGTTAGTACAGTTTGATTTATTATGTACATTTGATATTGAGGGGCGAGCGTCCGACGTGTGGACTGCCGTCGCTGCCTGTTTGTATATTATTCTTTTGGGGCACGACCGGGCTGAGGTCGATGTACCTGTTGTATGTATATTTTACTTTCTGTACTAGAATTACCCCAAGAAGGGGTGCACGGGTAGCCGGGTTCTAGAGGGAAACAAGCCCGCATCTCATGGCGTTGAGACGGAGGGGGCTTCACTCTAGAATTGGCGGGCTATTCGCCGCACTCGTAGGGGGTATAGGTTGACCCAGGAGGGGTGCCCAAGTTACCGGATTCCGTGAAGTGCTGGGTGGTCCATTCACGTTGTTGAAGGGGGCTGCCTCGCTTCAGGTTTTGGCGGGTAACTTGCCGCGCCCGTAGGGGTCTAGGATTTCATTGCACAAGCTATCCACACGACCATGGGAACGTCGGGTTTCAGTAGCGGCTCTATGAAACCCGGGGATCCCAGATATTTGTATTGTTCTGTGATGCTTATTACATTTCTGTGATGTTGCATTTTATCACGCCTTGAGCGAATATTATATATTGATATATATACTAGTAGATGTTGTATATGTTTTGCATCCGCGCTAGTCCAGTCCCCGCTCTGTTGTTAGTTAAGTAACCTAACGGGTGATGACGGGACCCAGTGGCGAATGCGGATGGCATATACGGACATCATTATTTTCGTTCTTTATTGGTGTGATCAATTGATGGGACTGTGTTGATTCGGATCAATGCAAGCTAAACAAACCTATTCTGATGTTTTTGGAACAATTTTTCAAAAAAGCTGTTATTACAAGGGCGTTCTCTTTTGTTTTGCACAGTGGTATTCGGTTATGAATATCCAGCACCTCCGTCGACGAGGCAAGGGCCGAGATCCCTTCACCGCGAGTGGCCCCTTGGACAGAAGTTTGCGTCAGGGCAATAACTTCACTATAGTCGTTTACTTTTGCTTTGCATCGTGGTATTCAGTTGGAATATCCTGCACCTCCTTCTATGGGGAAAGAGCCGAGATCTCTTCACCGGGAGTGACCTCTTTAGCAAAGGTTTTCGCCACTATATTTTTATAAAGCTATCCAGTTCCTTCAACGATATCAAGTTCATTACGTTAAACGTTTTTCACCAGAAACCATTCGTAGCCCTCCATCATTTCAGTTAAATATTCGGTAGTATTCAAGCTATGCATTTTGACCTCACGCCAAGGCATAGTGATTGGTAGCTGCCGGATATTTATCTGTTGCATAGATAGAATGCGTTAGTTTGAGACAGTCGTACTGCCATTTTGGCCTACATCAAGGGTAGGTACGGGTGGGTTCAAATTAACTTGGATAATGATGGGTAGAACTTGACATGTGACTTATGACATTTTGACCTCACGCCAAGGTCATAAGAGCATGGGGTAAAAATCACATCGGGAGTTTCTAAAGAAACTGAAACTTGCCAGGTATGCGCATACCTTCTGGAGTATGATAGAGTGAGTGGATTCCATCACGTTATCATGCAATGATAGTTGGATCCCGATTCCCACTGATGAGTTGGTTTACTCCTCGGGTGATCCCGACTAATTCTTCTTTCAGGTTTGGAGGAGAATTTGACGGTACAGTGGGAGGTTTCCTGATTAGATAAATTGATAACCATTCTGATTTAGATTAGAGTGCACGCTAAGTGTTTCTTTTCTCTCTGTCTTTGTCAGCGACCATGACCCGACCCTAGACTATGACTCAGTGACCAAGTTGACCGAACCTTCTTAAACACTGGTTTTTTGGATTATCAGAGTTGCAAACCTCATTGCCACTCCTACTTTTACCCTTTTCTCCAGGACACCCCGTGTTACTACGAACGTCCACTTCCATTGGACAAAACCATCGTATGGTTATATACAAACTCGAAGGAATTTAATCGAAGATGGTTTCCGGTTCTGGAGAAAACGAATAGGACTATTCAGTTGTCTTTTCCTTTTACCTTCTCTCAGGTTGCGAGTACTCCTTGGTTTAGGAGATAGTACACCTATTACGCAAATTGGATAGTCTTTTTCTAAACCATAGGCAGGTGCCGACCGGTAGGGAATGAAGAAAACCAATTAGCCTAACGATGGTGTACAGAAGGTATTATGTAAAGACAAATAAAGGGATTAATAAGAGGGCAAAGTAAAGTGCGACTGCTAATCACGACCAAACCAAGTATTTCATTACCACTCCCACTTCACCTTTGTATTTCTCTAGGACACTCCGTATCACTATGAAGATCCACAGTTATTTGGATACTCTATCGTATGCTTATATCCGAACTCGAAAGGAACTTGTTCCAGTTCGGGGATGGATTCTGGTTCGGGAGAAATAGGAATAAGGTTTATTCGGTTGTCTTTTATCTTCACCTTCTCTCAGGTTGTGAGTACTCCTAGGATTGGGACAGTACACCCATTATGCTTATTGGATAGTCTTCTTCCAAACCATAGGCTGGTGCCGAACGGTAGGGAAGGAAAAAAACCATTTAGCCTAAGAGGGTGTACAGAAGGTAATGACTAAAGACATATAATGAGATTTGGAGATATGGCAAAGAATCATACGGTTATAGTTATGAATCTGGAAAATAGAAGAGGCATTACTAGGAATACCGGGATACCCCATCGAAACATTTCAATATTTCAGTTTCACTGTGCACTGTTAAAAGAAAACTGATTTCCCAATTAGACACTTGCTCCAGGGTATGTATTTACCAGGTTTGATTCTCACATCTGTATGGTTTTACAGATGATGAGTAGGTGTAAGTTATTGGGAATTAGGTGATCATCCTCATTATATCGGGATTCGTTGTAATTGGTGATATTTGAGGAAATCACCTGGGTTGTTTGCTGGATGGCAAATATTTGGTTTTGAATATCCGTTATAATGCACCAATTTAAAATTTATATATCTGTACGTCTTTTATAGAGTGAGATATAATTTTCTGAAATTATGTCTATGACATTTACCTATATCAGTGGATGGTTAGGAAAGGGGCATTAAAACAGCGGTGTAATTCTTCTTAACCATAAGTACAGTTTTCAACCTACGACATACAGGGAATGAGTTATTAGACTCAAGGGACTTATACAGAGTATTGTATATTGTCCAGTATCCATTAGGACAGAGGGGTTGGTACTCGTACTATATTCTGTTTACTTGTGACTTCTCTAGTTCTTAGACATGTGTTTCGTAAAAATGCAAGGTCTAAGTTTTGAGAAGTTATAGGTATATGAATAAAGTAGAGAACCAAATGTTGCAAGTATCGGGATTCTTCAAGGTGATCGAAGATGTAGATACTTGTGTATGGTATTCAGTTGATAGTAATGATTAAGAGAACTTTCTTCTCTTTCAGGCTACTCATAAATGGAAGCACTCCTAAGTTGAGTAGTGCTGATCGGTCTCTTTCCATTTAGTTGACATGCACTGGAGACAGTTGCATGATTTGAATTTGGTTCCAATCAAATCAGTGCCTCTGTTTCTATATTGGATATAGAATAGTTCATATCTTAACATTGTTAAGGTACGGGGAGTTGTTCGGCTTATGCTTAAAACCAGACTCTGTATAACTCAAGGCACGTTTCTGTAATGGCTGTTTGTGGGTTGACCCAGGCTGTGACGAGGGTTGAGTTTCTACCATCTGGAAGATCAATAGTGATATTGTTCTTGACTCGCCACAGTTTTAATAAAAATGGATTTTTTCAGAAAACAGTAGTGGGAGTATGGTAGAACTGGAAGTGATTCCAGAACCGCAAACGATTACTGAAAATTTGATAAGAACCTAAAGATTCAATCTAGTTTGATATTCCATTGGCCACTCCGCAGATAAGGTGGGTAACCTCAGGCACCCGAGAGGTACTCCGGTAGCCTCAAAGACGGTGACAGGGAGGTTCTTGTTTATCCAGACTTGCCATTGCTGTTGTTCCAGACTATGAGACCCGGCAGGAGGATGAGTATAGCATCGTTCTAAACTAGCTTTAGAAGTGCACGTGTATATGACTCTGCCAGAGGGTTGTCGTGGTTAGTGGGAGCAGCGGAAGCATGGTGGACAAGTAGATTATGTCTATTTATGGACTAAATCAGATAAAGCGGAGATAGATCATCTATTTCTGATATGACAGTCCTAGGTTTGACTTCATCAGAATAGGGGATGGATCTGTTAAGAAGGTAGTAGTGTGTGATGTCCTGGTATTTGGATGACATACACAGAGTAGGAAGTGAAATTCCTATACTACGATCGGGTATATTTTGGTTGTCACACAGTGGTTTCTCCACATAGGAATTGGATATTATATCAGACATTCTGGTTACTGGATCTATGGTTTTAGATCTAGATTTGGGAAGTGTCCCAATCAGGGTGCTTGACAGCATTCTAAAGGTATATAGAATGGATGACTCCTGGCATGGTGATGTACCTGCATGTGATGGAGTCACCCTTTCTGAAGGTGTCTTGCAGACTAAAGGGGAGAGGGATATGCATGATTGGCAGATCACTTGCTTAGGCAATTGAGTCAATCATAAGATGTCAAGTACCATACCAGATGTTGTTTTTGCACAAGATGCAGTAAGTTGGTATTAATCCAATCCTGGAGAAACGATCGGAAGCAGTTTTAGAACATAGGTTGATGTTCTAGGGAAATAATAACGGCAGCCTCCTTTGGGAGACAGTTATCATTCCAGGCTTCCAAGGTGACCTAGATGACAGAGTGACTGTCAGAGTTATAGTTCTCCCTCTGAAGAAGGGCAGTATTTTGGACAGGTGGTCCAGGCGGATACTGAGGGAAGGCATGGCGCAGGATACTGATTAAGTTCAGTTGACGATACAGTCTAAGAAGTTTGGATTTGGAGTTCATTTATGAGCTAGGTCCCATCAGACATCCAGACACATTCTAAGACAGGTATTGCTCATTTCGGGAGATAGGTTTCTCTGCGAACTTGAGATATAGAGAGACATAGAAAGAAACATCAAGGCGGATCCACTCACTGAGGCTATTCCTCGAACGCAATAGTTTCGCAAACGAGCTTTGTGAGACTGACTAGTAGTGGAGTTGGGTGTTCTGTATCATACGGGCTGTGAGTATGCGGCTTCGCAATAATTAGCCTTGAGTGCAAGTGGGAGATTGTTGGAGATAGTGCCCTCAGAGTCAATTATTGGATCACAGGCACGTGATTGCAATGATTGAGGGAGGACCTATACCGGTAGGACAGTCTTACTCAAGATGATAGTATGCTATCTGGTTTATCTTTATCATCGTGTACTGTTTTAGGTGACCTTACAGGTCGCTATTACACGTTGATAGAGCCCCTAGGATTCTTGCTTGACTACCAGCAGTATGAGGGCTATCATATACGTGGGAGCTGGGGTCTATAAGCACATCCTTAAAAAGTCCCTAGTCGTGGGAGTTTCGAGACAGGGCATCGATACTCCAGAGTAGACTAGTGTATACAGTCGAGACCCCGACGAGGGGCGGTGGCCGGTCTCATAAGCCACTGGTGTCAGTTGGTTCACCAAAGATGTATACAGGTGCTCATTGGGTTATGAGTACACCGGACAGGACTCGCCGGGAACATACTAGTTGGTCTTATACCTGACGTCAGATAGCAGCTCCCTGGTGACATGTGTACAGGTTAGTTCATCGAACTGAGATCGTCATTTGTCTCGTGTGAGTTCCCACTGTACTTTGATTACTACCCTACCATGCTCAAAGGAGTTGTGCAAACAGTTTTTAGTTGGGTACAGTCCCGAGCCATATGAAGGCAGTGAGTGGATCTTCAGGGGTTCGTCTCTCCCAGTATTGGGGTGAGGTCGCGCTGTGTCTAGGAGAGCCATTACACGAAGTCCTTGGCCAAAGCAGGAGATTTACTGGTAGGTATTCTAATAGTATATCTCAGGGTGTTCTGGGCTACACTCCGACACGACTTGTACCGTTTTTGGGGGTCTGAATTTTACCAACCCCCTAGGCCCGCTTTGCGATGCTCATAGACGAACGGACCGGACTGTACGGATATTGTCACTGACAGGCTCAGTAGGGTGTCAGGATGAGTTCGCTCATCGACGTCCCTTTTGGTCAATACCTGGTAGCCCGTCACGTATGGCTAATACCTCTGACGTGCTAGTGGTTAAATCCACAGCCAAAGTATTGACGAGTCTTTAGAGTCCCCCACAGACCGTTTTCTCAAGTTTCGGGCGAAACGCTGTAGAGGCCGTATGGAGATATGGCAGGGTTCGATGAGATACGTGCGATATTGCACGGATCATGATCGGACGGATAATACTAGCGGGCTTTGGTTTAAGCCGGATCCTAGTATTGTACAGTGTAGATTTTGTCTCTATGCATTTGTATTCAGTGGGAATACAAATGCGGGTATTTATATACAGTCGCGGGGTTTTCCTGTAATTTATTACGGGTTCAGTTTTTGAAGTTGCCTGTTTGCATTCCGTTTCGGCCAGTTTTCCTTTGTTCCTTCACGGCCGGACTTTTGTGATGAGAGGGGCTAATTTGCATATTTTCAAATTAGCATTATGGAGGGTTTTTTTTTTGTAAATGGGGATTATGATAGATCTAGCATCTTATGATGCTTTTCTTGTGCTCTTTTCTTTGCATTAATTGTGATGGAATATGAAGGGATTGATTTGGTAAATGGTGTGACATTTTTTCTTCTCTTGCATTATTGATTCCTTTTTCCCTCCACCATTTTGATGTGGGCCGGCCACTACTAGAGGAAGAGAGGAAAATGTGTGGGGAAATAATCTCATTCATATTTCATCAAAGTTCATAGCTCCATTTTCAAACAACTCTAAAAAGGTTCATTCTTCACCTCCATCTTCATGGCAACTTCGACCCCATGAGACAAAGTGATCCACACTTCATCTACAGCATCCTTGGGCACGTCGACTCGCCAACTTCGTGCTCGAGTTGTCTCGGTCAAGAGGTGGGAGCCCGTAAAAGAACCCGGCGATGTGGTGCCCGTTCCGACGAGGAGATGAAGACCGGAGATTCCGCGAGGAGATCGGAGTGGAGGCCGAAGACCGAAGGACACGGATCGCTCGGTATAGCTCTCTACCCCATCTTCTAGTTTGCTAGGATTAGGTTAATGGCCCGATCCGGGATTTTAGTGCGCGGTGGTGCCGGTTTCTAGTTTTTAGAAAAGTTTTTGTTTCCGCATTCCAGCGTCGGATTGACGGCCGGGACGCCGCCATGCACTTACAACAGTGTCACAAATACCCCAGTATCCCGCTTGGAACTCTTTCCAATATGCTACTCTTTAGAAGAGGGTAAACTTGTAACTCGTGATAGACACTCTGTTATCTATGTCACTTTGGAAGCTGCAATCGGTAACCGCCTCCTGTAGAGGGATACCAATACCATATAGCAAGAACTTCCTCTTATGTTCTTCACTACTATCCTATACTTCTATAGGATTGGACTAATATCTGCTTACTACAGCAAGTGCAAAAGCAACATCTGATCTGGTACATGTCATCGCAAGATTAACCTAATTACCGAAGCAAGTGGAATGTCATTCATGCGAGTCCCTCTCCTCATTAGTCCTGAAGACATCTCTTTAGAGAGAGTGACTCCACTAATTGCGGTTACACTACTAAGCTAGGATTCGTCCATTCTAAAACCCTTTTAGAATGTTTTCATAGTATCCGGATTGAGACACTCCCTGAATCCATCTAGATCTATTGATATATATTGCCCAATACATATATGGAGACATATCTGTGACAACCATGGCTTAACTGAACTGTAGCATAGGAACATCACTTCCTATTAGGAGTTTGTCATCCATATACCGTATAAGGAACATGACAATACTCCCTACAACTTTCTTACAAATACCAGATTCATCTATCATTTTGTTGAAGTCAAACACTTTGACTGTCACATCAAAATAGACGATCCATCTCTGCTATGCCTGCTTTAATCTATAAATAGAATTAAGCAACTTGCACACGTTCCGTTGCTCCCACTGACTATGATAACCCTTTGGCAGAGTCATATACACGTACACTTCTAAATCACCATTTAGAAAGACATTATAATCATCCACCTGTCAGATCTCATAGTCATGAAAAAACCAATGGCAAGTTTTATCTGTATGGACTTTAGCACAGACACTGAAGTAAGAGTTTCATCACAATTCACAACTGGTATTTGATGAAAACCTTTTACTGCAAGTTTACCCTTATTAGTTTACTACCTTTCAATTTGTACTGATCTCGAAAGATTTACTTGCTCCTGATGGGTTTTACCCCTTCAGGAGCATCCAACAAAGTCCAAAATTTGTTGGGGTGTATGGAGTCCAACTTGAATATATAGCGTCCAACTTGGACATATAGCATCGAACCATCAGTCAAAAGTCACCACTTGCTATAGCCAACTGATAACTAGTAGGTCATCCTCACCATGATGCAATCCTCCTTGTCACCGTTTATGAGAAAACTGAAGTATCTCTCGAATGGCTGAGGTTGCCTACTAAATTTTCGAAGTGGCTAAGGTTTGTCGAGGGCAGCTGTTTCCAGTGCATATCCCTAAATAAAAAAGGTCACTCAGTATTACTCATCATGGAATGCACCCTCCGAGGAGTAATTTAAGAGAGAATCAAATTCTCAATACGGAATACCGAGCTAAGTATCCACATTTTAGATCAATTCGAAGAATCTCAAAACTTCCAACTTCTGGTTCTCTACTTTATTCTTATACCCTATGAACTTCTCAAATTTTTTGGACTTTGCATTTCAACAAAAATACATGTCTAAAACCAGAGAACTCATAGGTAATAGGAATGAAGTATGAGTACCAACCCCTTTTCCATATGGACATTGGGCAACATACATCACTCTGTATAAGTCTAAAGAGTTCATTAACTCAAACTCTGTATGTTGTAAGTTGAAAACTGTATTTCAATTAGGAATGACTATACCGTTATTTAATGCACCTTACCTAATTATCAAATGATAAAGGTGTTGGGTTTACCTAGCACCTCATGAAAGGTTTGGAAGCATCACATGTACCAAAGATTAAATTTTTAGGGTGCTAGGTAAACATACAAAGAATCATTCCTAGAAAAATTAGGGTTCCAAAAACAACACTTCAATACAAGTAGATTAATCTAGGGTTTTGAGAGTACAACCTTTGTAGCTCCCTACGCTAGACTTCTCGGCTACTTGGGGTTTGGAAAAAGTCCGCTTAAACTCCTCTAGGTCCACGATGATCCACCCGGAGTCCGCTTTGTCCAAGCTTGCACCTTCAGTTTATCAAGAGAATGAAATGAAGCTAACACTCTAAACAAGTGGGCAAGACTTGTGTAGAATGGTGTTGTGGTGGCTTTTCTCACTTCAAAATCCTAACTTGATGAGTAATTTGCTCACTAGATAAATCTAGAGAGCAAAAGATGAAGGAGGAAGAAGATGGTGGCCTTTTAGAATAATAGAAAAGATAAACTCTCTTGAGAAAATAGAAAATATATCTATATATATTTTTCTTCTCTCATCTCAAACCATGGTTAAACAATAAATATATTATTGAACTTGAGTTAAAAACCAAAAGGAAAGTTAATCCATGCTTAAATGGTGGGTGAGCATGGTTAGGTCAAAGAAGAGTGTAGAAAGAAACCATGAATTATCCTTTCCTTTTTCTTTTTGTTTTAAATCAAATGCAATAATAATTCATATATATAAAACCATGGTGTGAGTCTTATATTGCCACCATTTTCTTTGTATATACAACCATGAAGGATGATGTATGAATGTATGTGTGCATGCACATCCATATGTGTATGAAACAAGAAAGAATGCATACATGAATGCATACATCCCAAAAATACAAGAAAGGATTTCTAGTGAGAAACTAATGGTTAAATGATAAATCAACACTTGATTTATTAGTCCGGCCATATCACATATGACCCAACCAAAAGCAAACCGCCCAATTAATATACGGTATATCATACGCGCATTTTAATCGGGTCCATGCGCATATCGCATACGCGCACCACAACGTTTCGCCTGGACTAGGTAACTCCTTTTTGGGACTCTAAGACTCGTCAATACGCCGGCAGTGGGAGATGATCATATCAAGCACCCCCAAGCCGCAAGCGGTCAGCTAAACGTAACGGCCACCCGGGTATTGAGCGATTACAAGAATACAAGCGAACCTGCTACAACTCCCGTCGAGCCAACCGACAACACTACCCGTGCAATCCGGTCTCCTCGTCTGATATGTCATATATCAAGTCTAGGGGTGGTAAACGTCAGACCCCAATAACCGATAAGTCGTGCCGATGTAAGGCTCATACAGGGTCGAGAAACCACTGGTAACACTTACCAGTAAATCTCTAATCAGCCCTGGCCAGGGACTTCCCTGTTACGGCCAATCGAGCACAGTGCAACATCAACCCCCAATACCGGGAGAGACGAAACCCTTCCTATCGCTCATTGCCTCCATGTGACTCGGGACTGTACCCAAAAACCACCGTTTTGCATGCCCTCATGGACGTGGTAAGGTGGAAATCAAAGCACAGTGGGAATCACACAAGACTCTATGACGATCTCGGGTCTACAGACTAACCTGCACCAGTGTCACCTGAGAACTGCCATCTGACGTGAGGTATAATACCATCTGGGAGTTCTCGGCGAGTCCGTCCAGTGTACCCAGTCTCTACTGAGCACCCGTATACCCTCTCTGATGTCAAACACCAATGGATATGGGATCATCCATTGCCCATCTCATAGGTCGAGAAGCGTATACGCTAGTCTACACTGGTATATCGATGCCCCGTCTCGATATACCCACGACTAGGGACCTTGAAGGATGTACTTATGGACTACCATGTCCCCACTAGTATGATCCGCATCATAGTCCAGGTAGTCAAGTACACATCCTAAGGGCTTTACCAATATGTAACTATAAGACAGTATAAAGAGACAAGTATACATGTTAAGATAAAGAGCAACCAGATAGCATACTATCATATCGAGAAAGAAAGTAATCTCTATATATGTCCAAGCATCCAATATAATATACATCATCTGTACAATACTGGCCTCTAGGGCATACATACAACTAACAATCTCCTACTTGGACTAGGGCCAGCTGCTGTAGTATCGCATACCGAGCATCCCGAAGAGTCTCTCAAACTGTATCTGGGGAATGGCCTTCGTGAGTGGATCCGCTGTGTTATTCTTCGTGTCAAATCTCCTGACCTCGATCTCCCGGCGATCAACTATCTCCCGGATCAGGTGATACCGCCTCAGAATATGCCTGGATCGCCGATGGGACCTGGGTTCCTTGGCCAAAGCCACCGCTCCATTGTTATCGCAATACAAAGGTATTGGATTCTCACTGGATGGAACCACTCCAAGTTCAGTAATAAACTTCTTGATCCAGACAGCCTCTTTGGCAGCATCGTTGGCAGCGATGTATTCAGCCTCCATCGTCGAGTCTGCCACGGTTTCCTACTTGGAACTCTTCCAGCTAACCGCCCCTCCGTAAAGGGTAAAGACAAAACCCGACTGCGACTTAGAGTCGTCCTTATCACTCTGGAAGCTCGAATCGGTAAAGGACTCCACTTGGAGTTCTCCGTTACCATACACCAAGAGCATCTCTTTTGTCCTTCGTAAGTACTTGAGAATGCTCTTCACAGCTATCCAGTGGCTCTCTCCAGGATCAGCTTGATACCTGCTCATTACACTTAGTGAGTATGCTACATCGGGTCTGGTATATAGCATAGCGTACATGATAGAGCCTACAGCCGAAGCATAGGGTATCCCTTGCATGCGAGCTCTCTCCAAATCAGTCTTGGGAGACATCTCTTTGGAGAGAGTGACTCCAGAGATCGTGGGTAAGTTCCCACGCTTGGATTCTTCCATACTAAACCTCTTTAGTGTGGTGTCAATGTACCTGGATTGGGACAATCCCAATATCCGTTTGGATCTATCTCTATAGATCCTAATTCCCAATATGCCGGAGGCATCACCAAGATCTTTCATTGAGAATCTCTGTGATAAGAAGAGCTTGACAGATTGCAGCATAGGAATGTCATTTCCTATCAAGAGTATGTCGTCCACGTACAATACGAGGAAGACAACCTTACTCTCTGCTACCTTCTTGTAGATACAAGGTTCATCTACGTTTTTGACGAAATCAAACTCTTTGATAACGACGTCAAAGCAGATGTTCCAACTCTGCGACGCTTGTTTTAATCCATAAATGTATTTAAGCATCTTGCACACCTTCCCGCTGCTCCCACTATCTATGAAGCCCTCTGGCTGAGTCATGTACACGCACTCTTCTAAATCACCTTTTAGAAAGGCGGTCTTAACATCCATTTGCCATATTTCGTAATCATGATATGCAGCGATGGCAAGCATGATCTGGATGGATTTAAGCATAGCCACTGGAGAAAAGGTCTCGTCATAGTCCACACCTGGTCTTTGACGAAAACCCTTTGCAACAAGTCTAGCTTTGAAAGTCTCCACTTTCCCATCTACACCAAGTTTTTTCTTGAAGATCCACTTGCTCCCAATGGGTTTTACCCCTTCAGGAGCAACTTCCAAAGTCCATACTTTGTTGGTGTACATGGATTCCATCTCGGACCGCATAGCATCAAGCAATTTCACTGAGTCCCCACTCGTGATGGCCTGCTCGAAGCTAGTTGGGTCATCATCCTCCATGAGGCAGTCCTCACTCCCACCATCCATGAGAAAACCGTAGTATCTTTCAGGTGGGTGAGAAACCCTACTAGATTGGCGGAGAGGCTGAGGTTCATTGGGAACTACCGAATCCTCCGGTTCAACCAAATCTTCTGTCGTAGTCTGTATTGCTGGAACCTCTTCCAGTTCTACCTCCTTGCCACTAATCGCTTTTTCAAGAAATTCCTTTTCTAAATAGGTGGCATGTCGAGAAACAAACACCTTTTGTTCCTCGGTGTGGTAGAAGATATACCCGCGTGAATGTTTAGGATATCCAATAAACTTACACAGAATGGACCTTGCCGCGAGTTTGTCCAGATTCCGTGTTTTGACATAGGCCGGGAAACCCCATATCTTAACATAATTAAGACATGGTCTCTTACCTTTCCATATCTCATATGGAGTGGTTGGTACGGATTTGGTGGGAACCATATTTAATAGGTCTGCAGCTGTTTCCAGTGCATACCCCTAGAAGGAAATAGGTAACTCATCTGTGCTCATCATAGAGCGCACCATATCTAATAGGGTGCGGTTCCTCCGTTCCGATACACCGTTGTACTGTGGTGTATATGGAGGAGTCAGCTGAGAGAGAATCCCATTCTCTTTTAGAAAGTCCAGGAATTCATTGCTCAAGTATTCACCTCCTCGATCAGATTGAAGGATTTTAATACTTTTTCCGGTTTGGTTCTCGACTTCTTGTTTATATTCTCTAAATTTCTCAAAAGCTTCTGATTTGTGTTTCATCAGGAACACATACCCGAACCTAGAGAGATCGTCGGTGAATGTAATGAAGTACGCAGAACCATTCCTGGCATGTGTAGACATTGGACCGCATACATCACTATGCACCAGTCCCAAGAGTTCCGTAACTCTTTCTCCGTGTCCCGTAAACGAAGTTTTGGTCATCTTGCCTTTGAGACATGACTGGCAAGTGTCATAAGATGAAAATTCAAACGGATTCAAATATCCATCCTTATGCAACTTAGCTAGTCGTGTCGCATTGTTGTGACCCAGTCTACAATGCAACAAGAAGGATTCGTTCAGTTCTGAACTCTTCCTCTTGTGTGTGTTTGTTATACTCAGAACTGTTGATTGATTTAGAACATAAATGCCATTGCACAACGTGCCTGATCCAACCAACTTTTGGTTAAGGAAAATGTTCATAACATTATCCTGTAATACAAAATTATATCCTGTAATACAAAATTATATCCTTCTTTACTCAACAAAGAAACTGATATAATGTTGCATATCAGGTTCGGCATGTTATAGCATTCGTTCAGAATCAATGTATTACCAGTTGGTAATACAAGGTGATATTCCACGACGGTCTTAGCTGCAACAATTGCACCATTTCCAACCCTTATGTCTTTATCACCATCTCCAAGTTCTCTACCTTTCTTAAGCCTATGTAACTGATTACATATGTGGGATCCTGACCCGGTATCTAATACCCAGGACGTAGGGCAAATGGAGAAACAGTTCTTTGTAACGAACACACCCGAAGAAAATGCATCATCATGTACTTTCTTCATTCGGGTGACTTGGGAATCCTGGTATTCCCCTATGTCCTGTTCAGTCCTATAACTCTTATAAGATAGAACGGAACTAACGTTCCCCAGCACAGTATAACATGCGGGTTCAGTCAATACATCCATATTATTATCTTGATTAAGGCATGACATGGTCGCTACCTGGAGAGAGAGAGAAGAAAACACTTTAGCGTATGCTCTTGCAAGATCAGATTGGTTATTATCTTATCTAATCAGGATGGCTCCCACTGTTTTTATCAAATCTTCCTTCAAACCCTAAAAGGAAAGACTAGCCGGGATTAATTACACCTTATAATTTTGCCTATCTTTCATCCAGGCCAGTGTCGGTACTTTGAGGGAGGTTCCCCGTGCTTTCGCACGGACCTAATTAAAGTAAACCTCATTTTCCCAGAGGCGTAACCCCGTTGACACCTTTCTAGACACCTACTTGATCGGCTAATTGTCCTGTGTAAAACTTTCCCAGGAGTAACAATTACTCGCAGTGGGTATCGGGATCCAACTATCTCATAGAAGGTATGCAATCTCATTGCAAATTTCAACACTTGAAATTCCCGATAATATTTTGCTCCTAGCATTCCATGACCTTGACGCAGGCCAACAAACCATAGTGCGCTAGTCAAGTTCAACCTTTCATTTCTTGATTGAATTATACCCACCCGTACGACCCTTGACGCAGGCCAACAGAGTCGCACGACTACCCTAATCCAATCTGCATCATATGCACAAACAGATAAATACTAGTTAGCTACCGCACAGTACGCCTTGACGCAGGACAACAAACGTAGCGCGAATACTATGTAGAACTTATCTGAAATGATGGAGGGCTACGACAGGTTTTTTCTGAAAACCTATTGCGTAATGAACTTGATATCGTTGTAGACTCAAGTGAATTTTGAAATGGAGTGATTTTGAGGCTTTCATTAGTTTTGCTAAAGAGGTCACTCCCGGTGAAGGGATCTCGGCTCTTTCTTCATGGAATAAGGTGCAGGATATATCATATACATCACTATGCAAAGCAAAACTCCAAAAGTAGTCAAAAGTCAAACCGAGTGTTGTAGCATCTGCCAGTTTTGCTAAAGAGGTCACTTCCGGTGAAGGGATCTCGGCTCTTTCCTCATCGAATATGGTGCAGGGTATATCATATATACCGCTATGCAAAGCAAAACTGTAGCTACCCTTTTTTATTAAAATTTGATTCTACAACATCTTTTAGGTTTCTTTTCTTTCATTAATCACATTAATGAAGTCCCATCATTTAAGCCACCTAAACATCACAGATAAATATGACGTATACTTATGCCATCCGCATTCGCCTCGATGTCCCCTCGTGCACCGTTAAGTTAGGTAACTAACGACAGAGCAGGACAGGGCTAGTGCGGGTGTAAAACATAAGTAACGTGTATATAATATATCATATATACTATATACTGTATCCATCAGAACATATCAAATGATCACATCACAGATATCGCAGCAGAAACATAGATATAATGTGGGATATACTAGGACGTCCGTATTTAGTATTTAGCCAAAAATAGAAAATACGGATTTCACAGTCGCGATGAATAGCCAAGCCCACACCCTGGATCCCTACAAGAGCGGCAAGCGACCCTACCAATTCTGGAGTTTAGGAGACCCGGCTCGACTCCTCGAGATGGCCTCCCACTGATCCCCAGAACCCGGTCACTTGTGCTCCCCTCCTTGGGTCCATCCTAATGCGGAAAAGTAAAAAATATACAACATGGGTGGCATCGACCTCAACCCGGAAGTGCCCCAAATAAAAGAATATTACATTACATTTGAATTTACATGAATGAAAATATAAAACTCTCATCTCACATAAAACCCCCCGGCTATTCAATTGCGACAATCCTGCACATCATATCTCAGCAACACATAATATCATATATCATCAACGTAAGTAAGTATGCGTACCCCAATTATCGTTGATGTATAGCAACGAAATCGGCGATATCGATATACTACACTTACGGTCACAGAAAAGAAAGTGTAAAACTGCAATATCTGGAATCCACATTCTCTTTAGACATCGTAAAAGCGAAATATCACATATTTCGTATTTCATATCTAGCTATATGAATTTCACACATTGTATCACATTCCAGATAAATAGACGGTATTAAAGTTTTCGAACGAATGATCAAATACTCAAAATTCCCTAAAGCTCAACACTTGAGCGGAGTTCAAAAACCCGGAGTGTGACACAGTAGTAGCGGTCCAGCCGTAGAAGGGTCAAGTCAGCGCCTCACATGTGGCACGCCGTACTGCTCCAAACCCTAAGGTTCAAAAGGCAGTTCAAGACGGTCACATAATCGAGTTAAGGTTTGTTGTCTTCTAGAGGGTCCACCAAAAACAAACTTGCACGTATTTCCGAAAGATTTAAACCCCGTGAAAGAGTGAGTAAATGATACTCGTTCGAACAATTCAATACTTTCTAAATTACCCGGAAAGAAACACGAAATCAAAATTCCGATCGAATTGTAGAGTCCAAAACCATCCCCAGAATATTCAGCACTAAAATCAGATTAAAAATACCTAAAAATATATACATACAGTTCTAAACATTACTGTATAAAAACAAGTCATCATTCCTTCTGTACGGCCGCGGAACCGCGGCCCAAGCAAGCTATTGCCGCGGTTCCGCGGTGAAATTTACTGTTCATGTCCTCGTATTTCACAGTACTGCTTATATTTGCCTGCTGTAATTTTTACATATTTTTAATTCTGAAAAACAACAGCTTTGAAAAAATGTCCAGAGAGCACTAAAAATCCGTATTTTTCGGTTCGATCGGAGTTTTAACTTCGTTAAAGTGTCGCCTAATGTTCTACGTCGGCTCTGATACCAATGTTGGGTTTACCTAGCACCTCATGAAGGGTTTGGAAGCATCACATGTACCAAAGATTAAATATTTAGGGTGCTAGGTAAACATACAAAGAATCATTCCTAAAAAAATTAGGGTTCCAAAAACAACACTTCAATACAAGTAGATTAATCTAGGGTTTTGAGAGTAAAACCTTTGTAGCTCCCTACGCTAGACTCCTCGGCTCCTTGGGGTTTGGAAAAAGTCCGCTTGAACTCCTCTAGGTCCACGATAATCCACCCGGAGTCCGCTTTGTCCAAGCTTGCACCTTCACTTTATCAAGAGAATGAAATGAAGCTAACACTCTAAACAAGTGGGCAAGACTTGTGTAGAATGGTGTTGTGGTGGCTTTTCTCACTTCAAAATCCTAACTTGATGAGTAATTTGCTCACTAGATAAATCTAGAGAGCAAAAGATGAAGGAGGAAGAAAATGGTGGTCTTTTAGAATAATAGAAAAGATAAACTCTGTTGAGAAAATAGAAAATATATCTATATATATTTTTCTTCTCTCATCTCAAACCATGGTTAAACAATAAATATGTTATTGAACTTGAGTTAAAACCCAAAAGGAAAGTTAATCCATGGTTAAATGGTGGGTGAGCATGGTTAGGTCAAAGAAGAGTGCAGAAAGAAACCATGAATCATCCTTTCCTTTTTCTTTTTGTTTTAAATCAAATGCAATAATAATTCATATATATAAAACCATGGTGTGAGTCTTATATTGCCACCATTTTCTTTGTATATACAACCATGAAGGATGATGTATGAATGTATGTGTGCATGCGCATCCATATATGCATGAAACAAGAAAGAATGCATACATGCATGCATACATCCCAAAAATACAAGAAAGGATTTCTAGTGAGAAACTAATGGTTAAATGATAAATCAACACTTGATTTATCGGTCCGGCCATATCACATATGACCCAACCAAAAGAAGGCCGCCCAATTAATATGCGGTATCTCATACGCGCATTTTAATCGGGTCCATACGCATATCGCATACGCGCACCACAATGTTTCGCCTGGACTAGGTAACTCCTTTGTGGGACTCTAAGACTCGTCAATACGCCGGCAATGGGTGATGATCATATCAAGCACCCCCAAGCCGCAAGCGGTCAGCTAAACGTAAC
The DNA here is from genome assembly GCA_030015575.1 of Agapanthus africanus. Taxonomy (NCBI): domain Eukaryota; kingdom Viridiplantae; phylum Streptophyta; class Magnoliopsida; order Asparagales; family Amaryllidaceae; genus Agapanthus; species Agapanthus africanus. The sequence continues at coordinate 764,607,964 of JASDDO010000019.1, read as the reverse complement.
GGCCACCCGGGTATTGAGCGATCAGAAGAAAACAAGCGAACCTGCTACAACTCCCGTCGAGCCAACCGGCAACACTACTCGTGCAGTCCGGTCATCTCGTCTGATATGTCGCATATCAAGTCTAGGGGTGGTAAACGTCAGACCCCAATAACCGATAAGTCATGCCGATGTGATGCTCATAACGGGTCAAGAAACCACTGGTAACACTTACCAGTAAATCTCTAATCAGCCCTGGCAAGGGACTTCCCTGTTACGGCCAATCAAGCACAGTGCAACATCAACCCCCAATACCGGGAGAGACGAAACCCCTTCTTTCACTTATTGCCTCCATGTGACTTAGGACTGTACCCAAAAACCACCGTTTTGCACGCCCTCATGGACGTGGTAAGGTGGAAATCAAAGCACAGTGGGAATCACACAAGACTCTATGACGATCTCGGGTCTACAGACTAACCTGCACCAATGTCACCTGAGAACTGCCATCTGACGTGAGGTATAATACCATCTGGGAGTTCTTGGCGAGTCCGTCCAGTTTACCCAGTCTCTACTGATCACCCGTATACCCTCTCTGATGTCAAACACCAATGGATATGGGATCATCCATCGCCCATCTCATGGGTCGAAAAGCGTATACGCTAGTGTAATACACTGGTATATCGATGCCCCGTCTCGATATACCCACGACTAGGGACCTTGAAGGATGTACTTATGGACTACCATGTCCCCACTAGTATGATACGCATCATAGTCCAGGTAGTCAAGTACACATCCTAAGGGCTTTACCAACATGTAACTATAAGACAGTATAAAGAGACAAGTATACATGTTAAGATAAAGAGCAACCAGATAGCATACTATCATATCGAGCAAGAAAGTCATCTCTATATATGTCCAAGCATCCAATATAATATACATCATCTGTACAATACTGGCCTCTGGGGCATACATACAACTAACAAAAGGTAAATTTTTAGAACATATTTTTCAAAAATTATCTCTCTCTCTATAAAATAAAAAGACAAATATATCAGCTTTAAAAATTGGTGCACAACAACGGTTATTCAAAACCAAAAATTTGCCGCTAGGCAAAACCAGATGATTTTCCCCAACAGCAACAATTGCTCCGATTTTCGCCATTGAGGATCAAATCTCCCTTTCTCAATACTCTACTCCTTCTCGGCATCTGTAACGCCATACAGATGTGGGATTCTAATACGGTATCCATATACCCAGGAGTTAGAGTTTATTAAGAAACAATTTTCAATTACAAACACACGGGAAAACTGAAACATAAAGAATGTTTCAAGGGGGAGGCTGGGTATTCGTAGTAATGCCTCTTCCGCTACCCAAGCTCATGACAATGGTAGCAATTTCCTTTGCCCTCACTACAACCCCTTTTGTCGTCTCTCCATCTTACTTTTTGTATACTGAAGTTATGCTGGTTGGTTTTCTTCTTATCCTTCCTTTCAGCTCCAACTTCGGGATTGGAAGAAGAGTATCAAACAAGCGTAACTGGCATATACTCCTTATTTAAGGAGCTCTCGAACTTTCGATAAGGTGGAAGGGAGAGAAAAATTAATCATTCCCTTTTTCCAGATTTAGTGGCCATCCTCGGACTGAAACAATTTCTTCGAGTTCATTGTAAGTCCATGTCACGCACCCTACGAACTTGCAGGGAGGCGGAATATATGAAAAACGATTATCAAAGCTTCGTAACATGTACTTGAGCGCATGAATCGTTATCTAAACCATTACTAACTAAAAGCTAGAGGTTTAACTACTCGGATACGAAGTTATATCTCACGTTACTTGTCCTTCGGGTCTTCATCGCGTTCCTCCACTGCTCGTAGGCTCCTTGGAACATCGGCACCTCAACGGCCTCCTTGAATCAAAGACGATCCACCCGAAAGCTCATACGCCAAGCTTAATCTCAAACTTGAGATAACTAGGTTGCTTAAAGTGCTAATCTAAGCTACCTAGGGGATATAGAGTGAGATTATGGATGTATTAGTCTAGCTAACCCTTGATCTCAACTCATGAGAGGTTAGGGTTAGGGTTTGAAGAGAGTGAGCTTGAGAAGAGAGAAGGTGAGAATAATAATGAAAATGAGATAATGATCTTATCATGATATATATGAAGCATTATTATTTATCCAAAAATCAAATAATAGAATTAACAACCATGCTTCACAAATATCTATGAGTGATTCATCTCCATGAGTCATTAAGCATTTATGATGCATTAATGACTTGGATGAATCATACAAATGAGTCACTAATCTCATTTAATGTAATGCCACCTTAACCCCTTAGTCACCATTCTTCTAGAAACTTCCCAAAAAATAACGAGAACGCCCCTCCAATCCGTGAAAACACGGAAAAACTTTAGACTTTATAAATCCAGTAACCCGATACTAGAATCTGGCTTAAACCAAAGCCGACTAGTAAAAACTGTCCGAAAAGTCGTACGTGCGTAAACACACGTACGCATCCGAACCCTTGTCGTAAAACCATACGATCTCTATATCGTTTCGCCTGGAGCAGGAAAACTCTCTGTGTGGGACTCTAAAGACTCGAAACTACGCTGGCAGTGGGTTTAACCACAGACCGCAAGCGGCACTAGCTGTACGTAACGGTTCCCAGGTAGATGTCGATAAGAAGGCCGATGAGGAAAAACATCCAAACTCTTACTGAACCTGATGTGACAATCTCCGTACAGTCCGGTCTGTTCGTCTAAGACTATCGCATATCAAGCCTAGGGGGCGGCAAGCGTCAGTCCCCTAATAGTTGTATAAGTCGTGTCGGAGCGAAATCCATTACACCCTGAGAAGCTACTGGAACCTACCAGTATATCTCGCTTGCCCTGGCCAGGGACTTTGCGTAATGGCTCTCTGACACAGCACGATATCAACTCCCAATACCGGGAGAGACGCATCCTATCTAACCGCCACTACCTCCAAGTGCTCGGGACTGCACCCAACTGCTACCTGTTTGCACGACTCCTTTGAGCCTGGTAGGGTAGCAATCTAAGAACAGTGGGACACACTCGAGGCGAAGTAGCAGTGTCAAGTCTGCGGACTATGCTATACTCATGTCACCTGGGAACTGTTAACTGACGATGGGTATAATACCAACCAATCAGTTCCCCGGCGAGTCCTGTCCGGTGTACCCGTAACCTAACGAGCACCTGTATTCTATCTCTAGTACGACGTACTGATGGCTGTAGGACAGACCATCTCCCCAACTGGGATGAGAAGCGTATACACTTAGTCTACTCCGGAATATCGATGCCCTATCTCGATAATCCAACGACCAGGGACCTATATAGGATGTTGCTTACAGACTATCCAGCCCCCACTAGTGTGACTGCCATCACGACGCTGGTAATCAAGCAAAGATCCTATGGGCTCTACTAATATGTATAAGTGATACGTTACAAGAAACATATGCACATATTAAAGTAGACTCAAACCAAGTAGCATACTACCATGTTTAGCAAGACTGTTATATACAACTGTGAATATCCCAAGCTTCTATTAAGTAATATACAACCTAGTATGATACAATAATGGCCCCTAGGGCATATACACTAACAATCTCCTACTTGCACTAGGGCCATGAGCTGGCATATCGTAGACCTATCATCTCGAATAGCCTCTCGAACTGCGTCTGAGGAATGGCCTTTGTGAATGGATCAGCAATGTTATTCTCTGTCTCTACTCTTTTCATCTCGATCTCCCGGCGATCTACGATCTCCCTGATCAGGTAATACCGCCTTAAGATGTGTCTGGACTTCTGATGGGTCCTGGGTTCCTTCGTTAAAGCTATAGCACCATTGTTGTCACAATACAGAGGTATTGGACCAACACTGGTAGGAACCACTTGAAGTTCTGTGAGGAACTTCTTCATCCAGACTGCTTCTTTTGCGGCATCGCAAGCAGCTATGTACTCCGCTTCCATTGTTGAGTCAGCAACGGTCTCCTGCTTGGGACTCTTCCAACAGACCGCCCCTCCATTGAGGGTAAAGACATAACCCGACATGGACTTGGAGTCATCTTTGTCACTATGGAAGCCGGAGTCAGCAAAGGCCTCCATCTAGAGGTCTTTTCCGCCATACACCAAGAACATCTCCTTAGTCCTCCTTAGGTACTTGAGAATGTTCTTTACTGCTATCTAGTGCTTCTCCCCTGGGTTTGCTTGATACCGGCTTACTATGCTCAATACGTATGCTACATCTGGTCTGGTACATAACATCGCATACATTATAGAGCCTACCGCAGAAGCGCAGGGTATAATCGACAAGCGATCCCTTTCCAAATCAGTCTTGGGAGACATCTCTTTCGAGAGGGTGATTCCGTGACAAGCCGGTAGGTTATCGCGCTTAGAATCATCCATACTGAATCTCTTCACTATGGTGTCTATGTACCTGGACTGCGAAAGTCCCAACATCCTCTTTGATCTATCACGATAGATCCGGATCCCCAGAATGTAGGTGCCATCACCCAGGTCTTTCATAGAGAATTTATGTGACAAGAATCTTTTGACTGACTGTAACATAGGAATATCATTTCCTATTAGGAGAATGTCATCCACGTACAAGACGAGGAATACTACAGCTCTCCCGACAATCTTACTGTATATCCAAGGTTCATCTGGATTTTTGATGAAGTCAAATTCTTTGACAGCATCATCAAAACAGATGTTCCAACTCTGCGATGCCTGCTTTAGTCCATAAATGGACTTAAGCAGCTTGCATACTTTACCGCTGCTCCCATTCTGAATGAATCCTTTTGGCTGATCCATATAGACGCTTTCTTCCAAATTACCATTTAGAAAGGCCGTCTTTACGTCCATCTGCCAGATTTCATAATCGTGGAAGGCAACAATAGCAAGAAGGACCCGAATAGATTTAAGCATAGCCACTGGAGAAAAGGTTTCGTCATAGTCCAAACCAGGTCTTTGACGGAAACCCTTTGCAACCAGTCTAGCCTTGTATGTTTCAACCTGTCTATCTACACCAATCTTCTTTTTGAAGATCCATTTGCATCCTACGGGTTTTACCCCATCTGGAGCAACGTCCAATGTCCATACTTTGTTAGGGTACATGGACTCCATTTCGGTCCGCATTGCATCTAGCCATTTTACTGAGTCACCGCTCTGAATGGCTTGCTGGAAGCTAGTAGGCTCATCATAGTCAATAGTGCAATCCTCTCTATCCCCATCTATGAGAAAACCGCAGTATCTCTCGGGCGGATGAGATTGCCTACTACTCCTATGGAGTGGTGTGGGAATGTCCAGTTCTTCTTGAACTTCTGGTTCTACCATACTTTCAGTAGTAGTTTGTGGTTCTGGAATTTCTTCCAGTTCTATTGCGCTCCCACTCTTTTGATTTTCCAAAAATTCAGTTTCTAAGAAGCAGGCATGACGAGAAACAAAAACCTTTTGTTCCTCTGCGTAATAGAAATAATATCCCTTGGAGTTCTTTGGATATCCTATAAACTTACACTTTACTGAGCGTGCCTCGAGCTTGTCCGCATGCTTCTTTTTTACAAAAGCTGGACATCCCCATGTCTTAAAATGTTTTAGACAGGGTTTCTTCCCACTCCACATCTGATATGGTGTGGTAGGCACAGTTTTGGTAGGAATCTGGTTCAAAAGATTTGCAGCTGATTCTAGTGCATATCCCCAGAATGATCGTGGTAACTCAGCGTTACTCATCATGGAACGAACCATATCCAATAGGGTTCGATTCCTCCTTTCCGATACACCGTTATGTTGTGACGTGTATGGAGGAGTAAGCTGAGAGAGAATTCCATTCTCTTTTAAGTAACCCAGGAACTTGGCACTTAAGTATTCACCACCTCGATCAGATCTCAGTGTCTTTATACTCTTGCCTGTTTGTTTTTCCACTTCATTCTTGTATTCTTGGAATTTCTCAAAAGCCTCGGATTTATGCTTCATTAAGAAGACATATCCATACCTAGAGAAATCATCTGTAAAAGTAATGAAGTAGGAATAACCACCTCGCGCATGCGTAGACATAGGACCGCACACGTCACTGTGTACGATTCCCAAGAGCTCGCTTGCTCTTACTCCGTGTCCAGTGAACGGAGTCTTTGTCATCTTTCCCATGAGATAAGATTCACAAGTAGCATAAGATTGATATTCGAACGGATTCAAATATCCTTCTCTATGTAACTTAGTCAACCTTCTCTCATTGATGTGACCTAGTCCACAGTGCCATAAGATAGCCTGATTTGTTTCCGAAAACTTTCTTTTAAGTGTGTTCTGGACACTGAAAATTTGAACTTGATTTAATACGTGTATTCCGTTTTCTAATGTACTTGACCCAATCAAATCTTGATTTAGGTGGATGTGAACCACATCTCTTGTAAAAGTAAAATCATATCCTTCTTTAGAAAGTAAGGGTACAGATATGATATTACAGATCGTACCTGGTACATAAAAACAGTTACGTAGAATCAATATTTGCCCAGTTGTCAGTCCAAAATGATATTCCCCTACGGATTCAGCGTTCATGCTCATTCCGTTAGCAACCGTGAGGGTCATATCACCTATCCCGATAACCCTACAATTTCTCAGAGCCTGTAATGAATTACAGATGTGAGTTCCTGATCCGGTATCCAATACCCAGAAAGTAGGGTTAACTGACATACAGTTCTCTGTCATACACACACCCGAAGTTGAAGCCACAACATGCTTCGTATCCTGGCTACTGGCTTCTAAAGCCCTGCAATCATTCTGCCAATGCCCGATCCCATAACAATAGGAATGTCCCTCAATAGGGCGGTCTAGCTTGTCATAGGCAATGGACATCTGGACAGACTTTTGCCAGTCATATAAGTCAGATTCAGTCAAATTATTATCTAGATGTAGCCTATGTGTGGTCACAAGGTCGCTGCAATTAAGAGAGAGAGAAGAAAACATTTTAGTATGATGCTGTTGCAAGTTTAGAGTGGTTTTAATTTATTTAAACAGGATGGCTCCCACTGTTTCTCGAATCCCTCTTCAAACCATAAAAGAAGAATTAGCCAGGACTATTCTCACCGTACAATTCTTGCTTAACCGTTCAGCCAGGTCAGTGTCGATACTTTGAGGGAGGTTTTCCAACGCTTTCACGAAGTTCCTTAATTAAATAACCTCTTTTCTCTGGGGGCGTAACCCCGCTGACACCTTTCTAGACACCTACTTGGTTTATAGCATTGATCGTTAAGTGACGAGTCTCCTGATAAGTAGCTTGTACTCACAGTAGGATCGGGATCCAAAATATCATCGTATGATAATGTTGAAGGAATCCTACCAACATTCATCAAACTCCAAAATAGTATGCATCTCACTGCAAATTTCAGTTTCTTTAGAATTTCCCGATGTGGATTTTTGCCCCATACTCTTATGACCTTGACTAAGGGCCAACAAATCATAAGTCACATGTCAAGTTCTACCCGTCATTGCCCAGGTTAATTTGAACCCACCCGTACATACTCTTGACTAAGGGCCAACAAAGTAATATGACTGTTCCAAACCAACGCATTTATCTATGCAACAAATGAATACCCCAGCAGCTACCAAACACTATGCCTTGACTAAGGGCCAACAAACATAGCTTGAATACTGCTGACCATCCATAAGAAATGACGGAGGGCTACGAATGGTTTTGGTAAAACCGTGAACGTAGTAAACTTGATATAATCGAAGGAACCTGATACTTTTTAAAAGGAATGGTTAAAGCTCCGTAATTTAAAAATTCTGATCTTTTAAAATAACCGAGTGGTTTCTTTTAAATTTGTTCCAACGATTAAACTTTGGTTTATTTTCTTTGCATTATTATAATGCGTCCCATCATTAATCTTATCATTGCAGAAAACAACGAAAATACCACGTCCTCTTATGCCATCCGCATTCGCCACGGGGTCCCGTCATCACCCGTTAGGTTACTTAACTAACGACAGAGCGGGGGCTGGGCTAGCGCGGGTGTAAAACATAAGTGACGTCTAATAGCTATCATATATAGATATTGTACATTCGTCAGACGCAATAATAAGCATTCCAGATCACAGATGAACTTTATTGGATTTACTAGCAATCCGCATTTGCTTTGAGCCTGCAATAAAAGATGGATTACACAGTTGTGATGAATAGCCATTACCCCACTCTAGACCCCTACGGGTACGGCAAACTACCCGCCAAGTACCCGAAGTGAAGCGGTCTCCCTCAACAAAGTGAGTAGGCCACTAAACACTTCAACGTACCCGGTAGTTTGTGTACCCCACCTTGGGTCTATCCTAGGAGCAAAAACAGTAAACAGAAATAATATAACGGTGGCTACAACCGCAACCTGGATGTGCCCCGCAAAAGAATATTACATCAAATTGCATTTACATCGAATGAATGAATATTAAACACATCTCAAACCCCGGCTAATCATCACAACAGTCCAACACAGTTCATATCCACAAACAGTTAAAAAACATCACAGATATGTGCAACCCCCTGCCAACCGACATACTAGCAGTTAGGGGAGGTTTACGAACACATAAAACATTACAGATCAAGACCCAATTAACAAATATCTTAGAACATCAATCGAATACCAAATTCCGTGTCTACCCCAAAAGCAAACCTGTACTGAAGAAACCTGGGTATACAACAGAACATACTGGAAAACAGAAAACCACATAAAATGAATTACAGAGGAAATCCGAGTCAACTCGGAGTTGACTTGGCGGCGGATCCGCGGCCAAAAGCACCTTTGTGCCGCGGTTCCGCGGCCGAGTTGCCGAGTTAGGGTATCGTATTTTCTCAGTTTTCATTAAAATCCCTGCTGTGAATTTTAAGGTATGTCAAATATTTTTTCAGACAGTTTTAAAATTAACAGAAACTTAGGGTTTTGGTTTTTCGTTTTTCGTATTTTTCGTCGATCGAACTTCTAATCAGTTGCTAACAAGCTAGTAATAGTTTAGTTGGCTCTGATACCACTGTAAGTCCATGTTACGCACCCCACGAACTTGCGGGGAGGCGGAATATATGAAAAACGATTATCAAAGCTTCATAACACGGACTTGAGCGCATGAATCGTAATCTAAACCATTACTAACTAAAAGCTAGAGGTTTAACTACTCGGATACAATGTTATACCTCACGTTACTTGTCCTTCGGGTCTTCATCGCGGTCCTCCACTCCTCGTAGGCTCCTTGGAACATCGGCACCTCAACGGCCTCCTCGAATCAAAGACGATCCATCCGAAAGCTCCTATGCCAAGCTTAATCTCAAACTTGAGATAACTAGGTTGCTTAAAGTGCTAATCTAAGCTACCTAGGGGATATAGAGTGAGGTTATGGATGTATTAGTCTAGCTAACCCTTGATCTCAACTCATGAGAGGTTAGGGTTAGGGTTTGAAGAGAGTGAGCTTGAGGAGAGAGAAGGTGAGAATAATAATGAAAATATGAAAATGATCTTATCATGATATATATGAAGTATTATTATTTATCCAAAAATCAAATAATAGAATTAACAACCATGCTTCACAAATATCTATGAGTGGTTCATCTCCATGAGTCATTAAGCATTTATGATGCATTAATGACTTGGATGAATCACACAAATGAGTCACTAATCTCATTTAATGCAATGCCACCTTAACCCCTTAGTCACCATTCTTCTAGAAGCTTCCCGACAAATTACGAGAACGCCCCTCCAATCCGTGAAAACACGGAAAAACTTTAGACTGTATAAATCCAGTAACCCGATACTAGAGTCTGGCTTAAACCAAAGCCGACTAGTATTGTCCGAAAAGTCGTACGTGCGTAAACACACGTACGCATCCGAACCCTTGTCGTAAAACCATACGATCTCTATATCGTTTCGCCTGGAGCAGGAAAACTCTCTGTGTGGGACTCTAAAGACTCGACACTACGCTGGCAGTGGGTTTAACCACAGACCGCAAGCGGCACTAGCTGTACGTAACGGTCCCCAGGTAGATGTCGATAAGAAGGACGATAAGGAAAACCATCCGAACTCCTACTGAGCCTGATGTGACAATCTCCATACAGTCCGGTCTGTTCGTCTAAGACTATCGCATATCAAGCCTAGGGGACGGCAAGCGTCAGTCCCCTAATAGCTGTATAAGTCGTTTCGGAGCGAAATCCATTACACCCTGAGAAGCTACTGGAACCTACCAGTATATCTCGCTTGCCCTGACCAGGGACTTTGTGTAATGGCTCTCTGACACAGCGCGATATCAACTCCCAATACCGGGAGAGACGAATCCTATCTAACCGCCACTACCTCCAAGTGCTCGGGACTGCACCCAACTGCTACCTGTTTGCATGACTCCTTTGAGCCGTGGTAGGGTAGCAATCTAAGAACAGTGGGACACACTCGAGGCGAAGTAGCAGTGTCAAGTCTGCGGACTATGCTGTACTCATGTCACCTGGGAACTGTTAACTGACGATGGGTATAATACCAACCAATCAGTTCCCCGGCGAGTCCTGTCCGGTGTACCCGTAACCTAACGAGCACCTGTATACTATCTCTAGTACGGCGTACTGATGGCTGTGAGACAGACCATCTCCCTAACTGGGATGGGAAGCGTATACACTTAGTCTACTCCGGAATATCGATGCTTTATCTCGATAATCCAACGACCAGGAACCTGTATAGGATGTTGCTTACAGACTACCCAGCCCCCACTAGTGTGACTGCCATCACGACGCTGGTAATCAAGCAAAAATCCTATGGGCTTTACTAATATGTATAAGTGATACGTTACAAGAAACATATGCACATATTAAAGTAGACTCAAACCAAGTAGCATACTACCATGTTTAGCAAGACTGTTATATGTAACTGTGAATATCCCAAGCTTCCATTAAGTAATATACAACCTACTATGATACAATAATGGCCCCTAGGGCATATACACTAACATTCGTATCTAACTATACGAGATGACATTTCCAAATAATATGGATCTCTGTATCTAATACATATGGTTCTGAAGAAAGAAAACAAAAAATAGGAGTGGCAAGGACATATCCGACTTTGCCATGAACTTAAGGCAATCATGACATTCCAAAGCCAATGATTATAAAAAAAGTTCGGTTAACTTGGGTTACAAGTTTTAGTTTAAGGTCAATCATGTTCACTGCCAGAGAAAGAAAAAAGAAACACTCAGTATGCACTCCATCAAGAATACATTGGTTTATTAATTTATCTAATCAGAATGGCTCTGAAAGTATAGCCTAGCATCTCTACTTAGGTTTTAACAACATCAAGTATGCAATTTAAAAAATCTAAAGGGCTAATCTATAAACGAGGATCGAACTATATGTTTAGGGTTATATAAAAAGCAAATTGGAGTTTTATACTAAGAGATAAGGAGCTACAACCTTTGTATCCAAGTCCTTCACTTCAAAATCTCCTTGTAGTAGTCCTTTGAACTTCTTCTAGGGCTCTACTTGAAAAAAGAAACAAGCTTTCTCGAAGTTTTCTTTGTCGAAAATGATCCACCTTTAGGCAACTCACACTCAAGCTCACACTTCACTAATCAAAGTATTAGTGATGATAACAACCTAAACCAAATTTGTTAGAATGGTTTAGGTTGATGAAGTAGGGTTTAAGCTCACAAAAAAAATCTTACTTTTCTCCTAGAGTGAATAGTGTCTCAAGAGATAAAGTGAAAAAGATGAAGATGGTGATGATAATGAGCAAGGAATGGGATAAGAACAAGAAATGATAAACTTATCTCAATTTAAATGAAAAGATCAATGAGTCATAGAAGCTACACGCTTCCAAAGTATTGACTCATTCTTTTCTTTTCAAATTGATATAAGTAAATCATTATCCACTTATCTTTTCTCCTATGTAATTCCCATACATCTATCTTCCATGTATCATTAACCATGACACAAATTTATATATATTATTTATATCACATACAAATAATATATAAAGTGATGAAAAATATTAAGTGAGCATAATCTTAGTTAATATATATATATATATATCAAATTATTAAATCAACACTTGATTCAATAATCCGGTTATATCATATATAACCTGGCTAATATCAAATAACGCTAGATTAGAATATGTTATCATATATCTGTATTTAATCAAGCTCTCGCACATATATCTATAGATGCCCTACTTCATTTCGCTTGAGCTAGAAAGCCTCTATGTGGGAATCTAAAGACTCGCCAATACGCTGGTAGTAGATAATGATCACATCAAACACGTATAAGCCGTCAGCGGTACTAGCTGCACGTAACGACTAATCAGGTATTGAACGAATAGAAGATCAACAAGTAAACTTGTCCAAACTCCCATAGTGTTTATAGGCAACACTTACCGTACACTTCGGTCTTTTCGGGTAATATGTTGCATATTGAGTCTAGGGGTTGGAATCATCAGACCCCAATAACTCGATAAGTCATGCTGATGTGTGGCCTATAACCAATCGAGAAACTACTGATAACACTTATCAGTAAATTTCTTCAGCCCTGACCAGAGACTTGCTGTTATAGCCAATCGAGCATAGCATAACATGAACTCCTAATACCGGGAGAGACGAAACCCCTCCTATCGCTCACCGCCTCTATGTGACTCGAAACTGTACACAACTACCACCTGTTTGCACGACTCAGTAGAGCCATAGTAGGGAGGTAATCAAAGAATAGTGGGAACCATACTAGACACTATGACGATTTCGGGTCTACAAACTAACCTGTACAAGTGTAACCAGAGAACTGCTATCTGACAATAGGTATGGTACCATCTAGGAGTTTTCGGCGAATCCGTTGAGTGTACTCATTCTCTAATGAGCACTTGTGTACAATCTTTAATGTCAAACACCGATAGTTGTGGGATCGACCATCGCCCCCATACAGGGTCAAAAAACGTACACACTAATCTACTTTAAAATATCGATGCTCTGTCTCGATACTCCCTCGAATAGGAACACTTCAAGGATGTGCTTGTAGACTACACACACCCCACTAGTACGATCTACATCATATTCTTAGTAGTCAAGCAAAACATCCTAAGGGTTTTATCAACATATATCAGTGAAATATTAAACTAGAGCAAATGCACATGTTAAGATAAAAGAGTAACCAAATAGCATACTATCATGTTGAGTAAATATATATATATATATATATATATATATATATATATATATGTCCAAGCATCCACGATAATTTACAATAATAGCCTCTAGTGCATACATATCACTGACAATCTCTCACTTGCACTAAGGCCAGTTGTTATAGTATCTCATATCCAACATCCCAAAATGTCTCTCGAACCGTGTCTGGGGAAGGGCCTTCGTGAGTGGATCTGTCGTGTTGTCCTTCGTGTCAACTCTCCTGACCTCGATCTCACGACGATCAACTATCTCCTAGATTATGTGACACCGTCTCAGAATATGTCTAGATCGCTAATGGGACCGGGGTTCCTTTGCCAAAGCCACTGCTCCATTGTTATCACAATACAAGGGTATTGGATCAATAATGGATGGAACCACACCATGTTCAGTGATGAACTTCTTCATCTAGACAACCTCTTTGGCAGCATCATTAGTAGCGATGTATTCAACATCCATCTTTGTGTCTGCAATGGTATCTTACTTGAAACTCTTCTAACATACCGATCCTCCGTTGAGGGTGAAGACAAAACCCGAGACAAACTTATTGTCATCTTTTTCACTCTGGAAGATTTCGATAAAGAACTCCACTTGGAGTTCTCCATTACCATACACCAAGAACATTTCTTTAGTCCTTCACAAGTACATAAGAATGTTCTTCTTAGCTATCCTGTATTTCACTCCTGGGTCTGATTGATACCTGCTTACCACATTCAGTGCGTAAGCTACATCCGGTCTAGTACATAACATCATGTACATGATAGACCCGACTGCAGAAGTATAGGGTGTTATATTCATGCAAGCCCACTCTTCATCGGTCTTAGAAGACATCTCTTCGAAGAGGGTGATTCCTGAGCAAACGGGTAAGTTACTATGCTTGAAATCTTCCATATTAAACCTCTTTAGTATGGTGTCTATGTACCTGAATTAGGACAATCCCAACATTCTTTTAGATATATCCCTATAGATCTTTATCCCCAAGATGTTGGAGGTATCACCCAGATCTTTCATGAAGATCTTTTGTGATAGGAAGAGTTTGACCGAGTGCAGCATAGGAACATCATTTCTTATCAAGAGTATATCATCCACGTATAATATGAGAAAAACAACCTTACTCTCTATTACCTTTTTTATATATACAGGGTTCATTTACATTTTTGATGAAGTCAAACTCTTTGACTGCTATATCAAAACAGATGTTCCAGCTCCGCAACGCCTGTTTTAATCCGTGGATTGATTTAAGCAGCTTGCATACCTTTCTGCTGCTCCCACTGTCTACAAAGCCCTATGGTTGTGTCATACACATACTCTCTTATAAATCTCCATTTAGAAAAGCGGTCTTGTTGTCCATATGCCAGATTTCATAGTCATGGTATGCGGCAATGACAAGTAGGATCCAGATGGATTTAAACATAGCCACTGAAGAAAAGGTCAAGACATAGTCGATACCTGGTCGTTGACAAAAACCTTTTGCTACAAGTTTGGCTTTGAAGGTCTCAACCTTTCCATCTACACCGATCTTTTTCTTGAAGATCCATTTGCTCCTAATGGGTTTTATCTCTTCAGGAGCACCTTCCAAAGTCTACACTTTATTGGTGTACATGGATTCCATCTCAGATCGCATAGCATGCAGCCATTTCACAGAGTCCCACTTGTGATGGCCTGCTCGAAACTAGTCGGGTCATCATCTTCCATGATGCAATTCTCGTTCCCACCATTTATAAGAAAACCATAGTATCTCTCAAGTGGATGAGAAACCCTAGAAGATCTGTGAAGTGGCTGAGCTTCGTCGGGAACTATTGAATCTTCCGGTTCTACCAAATACTCAGTTGTAGTTTGTTTTTCTAGAATTTTATCCAGTTCTACTGCACTACCACTAATTTCATTTTCAAGAAATCCCTTTTCCAAAAAGGTGGCATACTTAGAAACAAACACATTTTGTTCCTCAGTGTGGTAGATTAGCTACCGTAGAGAATTATTTAGATATCCCACAAACTTGCAAAGAACTAATCGTGCTTCGACTTTATCCGAGTTTTGCCTTTTGACATAAGCAGGACAACCCTATATCTTAACCCATTTAAGATATGGTCTCTTTCCACTCCATATCTCATATGGGGTTTTAGGCACAGATTTTGATAAAGTATAATTCAATAGGTTTGCAACTGTCTCAAGTGCATAACTCCAGAATGAAAGAGGTACCTCAGCAGTTCTCATCATAGAGCGCACCATATCTAATAGGGTGCGATTCCTTCGCTCCGATACACAGTTGTGTTGTGGTGTTGATTGCTAAGTTTTTTAGTGTGCTAGTTTTAATTACCGCAATCATGACGGTTTTGCTTGGTAGCTAGCCGGATGAGTACGGGTCGGTCCACGGAGAGATGGGAATCTTTTTCTTAGTGTTTTAACGAGTTAAGTCCAAATTGTCCAGGTTTGTTTAAGATTAACTATGTGCTAAATATGTATAAAAGAGTTTGTTACGGTTAGGATTAGGTTGGTTTGTGTTAGGAGTCCGCTTACTTCTTTCGTTGCCACTCTTAATATCGATGTTACGGTAATCGGCAACAACAGGGATTAGCACGACTATGAAAGAAACTTGCGAGTATAAATTAGGCTTTCCAACGCTTAGGTCCTTCCTTTTGGTCCTTGTCCGTCCGTTCTTGGTTCTTAGCTATAACCTCCGGTCAATTTAAGCACAACCGGTCTCACTAGGGTGTCACCACTATCATGTAGGATAAGGTGCCGTAAGGAGCGGATTGTAGTTGAATTGACTGGAGTTCGAATCAAGATGTTGGGCAAAAAAAAGTGTGTGAGAGATTTCCTTCTCTCAAACTTCCCTTATCCTACCCTAACAATTGAGAAACTACTCACCCATTATAAAGAAAAAGAAAATAAAACAAACAAAGAAGATAGACAAAAAATGAGTTAGAGAATCACAACTAGCTATTTGGGACCTCACTTAGGCAAGGATCACACTCAAGCATCATTGTTGTAAGGATAAAGGAAAAGAGAAAAAGAAAACAAACAAAAAAAACAAATAACAACAACTACTTTAACAACGAGAATTACAAGCAAATATAAGAACTCAATTATAAGACATGCATATAAAAAAAGAACTTTTCTTTATTCATCATTCACTCAAAAGATCGCTACAATGTTAATGGAGAATAGATGAGGAGGAAGAAGAAGAAGTCACAAGCTACTAAACTAAATCCTAACACAAGAATAAGCATCATTTACTTGGCTTGAAACTGGGCTATTTATAGGAAGATAGATGAAATCCTAGGGCCAAAATCTGAGCCCTTACACAATTACAAAACTATCATAAAAATATCTCCCGACTCTGAGTCAACTCGGCCGCGGAACCGCCGCATAAGTGCCACATAGGCCGCGGTTCCGCGGCTCTTTGGGTGAGTCTCTGTGTCGTATTTTCTGGGGTTTTCCATATTGCTGTTCTTCTCTTTTTAGTATACTTGGTTTTTCAGAATCGCTTCATTTTTCTCCCAGATTCTCAACAGTCCAAAAAGATGAAAGAATGTGGACTTTTGCCTTGATCTTCTTGAGCTCCGTGTTATAAACTCGATTCTCGTGCTGCCTCCTTGTGATTTGTGCATGAATGACCTTTGATTTCCATTTTGTCCCTCGAACTGGTAGGCGGCATCTGACGGATGGTGAGCGGAAACCCGTATTTTTATCTTTTGTTGGCAGTTGTCCTAAATTTGTCGCGACTGTTCTGGATTTTCATTGTTTAGAACTGAGAACCTGTAACCTGCTAATATTTAGCAAACATGGATCAAGAGTACTTACTTATAAGCTATGAGATCAAGAATGAGCGGTATAAAAATGCAAAATTCTGATATGAACAAATACCCCCAAACTTATCTTTTGCTTGTCCCGAGAAAAGCCATTTTATTCACAAAAAGTCCTAACCTCACTTTCGCAGGGAACGCGATTGCACTGAGCTCGTGCAACAAGCCGTTAAACCCCTAGGTTGCCCTAAAGGATGAATTTTGCCTCCTGAGAGTTTTCAGCGGATACTTCCCACAAAATACGATCAAGTTGGCCGTCGACTCTAATCCTACAGTTCAGTATTCTAGGAAGAAACTCTATTATCCTTAAGTTAGAAATATTCATCCCTTATTCTTCACACTTCCTTTTCATTTAACTTAAGATCCTATACGTTTTTCCCGTTTATAAAGCTCTCAGCATCTCTTGAGTTTTCCTTCTAAAACGCAATCTCAAATCCGTAATTTTTATCATTTTTACTGAAGATATAAGCCCTATTTTTCATTCCTATCTCTCCTCCAAAATCCGATCATATACCCCTACGTGTGTGTAAATATCACCCCTACACTTGGAAATTCAATTCAAGCTATAATACCCTTGCCTTAATACCTAGCACTACTTCTTCTTTATTAATGGGGGACGGATTTGCTTACACATCTTCCATGTGACTATTACAGCTTCTTGAGATATTAATCAGCCAATTACTGAATGTGTGAGCATTAAAGTGTAATTAGCAGTTTCCAGGTCTTGCACATTTTTTATTGTTATTATTTTTTTTCAAGACCGGATATATTTTTCAATGATGCTCTTTTGGTGGTTAGCTTTAATTACCATTTTTTCATTTATACTAGGCTTTTAGGAAAGAGTATTTCTAGGTATCCTCTACTATCCTAAGTTTCAAGGTGCGTGTATTTGCGATTTGTATGGTATATATTTTCAGAATTTGGACTTAAGATTCAGAATTATTTTTCAGACTTACTCTTCAAATAGAGCTTTCAATACTCTTCCCTCATTTCAACTTAGCCCAATAACTGAACTCAAAATTGCTTATTTCTAAACAAACTGCAAGGATGTATATTTTCTACAGTTATACTTCAAGGAAGGTTATTTTTCAGGGTTTTCAATTTCTAAGTTTAAGATTTAGTTTTTTTCTTAACTAGTCAACCGTTATGTCGAACTTAAGTCTAAATGGCCAACATTGAATTTTTTTATTTTTTATTTGTATTTTTTATATTTATGGGAAAATAATGCAATGCAAAAGAAAGAAAGAAAAAAAAATGCGATGCGGAATTTAAACATGCAAAGTAAAAGAACAAATATTTACATAAAAAATATGCAGATGCAGAATGCAAGGATAACTATTTACAACAAAACCCCGCCCCCAAGCTGACTTACAGCAGTGCCCTCACTGCTTCCTACGGTGTCTCCTAGAACCAAACGCGGTATCACTCATACTCGCTTCACTCCTGTCCATACCACGCCCCGTCGATCTCGCTCTCTTTTCTCGCGCCAGCATGGTAGACATCCCCTGCTCAAATCTCGTCAAATGCTGATCAAAATTTGTCAGCATCCCCAACACTCTCTCTACCCCCTATAAGTATGTCTCTGTATGCATGCTTGGGCAGCGGGGGTCAGCTCTTCATCGCTCGCTGTGGAGCTCGAGCTGAGCGTCTTTGCCATCACATCTTCGGTCAGCTCGGTGCGCGACCATAACCCATGAAGTCTTGTGTATGATGTGGAGATACCCTCAAGTAGGGGTCAAATAGGAACCCCACCATGCATAAAAGCATCGAATTCCTCAATAGAAAGGAAATAGCGACACAATTGTGTCATTAACATTGGGCACGGATAATTGGCTGCCCTTGACAGCGCCAATCGAGTGTAAAAGCACAGTTCACATGTCATAGCTAGGGTTTTTCATCATTAACGTGTGCACAATATGTAGGGATGGGGTTAAAAATGTGGTGTTATGCGAACTTCCAAAGATGTTGTTTTGTGCCCAACGGCATACGATTAAGATGTTCGCATAAAGCGTACGTGCTTGAATGCCCTTCCTAGGTTCCCTAGAACAATCATCGCCTATTAACGGCATGTAATCCTCAAAGCGGGGGGGGGGGGGTCATGTGCGGGGATACGGGGTATCAAAGTGACTTCATGAATGAAGTTCCTATCTGTAACAATTTTCCGATCCCCCCACAACAAGCGTATAAACCCGTATATAGCTAAGCAACCCTCCTCCATGCTCTCAAAGAAACACGCAACGAGATCCGGAATCACAAACGTGTTCGGATGGTTATACAACAGCAAATTCCATCCGTATTTCCGGATCTCATCACCAAAGTAGCTACCATAAACGTCATGGGTGAATAATTGCGAGAAATCCCGTTCAAATTGAAAATTAGAAGCCATAGATAGAAAACACAGAACTATTAAATTTACAGAGATGAGATGAGAAAATCAAACCTCCTCTGAAAATTTCAAAAGGAGAAGAGGCTGATCAGCGGCGGAGGTGGCGTTCTGTGGCGCTTCCGTGGTGGTGTCGAGAGATCGCCGGTGGAATTTTGTAGCGGCGGCTAGAGTTTGCTGTGAGGGTAAGAATGAAGGCTCGGGAATTATAGAAAAAAGAGAGAGAGAGCTTATTTAAAGGCGTGGTCAACAAAGAGGGATCTGTCTGCACAAAAGTCCTCCAGAAAGAAGAAATTATTTTTTTATTTAGTAAAAATGTTTTTTTTGTTTTGTTTAGGTAGGTTTGAATATTTACAAAAATACCCCTCTTTTTTTAATTACAAATGGGAATTTTACCAAGAAATAACCCGATACAAAAAAAAACAAAATAGATATGTACCGGACAAGAATATCCATTATATATATATACAAGATGGTATATAAATACCCCCAAACCGATTCGAAACAGTGTTTCCACTGTTCATGGCTGGATAACCGAAGTTTGGTGGTGATCGAAGGAAGATTAGTCAATATAAACCGGCTTCTGCAACATTAGGAGCTCCTCCGATGGTTCCGCGGTGAAGAACGGTTTTACACTGTGTCTGTTCACTTTGAATAGTGAACTGTCCTCTGGATTCTCCAAATCCACCGCGCCGTGCGGGTATACACACCGCACAAGAAAGGGTCCCTTCCAGTGAGATCGAAGCTTACCTGGATGGAAATGGAGTCTGGTGTCATAAAGAAGTACCTGTTGTCCAGGCGTGAAGGTTTTGCGCGTAAGATGTTTATCATGAAACACCTTTGTTCAGTTCTTTATAACAACCACATTCTCATAAGCCTCATTCCGAAGCTCGTTCAGTTCGTTAAGTTGCAGCTTCCGATAGCTGCCCGCATCTTCAAGGTTTAGGTTCAGCTCTTTGATCGCCCAAAATGCGTGATTCTCGATTTCCACAGGAAGGTGGCAAGCCTTTCAATACACAAGCGGATAGGGAGACATTCCACGAACATTCTTGTACGCAGTTTGAAATGCCCAAAGGGCATTAGTTAGTTTCAAAGGCCAATCTTTACGGTTCTTGGAAACCGTTTTCTCCAAATTCTGCTTGATTTGCCGATTTGAAATATCGGCTTGCCCACATATTTGGGGGTGGTAGGGCATGGATAGCTAATGATTAATTGAGTATTTCCGCATCAAGGCTTCGAAAGACCTATTGCAGAAATGTGTCCCATTGTCGCTAATGATAGCACAAGGGTGCCCAAACTGGAAAAAGATATGTTCTTTCAAGAATTTAACGACAACCTTGTTGTCGTTAGTCCGGCTTGGCACTGCCTCAATCCATTTAGAGACATAATCAACAGCTAAGAGAATATACAGGTTCCCAAAAGAGCTGGGAAACAGGCCCATGAAATCGATTCCCCAAATATTGAAAATCTCAACAACCAAGATTGGTTTGAGCGGCATCTCGTTTCTCCTGGAAATCCGACCCAAGTGTTGGCACCGGGAGCATGTCTTGCAGTAATCATGGGCATCCTTGAAGAGTTGTGGCCAGTAAAATCCACATTGCAAGATTTTCTAAGCTGTCTTTCTTGGGCCAAAATGCCCGCCACACGCTTGATCGTGGAAAAACGACAGCACACTCTTGAACTCATTATCAGGAACACACCGACGAATAATTTGGTCTGGACAGTACTTGAACAGGTAGGGTTCGTCCCAGTAAAAGTGTTTTACTTGGGATAAAAATCTAAGTCTGTCCTTACTCGACCATTCATTCGGTATTAGTCCTGTCGCCAAATTGTTCACAATATTTGCGAACCAGGGTTCGCACGATACTGTCAAGAGTTGTTCATCAGGTAAAACATCGTTAATTGCGAGAGGAAGCGTCGGCGAAGAAGGAAGAAATGAAAGATGGCCGGCCACTACATTTTCACATCCTCTTTTGTCCTTAATGACAAGGTCAAATTCTTGACGTAAGAGGATCCAACGTATTAACTGAGATTTTGCATCCTTTTTCACAAAAAGATGTCGCAGAGCTGAATGATCGGTGTAGACAATGACTGGAGAGCCGATCAAATAGGGTCTGAATTTCTCTAAAACAAACACAACAGCTAAGAACTCTTTCTCGGTTGTTGTGTAATTTATTTGGGCGTCATTCAGGGTCCGGCATGCATAGTAGATTACGTGCGGCATCTTATCGATGTGCTGTCCTAGGACCACACCGATAGCAAAGTCGGATGCATCACACATAATCTCAAGCGGGTGCATCCAATCAGGTGAAGAAAGAACGGGAGCAGAGGTGAGTGAGCCTTTCAGGGATTCGAAAGCAGTCAAACAGCTCGAGTCGAAGTTGAAAGTGGTATCCTTGGCCAGAAGAAGAGTCAAGGGTCTAGAAATCTTGATAAAGTCCTTGATAAACCGTCTGTAAAAACCGACGTGGCTAAGGAAAGCTTGGATATCTCTGACGCATCTGGAAGGAGGGAGATTGGAAATGACTTCAATCTTTGCTTTGTCAACCACAATGCCATTTCACGAAATGATATGTCCTAGGACAATACCTTCACGTACCATGAAGTGGCATTTTTCCCAGTTTAAAGTAAGATTTTTATCCTTACATCGGGTAAGGACAGCATCAAGACGTTGCAGACACTCGTCGAAAGAATCGCCAAAGATGGAGAAATCATCCATGAATATCTCCAAAAATTTCTCTACCATGTCAGAGAAAATTCCCATCATACACCGTTAGAAGGTGGCGGGAGCATTGCATAGCCCAAAAAGCATGCGGCGATATGCGAACGTGCCGAAAGGACAAGTGAACATGGTTTTGTCTTGGTCTTTCTCAGCGATGGGAATCTGGTTGTAGCCTGAGTAGCCGTCCAGAAAACAGTAATACTCATGTTTAGCTAATCTTTCGAGAATTTGGTCAATGAATGGTAGTGGAAAGTGATCCTTCCACGTTGCAGTGTTGAGTTTTCGATAATCAATGCATACTCACCACCCTGTCTAGGTGTGAGTAGGGATCAACTGATTTATCTCGTTTGTGATGACCGTGATGACCGTAATACCCGACTTCTTAGGAACAACGTGTATAGGACTGACCCATTGGCTGTCTGAGATAGGTTAAATCATACCACTATCCAGACATTTGAAGATTTCCTTTTTCACAGCCTCCTTCATGACTGGATTTAATCTCTTCTGTGGATCCCTAGCTGGTTTGGCATCATTCATCATATGAATGTGATGTTCAATGATGATGGGACTAATCCTCTTGTTGTCTGCCATCGTCCAGCCGAATGCTTGCCGATAGGATTGCAAGACCGTGAGAAGGGCTTTCTCTTGCTCTAGAGCTAGAGAAGCCGAAATGATGACTGGGAGGGTCTAGTTCTCACCTAAGTAAGCATACTTGAGGTGAGGCGGCAGAAGCTTGAGTTCGAGTGTCGGAGGTGAAACGACTGAAGGCAAGATTGGAGAAAATGTCTTGAACTGAAAAGATTCCAACAGAGGCTCAAAGCGAGTGTATGCAACCGAGTCGTATGGTTCAACTAACGTATCCGAAATTTTGAAAGATTCAAACTCGGGCGGCAACAAGCCAAGATTATTTGAAAAAGTGATGCGCTCATAATCGTTGTTGGAAGCGGAAGCAGCAGTAGGTTCAATGAGGAACGCACTAATGCTGTCAAGATTACTCTGATCAAACAAGAATTCCTCAAATTCACAGTCCTCTGGGGTGATCTCCTGGATGGAACAAACATCTAGTATATGAGCACTTGGTTTGGATGGCTGATTCCCTAACCTAAAAATGTTGAGTTCAATTGTCATGTTGCCAAAAGATAGGTTCATTGAACCATTTCGACAATTGATCACAGCATTTGAGGTTGTAAGGAATGGGCGACCGAGTATCACCAGAATTTGATTTTTGGGATTAGCTACAAGTTGTGTATCTAAAACAATGAAGTCAACGGGGAATATGAACTCCCGAACCTTTATTAACACATCCTCTAGCTCACCCCTAAGATGGGTAATAGATCGGTCGGCCATTTGAAGAGTACAATGTGTCAGTTTCAGATCCAAAAGAGCGCGGTTGTTATTCTTATCCCCAATGGTTATTGAAATCGTAGGACAGCCAGGGTCCTTCAGTTTTTATGGTAATTTTGGGTAAGAGCATCACTCACGTTACTAGCTAGGAAAACCTTCTTTGCTATCTGAGATTTCCTCTTCTTAGTGCATAAGTCTTTCAAGATTTTTGCGTAAGATGGGACTTGCTGAATTGCATCTAAGAGGGGAATGTTGATGTTAACCTGCTTGAACAACTCTAGAATCTTCTCCATTTGTGGATTTTGTTTATTGGACCTCAACCGGTTTGGAAATGGAACATTTTTGAAATTGGTTGAGCCAAATTCTTGTGGAAGAGATTGTGGAGTTGGAACGGAACCCATGACTGGAGTTTGAGTAGAGTGACATGTGGATCCGTTCGGAGCAGCGTGTGAAGAAGAAGATCCTTTTGAAGAATGGAGAATAGGCACAGAAGAAGAAGAAGAAGAAGAAGGTGTAAAGGAAGAAACGGCCGGGGTGTCATCATTGTAGGGTTACTAGGCACACTAACAAGGCTCTACAAGGCATCGACCATGCCAAAATTAAATTTTTATGTGCCGAACAACCCTAAGCAAGATCGTATACTAGAGATTAGGCGAATCATATAGCAAGTAAACTATGTTTACAACTAAGTGAATAAGATATACAACCTTTGTAAATCGGTCCTTCACTTCTTTAGCTCCTTGTTGAAGTCCCTTCGCTGCGATCAAGGTACTCCCGGACTCTTGCATAGCTTCACGAGGCGAAAGATGCGACCTTGCTTGAAGTCTCCGAGGCCGAAGATGATCTACGTCGAGGGAATTCTGACTCAAGCTCCTACTTCACTAACTAGAGAATTAGTGAAGTAAACACCCTAAACTAAAAGGCTATTCTAGTAGAGGATGGAGAAATAGGAAGTGGGTTCTCTTTAGAATTTTATTTCTCACAAGCTTTCTCACTTTTGATCAAACCCTAGCAAGCTTTTTCTTTTTGCAAATGAAGAAGAAGATGAACTAAAGAAAGAAAAGAGGATAATGATCAAGTGAGAAGTGTAACCATGTTGAGTGAGTATCATATACTAACTCTTGTAGAGGCATAACCATAGCTAATTGATTATGGTTGGGTTAAAAGGAATCTAAGGTAAAGAAAAAGCTAGTAGAATTTGTCAAAGCAAAGTAAGCTTCTACAAGCTTCATGCTCTTTCCAAATATCCACTAAATTTGTAATTATCTTAAATAATCATAACCCACCATAATACATAGAATGGTGTATGTCTTACACACCGAAGTCAAGTGTATCATCAACCATGATACAAAAAGAAAAACACTTTTTAATATATATCACATATATATATGAAAGTGTGCACATGTGAGAAAAACCCTAAAGTGAACAAGTGTTAGTAAATTTAAACTAGTATATCTAATATACAATTATACACTTAATTATTAAATCAACACTTGACTTAATAATCCGGTCATATCTCATATAACCGACTAACATTCATCGTATCGACTTATCGAATCAACACTTGATTTGATAACCCGGTCATATCATATATAACCGACCGATACTAAAAGTCGCGAGAATAGAATACGGTATCACATACACGCATTATTCTTGGTCCCGCACATATCACATATGCGCTCCTATTTCATTTTGCCTGAGCCAGTAAAACCTCTATGTAGGACTCTAAAGACTCGTCAATACGCCGGCAGTAGGTGATGATCACATCACGCACCCACAAGCCGTCGGTTGTACTAGCTGGACGTAACGGCTACCCGGGTATTGAGCGATCAGAAGATCAGCAAGCTTGCCCGCTCCAACTCCTGTAAAACCTGCCGGTAACACTTCCCGTACAGTCCGGTCTCCTCGTCTGATATGTCGCATATCAAATCTAGGGGTGGTAAACGTCAGACCCCAATAACCGATAAGTCGTGCCGATGTGAGGCTCATAACGGGTCGAGAAACTACCGGTAACACTTACCAGTAAATCTCTATATCAGCCCTGGCCAGGGACTTCCCTGTTATGCCCAATCGAGCACTGCACAACATCAACCCCCAATACCGGGAGAGGCGAAACCCCTCCTATCGCTCATTGCCTCCATGTGACTCGGGACTGTACCTAAAAACCACCATTTTGCATGCCCTCATGGACGTGGTAAGGTGGAAATCAAAGCACAGTGGGAATCACACAAGACTCTATAACGATCTCGGGTCTACAGACTAACCTGCACATGTGTCACCAGAGAACTGCTATTTGACGTGAGGTATAATACCATCTGGGAGTTCTCAGCGAGTCCGTCCAGTGTACCCGGTCTCCACTGAGCACACATATACCATCTCTGATGTCAAACACCAATGAATATGGGATCATCCATCGCCCATCTCATGGGTCGAGAAGCGTATACGCTAGTCTACACTGGTATATCGATGCCCCGTCTCGATACACCCATGACTAGGGACCTTGAAGGATGTACTTATGGACTAACATGTCCCCACAGCATGATCTGCATCATAGTCCAGGTAGTCAAGTACACATCCTAAGGGTTTTACCAACATGTAACTATAAGACAGTATAAAGAGACAAGTATACATGTTAAAGTAAAGAGAAACCAGATAGCATACTATCATGTCGACCAAGAAAGTCCTCTCTATATATGTCCAAGCATCCAATATAATATACATCATCTGTACAATACTGGCCTCTATGGCATACATACAACTAACAATCTCCCACTTGCACTAGGGCCAGCTGCTGTAGTATCGCATACCAAGCATCCCGAAGAGTCTCTCAAACTGTATCTGGGGAATGGCCTTCGTGAGTGGATCCGCTGTGTTGTTCTTCATATCAACCCTCCTGACCTCGATCTCCCGGCGATCAACTATCTCCCGGATCAGGTGATACCACCTCAGAATATGCCTGGATCGCTGATGGGACCTGGGTTCCTTGGCCAAAGCCACCGCTCCATTGTTATCGCAATACAAAGGTATAAGATGCTCAATGGATGGAACCACTCCAAGTTCAGTAATGAACTTCTTGATCCAGACAGCCTCTTTGGCAGCATCGTTGGCAGCGATGTATTCAGCCGCCATCGTCGAGTCTGCCATGGTTTCCTGCTTGGAACTCTTCCAGCTAACCGCCCCTCCGTAAATGGTAAAGACAAATCCCGACTGCAACTTAGAGTCGTCCTTATCACTCTGGAAGCTCGAATCGTTAAAGGACTCCACTTGGAGTTCTCCGTTACCATACACCAAGAGCATCTTTTTAGTCCTTCGCAAGTACTTGAGAATGCTCTTCACAGCTGTCCAGTGACTCTCTCCAGGATCAGCTTGATACCTACTCACTACACTTAGTGAGTATGCAACATCGGGTCTGGTACATAGCATCGCGTACATGATAGAGCCTACAGCCGAAGCATAGGGTATGCCTTGCATGCGAGCTCTCTCCAAATCAGTCTTGGGAGACATCTCTTTGGAGAGAGTGTGCCCTGTGATCGTGGGTAAAAACCCACGTTTGGACTCTTCCATACTAAACCTCTTTAGTATGGTGTTAATGTACCTGGATTGGGACAATCCCAATATCCGTTTAGATCTATCTCTATAGATCATAATTCCCAATATGCAGGAGGCATCACCAAGATCTTTCATTGAGAATCTTTGTGATAAGAAGAGCTTGACCGATTGCAGCATAGGAATGTCATTTCCTATCAAGAGTATGTCGTCCACGTACAATACGAGAAAGACAACTTTACTCTCTGCCATTTTCTTGTAGATACAAGGTTCATCTACGTTTTTGACGAAATCAAACTCTTTGATAACGACGTCAAAGCAGATGTTCCAACTCCGCGATGCTTGCTTTAATCCATAAATGTATTTAAGCAGGTTGCACACCTTCCTGCTGCTCCCACTATCTACGAAGCCCTCTGGCTGAGTTATGTACACGCACTCTTCTAAATCACCGTTTAGAAAGGCTGTCTTAACATCCATTTGCCAGATTTCGTAGTCATGATATGCAGCGATGGCAAGCATGATCCGGATGGATTTAAGCATAGCCACTGGAGAAAAGGTTTCGTCATAGTCCACACCTGGTCTTTGACGAAAACCCTTTGCAACAAGTCTAGCTTTGAAAGTCTCCACTTTCCCATCTACACCAAGTTTTTTCTTGAAGATCCACTTGCTCCCAATTGGTTTTACCCCTTCAGGAGCATCTTCCAAAGTCCATACTTTGTTGGTGTACATGGATTCCATCTCGGACCGCATTGCATCCAGCCATTTCACTGAGTCCCCACTCGTAATGGCCTGCTTGAAGCTAGTTGGGTCATTATCAACCATGATGCAATCCTCGCTCCCACCATCCATGAGAAAACCGTAGTATCTCTCAGGTGGGTGAGAAACCCTACTAGATCGGCGGAGAGGCTGAGCTTCGTTGGGAACTACCGAATCCTCCGGTTCCACTAAATCTTCATTTTGAGTTTGTGTAGCCGGAATTTCTTCCAGTTCTACCTTGTCGCCACTAATTTCTTTTGTAAGAAATTCCTTTTCTAAAAAGGTGGCGTGTCGAGAAACAAACACTTTTTGTTCCTCGGTATGGTAGAAAAGATATCCATGTGAATGTTTGGGATATCCCACAAACTTGCATAGAACTGACCGTGCCTCGAGTTTGTCCGGATTTTGTGTTTTGACATAGGCCGGAAAACCTCATATCTTAACTCGTTTCAGACATGGTCTCTTCCCACTCCATATCTCATATGGTGTGGTAGGTACAGATTTAGATGAAACTTGATTCAATAGGTATGCTGCTGTCTCCAGCGCATACCCCCAGAAGGAAATAGGTAACTCAGCTGTGCTCATCATAGAGCGCACCATATCTAATAGGGTGCGGTTCCTCCGTTCCGATACACCGTTGTGCTATGGTGTATATGGAGGAGTCAGCTGAGAGAGAATCCCATTCTCTTTTAGGAAGTCCAGGAATTCATTGCTCAAGTATTCACCTCCTCGATCAGATCGAAGGATTTTAATACTTTTCCCGGTTTGGTTCTCGACTTCTTGTTTATATTCTCTAAATTTCTCAAAAGCTTCTGATTTGTGTTTCATCAGGAACACATATCCGAATCTAGAGAGATCGTCAGTGAATGTAATGAAGTACGCAGAACCATTCCTGGCATGTGTAGACATGGGGCTGCATACATCACTATGTACCAGTCCCAAGAGTTCTGTAACTCTCTCTCCGTGTCCCGTAAACGGAGTTTTGGTCATCTTGCCTTTGAGACATGACTGGAAAGTGTCATAAGATGAAAATTCAAATGGATTCAAATATCCATCCTTATGCAACTTAGCTAGTCATGTCGCATTGATGTGACCCAGTCTACAATGCCACAAGAAGGATTCGTTCATTTATGAACTCTTCCTCTTGTGTGTGTTTGTTATGCTCAGAACTGTTGATTGATTTAGAACATAAATGCCATTGCACAACGTGCCTGATCCAACCAACTTTTGGTTTAGGAAAATGTTTATAACATTTGTAAGTCCATGCTACCTCTCCCGGTACTTTCGGGCATGCGGAATTTGGTGAAAAATAATTTTCTAGAGGTGGTAACATGGACTCAAAACCGGATCTTTGTTAAACATCTAACTAACAACCTAACTAGGAGTTGTTAACTACTCGGTTCGGGGGTTATACCTTTCTTTCTTGAACTCCTTCGTCTTCAAGACTCGATGGTTGTCCGGATCGGCTTCACCCCGTCGTCTCCTTGCGCCGAAGATCGATCCACCTGAAAGCTTCTACCTTTGGCTTCTTCTTCGGTCTTTGAAGAAACTAGTTCACTCGGTTTGCTAAACCTTGTGAACTAGAGTGAGTAGAGAAGAGTGTGTTGGGATTTTCCCTATGGTTCTTGGTTCTCAACACATGAGACAAGTGAACCATAGACTAAAGAGAGGGAGAGCAAGAGGAAGGAGATGAGAGCTCAAGAACAAGAGAGAGAATGAAAATGATAGAATGAGCAAGACTTTTCTCACTTGGCTCTCATAATCCAAAACCATCATCACAAAAATAGTAATCAAGTATTGTGTAAATGGTTTAAGTCAAAATGGCTATATCATTTCATGCACTCATATTGCACAAGAGAACAAGCAAGTAAAAAGTCTTTGCCATGAAATGATAGCCATTGTCATCATGATGGTCAACTAGTCCAACCTAGTCAACCGGTCAACAAAGTCAACCCCTCAACAACCATGTCACCACAATACTTAATTAATATTATTGTTAATTACATATGATATTCTCATTAGGGTTGAGCAAAAAGTTGATAGTCAACAGTCAACGGTCAACAACCCTAATGAGAATCCTCTGCCTCTGTCTCTCCGTCAACTGTGCATACACACCCGCATCCGCGTTCCGAGGAACACGAATACATACTGGATAAAACCAATCCCAATACGTACACTAGGATCTGGCTTAAACCAAAGCCCGCTAGTGTAAACTGTCCGGACACTAAACGTGCACAAGTGCACGGATGTGACTGAACCCTGTCGCAAAACCATGCGACCTGTCGCGAAACCATGCGACCTCTACTCTTTTGCCAAAAGGCGAATAGCTTTCTGTGTGGGACTCTAAAGACTCGACACTACGCTGGCAGTGGGTTTAACCACAGACCGCAAGCGGCACTAGCTGTGCGTAACGGTCCCCAGGTAGATGCCGACAAGAAGACTGACGAGGTGAAACCCATCTGAACTCCTACTGAGTCTGACTGTGACAATCTCCGTACAGTCCGGTATGTTCGTCTGATACATCGCATGGCGGGCCTAGGGGGGAGGTAAACGTCAGTCCCCTAATAGCGGTACAAGTCGTGTCGGAGTGAAGCCCAATACACCCTGAGATAACACTGGAAGCCTACTAGTATATCCCGCTTGCCCTGGCCAGGGACTACTCGTGTAATGGCTCTCCTAGACACAGCGCGATGTCAACCCCCAATACCGGGAGAGACGAATCCTATCTAACCGTCACTGCCTCCAAGTGCTTCGGGACTGCACCCAACTACTACCTGTTTGCACGACTCCTTTGAGCCGTGGTAGGGTAGTAATCAAAGTACAGTGGGAACACACTCGAGGCGAAGTGATAGTGTCAAGTCAGCGGACTAAGCTGTACTCATGTCACCTGGGAACTGATAACTGACGATAGGTATAATACCAACCGGTCAGTTCCCGACGAGTCCTGTCCAGTGTACTCGTAACCTAACGATCACCCGCATAGTATCTCCAGTACGACGTACTGATGGCTGTGGGACAGACCATCTCCCACACTGGGATGAGAAGCGCATGCGCTAGTCTACTCTGGAGTATCGATGCCCTGTCTCAATAGTCCTGCGACTAGGGACCTGCATAAGGATGTGCTTATAGATTACCCAGCCCCCACTAGTGTGACTGCCATCACAACGCTGGTAATCAAGCAAAGATCCTAAGGGCTCCACTAATGCGTATAGGTGATATAATAAAATAAACACATGTACACATTTAAGTAGAAACAAACCAAGTAGCATACTACTATTTTGAGCAAGATTGTATATACAAGGTGAATATCTCAAGCTTCCATTAAGTAATATACAAACTAGTATGATACAGTAATGGCCTCTAGGGCATATACACTAACAACATTATCCTGTAATACAAAATTATATCCCTCTTTACTCAACAAAGAAACCGATATAATGTTGCATATCAGGTTCGGCATGAAATAGCAATCGTTCAGAATCAATGTATTACCAGTTGGCAATACAAGATGATATTCCCCGACGGTTTTAGCTGCAACAATTGCACCATTTCCAACCCTTATGTCTTTATCACCTTCTCCAAGTTCTCTACCTTTCCTAAGCCCATGTAACTGATTACATATATGGGATCCTGACCCGGTATCTAATACCCAGGACGTAGAGGAAATGGAGAAACGGTTCTCTGTAACGAACACACCCGAAGAAAATGCATCAACATGTACTTTCTTCATACGGGTGGCATGGGAATCCTGGTATTCCCCTATATCCTGTTCAGTCCTATAACTCTTATAAGAAAGAACAAAACCAACGTTCCCCAGCACAGTATAGCATGCGGGTTCGGTCAATACATCCATATTATTATCTTGATTAAGGCATGATATGGTCGCTACCTGGAGAGAGAGAGAAGAAAACACTTTAGCGTATGCTCTTGCAAGATCAGATTGGTTATTATTTTATCTAATCAGGATGGCTCCCACTGTTTTTATCAAATCTTCCTTCAAACCCTAAAAGGAAAGACTCGCCGGGATAAATTACACCCTACAATTTCGCCGATCTTTCAGCCAGGCCAGTGTCGGTACTTTAAGGGAGGTTCCCCGTGCTTTCGTGCGGACCTAATTAAAGTAAACCTCACTTTCCCAGAGGCGTAATCCCGTTGACACCTTTCTAAACACCTACTTGATCGGCTAATTGTCCTGTGTAAAAAACTCTCCCGGGAATAACAATTACTCACAGTGGGTATCGGGATCCAACTATCTCATAGAAGGTATGCAATCTCATTGCAAATCTCAACACTTGAAATTCCCGATAATATTTTGCCCCTAACCCCTATGACTTTGACAAAGGCCAACAAATCATAGGATGTTAATCAAGTTCAACCCGTCATTTCTTGATTGAATCAAACCCATCCGCACGACCCTTGACAAAGACCAACAAGGTCGTAAGACTACCCCAAAACAATCTGCATCATATGCATAAGCAGATAAGCACCATTCAGCTACCGCACACTACGCCTTGACAAAGGCCAACAAATGCAGCACGAATACTAAACAGTTCTTATCTGAAATGACGGAGGGCTACGACAGGTTTTTCTGAAAACCTATTGCGTAATGAACTTGATATCGTCGTAGAATCATGTGAATTTTTTGAAATGGAGTGATTTTGAGGCTTTTATTAGTTTTTCTAAAGAGGTCACTCCTGGTGAAGGGATCTCGGCTCTTTCCTTATAGAATAAGGTGCAGGATATATCATATACATCACTATGCAAAGCAAAACTCCAAAAGCAGTCAAAAGTCAAACCGAGTGTTGTAGCATCTGCCAGTTTTGCTAAAGAGGTCACTCCCGGTGAAGGGATCTCGGCTCTTTCCTCATCGAATAAGGTGCGGGATATATCATATATATCGCTATGCAAAGCAAAACTGTAGCTACCCTTTTTTATTAAAATTTGATTCTACAACATCTTTTAGGTTTTTTTCTTTCATTAATCACATTAATGAAGTCCCATCATTTAAGTCACCTAAACATCACAGATAAATACGACGTACACTTATGCCATCCGCATTCGCCTCGATGTCCCCTCGTGCATCGTTAGGTTAGGTAACTAATGGCAGAGCGGGGCAAGGCTACCGCGGGTGTAAAACATAAGTAACGCCTATATAATATATCATATATACTATATACAGTATTTATCACATCACATCACATGATCACATCACAAATATCGCAGCAGAAAAAACATATGAAACATTGGATATAGTAGGACGTCCGTGTTTTATTGTGAGCCTCTATAAAACACAGATTCCACGGTCGCGATGAATAGCCAAACCCACACCCCTAGACCCCTACGAGAGCGGCAAGCAACCCTACCAATTCTAGAGTTAGGAGACCCGGACTCGACTCCTCGAGTTGGTTTCCCACTGGACTCCAAAACCCGGTTACTTGTGCTCTCCTCCTTGGGTCTATCCTAGTGCGGAAAAGTAAATAATATACAAATGGTGACATCGACCTCATCCCGGAAGTGCCCCAATAAAATAATATTACATACATTTTATTTTACATGAATGAAAATAAAAACTCTCATCTCACATAAAAAAAACCCGGCTATTCAAAACGCGACGATCCAATATAACATATCCAGCAACACATAACATCACATGTCATCAACGTAAGTAAATATGCGCATCCCAATTGTCGTTGACATATAGCAACAAAACCGGCGATATCACATATTACACTTACGGTCACAGAAAAGAAAATGTAAAACTACAACATTTGGAATCCACAATCTCTTTAGACATCATAAATCCGAAATATCACATATTTCGCATTTCATTCCTAACTGTATGAATTCCACATATTGTATCATATTCCAGATAAAAAGACAGTAATAAACTTTCCGAACGAATAATCAAATACCCAAGATTTCCATAATAGCTCAACACTTGAGCGGAGTTCAAAAATTCCAGAATACGTCACAGTAGCAACGGTCCAGCCGTAGAAGGGTCAAGCCAACGCCTCACATGTGGCATGCCGTACTGCCCCAAACCCTAAGGTTTAAAGAGCAGTTCAAGACGGTCATATAATCGAGTTAAGGTTTGTTGTCTTCTAGAGGATCCATCGCGTCACATGCACGTTTTTCCGAAAGATTTAAACCCGAGAAAAATTCAACACTTGAATGTTTTTCGTGCCGGGAAAAATTGAGTTAATGATATCCGTTCGAACATTTTCATACTTTCTAAATTATCCGGAATAACATAACAAAATTAAATTCTCCGATCGAATTGACGATTACAAAATAAACCCCAAAATACTCAACACTTGAGTCAGATTAAAAATACCCAGAAAATATAAATAACAGAATCTAACATTACTATGCAAATAGAGAAGCCCAAGGTCACTGTACGGCTGCGGTTCAGTGGCATAAGCAAGGTATTGCCGCGGAACCGCGGCAGTCCGTACGAGTTAGGTCATAAAATTTGCACCGTAATTCTTATAAAACCCTGCTGAATTTTTTAAGCATTTTTAATTCCAAAAAATCATAGATTTTGAAAAAAGTCCAGAGAGGGGATTAAATTTGCGTATTCGGGTTCGTTCGGAGTTTTAACTTCGTTAATGCATCGCCTAATGCTCTAGCTAGGCTCTGATACCACTATAGGGTTACTAAGCACACTAACAAGGCTCTACAAGGCATCGACCATGCCAAAATTAAATTTTTATGTGCCGAACAACCCTAAGCAAGATCGTATACTAGAGATTAGGAGAATCATATTGCAAGTAAACTATGTTTACAACTAAGTGAATACGATATACAACCTTTGTAGATCGGTCCTTCACTTCTTGCATGGCTTCACGAGGAGAATGATGCGACCTTGCTTGAAGTCTCCGAGGCCGAAGATGATCTACGTCGAGGGAATTCCGACTCAAGCTCCTACTTCAATAACTAGAGAATTAGTGAAGTAAACACCCTAAACTAAAGTGCTAGTCTAGTAGAGGATGGAGAAATAGGAAGTGGGTTCTCTTTAGAATTTTATTTCTCACAAGCTTTCTCACTTTTGATCAAACCCTAGCAAGCTTTTTCTTTTTGCAAATGAAGAAGAAGATGAACTAAAGAAAGAAAAGAGGATAATGATCAAGTGAGAAGTGTAACCATGTTGAATGAGTATCATATACTAACTCTTGTAGAGGCATAACCATAGCTAATTGATTATGGTTGGCTTAAAAGGAATCTAAGGTAAAGACAAAGCTAGTAGACTTTGTCAAAGCAAAGTAAGCTTCTACAAGCTTCATGCTCTTTCCAAATATCCACTAAATTTGTAATTATCTTAAATAATCATAACCCACCATAATACATAGAATGGTGTATGTCTTACACACCCAAGTCAAGTGTATCATCAACCATGATACAAAAAGAAAAACACTTTTTAATATATATCACATATATATATCAAAGTGTGTGCATGTAAGAAAAACCCTAAAGTCCGGTCTCCTCGTCTGATATGTCGCATATCAAGTCTAGGGGT
Organism: Agapanthus africanus; assembly: GCA_030015575.1. Classification (NCBI taxonomy): domain Eukaryota; kingdom Viridiplantae; phylum Streptophyta; class Magnoliopsida; order Asparagales; family Amaryllidaceae; genus Agapanthus; species Agapanthus africanus. The sequence goes on along the minus strand of JASDDO010000019.1, from coordinate 764,572,726 downwards.
GGTAAACATCAGACCCTAATAACCGATAATTCGTGCCGATGTGAGGCTTATAACGGGTCGAGAAACTACTGGTAACACTTACCAGTAAATCTCTATATCAGCCCTGGCCAGGGACTTCCCTGTTATGGCCAATCGAGCACTGGGCAACATCAACCCCCAATATCGGGAGAGACGAAACCCCTCCTATCGCTCATTGCCTCCATGTGACTCGGGGCTGTACCCAAAAACCACCATTTTGCACGCCCTCATGGATGTGGTAAGGTGGAAATCAAAGAACAGTGGGAATCACACAAGATTCTATGACGATCTCGGGTCTACAGACTAACCTGCACAAGTGTCACCAGAGAACTGCCATCTGACGTGAGGTATAATACCATCTGGGAGTTCTCGGCGAGTCCTTCCAGTGGACCCAGTCTCCACTGAGCACCCGTATACCTTCTCTGATGTCAAACACCAATGGATATGGGATCATCCATCACCCATCTCATGGGTCGAGAAGCGTATACACTAGTCTACACTGGTATATCGATGCCCCGTCTCGATACACCCACGACTAGGGACCTTGAAGGATGTACTAATAGACTACCATGTCCCCACTAGCATGATCCGCATCATAGTCCAGGTAGTCAAGTACACATCCTAAGGGCTTTACCAACATGTAACTATAAGACAGTATAAAGAGACAAGTATACATGTTAAAGTAAAGAGCAACCAGATGGCATACTATCATGTCGACCAAGAAAGTCCTCTCTATATATGTCCAAGCATCCAATATAATATACATCATCTGTACAATACTGGCCTCTAGAGCATACATACAACTAACAATCATCATCATCAATTTGTGTGCCGATGTTGTTGTTCAGCATTCTTCCATATCTCAATATAGTTATGGCACTCATATTATGGTTCTATAGTTCAAGAGCAACATGTAAATTATGTGGGTGACCAGGATTTAGGAGTGGTTGAGATGGAAGCTTTCCTTTCTCTCGCTCGCTTAAAGCCGCGTTCAGCTGTGTAATCTGGGCTTCGATGGTCTTGATGCTTTGCCCGTGTGCAGCGGTGTGTTGTACCAAAAACCGAATAGAAGACTGGATGTTTGCGGTGGATTTAGTCGATTGCTTCACAAAAGCCTCCAGACTTCGTTCTAGCGAGGAAACATTATCGTTATTTGAGGGAACAAAATTGTTTTGAGGAAAAGAATTGTTTCAGGGTGCAAAGTTGTTCGTCGGATTTTGAAAAGGTTGGGGTTAGAAAGGTTGCTGAAATTATTGTTGAGCTTGTTGTTGAGGAGGAGGAGGAGGCCTCTGGAAATTGTTTTGGCCTTGGAAATGTTGCTGGTTCTGATTCCAGGCGAAATTGGGATGGTTCCTCCAACCGGGATTGTATGTAGAAGAGTATGGATCGTTTCTTGGTCTTTGCTGAAATGCAGCATTAACCTGATCTTGTCCTTAAGATGGTGGGTTGTAAGGACACTCTTCAATCAATTGAGTTGGATTCGAACAACAAGCGCAAATGTTACGAGGGGGAGGGACATGGGAAGGAGAAAGAGTTGAGAATTTGCTCTCAATTGCTTCTAGTTTCCGCGTAATTGCAGCCATCTCGGCATTCATTGCAATAGAGATGTCGAGTTGATGAACTGCTGCCCTAGAGTGACCTGAAGAAGAAGAAGAAGAAGAAGTTGAGGTGTTCGGTTGGGTACTTTCCCACCGCAGCGTTTGCTCCGTAAGATCGTCAAAGAATTGCCAAGCCTCCTCGTCAGATTTGGATAGGAAGTGGCCTTGACAAATGGTTTCCAACAACTGCTTAGTTGCTGGATTCAAGCCCTCATATAAAGTTTGGAAAAGTTGGCATTTCTCTATACCGTGATGAGGACACTGGACAAGGAGGTCTTTGTACCTTTCAAAGCACTTCCAAAAAGGTTCGGTAGGAAGCTGTGTGAATTGATTAATTTCGTTTCGAATCCATGCGGTCTTATGATTTGGGTAAAAAAATTTCAAAAACGCTTTTACAAACTCGTCCTAACTGGTTATCGAATGAGATGCGGTGCTATATAACCACTTTTCAGCAAGGTCACACAAAGTATAGGGAATAACTCGTAGCCGTATAGCATCATCAGATAGTTGGGTTGTCTTCATCATCACACAAATGTTCTGGAATTTATTAATGAAGATGTGGGCATCTTCGGATTCAAGCCCTTGAAATTTGGGCAACATGTTGATGAAATGGGGCTTAATTTCAAAATTATCCCCATTAGCCGGTGGAAGTGAAAGACAATTCGGAAGTGGAGCGCGGGTAGGATATAAACGATCTTGGAGCGCGATTTGCTGTGGCGCTTCAACAAGAGGAGTTCGCGGGTTATTCACACCTAATGGAGGTGGAATTAATCCGGGAAGGGGGGTAAAGTGATGTTAGGAGGAAATCCCGACATTTCGTAAGAAGAATTTGGTGATGGTGAAAGTGAAGGTGAAGGTGAAGATGTGTGAACAGAATCGCGGTCAACGTCGGAGTTGGCCGGCAAAGGTAAGGGTGAAAGAGGCGTGGAAGGAGTTTCGACGTCGAAGTCGATCGCGTAGTCGGTAGCGATTAACGTAACGCTAACTAGGCAGGCACTTGTGTCCCGAGTCCAACCGGACATACACTAAACGAGTTTTGTATAGTCAAAGCGTAGAATGTGAGGGTAAGAAAATGTCAATATTCTAGCTCAAGAGGAATTAGACAAAGCAAGACAGATGCTGGAAATGGATTTCATCTTCAAGAGAAATGTTGGTGAAAAGGAAATTTGGTGACAAATGGCAAGTATTTATAAACGTTTTTATTTTGTGTTTTTTTAGAAAGTTTTGCAAAATATATACGGATTGTTGACACAACTTCAAACAATCACAGTCACAACATGCACAATCACACCAAAAGCTGTGGTCTTCAAAGTCTGCTAGACTGCTCCTAACTGTTCCAAAGTGACAAGTTGTGAGATAACCCTCAAATCATCTCTTCACTGCCAATTGTGGCCAGGTAAGCACAAGTGATGTAAGGAGGGTTCCGTTCACGAATCACCGTGAGACGGACCTTTTAAAATTATCTCCTCACTTGTCTAGCCTAGGCACCACAATGTCAAGTTTAGATAAACGACCGAATGCCCACAACCTATCTCTGTCCTATTGAGCACGACAAGTCCTTAGTTGGCCGAGTCTAGATATTTTTTTAATTAAGCTCAAGGGTAATGCGTATGCTTTTAGTGATTTTTGCGGTCTTAAGAAGGGTGATGAAATCCCCACCCAATCTGAATTGGTGTTATAACCCCTTAAAGTCCGTATTATTTATACAAAACAGTAACAAAAAAATCTAAAACACTTGAAAAAAAATTTATTTGGCGGTGGCACAAAGAATCCTGCACAAAAATGATTTTATTAGAGAGGGGAAGAGAGTTTGCGCAAAGAATACTGCAGATAGAATAGTTCGGTGGATTTCGGAGGGGATGAAAAGAAGATTGGAATTGTAACATTTTGGAAAATTATAAATATTAATTTATAATTTGAAATATAAAAATAATGAGTTTATAAAAGTGATATCACATACAACTTTTGGTATCGGAATTTTATCCGTAAAAATGTATTCATTTCAATAAATATAAATAAAAGTGTGTGATGTCATAAAAATGATGTTTTAATTATTTTAATATGACATTGTATTTGTCATTAAGCTAATGATAATTAAGTGATAGATTTATCATTTCATATTTTTATGTTAGATGAATTTAGATTTTTAATATGAAAGTTTTCTTTAATGTTGCATTTCTTTTATCCCTGGTTGGCATATGATATTCTATGCTAAAGCATCATATAACTCACCCTCACCCTTGCTCATAACTCTACACCTCCTCCTTCATAACTTTACACCTCTCCTTACATGAACACACCACTTCACCTCAAGTGTGACACATCCTACTCCTCTCATGCCACCTCTATCTCTCAACCTACACCTCATGCTTTCTCTACACAACACCACACACACATAGGAACTCCTTAGCTTCTCAACTGAACAAAGAGTTAATTTATCAAGCTCCAAACTAATTTTCACAAGTGTTCCTCAATCCTAATGAAGGAAACATTAATACTTCATCAAATTGTGCACATCCTCATCCTAGAAGCCACTATAACCATAGGTGCTTCCTCAAACACTTCTTGAGCAGGATTTTCTTGTACACAATCTCCATAGGTATAATTCATTTCCTCCTTGTAAGTTCAGTATAATTTCATATCCGTTTTTAGTGTGCAGTACAGAAAACGGTATATTTTGTGATATCTTGTTCACTAAAATTGAATCTGGAACCATTAGGTATAAATACTAGAAAAACTAGCAAGACCAAAAGTATAATAAGATCACTAGGAGACTTCACAAAACGCCCGAGACCCAAACCCTTATTTTGGCCGGTGACATCTGCCCCATGTCCGAGCTCGCCGGTTTTCTAGTGGATTTTGATGTTGATTTTTGTTCTGTAGGGTTATATTGGTATTTTATAAGTTACGGTATTGTTTGATTTTTCCCAATAATTACACAGAAAAATCTGGGAACGTTTTAGTAAGGGTTTTATCAAGTTTCCGATATTCCGATACGGGTTTTGCGTATTTTGTATTGCGACTGAAATATCGACGTTCGTACGTAGATTTCAGTGGCATATTATTGTTTTTGGGTTATGTATGCTGTAGGTTCAAACCTATGGGTGCCTATCTCATTGTTTTGAGTTTTTGGTATGATATTTACGTCGATATGATATAACTACGATTATAGGTACGATTGCGAAGATTTCCGAGACGGAGTTGGCAGACATAGCAGCGTAGATTTCAGCAAGCTCATCAAGTTGGTGAGTAGATTTACATCTACAGGGGAAGTCGGGTGGATGGCGTATAACACCCCCGCAACCTTATATATATATGATACTATGATATATAATTAGTTCTTTTTGTTAATTAAGTTTATGATATTAGAATGATGTTGCATCTAGTAATTTTTGTTAGTTATATGTATGCCCTAGAGGCCATTACTATACATGAGATGTATATTGTAGTGGATGTTTGGACATATATAGGGAGGACTTTCTTGCTCGACATGATAGTATGCTATCTGGTTACTCTTTACATTAACATGTACATTGATTGTCTCTCTGTTACATATTGGTAAAACCCTTAGGATGTGTACTTGACTGCCTGGACTATGATGCAGATCATAATAGTGGGGACATGGTAGTCCATAAGTACATCCTTCAAGGTCCCTAGTCGTGGGTGTATCGAGACAGGGCATCGATGCACCAGAGTAGACTAGCGTATACGCATCTTGACCCATATGATGGGCGATGGATGATCCATATCCATCGGTGTTTGACATCAAGGATGGTGTACGGGTGCTCAGTGGAGACTGGGTATACTGGACGGACTCGCCGAGAACTCCTAGATGGTATTATACCTTACGTCAGATGGCTGTTCTCTGGTGACACTGGTACAGCTTAGTCTGTTTACCCGAGATCGTCATAGAGTCTTGTGTGATTCCCACTGTGCTTTGATTTCCACCTTACCACGTCCAAGAAGGGCGTGCAAAACGGTGGTTTTTGGGTACAGTCCCGAATCACATGGAAGCAATGAGCGATAGGAGGGGATTCGTCTCTCCCGGTATAGGGAGTTGATGCTGTGCTGTGTTCGATTGGCTATAACCGGAAATCCCTGGCCAGGGTTGCTGAGATTTACTGGTAAGTGTTACCAGTAGTTTCTCGAACTGTTATAGACCTCATATCGACACGACTTATCAAGCTACTGGGGTCTGACGTTTACCACCCGTAGGCGAGATATGCGACATATCAGACGACGAGACCGAACTGTACGGTAGTGTTACTGATTGGATTCGCAGGAGAACTAGCGGGCTTGCTTGTTGATCTTCTGATCGCTCAATACCCGGGTGGCCGTTACGTTTAGCACACCGCTTGCGGCTTGTGGGTGTTTGATATGATCATCACCTACTGCCGGCGTATTGACGAGTCTTTAGAGTCCTACACAGGGGTTTCCTGGCTCAAGCGAAACAGAGCAGGAGAACTTATATGATATGTGCGGGACCGAGATTAATACGATATGAGATACCGTATTCTATTCTCGCGATTCGTGACATTGATCGATTGTATGCGATATAGCCGGGTTATCGGATCAAGTGTTGATTCGATAAGTTGTTACTTTTGATATTAGTCGGTTATAGCCTGATTATTAAATCAAGAGTTGATTTAATAATTTAATGCATAATTATATATTTGATATATTACATTGCATTAACTAGTATTAGCTCACTTATGATTTATTTTCTCACTTGTTTGTGCACATTGTTTATATGTGATATATGCAAGTGTACATGTTTGTATAATGCTTGATGATACACACAAGATGGGTGTATGAGACTCATACCAAGATTAGGGTAAAGATTAGGGTTATTGTTTTATCTTAAGATTTAACAAAAGGGTTTAACTTAGTCAAAGTAATCAAGCTTGAAGAAGCTTGGAGAAGCTTTGACAAAGTCCACTCTTTTGTCGTTTCTTTTGATATTCTTTAACCTAACCTTTAACCTAAAGCCTTGGTTAATTCTTTACATGAGTTAAGCATGAGGGCTTAACTCAACCATGGTGCCATTATTTATTGGATAAGTTTTCATTTGGATGGAAAATTCATTATTCTTTCTTCTTCTTCTTCATCATCTAGCTCCATCCAAAAGCTTACTAGCTCCAATGGAGCTATGAGAAAAAGAGTGAGAAAATCAATTCTAAAGTGAGCCCACTTCCTACTTCTTCATCCTCTACCACTTGCCATGTAGTAGAGTGTGTTCTCTTCACAAAGTTTATGACCTAGTGAAGGAATAGCTTGAGTTTGTGTCTCCCCGACGTAGATCATCTTCGGCCTCGAAGTCAACGTAGCAAGCACGTTCGTTCTTCTTGCGGAGCTTATCTAGAGTCCGGAGTTCATGATCGCAGCGATAGGGACGTCTACACGGAGCTAATGAAGTGGAGGACCGGATCTACACTAGTTTTAATCCCTTTCACTTAGTGTTAAAGTTGTTAACATGCTAGTTTTCGCCTAAAACCTAGTTTAAAGATCCGTATTAGAATTGTTCGGCACGGCTAAAATTTAAATCGAGCATGGTTGATCCCTCGTAGACCCTTGTGCGCGTGCCTAGCAACCCTACAGTGGTATCAGAGCCAAGCTAGAGCTTTAGGCGAAGTGTAGACGATGTTAGAAATCCGATCGAACCCCGAAACCCTAATTCAAACCCTTCTCTGGACATTTTCTGAAAATGTGGTTTTTTCCAAATTAAAAATACTCAAAAAATTCAGCAGGGTTTTCTAGGAATTACTGTGCAACACGTGGGCCCAACTCCATCAAGCCGCCGTGGAACCGCGGCCGTACCCTAGGTCACGCGGCGGTTCTGCGGCCACACTGTAGCTTCCTTGTCCACTGTTTGCACAGTAATGTCCTATATTGTTTCCTGTATTTTATGGGTAATTTTAATTTATACTCAAGAGTTGAATTTTCTTGGTTGTATTCGGAGTTCGATGATTTGATCGGAAAGTTTGACTTCGTCTATATGTTTTTCCGGGTAATTTAGAACGTGTTAAAAAGTTCGACCGGATATAAATAACCCACTTTTTCCCCTGTCGGGAAATTTCCAAGTGTTGGATTTTTCCATTGTTTAAGAACGTTCTAAGTAGTGCAAGTAACGCGATGGACCCTCTAGAAGACAACAAACCTTAACTCGATTATGTGACCGTCTTGAACTGCCTTTTGAACCTTAGGGTTTGGGGCAGTACGGCGTGCCACATGTGAGGCGTTGGCTTGACCCTTCTACGGCCGGACCGTTGGTACTGTGGCATGAAGTGGATGTTTTTAAACTTATTTCATGTGTTGAGCTTTTCGGGAAAACTTGGGTGTTTGTTTATTCGATCGGAAAGTTTAACATTGTCTATTTATCTGGAATGTGACACAATAATTGGAATCCACAAATAGTTATGAGATAGCTGATTTGAATATTATAAACATAGCACTTTAGTCTCACATGATCGGTTGCCACGGGATTTTGATGTGATCAAAAGTCCGTCGCAATCACGTAGCGTACGCGGACACTCGCCGAGTAAACTTAATAGACAACCACGCCCCATAGCCCCGACCAAGTGACTGTAGGAGAACCCCGTAGCCAAAAGCATCCGTTCGGGTGCTCGCGGCAGCGGTATTCCGCCTTAGTGCACTTTGTCGACGCTATCAGGGGTGCGGCCGTCTACTAAACTTTGCGACGAGCATTCGATCAAAATATCGGGAATCTTGTTGAATTGCCTGACTTGATATTGAAAAGAGTTTTCGATAAAGAGACTAAAATGCGGGATTTATAAATGTTAGGCATGCGATGTCTAAGGAATTCATTTGGTTAGGCATATGATATCTAAGGAGGTTGCGGATTCAACTGTTGTAGTTTTACACTTTCTTTTCTGCGACCGTAAGTGTAATATGTGATATCGCCGGTTTCGTTGCTATATATCAACGACAATTGGGATGCACATATTTACTTACTTTGATGACATGTCATGTCATGTGTTGCTGGATATGTTATATTGGATCGTCGCGTTTGAATAGCCGGGGGTTTTATGTGAGATGGGAGTTTTTCATTTTCATTCATGTAAATAACTTGTGTGTAATATTCTTTTGTTGGGGCACTTCCAGGTTAAGGATGATGTCACCATTGTATATTATTTACTTTTCCGCATTAGGTAGACCCAAGGAGGGGAGCACAAGTAACCGGGTTCTAGGGTCCAGTGGGAGACCATCTCGAGGAGTCGAGACCGGGTCTCCTAACCCTAGAATCGGCAGTGTTACTTGCCGCTCTCGTAGGGGTCTAGAGATGTAGATTTGGCTATTCATCGCGACCGTGGAATCCGTTTTTTATACAGGCTCGTATTGAAAACACGGACGTCCTAGTATATCCAATATTTCATATATGTTTCTTCTGCTGCAATATCTGTGATGTGATCATTTGATATGTTGTGATAGATATTGTATATAGTATATATGATATATTATATAGACGTTACTTATGTTTTACACCCGCACTAGCCCCGCCCCGCTCTGCCGTTAGTTACCTAACCTAACGGTGCACGAGGGGACATCGAGGCGAATGCGGATGGCATAAGTGTACGTCATATTTATCTGTGATGTTTAGGTGACTTAAATGATGGGAGTTCATTAATATGATTAATGAAAGAAAAGAAATCTAAAAGATGTTGTGGAATCGAATTTTCAAAAAAAGGTAGCTACAGTTCTTGCTTTGCATCGCGGTGTTCCTTGTAGAACATCCTGCACCTTATTCGATAAGGAAAGGGCCGAGATCCCTTCACCGGGAGTGACCCCTTTAGCAATAACTGGCAGATCCTACACCCCTCGGTTTGTTTTTGATAGTTTCTATAGTTTTTGCTTTGCACAGTAATATATATGATATATCCTGCAACTTATTCGATGAGGAAAGGGCCGACGATCCCTTCACCGGGAGTGACCCCTTTAGCAAAACTAGAAAAGCCTCAAAAACACTCCATTTTAAAAGCATTTGATTCTACAACGATATCAAGTTCATTACGCAATAGGTTTTCAGAAAAACCTGTCGTAGCCCTCCGTCATTTCAGATAAGTCCTACTTAGTATTCGTGCTACGTTTGTTGGCCTGCGTCAAGGCGTAGTGTGCGGTAGCTAACTAGTATTTATCTGCTTATGCATATGATGCAAATTGGATTAGGGTAGTCGTGCGATTTTGTTGTCCTGCATCAAGGGTCGTGCGGGTGGGTTTAATTCAATCAAGAAATGACGGGTTGAACTTGACTTGCGCACTATGGTTTGTTGGCCTGCGTCAAGGTCATGGGACGCTAGGGGCAAAATATTATCGGGAATTTCAAGTGTTGAAATTTGCAATGAGATTGCATACCTTCTATGAGATAGTTGGATCCCGATACCCACTGCGAGTAAGAGTTACTCCTAGGAGAGTTTTACACATTACAATTATTCGATCAAGTTGGTGTCTAGAAAGGTGTTAACGAGGTTACGCCTCTGGGAAAACGAGGTTTACTTTAATTAGGTCCGTGCGAAAGCACGGGGAACCTCCCTCAAAGTACCGACACTGGCTTGGCTAAAAGATTGGCGAACTTGTAGCGTGTAATTAATCCTGGCTAGTCTTTCCTTTTAGGGTTTGAAGGAAGATTTGATTAAAACAGTGGGAGACATCCTGATTAGATATATTAGATAACCAATCTAATCTTGCAAGAGCATACGCTGAGTGTTTTCTTCTCTCTCTCTCTCCAGGTATCGACCATATCACGCCTTAATCAAGATAATAAAACGGATATATTGACCGAACCCGCTTGGTATACTGAGCTGGGGAACGTTGGTCCCGCTCCAGCTTATAAATATTATAAGACAGAGCAGGAAATTGGGGAATACCAGATTTCCCGTGCCGCCCAAACGAAGAAAGTGCATGCTGATGCATCATTTTCGGGTGTGTTCATTACATAGAACTGTTTCTCAGTATCCTTTACGTCTTGGGTATATGATACCGGATCAGGATCCCGCATATGTAATCTGTTACATGGGCTACAGAAAGGTAGAGAACTGAGAACGGGTGATAAGTTTCATGAGACAGAAAACGGTGCAAGTGTTGCAGCTAAGTCTGTTGGTCACTGTCACCCTGTATTACCAGAATACATTGATTCTGAACAAATGTTATTAGATACCGAACCTGATATACAACATCATATCAGTCCTTTATTAGTAAAGAAATGATGTAATTTTGTATTGCTGGATAATGTTTTGAACATTTCCTATATCAAGAGTTGATCGGTTCAGGCACGTTATGTAAAAACATTGACGTTCTAAATCAAACTACGGTTCTTAGTATACAGAACACACACAAGAGGAAGAGTTCAGAAATGAACGGATCCTTCTTGAGGCATTGTAGATTAGGTCATATCAATGCGACCCGACTAGCTAAGTTACATTTAGATACATATTTAAATCTGTTTGAATTTACATCTTGTGAAACTTGCCGGTCATGTCACAAAGATAAGATGACCATAGCTCTATTTATTGAAAACAGAGAAAGAGTTAGTAAACTCTTGGGATTGATACATGCTGATGTATGAAGGTCCCCTGTCTACACATGCCAAGACCGGTTCTTGTACTTCATTACATTCTCTGATGATCTCTCAAGATTCAGACATATGTTCATGTTAAAACACAAGTCCGAACCTTTTGAGATATTTACAGAATGTAAGCTAGAAGTAGAGAACCAACAACGGGTAAAAGTATTATGTCCTTTGATGTGATCAAGGAGGAGAATACTTGAGCACGGAATTCCTGGACTATTCTGAAGGAGAATGAGATTCTCTCTCAGCATTACTCCTCCGTATACACCACAGCACGTCGGTGTATCGGGGTGGAGCAATAGCACCTTATGTGATATGGTGTGCTCTATGATGAGTACTACTGAGTTTCCTATTTCCTTTTGGGAGTTATGCGCTTGAGAAGCTACATACCTATTGAATAGGGTTCAAATCAAATCAGTTGCCTACCACTTCATATGTGATATGGAAAGGGAAGAGCCCATATCTTAAGTTTGTTAAGATTTGGGGTTGTTCGGCCTATGTCTAAAAGCAAAATCCGGACAATCTCGAGGCAAGGTCTGTTATGTAGAACTGGAAAGGTTCCAGCTATACAAACTGCAGCTGATGATTTGGTAGAACCAAAGGATTCAGTAGTTTCCAACGAACCTCAGCCTCTCCGCCGATCTAGTAGGGTTCCTTACCCACTTGATAGATACTTCAGTTTCTCTATGACAGTGGGAGCGAGGATTGCATCATGAGATGATGACCCAACTAGTTTCGAGCTGGCCATCAGGAGTGAGACTCTGTAAGAATGGCTGGATGTTTATCGATCTGAGATAGAATCCTTATACACCAACAAAGTATGGACTTTGGTTGCTATATCTGAAGGGTTAAATCCCCATCAGGAGCAAGTATATCTTGAGAAGATTACGTGGTGTACATGGAAAAGTTGAGACTTTCAAAGCTAGACTTGTTAAAGCTTTGCATCATTAACCAGGTATGGATTATGATGAAACCTTTTCTAAGTAGCTATGCTTAAGTCCATCCAGATCCTACTTGCCACGGCTACATACCATGACTACGATATCTGGTGGTTGGGTGTCATGACTGCTTTTCTAAATGATGATTTGGAAGAGAGTGTCTATAAGTACACAGCCAGAGGGCTTCGTAGATAGTGGGAGCAGCGGAAACGTATGCAAGATGTTTTATGTGATAAAGAAGGCATCGCGGAGTTGGAACGTTTGTTTTGATGTGGTAGTCAAAAAGTTTGACTTCATCAAAATGGTAGATGAACCTTGTATATACAAAAAGGTAGTAGGGAGTATAGTGGTGATCCTCGTAGAGTACGTGGATGACATACTCTTGATAGGGAAGAAGTTTCCTATGCTACGCTCGGTCAATCTCCGCTTATCACAAGGATTCTCCATATAGGATGAAAATGATACCTACTAAATCCTGGGTTTTGGATCTATGAGATAGATCTAATTGGATGTTAGAATACTCACAAGTTGTAGTAAGATGGTATCAATCGATCCTGAGGAGAATCACTGGAATGGTTCCAGAGTGATAAGGACGACTAAATGTCAGTCGCAGGCTTTGTCTTTACCCTCAGTGGAGGGACGGTATGTTGGAAGAGTTCCAAGCTAGATACCGTGACTTACTAGACAATTAAAGGCAAGATACATCATTACCAAAAATTCTACCAAAGAGGCAGTCTGGATATATATAAGTTCATGAGATGAACTTCGTTTCTACCATTGTGTGACAATGGAGTTGTGGCTTTAGCCAAGGAACCCCCCGTCCCATCAGAAATCCAGATAATTCTTAGGCAGTATCACCTGATCATGGAGATGGTTGATCTCCAGGGAGATCGAGGTTAGGAGAGTAGACTCAAAGGACAACACGGCGGATCCACTCACAAAGGCTTTTTCCCCAGAGAGAGACTATTATGGGATGGCTGAATATGAGATACTACAACCACTGTTATCAGATGGCCCTAGTGCAAGTGGGAGATTGTTAGTTATATGTATGCCCTAGAGGCCATTACTATATATGAGATGTATATTGTAGTGGATGCTTGGACATATATAGGGAGGACTTTCTTGCTCGACATGATAGTATGCTATCTGGTTACTCTTTACCTTAACATGTACACTGATTGTCTCTCTGTTACATGTTGGTAAAGCCCTTAGGATGTGTACGTGACTGCCTGGACTAAGATGCTGATTATACTAGTAGGGACATGGTAGTCCATAAGTACATCCTTCAAGGTCCCTAGTCGTGGGTGTATCGAGACAGGACATCGATGCACCAGAGTAGACTAGCGTATACGCATCTTGAGCCATATGATGGGCGATGGATGATCCCATATCCATCGGTATTTGACATCAAGGATGGTGTACGGGTGCTCAGTGGAGACTGGGTACACTGGACGGACTCGCCGAGAACTCCCAGATGGTATTATACCTTACGTCAGATGGCAGTTCTCTGGTGACACTGGTACAGCTTAGTCTGTTGACCCAAGATCGTCATAGAGTCTTGTGTGATTCCCACTGTGCTTTGATTTCCACCTTACCACGTCTAAGAGGGCGTGCAAAACGGTGGTTTTTGGGTACAGTCCCGAATCACATAGAGGCAATGAGCGATAGGAGGGGATTCTTCTCTCCCGGTATAGGGAGTTGATGCTGTGCTGTGTTCGATTGGCTATAACCGGAAATCCCTGGCCAGGGTTGCTGAGATTTACTAGTAAGTGTTACCAGTAGTTTCTCGAACTGTTATAGACCTCATATCGACACGACTTATCGAGCTACTGGGGTCTGACGTTTACCACCCCTAGGCGAGATATGCGACATATCAGACGACGAGACCGGACTGTACGGTAGTGTTACTGATTGGATTCGCAGGAGAACTAGCGGGCTTGCTTGTTGATCTTCTGATCGCTCAATACCCGGGTGGCCGTTACGTTTAGCACACCGCTTGCGGCTTGTGGGTGGTTGATATGATCATCACCTACTGCCGGCGTATTGACGAGTGTTTAGAGTCCTACAGGGGTTTCCTGGCTCAAGCGAAACGGAGTAGGAGAACATATGTGATATGTGCGGGACCGAGATTAATACGGTATGAGATACCGTATTCTATTCTCGTGATTCGTGACATTGATCGGTTGTATGCAATATAGCCGGGTTATCGGATCAAGTGTTGATTCGATAAGTTGTTACTTTTGATATTAGTCGGTTATAGCCGGATTATTAAATCAAGAGTTGATTTAATAATTTAATGCATAATTATATATTTGATATATTACATTGCATTAACTAGTATTAGCTCACTCATGATTTATTTTCTCACTTGTTTGTGCACATTGTTTATATGTGATATATGCAAGTGTATATGTTTGTATAATGCTTGATGATACACACAAGATGGGTGTATGAGACTCATACCAAGATTAGGGTAAAGATTAGGGTTATTGTTTTATCTTAAGATTTAACAAAAGGGTTTAACTTAGTCAAAGTAATCAAGCTTGAAGAAGCTTGGAGAAGCTTTGACAAAGTCCACTCTTTTGTCATTTCTTTTGATATTCTTTAACCTAACCTTTAACCTAAAGCCTTGGTTAATTCTCTACATGAGTTAAGCATGAGGGCTTAACTCAACCATGGTGCCATTATTTATTGGATAAGTTTTCATTTGGATGGAAAATTCATTATTCTTTCTTCTTCTTCTTCATCACCTAGCTCCATCCAAAAGCTTACTAGCTCCAATGGTGCTATGAGAAAAAGAGTGAGAAAATCAATTCTAAAGTGAGCCCACTTCCTACTTCTTCATCCTTTACCACTTGCCATGTAGTAGAGTGTGTTCTCTTCACAAAGCTTATGACCTAGTGAAGGAATAGCTTGAGTTTGTGTCTCCCCAACGTAGATCATCTTCGGTCTCGAAGTCAACGTAGCAAGCACGTTCGTTCTTCTTGCGGAGCTTATCTAGAGTCCGGAGTTCACGATCGCAGCGATGGGGACGTCTACACGGAGCTAATGAAGTGGAGGATCGGATCTACAAAGGTTGTAATCCCTTTCACTTAGTGTTAAAGTTGTTAACATGCTAGTTTTCGCCTAAAACCTAGTTTAAAGATCCGTATTAGAGTTGTTCGGCACAACTAAAATTTAAATCGGGCATGGTTGATGCCTCGTAAACCCTTGTGCGCGTGCCTAGCAACCCTACAATTTTTCCGTGTGCATATAGTATATTCATGGGTTTGTATAGTTGTATGAGGGATCATACCATACGATAATGTGGGTTTTGTACAAAGAATCGTACCGTACTTGTAATGACTAGATTAGTATGCTGAATAACGGTCAAGTTTCCTTTAGACTCGTAGCGTTATATTTTATTCCGTGTTAGCATGTAATACTTGAATGAGCTATATTCTTTTAATAACTAACGATTCGTTTCCTTTTTTAATGATAAAAGACAAGGATGCGATACCAATTTCTAAAACGAATATTTTAACATAAAGCAGCTTCCATATTTCAAAACTAACGTTTTGTTTCATTTCCAAAGATAATGGTATAGCTCATAGCAAGTAATTAAAATTAATAGTTACGCTTAGATTACTTTACATGTTCGCGTTATACTATCGATGTTATACGTTTCCGTAATACGAACACTCTGATAGAACACTGCACAATTACCAATGAGTACTATGCTGCATAAGCACGTATATATATGCTACACTACACCTCATTGGTACTGCCATGTCACTGTAGAATCGTTATATTATGTAATGCGTATATAGATGTTGATATGAGTAGGTTATTACACCTTTAAAACACTTGCACAAATACTAATGATTACCATGCTGCATGAGCACAGACGCGTATGTTACACTACACATCATTAGTAGTTCTATGACACAGTAGAATTGATATCTTTGTACATGTTTGAATTATTTACGCAGTCTTCCTTTATTTTCTGTTGCATATTGCGAATATCAGTACTATAGATGTTATATTCAATTCTTATGGATTTTCTGGATGTTTTACTCCTGATGATATATATTAGTGGTATGGGACGCTGTTATATATGTATATATATAATATATCATCAGAATGATCTATGCAAGTATTCTTATTATTTACTTGAAGTTTCTGGGTATGATGAGTTGACGTCCACCATGGGTTTAGTGTTTTCTGATTTTATTCCGGACCGAATGGGGGAGCTATACGGTCGCGATTTTTATGCTATCCGAACTGAGTGGGGGAGCTATACAGTCGGATACATGGTGGACCCGGATCGAGACCGAGGGACAGGATAGCCGCAGTTGAAACGGGGAGCCTAGCGAGGATACTCGATACCGGAGATAGAGATGAGCACGACAGATATCCAGGGGATACTGACCGGGGTTCGATTTAGGCACGGCGGACATCCAGGGGATACCGACTGGGGCTAGGGATATCGGGTGGCGATCATCTGTTGAGATGGTGTTGACGATATCTGTATTTGCGTGTCGGTGATGGACACGATAGATTTGAGGATTTACGTGTCGGTAATTGACACGAGAGATTTCTGATTTCGGGTGTCGATGCTGGACATCCATACATATATATTGATATGTTGTTATCATGGGATATACAGTTAGATTCTAGTTATTGTAGCCGACCAGGACTGATCCAAGGGATAGTACCTGCATATCATTTTACGGGCATTTGCATATAAAAAGGAATTCAAAAATGAGCTATAGTATCCTTATTTTGATATGTCTGATATGACACTGAGATCTTTAAATTATAAACATCTAAACATTTCTTACTAAAATAGCAGGACACATATCTAAAATAAGATATCTATTATATTTCATACTATCACGTCTGCTTTTATGCCGTGACATATCTATTCCGCGGCTATTTTCAAAGAAGAGGTTTATATATATTTTTTTTTGGCTACCTTTGGGCTCATACCTAGATACATGTCATTTGCATTTGATATGTTCTACTTGGGATCGTATGATAGATAGTGTTGCATTATGATATATATGCATATCATATATTATATTAGTACATATTATGATAGTACTATACTTATGACTTAGGTATCGTTGTACATTTCGATTTTTATCTTGTGATGTATTTTTATTCACTGAGTTGGCAACTCATCCCCGTTGTGCCACAGTTTCTTGCAGGTGTTACCGCTTGGATTATCAGCGGATTTGGGCACACACTTCTTCCGGTGATTGCTTTGGTAAGTGAGTTACTATTGTATCGTACTCACACTTGGTTGTTCACATATTCTTGTATCTGGCCAAAACTCCATTAACTTAGAAATAGTATATTGTGGACTTAGAAGCGAGACTTAGAATTTGTGTATTATGATGTCGCACTCATTGTAGTCGACTTTTTATATCGTTTGCTTGGTTGCTCCGCCGTTTGGGCGTGGAAGCTAGCTCTCATTGAGATGCTACTTTATTATTATGGTTGTATCGGGTTTTATACAAAATTTACAAAGGAGATGCTGTTGAATTTCAAATTGTCATAGATGCTCTTTAAACATATTTAGTCAAATTTAAATGGTTATTTTAAAATGATTCCATATGATGATTATTAAAACTTCACCTCCAATCTTTTCAAAAGAAAAAGGTTTAGATTCCGGGTTTCGGCTCACTTGGACCGCGTCGACATCTTTAGATGTCACGTGATTTAAGTGCCGGTCATGTGCCAGATTTGAGTCGTGACAGAAATACTGACAAAAGTTTTTGGATGCTGATGTAACTGGTTGACCACGGTTCCACGGTCAAACCTAAACTTTTGCCGCGGTTCCGCGGCTTGATAGACAATTAGGAGCTTCAAAATTCTTTACTGAACTAACTGTAATCTCCTCTTCTTGGTTAGAGCCTCTGAATCTTGTATTGGTCACTGAATTTTCTTCGGAATTGTACAATTAACCGTGGTTTCATCTTAATCCGCCGTAGCGTAGCCGCGAGATATGGGTCTAACTCCCCACGACTTTGACACTAAACTTGATCTTCTTTCTATTCTGCACACTTGCACAAAAAGAAATAAAAAATAACAAGATGATTTTTATAGTTTTTTTTGTTTTTGTTTTTGTTTTTGGTTATATATATATTCACAAATTAGCCCGAAATGACACAAACAAATAAACTACCGTCTCCCTGGCAACGATGCCATTTAATTGTTATGTTTTTTGGTGTGCTAGTTTTAATTACCGCAATCAAGACGGTTTCGCTTGGTAGCTGGCCGGATGAGTACAGCTCGGTCTACGGAGATATGAGAATCTTTTTTTCTTGGTGTTTTAACAAGTTAAGTCCAAATTGTCCAGGTTTGTTTATGATTAACTATGTGCTAAATATGTATAAAAGAGCTTGTTAGGGTTAGAATTATGTTAGTTTGAGTTAGGAATTCGCTTACTTCTTTCGTTTCCACTCTTAATATCGATGTTACGGTAATCAGTAACAATAGGGATTAGCACGACTAGGAAGGAAACTTGCGTGTATACGTTGGGCTTTCCAACGCTTAGTTCCTTCCTTTTGGTCCTTGTCCGTCCGTTCTAGGCTTTTAGCCATAACCTCCAGTCAATTTAACCACAACCGGTCTCACTAGGGTGTCACCACTATCATGTAGGATAGGGTGCCGTAGGGAGCGGATTGTAGTTGAATTGACGGGAGTTCGAATCAAGATGTTGGGCAAAGAAAAGAGTGAGAGATATTTCCTTCTATCAAACTTACCTTATCCTACCCTAACAAGTGAGAAACTACTCATCCATCATAAAGAAAAAGAAAATAAAACAAACAAAGAAGATAGAAAGAAATGAGTTAGAGAATCACAACTAGCTATTTGGGACTTCACTTTGGGAAGGATCACACTTAAGCATCATTGTTGTAAGGATAAAGGAAAAGAGAAAAAGAAAACAAACAAACAAACAAATAACAACAACTACTTTAACAACTAGAATTATAAGCAAATATAAGAACTCAATTATAAGACATGCATATAAAATAAGAACTTTTCTTTATTCATCATTCACTCAAAAGCTCACTACAATGTTAATGGAGAATAGATGAAGAGGAAGAAGAAGTCACAAACTACTAAACTAAATCCTATCACAAGAATAAGCATTCTTTACTTGGCTTGAAACTGGGCTATTTATAGGAAAATAGATGAAACCCTAGGGCCAAAATCTGAGCTCTTACACAATTACAAAACTACCCTAAAATTATCTCATGACTTATGCGGAACCGCCGCATAAGTGCCACATAGGCCGTGGTTCTGCGGCTCTTTGGGTGAGTCTCTCTGTCGTATTTTCTGGGATTTTCCATGTTGTTGTTCTTCTCTGTTTAGTACACTTGGTTTTTCAGAATTACATTATACTTCTCCCAGATTCTTAACCGTCCAAAAAGATGAAAGAATATGGACTTTTGCCTTGATCTTCTTGAGCTCCGCATTATAAACTCGATTCTTGTGCTGCCTCCTTGTGCTTTGCGCATGAATGACCTTTGATTTCCATTTTTCCCCTCAAACTGGTAGGCGGCATCTGACGGATGGTGAGCGGAAACCCGTATTTTATCCGTTGTTGGCAGTTGTCCTGAATTTGTCGCGGTTGTTCTTGATTTTCGTTGTTTAGAGCTGAGAACCTGTAACCTGCAATTATTTAGCAAATACGGATCAAGAGTACCTACTTTAAGCAATGCGATCAAGAATGGGCGATATAAAAGCGCAAAATTCTGATATGAACAGGTGTATACGGAGGAGTAAGCTGAGAGAGAATCCCATTCTCTTTTAGATAATCTCTGAATTTTGTGCTTAAGTATTCCCCTCCTCAATCTGATCGAAAGATTATGATACTTTTACCCGTCTGGTTCTCTACTTCGCACTTATATTCCTTAAATTTCTCAAAAACTTCAGATTTATATTTCAACAGAAACACATGTCCGAACCTTGAGAGATCGTCTGTGAATGTAATGAAGTACGATGAACCATTCCTAGCATATGTAGGCATAGGACCGCATACATCACTATGTATCAGTCCTAAGAGTTAAGTAGCTCTTGTTCCGTGTCCTGTAAACGGGGTTTTGGGATCTTTAATTTGAGACAAGACTAATAAGTTTCATAAGATGTAAATTCGAACGATTCAAATATCCATCCTTATACAACTTAGCTAGTCTGGTCGCATTGATATAACCAAGTCTATAATGCCACAAGAAGGTTTCGTTCATGTCTGAACTTTTTCTCTTGCGTGTGTTTTGTATGTTTAAAACTGTATTTTAATTTAGAGCATATAAACTATTACATAACGTACTAAACCTAATCAATACTTGATTTAGGAAAATTTTCATAACATTTTTCTCTAACAAAACTTATATCCATCTTTATCTAATAAAGAAATGGATATTATATTGCACATCATAGACGGTACGAAATAACTTTTGTTCAAAATCAATGTATTACCTGTGGGTAATACAAGGAGATATTCGCTGATAGCTTCGGCAGTAACAATTGCTCCATTCTCTACTCTGAGAGACATATCACTTTTTCCTAGTTCTCTACTTCTCTTTAACCCTTGTAACATATTACAAATGGAGATCCTGATCCGGTATCCAATACCCAGGACGTAGAGCAGGCTGAGAAACAATTCTCAATAATTAACACACCCGAAGAAGATGTATCTGTAACATTTCAGAAAATATAAAATGTTATTTTTGGAATTTAATATTAATATAATATTTTTCCCGAAAGCTGCCGATTTGCGAAATTGGGGTTTTCGAAAAAGGGTATAAATATATACCAATAATTGTGAAATAATTGGAAATTAAAATGATTTATTCATTTAAAAATATATTTAAAGGATTTGGCGTTTTTAAAATTTATTATATTCAGTTTTAATGAAAACCCGATTAGTGCACTGTTAATCGCGATTAAACCAAATTCATGTTTATACAGTTTTTCATGGTAAGTGCACCATGACATGTTACATGTTATTTCATGGTGTTGTTTTATTTGGGTGTATGTATTTTGGTGAGAAAAGAGAAAGAAAAGGTGTCATGATGAGTGAGGAGAGAGAAAGAAGACAAAATGATGACATGGAAAGTGAGTGGGTGAGAACAATAGTGAGAGAGGGGGGCTGCTGCCTTGATCCATTTCCCCCATCATTTTCTCTTCACTCTTCATCTCCCTCAACTCCACATCCCTCCATCTTCTACCCTCTTGATCCACCCTAAAAACCTTGCTAAAACCCTATACCCTTTCACAAAAAAATGATCACCTCCTCACCCTCATCGCAAGAAAAGTCGGATTTTGACAACTTTGGGACTTCTAGGGTTTTGTTTGGGAGTGAACAAGAGGTATATCTCTTTTCATTTAGAGTAGTTATGATTTCCTAGCTTTTGTTTAAGTTTAGAGGTCGTTTAGTGATGGATGTGTGAACTTTGAAATCCCAAGAGAAGGGTTTGGGAAATTGGTGATGTTTTGTGGCTGTCAATGAAACTTGTGAGGTGATGCTTGACCTGGACATAGCCTAGAAACCAAAATATGGATTTGGGCATTTAGTTCATGTCGGTTTGTGAGAAATTTGGGTGTGCAGGGAAATCTGGAGCAAACCGGGGGATTTTTGAGAGTAGCAAACAACTCTAGGGGCCAAATTAGGGTATTAGGAGGCCACCTTGACGAGACGGACCCAAACTGAGCAGGGGAACCAGAGGAGGCCGGTTTTTTTGATGATGTGGCCAGCTACATGGTGACATGTGGATTCAGGGTTGGTCCAGTAGCTCATATACATCATATACAACACCCTAAACTTGTTTGTGCAACTCTTTTTGGCCTGAATCAAAATCTGGAATACTTTAGTGTGGTTTTTGGCTATGTTTCCGTATTTTGAAATGTTTAGTTTTGATATTTGGATTTTTATTTGGTTGTCGCATGTTTGTACATCGACAACAAGGGTTGTTTGGTTGATTTTCCATACGTGGGCTATAGGTTCTAAGCTATAGGTGATCCGTGTGTCGTTTTGGATTTTAGAACATGATTTTTATAGCGTTGCCATATGTGCTGTTATTGTAGGTACCTTCGCGTGGATTCCGAGGTGACGGAGCGTGGCGTCATCAACTTCGGCAAAGAAGAACCAAGGTGAGTGGATCTATATCCACGGGGGAAGTCGGGTGGATGGCGTATAGCACCCCCGCAAAGTTTTGATGGAAGACCGATTTATAGAATGTTAGTTATATGTATGCCCTAGAGGCCATTACTGTACATACGATGTATATTGTAATGGATGCTTGGACATATATAGGGAGGACTTTCTTGCTCGACATGATAGTATGCTATCTGGTTATAATTTATCTTAACATGTACTCTGATTGTCTCTATGTTACATGTTGATAATGTTAGTGTTTATGCCCTAGAAGGCCATTACTGTATCATACTAGTTTGTATATTACTTAATGGAAGCTTGGGATATTCACATGTATATAACAGTCTTGCTAAACATGGTAGTATGCTACTTGGTTTTTCTATCTTAATATGTGAGTGTACGTATTGATAGAGCTCTTAGGATCTTGCTTGTCTACCAGCGTTGTGATGGCAGTCACACTAGTGGGGGCTGGGTAGTCTACAAGCACATCCTTATTCAGGTCCCTGGTCGTTGGATTATCGAGACAGAGCATCGATACTCCGGAGTAGACTAGTGTGTACGCTTCTCATCCCAGTTGGGGAGATGGTCTGTCCCACAGCCGTCAGTACGTCGTACTGGAGATAGTATGCAGGTGCTCGTTAGGTTACGGGTACACCGGACAGGACTCACAAGGAACTGTTGGTTGGTTTGATACCAGTCGTCAGTGAGCAGTTCCCAGGTGACATGAGTACAGCATAGTCCGCAGACTTGACACTGCTACTTCGCCTCGAGTGTGTCCCACTGTTCTTAGATTGCTACCCTACCACGGCTCAAAGGAGTCGTGCAAACAGGTAGCAGTTGGGTGCAGTCCCGAGCACTTGGAGGCAGTAGCGGTTAGACAGGATTCGTCCCTCCCGGTATTGGGAGTAGATATCGTGCTGTGTCAGAGAGCCATTACGCAAAGTCCCTGGCCAGGGCAAGCGAGATTTGCTGGTAGGTTCCAGTAGTTTCTCAGGGTGTAATGGGCTTCCCTCCGACACGACTTATACCGCTATTAGGGGACTGACGCTTGCCGCCCCCCTAGGCCCGATATGCGATAGTCTTGGACGAACGGACCGGACTGTATGGAGATTGTCACATCAGACTCAGTAGGAGTTCGGATGGGTTTCCTCATCGGCCTTCTTATCGACAACTACCTGGGGACCGTTACGTACAGCTAGTGCCGCTTGCGGTCTGTGGTTAAACCCACTGCCAGCGTAGTAGTCGAGTCTCTAGAGTCCCACACAGAGAGTTTCCTACTCCAGGCGAAACGATATAGAGGTCGCATGGTTTTGCGACAAAGGGTTCGGACGCATACGTGCGTTTACGCGCGTACGACTTTCGGACAGTTTTTACCAGTCGGCTTTGGTTTAAGCCAGTTACTGGTATCCGGTTATTGGATTTATACAGTCTAAAGTTTTTCCGTATTTTTACGGATCGGAGGGGCGTTCTCGTAATTACTCGAGAAGCTTCTAGAAGGTGGTGACTAAGGAGGTTTAGGTGTCATTTGCATTAAATGAGTTTAGTGAGTCATGAGGGTGATTCATGCATATCATTAATGCATGATAAATGCTTAGTGAGTCATGACAATGAATCACCATTAGATATTTGTGAAGCATGCTTATTCATTATGTATTATTCTTTTCTTCAAAAATAAGAATGCTTCATATTTATTATGATAACTTACTATTCTCATTATAATTCATTCTCACCTTCTCTCTCCTCAAGCTCTCCCTCTTCAAAGACTAATCCTCCCTTCTCATGAGTTGAGTACAAGGGTTAGTAAGACTAATCAATTCATAACCATCACTCTATTTCATTCTATCTTCTTTGATTAGCAATCCAAGAAGGTTAGTTGCCTCAAGTTTAGAGGTTAAGCTTGGAGTTTTGCTCTCGGGTGGATCGTCTACTACCTAGAGAAGGCCGAGGAGGACAAGGAGATCGTAAAGATGAAGGAGTTGGTTCATTAGGTATAATCCCTAAACACAGTAGTTTGGAAACACTTTGTGTTTGGTTATTTATAGTTTAGCTTCGATTCAAGCGGTTAGTCGATGTTCGTTCACTAAACAAGTTCGTTTTTGAAAATTCCGCCTCCCCACAAGTATTGGGGTGTAGTACATCGACTTACAGTGGTATCAGAGCCTCGCTAAACAATAAATAACTTAATTGCAAATTTGTACGAATTTCGAACGGAAAAACGAAGCCGGAAAACCCTAAAACTGTCAAGTTTCTGTCGAGTTTAAAATGAAGTCCAAAAATTTTTCAGGGAAGTTCAGAGAGCTTGAAAAGACACCAGAAGAACACACAAAAAATTTGGTGCCCTGAATCGTCTACGGAGCCGCGGATCCGCGGCGCATAGCACTGTTGCCGCCGCGGATCCGCCGCCGTTTGGACGATTCAAGGACCCATTTTTATTGTGGTGGTTCTCTGTGTTATTTGGGATTTTCTGGGATATTTAATATTTGCTCAGGTTTCAGTTTTACAGAGCAGTTTTTGGAGCAATATTAAAGATGTTTAATCGATCGAAATTGTACAGTATTTGCATGTTGGATTATATCTGTGATTGTTAAATGTGTTCGTAAACCTCCCCTAACTTCTAGTATGTCGGTTGGCAGGGGGTTGCACATTTCTGTAATGGTTATATCTGTTTGTGCATATGAACTGTATTGGACTGTTGTGGTGTATAGCCGGGGTTTAGCAATGGGTTATTGTTTAATTCATTTGTTGTAAATGTAATTTGTTGTAATATTATTTTTGCGGGGCACATCCAGGTTGCGGTTGTAGCCACCGTTGTATTATTTCATTTTACTGTTTTTGCTCCTAGGACTGACCCAAGGTGGGGTACACAAACTGCCGGGTGGGTAGTTTGCCGTACCCGTAGGGGTCGAGGGTGGGGTAACGGCTATTCATCACAACTGTGTAATCTGTCTTTTCTTGCAGGCTCAAAAGAAATACAGATTGCTTGCAAATCCAATATTGTTTATCTGTGTTCTGGAATGTATATCATTGCGTCAGACGAATGTAAAATATCTATATATATGATAGCTATTTAGACGTCACTTATGTTTTACACCCGCGCTAGCCCAGCCCCCGCTCTGTCGTTAGTTAAGTAACCTAACGGGTGATGACGGGACCCCGTGGCGAATGCGGATGGCATAAGAGGACGTTGTATTTTCGTTGTTTTCTGCAATGATAGGTTAATGATGGGACGCATTATCTATAATGCAAAGAAAAACAAACCAAAGTTTAAATCGTTGGAACAGTTTAAAAGAAACCACTCGGTTAATTTTAAAAACAGATATTTTTAAATGCGGAGCTTTAACCACTCCTTTTAAAAGCTATCAGGTTCCTTCGGTTATATCAAGTTCACTACGTTCACGGTTTCGCCAAAACCAGTCGTAGCCCTCCGTCATTTCATCTGGGTATTCAGTAGTATTCAAGTTATGTATTTTGACCAACGCCAAGGCATAGTGTTTGGTAGCTGCTGGGTATTCATTTGTTGCATAGATAGATGAGTTAGTTTGGGACAGTCGTATGATCATTTTGGCCAACGTCAAGGATATGTACGGATGGGTTCAAATTAACAAGATAATGATGGGCAGAACTTGACATGTGACTTATGATATTTTGACCAACGCCTAGGTCATAAGAGCATGGGGCAAAAATATATATCGGGAATTTCTAAAGAAACTGAAATTTGCAAAGAGATGCATACCATTTGGAGTTTGATGAATGTTGGTAGGATTCCTTCAACATTATCATACGATGATATTTGGATCCCGATCCTACTGTGAGTATATGCTACTTATCAGGATATTCGTCACTTAACGATCAATGCTATAAACCTAGTAGGTGTCCAGAAAGGTGTCAGCGGGGTTACGCCCCCAGAGAAAAGAGGTTATTTAATTAAGGAACTTCGCGAAAGCGTTGGAAAACCTCCCTCGAAGTATCGATACTGGCCTGGCTGAACGGTTAAGCAAGTATTGTACGTTGAGAATAGTCCTGGCTAATTCTTCTTTTATGGTTTGAGGAAGGATTCGAGAAACAGTAGGAGCCATCCAGTTTAGATAAACTAAAAACCACTCTAAACTTGCAAGAGCATCATGCTAAAGAGTTTTCTTCTCTCTCTCCTAATTGCAGCGACCCTGAAAATGACTGGACTTAAGTTACTTTTAGAGAAAAATATACTGACAGGGCCAAACTATAAAGATTGGCAGCGGAATGTCAAAATGGCTTTGACCTATGACAAACTGGGGTACGTCCTCACCGCTACGGCACCTGCTGTCCCTGGTCCCAAATCCAGCAATGCGGATAAGGAAATCCGCAAAACCTGGGATTTAGATTGCGCGAGAGCCAAGTGCATCGTGCTTGCCTCAATGAACAATGAACATCAGAGGAGGCACGAGGATATGTCCCTAGATGGCATGTTTCTCCATACAAAGGAACTTTATGGAGAGCAATCTCGTATAGCAAGATACGAGACCTCTAAGAACTTGTTTCGAGCGAGGTTGGCTGTCGGGTCATCGGTAGGTGAACATGTCCTACAGATGATCGGCTATATTGAAGAGCTCGCAGACCTTAGGACGACTTTGGATAATGAGCTGTATACAGACCTTATTCTCCAGTCCCTTCCTCCCACCTACGCCCAGTTTATCCTCAACTTCAACCTTCAAGGAAAAGAAGTTGAACTTGCGGAACTCCTGAACATGTTAAGGAGTGCAGAGGGCACCTTGCAGAAGGCAAGGGAAACACCCGCTATGTTTGTTGGCGGTGCATCTTCTTCCGGGTCCAAGGCTAGGGCCAAAGGAAGGAAGAAGAAGGCCGCACCCAAACCTAGAGGAGGTGTTAGTAAGGTGGGAAAGAAGGGAAAGAAAAAGTTTGCAGTACCGGTAGTTGGCCAGGATGAGTGCTTCCATTGTCACAGGAAAGGGCACTGGAAGAAGGATTGCAAGGCGTGGAACGCCAAGAACCAGGAACCGAAGCAAGCTGTGGCTTCGACTTCAGGTGTGTTTGTAATTGAGAATTGTCTGTCAATCAACTCTACTTCCTGGGTATTGGATACCGGATCAGGATCTCATATTTGCAATTCATTGCAGGCACTGAGAAACCGTAGAGTGCTGAAGGAAGGTGATATGATCCTCAGGGTTGCTAACGGAGCTAGCGTGGGAGCTGCGTCCGTCGGGGATTATCACCTAGGATTGACAAGTGGACACATTTTGGTTTTACATAACTGTTATTTTGTACCAAGCTTAACGTGTAATATCATATCAGTTTCCTTGTTATCAAATAAAGGTTATGATTTCACGTTTGTAAGAGATGTTGTTAACATCCACCTTAATCATGGTTTGATTGGGTCCGGTACTCTAAATAACGGCATATATGTTTTAAACCAACTCCAAATTTTCAATGTCCAGAACACACTAAAAAGAAAGTCTCCAGATTTAAATAAAGCTTTCTTATGGCATTGTAGACTGGGTCACATCAATGAGAGAAGGTTGACTAAGTTGCATAGAGAAGGATATTTGGACTCGTTCGAATATCAAACTTATGACACTTGTCAATCCTGTCTCAAAGGAAAGATGACAAAGACTCCATTTACTGGACAAGGAGTAAGAGCGAGCGAGCTCTTAGGACTCATACACAGCGATCTATGCGGTCTAATGTCTACACATGCAAGAGGTGGTTTTTCCTATTTCATTACTTTCACGGATGATTACTCAAGATACGGATTCATTTATCTGATGAAACATAAATCCGAGGCTTTTGAGAAATTCCGAGAGTATAAGAATGAAGTAGAAAACCAAACCGGCAAAAGTATCAAGACACTTAGATCTGATCGAGGTGGTGAATACTTGAGTGCCGAGTTCCTTGGTTACCTAAAAGAGAAAGGAATTCTCTCTCAGCTTACTCCTCCATACACTCCACAGCATAACGGTGTATCGGAGAGACGGAATCGAACCCTATTGGATATGGTACGATCCATGATGAGTAATGCTGAGTTACCGCGATCTTTCTGGGGTTATGCGCTAGAATCAGCGGCATATCTTTTGAACATGGTTCCTACCAAGACTGTGCCTACCACACCATATCAGATGTGGAGTAGGAAGAAACCCTATCTTCAGTATCTAAAAATATGGGGATGTCCAGCTTTTGTTAAAAAGAAGCATGTGGACAAGCTCGAGGCACGATCAGTAAAGTGTCAGTTTGTGGGATATCCAAAGAACTCCAAGGGGTATCTATTCTATTACGCAGAGGAACAAAAGGTGTTTGTTTCTCGTAATGCCCATTTTCTAGAATATCAGTTTTTAGAAAAGGAAATAAGTGGGAGCGAAATAGAACTGGAAGAAATTCCAGAACCACAAACTGCTACTGAAAGTTTGGTAGAACCAGAGGTTCAAGAAGAACAGAACATTCCCGCACCTCTCCGCAGGAGTAGTAGGCCGTCTCATCCGCCTGAGAGATACTACGGTTTTCTCATAGATGGGGATAGAGAGGATTGCATCATAGATGACAATGAACCTACTGACTTCCAGCAGGCCATCCAGAGCGGCGACTCGGTACGATGGCTAGATGCAATGCGGACCGAAATGGAGTCCATGTACACCAACAAAGTATGGACTTTGGACTTTGCTCCAGATGGGGTAAAACCCATAGGATGCAAATGGATCTTCAAGAAAAAGATTGGTGTAGATGGACAGGTGGAAACCTATAAGGCTAGACTTGTTGCAAAGGGTTTTCGTCAAAGACCTGGTTTGGACTATGAAGAAACTTTTTCTCCAGTAGCTATGCTCAAATCCATTCGGGTCCTTCTTGCTATTGCTGCCTTCCATGATTATGAAATCTGGCAGATGGACGTAAAGACGGCTTTTCTGAATGAAAATTTAGAAAAATGCGTCTATATGGATCAGCCAGAGGGTTTCAATCAGAGTGGGAGCAGCGGGAAAGTATGCAAGCTGCTTAAGTCCATTTATGGACTAAAGCAGGCATCGCGGAGTTGGAACATCTGTTTTGATGAGACAGTCAAAGAATATGACTTTATCAAAAATCCAGATGAACCGTGTATATATAGTAAAGTTGTAGCAAGAAGTGTCGTATTCCTCGTCTTGTACGTGGATGACATTCTATTGATAGGAAATGACATTCCTATGCTACAATCTGTCAAAGGATTCTTGTCACACAGGTTCTCCATGAAAGACCTGGGTGATGCCTCGTACATTCTGGGGATCCGGATCTATCGTGATAGATCCAAGAGGATGTTGGGACTTTCGCAGTCCAGGTATATCGACACTGTACTGAAAAGATTCAGTATGGAAGATTCTAAGCGCGGTAATCTACCGGCTTGTCACGGAATCACCCTCTCCAAAGAGATGTCTCCCAAGACTGATTTGGAAAGGGAACGCATGTCTATTATACCCTACGCTTCTGCGGTAGGCTCTATAATGTATGCGATGTTGTGTACCAGACCAGATGTTGCTTACGCACTGAGCGTGGTAAGCCGGTATCAGTCAGACCCAAGGGAGAAACACTGGATAGCAGTAAAGAACATTCTCAAGTACCTGAGGAGGACTAAGGAGATGTTCTTGGTTTACGGCGGAAAAGACCTCAGGTTGGAGGCCTTTGCTGATTCCGGCTTCCAGAGTGATAAGGACGATTCCAAGTCCATGTCGGGTTATGTCTTTACCCTCAATGGAGGGGCGGTGTGCTGGAAGAGCTCCAAGCAGGACACCGTTGCTGACTCGACGATGGAAGCGGAGTATATAGCTGCTTACGATGCCGCAAAAGAAGCAGTCTGGATGAAGAAGTTCCTAACAGAACTTCAGGTGGTTCCTACCATAGTTGATCCAATACCTCTGTATTGCGACAACAACGGAGCTATAGCTTTAGCGAAGGAACCAAGGTCCCATCAGAAGTCCAGACACATCTTGAGGCGGTATCACCTGATCAGGGAGATCATTGATCGTTAGGAGATCGAGGTTCGGAGAGTTGCTTCTGAAGAGAACATTGCTGATCCATTCACGAAGGCCCTACCTCAGATTCAGTTCGAGAGGCTACTCGAGATCATCGGTCTACGATATGCCAGTACATGGCCCTAGTGCAAGTGGGAGATTGTTAGTGTTTATGCCCTAGAAGGCCATTACTGTATCATACTAGTTTGTATATTACTTAATGGAAGCTTGGGATATTCACATGTATATAACATTCTTGCTAAACATGGTAGTATGCTACTTGGTTTTTCTATCTTAATATGTGAGTGTACGTATTGATAGAGCTCTTAGGATCTTGCTTGTCTACCAGCGTTGTGATGGCAGTCACACTAGTGGGGGCTGGGTAGTCTACAAGCACATCCTTATTCAGGTCCCTGGTCGTTGGATTATCGAGACAGAGCATCGATACTCCGGAGTAGACTAGTGTGTACGCTTCTCATCCCAGTTGGGGAGATGGTCTGTCCCACAGCCGTCAGTACGTCGTACTGGAGATAGTATGCAGGTGCTCGTTAGGTTACGGGTACACCGGACAGGACTCACAAGGAACTGTTGGTTGGTTTGATACCAGTCGTCAGTGAGCAGTTCCCAGGTGACATGAGTACAGCATAGTCCGCAGACTTGACACTGCTACTTCGCCTCGAGTGTGTCCCACTGTTCTTAGATTGCTACCCTACCACGGCTCAAAGGAGTCGTCCAAACAGGTAGCAGTTGGGTGCAGTCCCGAGCACTTGGAGGCAGTAGCGGTTAGACAGGATTCGTCCCTCCCGGTATTGGGAGTAGATATCGTGCTGTGTCAGAGAGCCATTACGCAAAGTCCCTGGCCAGGGCAAGCGAGATTTGCTGGTAGGTTCCAGTAGTTTCTCAGGGTGTAATGGGCTTCCCTCCGACACGACTTATACCGCTATTAGGGGACTGACGCTTGCCGCCCCCTAGGCCCGATATGCGATAGTCTTGGACGAACGGACCGGACTGTATGGAGATTGTCACATCAGACTCAGTAGGAGTTCGGATGGGTTTCCTCATCGGCCTTCTTATCGACAACTACCTGGGGACCGTTACGTACAGCTAGTGCCGCTTGCGGTCTGTGGTTAAACCCACTGCCAGCGTAGTAGTCGAGTCTCTAGAGTCCCACACAGAGAGTTTCCTACTCCAGGCGAAACGATATAGAGGTCGCATGGTTTTGCGACAAAGGGTTCGGATGCATACGTGCGTTTACGCGCGTACGACTTTCGGACAGTTTTTACCAGTCGGCTTTGGTTTAAGCCAGTTACTGGTATCCGGTTATTGGATTTATACAGTCTAAAGTTTTTCCGTATTTTTACGGATCGGAGGGGCGTTCTCGTAATTACTCGAGAAGCTTCTAGAAGGTGGTGACTAAGGAGGTTTAGGTGTCATTTGCATTAAATGAGTTTAGTGAGTCATGAGGGTGATTCATGCATATCATTAATGCATGATAAATGCTTAGTGAGTCATGTCAATGAATCACCATTAGATATTTGTGAAGCATGCTTATTCATTATGTATTATTCTTTTCTTCAAAAATAAGAATGCTTCATATTTATTATGATAACTTACTATTCTCATTATAATTCATTCTCACCTTCTCTCTCCTCAAGCTCTCCCTCTTCAAAGACTAATCCTCCCTTCTCATGAGTTGAGTACAAGGGTTAGTAAGACTAATCAATCCATAACCATCACTCTATTTCATTCTATCTTCTTTGATTAGCAATCCAAGAAGGTTAGTTGCCTCAAGTTTAGAGGTTAAGCTTGGAGTTTTGCTCTCGGGTGGATCGTCTACTACCTAGAGAAGGCCGAGGAGGACAAGGAGATCGTAAAGACGAAGGAGTTGGTTCATTAGGTATAATCCCTAAACACAGTAGTTTAGAAACACTTTGTGTTTGGTTATTTATAGTTTAGCTACGATTCAAGTGGTTAGTCGATGTTTGTTCACTAAACAAGTTCGTTTTTGAAAATTCCGCCTCCCCACAAGTATTGGGGTGTAGTACATCGACTTACAGATAAAGCCCTTAGGATGTGTACTCGACTACTGGGACTATGATGAGATCATACTAGTGGGGCCACGGTAGTCGACGAGTACATCCTATAACTGTTCCTAGTCGAGGGTATATCGAGACAGGGCATCGATGCACCAGAGTAGACTAGCGTATACGCATCTTGACCCATATGATGGGCGATGGATGATCCCATATCCATCGGTGTTTGACATCAACGATGGTGTACGGGTGCTCAGTGGAGACTGGGTACACTGGACGGACTCGCCGAGAACTCCCAGATGGTATTATACCTCATGTCAGATGGTAGTTCTCCGGTGACACTGGTACAGAGTAGTCTGTTGACCCGAGATCGTCATAGAGTCTTGTGTGATTCCCACTGTGCTTTGATTTCCATCATACCACGTCCAAGAGGGCATGCAAAAAGGTGGCTTTTGGGTACAGTCCCGAATCATATGGAGGTAATGAGCGATAGGAGGGGATTCGTCTCTCCCGGTATAGGGAGTTGATGTTGTGCTGTGTTCGATTGGCAATAACCGTAAATCCCTGGCCAGGGTTGCTGAGATTTACTGGTAAGTGTTATCAATAGTTTCTCGAACTGTTATAGACCTCATATCGACACGACTTATCGAGCTACCGGGGTCTGACGTTTACCATCCCTAGGTGAGATATGCAACATATCAGACGACGAGACCGGACTGTACGGGAGTGTTACTGTTTGGATTCACAGGAAAATGTACATGCTTACTTGTTAATCTTCTGAGCGTTCAATACCTGGGTAGCTGTTACGTTTAGCTGACCGCTTGCAGCTTGTGGGTGTTTGATATGATCATCACCTACTGCCGGCGTATTGACGATTCTTTAGAGTCCTACAGAGAGGTTTCTTGGCTCAGGCGAAACAGAGTAGGGGCACATATGTGATATGTGCGGGACCGAGTGTAATGCGATATGAGATACCGTATTCTATTCTCGCGATATTTGATATCAGCCGGGTCATCGGATCAAGTGTTGATTCGATGAATCGGTACGGATAAATATTAGTCGGTTATATGCGATATAGCCGGATTGTCGGATCAAGTGTTGATTCGATAATTTAATGTATAATAATATATATGATATATTAAATAACATTAACTAATATTTGCTCACTAAAAGATTCTTTTTCTCACTCGGGTAATACATTGATATATATGCGATATATGTTAATTGTATTATTTTATTTTGTTACGATAAATATTATATATGTGATATATAATATTGTAACATGATATGATTACTAATGCAACATGTTTAGTAGAGATTAAACATGGTTAGGGTTTGATTAGGGTTAAACCTTTCTAGATGTTTCTAGAAGGTTTTCTTTTTTGTTTTGGAAAAGATATTTTCAAGTGACTCATTCTTAACCTAACCCAAACCCTAGCCTTGGTTAATTTTCTACAAAGGTTTAGTCAACCATGGTTGCATTATTCATCATTATCTCCTTTGCATTATTCATCACAAAAGGAATTCTATCATAATTCATCATCTTCTTCCTTCTTCTTTCTTCATGGAAAAAGGTTACTAGCTTTTTCCAAGTGATGAATAAATGTGAGAAAAAGATAAATAAAGAGAGCAAAAATCCTACTTCATCATCCTTATCTTCCCTTACCCTTTAGATGAGAGTGTTCACTCAATTTTAGTGAGTGTTAGCTGTAAGTCCGTGGGGGCGCCCCGGCCGTCGATCCGACGCCGGAAACGCGGAAACAAAAAAACTTTCAAAAACTATTGACCGGCAGCACCGCGCACTTTTCACCCGGATCGGGCCATTAACCTAGCTAACTAGCAAATAAGAAAAGAGTAGAGAAGTTATACCAAGCGATCCGTGTCCTTCGGTCTTCATCCCCACTCCGATCTTCCGCGGAATCTCCGTCCATCATCGTCTCGTCGGAAAGGGCACCACGTAGCCGGAATCTTTTACGGGCTCCCACCTCTTGACCGAGGCAACTCGGGCGCGAAGTTGGCTAGCCGACGCGTCCAAGACTTGCTATAGAATAGTGTAGAATAGTTGTCTCTTTGGGGTTTGAGAGGTTGCCATGTTGGAGGAATTTTGCACAAGAATTTTCCATGGATCAAAGCTTGATGAAGAATGAAGTATACAATGCAAAGAAATAAGCTCGGCCATGAACTTTTGTGCTCACTGGAAAAGTGAATGAAGCATCTCCCTCATGTAATGAATGTGTGTATGAATTAATACCAAAGAGAAAAAGAAAAAATTCCTTCACAGCACACACAAAATGGAAGGGGGTCCACCAAAATAAGCATGAAGGAAATTAACCTCACAAACAAATTAAACCTCACTCCATTCCCAGAACAGTGGCCGGCCCATTACAAATCATGGGTGAAGGTAAAATAGATCAAAAAGAAATATATATAAAACAAGATAAGATAAACCTCACATCCTTTCTCACTCATCTTACAAATCAATTTCCAATCCATTTCTAATCTCATAATGGCAATGGAATGACCATAAAAGAATCTCATGATTATGAAGCCACACTCATGCAAAGAAACCCCTCACAAAAATATTAATTGCAAACTTGCAATTAACACCCTCCAACGAAAAGTCCGACCGGGAAGGAAAAAGAGAAAACCGGCCGGAACGGAATGCAAACTGGCAACCCCAGAAAACCGATCCCATAATAAATTACAGGAAAACCCCGCTACTGCAAATACATGCCCGTATTTGTATTCCCGCTGAACACAAATGCAAAGAGACAAAACTACACTATCAAATACTAGGATCCGGATTAAGCCAAAGCCGGCTAGTAAAAAACGTCCGATCACGATCCGTGCAATACCGCACGTATCTGATCGAACCCTGCCATATCTCCATACGGCCTCTACAGCGTTTCGCCCGAAACTTGAGTAACTGTCTGTGTGGTGGACTCTAAAGACTCGTCAATACTATGGCTGTGGATTTAACCACTAGCACGTCAGAGGTATTAGCCATACGTGACGGGCCACCAGCTATCGACCAAAAGGGACGTCGATGAGCGAACTCATCCTGACACCCAACTGAGCCTGTCAGTGACAATATCCGTACAGTCCGGTCCGTTCGTCTATGAGCATCGCATGGCGGGCCTAGGGGGTTGGTAAAAGTCAGACCCCCAAAAGCGGTACAAGTCGTGTCGGAGTGTAGCCCAGAACACCCTGAGATACTACTGGAATACCTACCAGCAAATCTCCTGCCTTGGCCAAGGACTTTTCATGTTCTGGCTCTCCTAGACACAGCACGACCTCACCCCCAAAACCGGGAGAGACGAACCCCTGAAGATCCGCTCACTGCCTCCATGTGGCTCGGGACTGTACCCAACTAAAACCTGTTTGCACGACTCCTTTGAGCCATGGTAGGGTAGTAATCAAAGTACAGTGGGAACTCACACGAGACAAATGACGATCTCAGGTCGATGAACTAACCTGTACACATGTCACCAGGGAACTGCTATCTGACGTCTGGTATAATCCCAACTAGCAGGTTCCCGGGGAGTCCTGTCCGGTGTACTCATAACCCAATGAGCACCTGTATACATCTTAGGTGAACCAACTGACACCAGTGGCTTGTGAGACCGGCCACCGCCCCTCGTCGGGGTCTCGACTGTATACACTACTCTACTCTAGAGAAACGATGCCCTGTCTCGAATCTCCCACGACTAGGGACCATTTAAGGATGTGCTTGTAGACCCCCAGCTCCCACTTATATGATCGCCCTCATACTGCTGGTGGTCAAGCAAGAATCCAAGGGGCTTTATCAACGTGTAATAGCGACTCGAAAGGCCACCTAAACCAGTACACGATGACAAAGATAAACCAGATAGCACACTATCATCTCGAGTAAGACTGTCCTACCGGGATAGGTCCTCCCCTCAATCATTGCAATCATGTGCCTGTGATCCAATAATTGACTCTGAGGGCACTATCTCCAACAATCTCCCACTTGGACTCAAGGCTAATTATTGCGATGTTGCATACTCATAGCCCGTGTGATACCGAACACCCAACTCCTCTACTAGTCAGTCTCACAAAGCTCGTTTGCGAAACTATTGCGTTCGAGGAATAGCCTCAGTGAGTGGATCCGCTTTGATGTTTCTTTCTATGTCTCTCTATATCTCATATTCGCAGAGAAAACTATCTCCCGAAATGAGCAATACCTGTCCTAGAATGTCTGGATGTCTGATGGGACCTAGCTCATAAGTGAACTCCAAATCCAAACTTCTTAGACTGTATCGTCAACTGAACTTATTCAGTATCCTGCGCCATGCCTTCCCTCAGTTTCCACCTGGACCACCTGTCCAAAATACTGCCCCTCGTTAGAGGGAAAACTATAACTCTGACAGCCACTCTGCCATCCAGGTCACCTTGGACGCCTGGAATGATAACCGTCTCCTAAAGGAGGCTGCCGTTATCAATTCCTTAGAACATCAACTTATGTTCTAAAACTGCTTCCGATTGTTTCTCCAGGATTGGATCAATATCAACTTATTGCACCTACTGCAAGAACAACATCTGGTGTGGTACTTGACATCTCATGATTTGACTCAATTGCCTAAGCAAGTGATCTGTCAATCATGCGTATCCCTCTCCCCTTTAGTCTGTAAGACACCTTTAGAGATGGTGACTCCATTACCTGCAGGTACACTACCGTGCCAGGAGTCGTCCATTCTAAATACTCATAGAATGCGGTCAAAGTACCCAGATTGGGAAACCACCCAAATCTAGATCTAAAACCATAGATCTAGTAACCAGAATGTCTGATATTATATCCAAGTCCTATGTGGAGAAACCACTGTGTGACGACCAAAGTATAACCTATCGTAGTATAGGAATATCACTTCCTACTCTGTGTATGTCATCAAATACCAGGACATCACACCCTACTACCTTCTTAACAGATCCATCCTCTATTCTGATGAAGTCAAACCTATGACTGTCACATCAGAAATAGATGATCTATCTCCGCTATATCTGCTTTAGTCTATAAACAGACATAAGCCACATGTCCACCAATGCTTCCGCTGCTCCCACTGACTATGACAACCCTCTGGCAGAGTCATATACACGTACACTTCTAAAGCAAGTTTAGAACGACGCTATACTCATCCTCCCGCCGGGTCTCGCAGCCTGGAACAACAGCAATGGCAAGTGTGGGTAAACAAGAACCTCCCTGCCACCGTCCTTGAGCATACCGAAGTACCTCTCGAGTGCCTGAGGTTACCCACCATATCTGCGGAGTGGCCAATGGAATGTCAAACCAGATTGAATCTTTAGGATCTTATGAAATCTTCAGTAATCGTTTGTGGTTCTGGAATCACTTCCAGTTCTACCATACTCTCACTACTGTTTTTCTGAAAAAATCCATTTTTGATAAAACTGTGGCGAGTCAAGAACAATATCACTATTGATCTTCCATATGGTAGAAAGTCAACCCTCGTCATAGCCCGGGTCAACCCACAAACAGCCATTACTGAAACGTGCCTTGAGTTGTCCAGAGTCTGGTTTTAAGCATAAGCCGGACAACTCCCCGTATCTTAACAATATCAAGATATGAACTGTTCTATATCCAAGAAACAGAGGCACTGATTTAATTGAACCAGATTCAAATCATGCAGCTGTCTCCAGTGCATGTCAACTAAATGGAAGAGAGGCCGATCAGCGTTACTCAACTTAGGAGTACTTCCAATTATGAGTAACCTGAAAGAGAAGTCTGTTCTCTTAATCATTACTATCAACTGAATACCATTCACAAGTATCTACTCTTTGATCACCTTGAAGAATCCTGATACTTGCAAAACCTGGTTCTCTACTTTACTCTTATACCTATAACTCCTCAAAACTTAGACCCTGTGTTTCTACGAAACACGTGTCTAAGAACTAGAGAAGTTAAAAGTAAACAGAATATAGTACGAGGACCAACCCCTCTGTCCTAATGGACACTGGACAATATACAATACTCTGTATAAGTCCCCTGAGTCTGGTGACTCATTCACTGTGTGTCGTAGGTTGAAAACTGTACTTTTGGTTAAGAAGAATTACACCGCTGTTCAATGCTCCTTACCTAACCATCCACTGGTATAGGTAAATGTCATAGACATAATTTCAAAAAGATATGTCTCACTCTATAAAAGTAGACGTACAGATATATCAATTTGAAATTGGTGCACAACAACGGATATTCAAAACCAAATATTTGCCGACCGGCAAACAACCCAGATGGCTTCCTCAAATATCACCAATTCCAACGAATCCCGATATAATGAGGATGGTCACCTAATTCCCAATAACTTACTCCCACTCATCATCTGTAAAACCATACAGATGTGAGAATCATACCTGGCAAATACATACCCTGGAGCAAGTGTCTAATTGGGAAATCAGTTTTCTTTTAACAGTACACAGTGAAACTAAAACATTGAGATGTTTCGATGGGGTATCCTGGTATTCTTAGAAATGCCTCTTCCATTATCCAGATTCACAACTATAACCGTATAATTCTTTGCCATCTCTCCAAATCCCTTTATATGTCTTTAGTCATTACCTTCTGTACACCCCTTTAGGCCAAATGGTTTTCTTCCTTCCCTACCGTTCGGCACCAGCCTATGGTTTGGAAGAAGACTATCCAATAAGCATAATGGGTGTACTGTCCTAATCCTAGGAGCACTCACAATGCGAGAGAAGGTGAAGATAAAAGACACCCGAATAAACCTTAGAAATAGGTGATTTAGGATTGGCGGAAAAATACTTGGTTTGGTCGTGAATAGCAGTCGCAATTTACTTTGCCCTCTTACTAATCCCTTGCTTTGTCTGAACTTAATACCTTCTGTACACCGTTTAGGCTAATTGGCTTTCTTCATTCCCTACCGGTCGGCACCAGCCTAGGGTCTGGAAGAAGACTATCCAATTTGCGTAATAGGTGTACTACTCCTAAACCAAGGAGTACTCGCAACCTGAGAGAAGGTAAAAGGAAAAGACAACTGAATTGTCCTATTCATTTTCTCCAGAACCTGAAACCATCCTCGAAGTCCTTCGAGTTCGTATATAACCATACGATGGTTTTGTCCAATGGAAGTCGACGTTCGTAGTGATACGGGGTGTCCCGGAGAAAAGGGTAAAAGTAGGAGTGGCAAAGAGGTCTGCAACTCTGACAATCCAAAAGCCAGTGTTAAGAAGGTTCGGTCAACTTGGTCACTGAGTCATAGTCTAGGGTCGGGTCAATGGTCGCTGCCAGAGAGAAAGAGAAAAGAAACACTCAGCGTGCACTCTAACCTAGATCAGAATGGTTATCACTTTATCTAATCTGGAAACCTCCCACTGTAACGTCAAATTCTTCCCCAAACCTGAAAGAAGAATTAGCCGGGATCACCCGAGGAGTAAGCCAACTCATCAGTGGGAATCGGGATCCAACTATCATCGCATGATAACGTGACGGAATCTGCTCACGCTATTACACTCCAGAAGGTATGCGCATACCTGGCAAGTTTCAGTACTTTTGAAACTCCCGATGTGGATTTTTGCCCCATGCTCTTATGACCTTGGCGTGAGGTCAAAATATCATAAGTCACATGTCAAGTTCTACCCATCATTATCCAGGTTAATTTGAACTCACCCGTACATACCCTTGACGTAGGCCAAAATAGTAGTACGACTGTCCCAAACCAACGCATCTATCTATGCAACAGATAAATACCCGGCAGCTACCAAACACTATGCCTTGGCGTGAGGTCAAAATACATAGCTTGAATACTACCGAATATTTAACTGAAATGATGGAGGGCTACGAATGGTTTCTGGCGAAAACCTTTAACGTAATGAACTTGATATCGTTGAAGGAGCGGATAGCTTTTTAGAAAAATATAGTAACGAAAACCTTTGCTAAAGAGGTCACTCCCAGTGAAGGGATCTCGGCTCTTTCCCCGTAGAATGAGGTGCAGGATATTCCAACTGAATACCACGATGCAAGGCAAAAGTAATCGGCTATAGTGAAGTTACTGCCTTGACGCAAACTTTTGTCCAAGGGGTCACTCCCGGTGAAGGGATCTCGGCCCTTGCCTCGTCGACTGAGGAGCAGGATATTCCAACTGAATACCACGATGCAAAACAAAAGAGAACGCCCTTGCAATAACAGCTTTTTGAAAAAGTGTTCCAACAACATCAAATAGGTTTGTTTATCTTGCATTGATCTGAATCAACGCAGTCCCATCAATTGATCACACAAAAAAAAGAACGAAAATAATGACGTACGTATATGCCATCCGCATTCGCCACTGGGTCCCGTCATCACCCGTTAGGTTAGCTAACTAACGACAGAGCGGGGACTGGACTAGCGCGGATGCAAAACATATACAACATCTACTAGTATATATATATAATATATAATTTTCGCTCAAGGCGCGATAAAATGCAACACATAAATGTATAGCAATACAGATCAATACAGATATCTGGGATCCCCAGGTTTCACAGAGCCGCTACTGAAACCCGACGTTCCCCTGGTCGTGTGGATAGCCTGTGCAATGAAATCCTAGACCCCTACGGGTGCGGCAAGTTACCCGCCAAAACCTGAAGCGAGGCAGCCCCCTTCAGCACCGTGAATGGACCACCCAGCACTTCACGGAATCCGGTAACTTGGGCACCCCTCCTGGGTCAACCCTATACCCCCTACGAGTGCGGCGAATAGCCCGCCAATTCTAGAGTGAAGCCCCCTCCGTCTCAATGCCATGAGATGCGGGCTTGTTGCCTTCTAGAACCCGGCTATCCGTGCACCCCTCCTTAGGGTAATCCTAGTACAGAAAGTAAAATATACATACAACGGGTACATCGACCGCAACCTGGTCGTGCCCCAAAATAATAATACAAACAGGCAGTGACGGCAGTCCACATGTCGGACGCTCGCCCCGCAATATCAAATGTACATAATACAACAGAACAGTACTACAACTGCATCCAGGCTATCCCCCACGACCGATCCGCAACAACACAGTACAATCACAGAACATCAACGTGAAAGTCACGTTCGCAAATCCGTCTAACCGGGCTATAGCAGTTAGACGGGATTTACCGATCAAGTGACATTCACGGTCGCAGATATAATGTAAAAACTGTGAACTGGCATGTTTAAAATATCCGATCGAACAAATTTTATCAAGTGGGCCCCAAGCAGTACTGTAGCACTTACAGAAAAATTGGGCCCAAAGAAAATATTCCAAAACCCCTATTTCCTAACCATAAGCCTACTGGGAAAATATGGTGCCACGATTCCTCTTAACCGCCGCGGAACAGCGGCCAAACCAGGGGTTTGGCCGCGTTTCCGCGGTCGAAGTGAGGAATCAGTGGATCGTATTTTCCCAGAATTCTTAGAATTTCTTGTACATGTCTCTGCAATAACCTGAAAAATTTTTGGAGCTGAAAAAATTTCAACAGAGAAGACATGCATGGAAAATACGGATTTTGGGGATTTTGTTCGATCGCGGGTTTTAAACACACTAGACCATGCTAGGCTAAGTTAATGGCGTGGCTCTAATACCAATGTAAGTCCGCGGGGGCGCCCCGGCCGTCGATCCGACGCCGGAAACGCGGAAACAAAAAAACTTTCAAAAACTATTGACCGGCACCACCGCGCACTTTTCACCCGGATCGGGCCATTAACCTAGCTAACTAGCAAATAAGAAAAGAGTAGAGAAGTTATACCAAGCGATCCGTGTCCTTCGGTCTTCATCCCCACTCCGATCTTCCGCGGAATCTCCGTCCATCATCGTCTCGTCGGAAAGGGCACCACGTAGCCGGAATCTTTTACGGGCTCCCACCTCTTGACCGAGGCAACTCGGGCGCGAAGTTGGCTAGCCGACGCGTCCAAGACTTGCTATAGAATAGTGTAGAATAGTTGTCTCTTTGGGGTTTGAGAGGTTGCCATGTTGGAGGAATTTTGCACAAGAATTTTCCATGGATCAAAGCTTGATGAAGAATGAAGTATACAATGCAAAGAAATAAGCTCGGCCATGAACTTTTGTGCTCACTGGAAAAGTGAATGAAGCATCTCCCTCATGTAATGAATGTGTGTATGAATTAATACCAAAGAGAAAAAGAAAAAATTCCTTCACAGCACACACAAAATGGAAGGGGGTCCACCAAAATAATCATGAAGGAAATTAACCTCACAAACAAATTAAACCACACTCCATTCCCAGAACAGTGGCCGGCCCAT
This sequence comes from Agapanthus africanus, assembly GCA_030015575.1. Classification (NCBI taxonomy): domain Eukaryota; kingdom Viridiplantae; phylum Streptophyta; class Magnoliopsida; order Asparagales; family Amaryllidaceae; genus Agapanthus; species Agapanthus africanus. The sequence goes on along the minus strand of JASDDO010000019.1, from coordinate 764,530,190 downwards.
TACAAATCATGGGTGAAGGTAAAATAGATCAAAAAGAAATATATATAAAACAAGATAAGATAAACCTCACATCCTTTCTCACTCATCTTACAAATCAATTTCCAATCCATTTCTAATCTCATAATGGCAATGGAATGACCATAAAAGAATCTCATGATTATGAAGCCACACTCATGCAAAGAAACCCCTCACAAAAATGTTAATTGCAAACTTGCAATTAACACCCTCCAACGAAAAGTCCGACCGGGAAGGAAAAAGAGAAAACCGGCCGGAACGGAATGCAAACTGGCAACCCCAGAAAACCGATCCCATAATAAATTACAGGAAAACCCCGCTACTGCAAATACATGCCCGTATTTGTATTCCCGCTGAACACAAATGCAAAGAGACAAAACTACACTATCAAATACTAGGATCCGGATTAAGCCAAAGCCGGCTCGTAAAAACCGTCCGATCACGATCCGTGCAATACCGCACGTATCTGATCGAACCCTGCCATATCTCCATACGGCCTCTACAACGTTTCGCCCGAAACATGAGTAACTGTCTGTGTGGTGGACTCTAAAGACTCGTCAATACTATGGCTGTGGATTTAACCACTAGCACGTCAGAGGTATTAGCCATACGTGACGGGCCACCAGCTATCGACCAAAAGGGACGTCGATGAGCGAAATCATCCTGACACCCTACCGAGCCTGTCAGTGACAATATCCGTACAGTCCGGTCCGTTCGTCTATGAGCATCGCATGGCGGGCCTAGAGGGTTGGTAAAAGTCAGACCCCTAAAAGCGGTACAAGTCGTGTCGGAGTGTAGCCCAGAACACCCTGAGATACTACTGGAATACCTACCAGCAAATCTCCTGCCTTGGCCAAGGACTTTTCATGTTCTGGCTCTCCTAGACACAGCACGACCTCACCCCCAAAACCGGGAGAGACGAACCCCTGAAGATCCGCTCACTGCCTCCATGTGGCTCGGGACTGTACCCAACTAAAACCTGTTTGCACGACTCCTTTGGGCCGTGGTAGGGTAGTAATCAAAGTACTGTGGGAACTCACACGAGACAAATGACGATCTCAGGTCGATGAACTAACCTGTACACATGTCACCAAGGAACTGCTATCTGACGTCTGGTATAATCCCAACTAGCAGGTTCCCGGCGAGTCCTGTCCGGTGTACTCATAACCCAATGAGCACATGTATACATCTTAGGTGAACCAACTGACACCAGTGGCTTGTGAGACCGGCCACCGCCCCTCGTCGTGGTCTCGACTGTATACACTAGTCTACTCTGGAGAAACGATGCCCTGTCTCGAATCTCCCATGACTAGGGACCTTTTAAGGATGTACTTGTAGACCCCCAGCTCCCACTTATATGATCGCCCTCATACTGCTGGTGGTTAAGCAAGAATCCAAGGGGCTTTATCAACGTGTAATAGCGACTCGAAAGGTCACCTAAAGCAGTACACGATGACAAAGATAAACCAGATAGCATACTATCATCTCAAGTAAGACTGTCCTACCGGGATAGGTTCTCCCCTCAATCATTGCAATCACGTGCCTGTGATCCAATAATTGACTCTGAGGGCACTATCTCCAACATTAGCTTGTGTTAATGAAACTTCAAGGTAGATCATCTTTGTATCGAAGATCGGAAACAAGACTGCATCTTTCTCTTCGTGGAACCTCTCGAGAGTCCGGAACCCAATGATCGCAGCGAAGGGACCACAACACGGAGCTTATGAAGTGAAGGACCGGATCTACAAAGGTTGTAATCCCTCTCACTTAGTGTTAAAGTGTTTAGCATGTTAGTATTCGCCTAATCTCTAGTTTAAAGATCCGACTTCGGGTTGTTCGGCATGGCTAATTTTTTAATTGGGCATGGTTGATGCCTCGTAAACCCTTGTGCACGTGCATAGCAACCCTACATAGAATATGGTTAAGGAAACCTAGATTAGGAAACTAGGGTTAGAATGTAGATAGCTATGAAATCATATTGGAAACTACAGGATAGTTAAGTATGATATGTTACGACTATCATAGGATGACGTTTAGCGATATTGTTGTTTAGGGTACTGTGGGACTAGATAGTCGATGTAGACGTGTCATCCGAACCATACCTTTTTATAAACCGAAGAATCGTATGTATATTTTAAATATATACCTTGAGGGATGTTACGGATTTTCAAATGATATCTTTTTCTTAAAAACACCGTAACCCCTATTTTCAAAACTACGATTCGCTTCTTTTAAAAATCTGCTTGTATGGTTCGGGTGTGTATGCTAGATTAGATACCTATACTTATAGTATAGATAGAATGTTTAGGTAAACTCGACTTGTTATGAGATATAAATGGGATGAAAGAATATATGATGATATGATGATATGTGGTATACGGATGCGAGTCGGTCGAGATGATTTATACCCTGCCGGTCCCCTGATATGAGATTATTGCGGATATAAACCGGGATATAGGTACATAGATATATATATAGAATGTTGTGAATCATGGATGATAGGCCGTACGTGATTTCAGGCCGTACCCTCATGTGTCGTATAGGAAGATAGGATCCGTATTAGCTTAATGCCGCCGTACGATGATTTTCCGTGCGTGATGAGTTTGACTTGATGATTGATCCTTATGCCTGACTAGAGGTTGCCGTACGATGGATCATACTGTACGCGATGTTGTTAGGCTGGATGTCGATTGATAAATCCCCCGACTCGGTTATATTAGATACGTATACCCGTCTGCATTTGCATATGATTTACCTTGTGCTGCATTCATGATATTATTATTGCATCGCATATACCTGTGATAGTACACCTGCACCATTATCGATGATGCGTATGTCACACGTACACAGTTTATAGGCTCACACACTTCATCATCGATAATTGCCATGTCACTACACAGTAGGATTGTTGCATCATGATGTGACTCTTCGCATAACCTGCTTGCGCATTTACATTGATACATTCATACTTGCGGATATACACACACATTTGTATATCCATATTCGTGCACATATACATTGATACATTCATACTTGCGGATATACACATTTGTATATCCATATTCATGCTCATATACATTGATACATTCATACCAGTGCATATATATATTGATACATTCATACTTGCGGATATACACATTTGTATATCCATATTTGTGCACACATACATTGGTACATCTATACTTGCGCATATACATATTGTACCTACATAGATAACTGGTGTTATTGTAAAATTGGGAACCGCATGTTAAATTTTAAAAACTGGAATCATTTTAAAAGAGCGGTTTTTCCTTAATATGTCATATCACTATACCGTGTTGCATGATACACGATATGCTTACATTTCTATTATATGTCGCACATATCATGCTCTATTATTGTACGCATTGAGATATGATGTTTTCATGAGATTTCTGGATTTGAGAACTGATTGAAAGATTTTGTACGTGTTCTAGTTTAATTACCGCAATCAGGACGGTTTCGCTTTGTAGCTAGCCTAATGAGTACGGGTCAATCCACAGAGAGATGGGAGTCTTTTTTCTTAATGTTTTAACGAGTTAAGTCCAAATATGTCCAGGTTTGTTTAAGATTAGCTAATTAGAAATGAATGATAAGAGAACTTGTTAGGGTTAGGATTTGGTTAGTTTGAGTTAGGAGCTTGCTTACTTAATTCATTTGCCACTCTTAATATCGATGTTACGGTAATCGGCAACAACGGGGATTAGCACAACTAAGAAGGAAACTTACGAGTATAAGCTAGGCTTTCCAACACTTAGTTTCCTCTCTTTGGTCCTTATCCGTCCGTTCTTGTCTCTTAGTTGTAACCTCAGGTTGATTCAACCACAGCCGGTCTAACTAAGGTATCACCGCTATTATAAAGAATCGGGTGCCGTAGGGAGCGGATTGTGGTTTAATTAACGGGAGTTCGAATCAAGATGTTGGGCAAAGAAAAGAGTGAGGGAGATTTCCTTCTCTCAAACTTTCCTTTTCCTACCCTAACAAGTGAGAAATTACTCACCCATTATAAAAGATAAATAAAATGAAACAAAGGAAGAAAGATAATAAGAATTGAGGTAGAAAATCACAACTAGCTATTTAGGACCTCACTTAGGCAAGGATCACACTAAGCTTCATGGTTGTAAGGATAAAAGAAAATAGAAGAAAATAAAACAACAAATAAATAACAACAACAATTTTTAACAACTGAAATTATAAGCAAAATAAAAGAACTAAATTACAAGACATGCATGTAGGAAAAGAATACTTCTTTCATTCTTCAACACTCAATAAGCTTACTACAAGATTTAATGGAGGAAGATGAAGAAAAATACAACTCTTATTGAAAACTAAACTAAAATCTAGTACAAGAATCACTACCTTGCTCTGGCTCGAACTGGGCTATTTATAGGCATGTTTCTGAAACACTAGGAATAAAATATAAGCCCACATACAATTACACAAAGACCCCAAAATTTTCATTAGATGATTCCACGTGATTGTTTGATATTTTCCGATTGTGTAGTTTGGAAAATTGTAAAGAAATCACAACTAAAAATTATTTGACCGCAATCAATAACGGTGTCGAATGTAGCGCGTTAGTAAGTGCGGATCGTCCTCAGGGAAAGTGTAATCGTTCGTCTTTCGAATTAGATGAGTCGAAAGTTTAAAGAAAAGAAAAGAAAACAATTCATGATTTATAAAATTGCATTTCAAGAAAGAGAAAATATCTAGATCTAAGAAAGCATTAAAATCAAGAAGTGATAATTTGGGATGATTTCCAACCAACAATCAAGATTCGAAGTGTGGCTCGTAGGAGTAGATCGGATCTATAGATGTGATGAGATCTAATGATTTCATGTTCTTATCCTTTAACGAATTGATACTAGATAGATGATAATTCATCGAGGTTAAGGATTTTGCGAAGAAGCTAGGGTTTCCTCATCTTATCCTTTGTCCTTTCAATGAATCTTATTCACTAGATAGCTTCTTGAAAGTCGATTGATCAATTGTTGATCTCGTGCTCCGTTGAAGTCCGGCTTCGCTTCAAAGGATCGTTGAAGACTTGCTTGGCTTGCACTCAAAGGATCTTGAATTCTTGATCTTGGATTGGATTAGGGTTAGAGTTTTGACACAAGCCTTGTTACTAGACTTGTGGGTGGAAATTGGGGAAGATGAAGATTGAACTAGAATTTAGCCAACAATGAGTAACCATCAACAAGTGAGCCTAGGGGTCTATTTATAGGTTTTCCAAATCTTAGGTCTAGGAATTCAAATTTGAGTTTTCCCTCCAAAATTTAGTTAGAGGAAGAGGCTTCTAGAAGTAGTTAGTTAGGGGATTAGCTTCTACCCTAAGCTAGGAGGTTAGGGGGAAGGTTTTAGATCCTTAATAGAGTTTAAGTGAAGGTTCTTAAAGAAGCTTGGGTGTTTAGTTAGGAACCTAATGGCTTGCTGATCTGGCAGAAGCTTCAGGATCTTTCTGGAATTTGCAGTGGTTTTATGAGATGTAGGAGCTGAGGGAAGAGTTATGAAGCAATTTTGAGGTGCTGACGTGGACAAGCCGCCGCGGAACTGCGGCGCAAGGCGGTTCCGGCCGCGGTTCCGCGGCCATGTGGTGGAGCTAGGTCTTCATCTTTCATGTGTTGCTCTCCTGTGTCTTTTGATGTATTTCCTGCTATGTTGAATCTCTGAATTATTTTTATATCAATACCAGATTCCAAATCCATGAGTTGTCATCTTTTTAACAGTCTTCGTTTTGTAAATTTGACCGTTCTACTTGAATTTCCTGTACAGACTTCGAACACAAGTTGTGATATATAGGAATGATGCCATGCTATGAAATGCAGTCAATTTCCCTTATAGTGCCGGTTTTAGAGTCTAACACATGTAATCTGATATTTAACGACTGTTTTGCTAATATGTGCTATATGAATGCCGAATACTTCTAGATGAGTGCAAATGATAGGGAAATTGCCGGTTTAAAGATGCAGTATTTTCGACTGATCAAATTCCCCCAAACTTATTTTCGATCGTCTCGAGCGAACTTTTATTTAAAAGAGAAGGAGAAAATAAAGAAAGAGAAAAACTAACTAGCACACTTTCGTAGGCAACATGATTGCACTGAGCACGTGCAACAAGCCTTTAAACCTCTAGGTGTCCCTAGTAGGAGGAGTGTTGTCTCTGGAGGGTTTTCAGGGGATTGCACCCACAAAATCCAATAATAAAAGGAAGATCATGAATATTACATTTAAAGAAAAGAATCGTAGAAGAAAAGCCTTGAAAATTAGGGTTTCCAACTAAGCTAGTTTTTCGGTTGTCATGAGCCCTATCTTAATGGTCATAAAAAGATGTCAGAAATCACGTCATCCCTCAATAAAACAATGTCTTATTCTTCATTCCTATCTTTCTTCCAAACATTGATCATATCACCCTGCGTGTGTGTAAAATACATCCCTACACCCGGAGAATTCAATTCAAGCTATCATACTCTTGTCCATCCACCTCAGTACTTTTTAATTAATGAATATTTAGATGAAATTGCTCACACACTTTCATGCGACCGTTAATACTTCTTGAGGTACTAACCGACCGATTACTCATGTACTTTCTTATTTGGTGTATTTTCCTCGTCTTGCACCACCTAAGGCTTAGCAGTGACTCCCAGACCAGTTGGCCTTAGGGCACTAGGTGAAGAGGCACCCTCGCTATATTTTTTTATTGCCCTTGGTGATAACAAAACCATTGTCCATTTTTCTCACCATTTTATATTTTCTTCATTTTTTTTTATTTCTTTCATACATCGGCTTTAAGACAAGAGTATTTCAAGGTATCCTCTACTAACCCAGGCTTCAAGACGTCTGTAAGTGAGAATAGCAGGGTATCAACGTTCAAAATGTTTGGCTTTCAGAATAGAAACTATTTTTCAGACTTATTTTTATCCTCAGATTAGTGACGTCTTTCATCTTACTAACCCTTAGGACAACGGCTCATAACTACTTATTACTAGTTCGTATAAGAAAACTTCTAATTTTCTTAGTTTTCTTAAATTATTCTAATCTCATGGATGTAATTTTTCACTATCTAATCTTCTATTATCTTATTTATTTACAAAAAATGTTAAATATTAAAATATTTTTATATTTTGAAAATTTTAAATTTTTATGGGTTTTGAAAAATTTTAAATTTTTATAAGTTATTTTTATTTTTAAAAAGAAATGTTTTGTGCTTATGCAAATGATATGCAAATGATGCAAAAATAAGCACAAACCTCCCCCAAACTTGTTTTCAACAGTGTCATCACTGTTGCCAACAGCTATATCTACAAAACCTGTAAGCCTGGGAGGAATTTATTAGTGGGGGCAAAATATATAAGTGAAGAACTTCCCCCAAACTGACTCTTTTCACTCACCTCCATTCAAAAAGATGATGCAGTGATATGCTGGATATGAAGGTGAGACGGAGGAATTTTAATCCAAATAAAATGGCTCCTGTAAGAACAGGAGCTCCTCCGTGGGGTCAGTGGAAAAATACGGCTTTAGTCTATGTCCATTCACTTTGAAAAATGTGTTGTTTTTAATATTTTCTACTTCTACTGCCCCGTGCGGGTATACAGACCGCACAACAAAAGGTCCCTTCCACCGAGATCGAAGCTTACCCGCGTGAAGGTGTAGTCGTGAATCATAAAGAAGGACTTGTTGACCAGGTGAAAATGTTTTCCTCAAAATGTTTTTATCGTGAAAAACCTTAGTCCTATTCTTTATGATTACAGCGTTATCATAAGCTTCATCGCGGAGTTCGCTTAGCTTATTTATTTGCAGCTTCCGAAAGTTGCAGGCTTGGTTTAGATCAAAGTTTATTTCCTTAATAGCCCACAATGCTTTATGCTCAATCTCGACGGGTAAGTGACATGCCTTCCCAAACACTATCCTATATGGAGACATCCCTAGGTCGGTTTTAAATGCAGTTCGGAATGCCCAAAGAGCATCCGTCAGTTTGGTCGACCAGTCTTTTCTATTCTTAGCAACGGTCTTCTCCAGGATTAGTTTGATCTGTCTATTTGAGATCTCAGCCTGCCCGCTCGTTTGGGGATGATAGGGTGTAGAAAGTCGGTGGTTGATTGAGTATTTCCGCATCAGAGTCTCGAAAGACCTGTTGCAGAAATGTGTCCCATTATCGCTAATGATAGCGCGTGGGTGTCCAAATCGCGAAAAGATATTCTCTTTCAAGAGCTTAATGACAACTTTCCTGTCATTAGTGCGACATGGAATGGCTTCCACCCACTTTGAGACATAATCAACCGCCAGCAGTATGTACAAATTCCCAAAGGAGTTGGGAAAGGGACCCATAAAATCAATGCCCCAAACATCGAAAATTTCAACAACCAAGATGGGTTGCTGAGGCATTTCATTTCTCCGGGAGATTCTACCCATGTACTGACATTGTGTACAGGTTTTGCAATAGTCAAATGCGTCCTTGAACAAGGTAGGCCAATAAAATCCACATTGCAAAACCTTTTCCGCCGTCTTTTTAGGACCGAAGTGACCCCCGCAAGCCTGATCATGACAAAAAGAAAGAACACTCTTGAACTCTTCTTTCGGGACACACTGGCGAATGATCTGATCAGGACAATACTTAAACAAATATGGATCATCCCAGTAAAAGTGTTTTACTTGGGATAGAAAACGGTATTTGTCCTGTTTTGACCAATCGCTGGGTATAAGTCCCGTGATAAGATAGTTCACTATATCCCTGAACCAAGGTTCATTGGATACGCTCAAGAGTTGTTCGTCAGGAAACGAATCATTGATCGGCAGGGTCATAGGGGAAGAAGAGATGCGTGAAAGATGGTCAGCTACTACGTTTTCACATCCTTTCTTATCTTTGATAACAAGATCAAATTCTTGTAATAGAAGGATCCAACGTATTAGCCGACCTTTTGCATCTTTCTTCGCCAGAAGATGTTTTAAGGCGGAATGGTCCGTGTACACAACTATTGGTGAGCCAATCAAGTAAGGCCTGAATTTTTCTAATGCAAATACAACAGCCAAAAGTTCCTTTTCAGTAGTTGTATAATTGATTTGAGCATCATTCAGGGTCTTACTCGCATAATAGATCACGTGTGGCATCTTTTCAATGTGCTGTCCTAAGACTGCACCTACTGCAAAGTCGGATGCATCACACATCAGCTCAAAGGGGTAGTCCCAATTTGGAGACGATAGAACGGGGGCTGAAGTGAGGGAGTGTTTAAGTGAGTCGAAAGCTGCCTCACAGTCCGAGTCAAAGTGGAAGGTCGTATCCTTGGCCAGGAGAAGAGTTAAAGGTCTCGCAATTTTGCTAAAGTCCTTAATGAATCTTCTATAAAAGCCCGCATGGCCAAGGAAAGATCGAATATCTTTGACGCATTTGGGATGTGGAAGGTTTTGAATGACATCTATCTTAGCTCTGTTAACCTCAATGCCTTTCTGTGAAATAACATGTCCAAGTACAATTCCTTCTTGGACCATGAAATGGCATTTTTCCCAGTTCAAAGTTAAGTTCTTCTCTTTGCAACGAGTAAGAACTGCGTCAAGATTCGATAGGCAATTAGAAAAAGAGTCTCCAAAAATCAAGAAATCGTCCATAAAGATCTCCAGAAAATTCTCTACCATATCAGAGAATATCCCCATCATACACCGCTGAAAGGTAGCGGGAGCATTGCATAACCCAAAGGGTATGCGACTGTAAGCAAAGGTACCAAAAGGACAAGTAAAAGTGGTTTATTTTGATCCTTTTTGGCGATGGGGACCTAATTACAGCCTGAGTATCCATCCATAAAGCAATAATACTCTCGTCCAGCTAAGCATTCCAGCATTTGATCAATGAATGGTAGAGGAAAGTGGTCTTTCCTCGTGGCAGCATTGAGTTTTCTATAATCAATACATACACGCCACCCAGTTTGGGTGCGTGTCTGAATCAACTCATTTGCCTCATTGATAATAACAGTGATGCCGGATTTCTTAGGGACGGCATGTATAGGACTCACCCATTGGCTATCGGAGATTGGATATATAATACCATTATCTAGGCATTTGACGATCTCTTTCATCACTGCTTCCTTCAAGACGGGGTTCAACCGTCTCTGTGGTTCTCGGGTTGGTCTGGCATCATCCATCACATGTATATGATGTTCAACAATCAAGGGACTAATCCCTTTGATGTCCGCCATAGTCCAACCAAACGCCTCTCTGTTAGATCTCAATACCGATAAAAGTGCATTCTCTTGCTCTGATGCTAGAGAAGCAGATATGATAACCGGTAAAGACTCATTCTCACCTAAATAAGCATATTTAAGATGAGAAGGTAAAATTTTGAGATCTAATACTGGCGGAGAAATGATAGAAGGAGGGATCATCGAGTGATTTTTGGAATTATAAAGAAGCTCAGAGCCTGTGAAAGATACAGACTTGGGTGGAGATAGGTCAGGAGTGTCGGACTCAAGTGTAGGAAAAATGTCCTCACTAAGATCATGTGCAAGATCAAACAGATATGCGGTAGTGTCGTCGAGATCAATAAAGCAAAGTTCCTCAGCTCCGCAACTATCGGGAGCGATCTCGTGGACAGAGCACACATCTAGAATATGAGCAGAGGGTTCTGATGGCTGACTTCCAACTTTGTAGATATTTAGTTCAATGGTCATGTTTCCAAATGATAAGTTCATTGAACCATTTCTACAGTTTATAACAGCGTTGGAAGTGGCAAGGAAAGGACGACCCAGAATCACCGAAATTTGGCCCCGGGGGTTTGCTACAGGCTGTGTATCGAGTACAATGAAGTCTACAGGGAATAAAAATTCCCCGACCTTTATCAACACATCCACTAGTTCACCCATTGGTTTGGTGATTGAACGGTCTGCCATTTGGAGAGTGCAGTGGGCAGGTTTCAATTCTCCAATCCCTAGTTGCTCATATACAGAATATGGAAGTAGGTTAACACTTGCGCCAAGATCTAAAAGAGCATGATTTATGTTTTTACCCCCAATAGAAATCGATATCGTAGGACATCCTGGGTCCTTTCGTTTCTTTGGTAGCTGGGGGATAAAAGCAGTGCTAATATTATTAGACATGAAGACCTTCTTCGGCACTTGAGTCTTCCTCTTCCTAGTGCACAAGTCCTTAAGAATTTTCGCATAAGCGGGGACTTGTTGAATCGCATCTAGGAGAGGGATGTTGATATTAACCTGTTTGAAAATTTCCATAATTTTCTCCATATGTGGACTCGTTCTATTACCCCTTAACCGATTCGGGTAAGGAGCTTTCGCAATAAGCGCTGGGTCCATCATAGGAGAAGGAAGAGGGGGTAGACGAGATCCCAAGAGAGGAGTGGGGACAGTCTGTGGAGAACTAGAAGGGCTATACTGAGGTGTCGAGCCTAGTGGGAAATGGAGAATAGGCTCGCGAGAAGGCGGTAGGGTAGAAGAACAAGGATCAGAACTAGAAGTGTGTGTGTGAGGGAAGGTCTCAGCCGGGGTGTTATTGATAGGATTTTCAATATCATCAATTCCTTCCCCGACATGGTTATTCAACACTCTTCCCGATCTCAACGTTGTGATGGCATTTACATTATAATGCCCAGGATTAGGTAGGGGTTGAGACGAAAGTTTCCCTTTTTCTCTCGCACTCATTTCGGCTTTAAGACGTGCTATTTCAGCTTCCATCGATCCGATACTCTCAGCTTGGGACGCTGAGTTTTTCTTTATCTCACTGACGGAAGATCTAATCTCAGCCGAAAGCTCTATGAAATTTGACAAGAGTGATTTCATGCTTTGAGTGAATTAAGAGAACTCGTCAGAACAGGACAACTACATAGGATTAGACTGTGCAGGAGTGTTGACCTGGTTTTTGAAATTTTGTGACTGGTAGGGGTGCTGAGTGAGTTAAAGTGGTTGCTGTTGTGGTGGAAGAGCCCTTTGAAAATTATTTTGGCTTGGAACCGTGTTTTGAGATTGTTGTTGGTTCCAAGAAAAATTCGGGTGATTCCTCCAACCCTGATTGTACGTGGAAGAATATGGATCGTTTCTAGGTCTTTGAAATGCGGCATTTGTATGCTCGTGACCTTGAAACTGAGAGTTTAATGGACATTCTTCCGTTAAGTGAGACGGATCAGAACAGCAGCCACATACAGTTTTGGGGAGCAACATTGGGTTTAGGGAGGCTGCTGAAAATTTGTGTTCCATAGCCTCGAGCTTCTTTTGCATTGCTGCCATCTCAGCTCGAACACCTATGGACACATCTATTTGATGTACGCCACCCCTATTCAATGGTTGGGTTCCACTCTCCCACTGTAGTGATTTTTCAGCGAACTCTTCTAAAAATTTCCACGCTTCCCCATCATCCTTAGTCATAAAAGTACCTTGACATATGTTTTCAAGGTTCTATTTAGTGTTTGGGTTAATGCCCTCATATATGATTCGGCAAAGATCCCATCTCGGGATGCCGTGATGAGGACATTGAACCAATAGATCCTTGAAACGTTCAAAGCATTTAGAGAATGGTTCAGTCGGAAGCTGGGTAAATTGGTTGAGTTCACTACGGATTCGAGCTGTCTTTTGCATAGGGTAAAATTTCTTAAGGAATGCCACGATGAATTCTTCCCAATTCGTAATAGAGTGTGCGGTAGTGTTATATAGCCACTTCTCGGCTATATCGCACAAAGTAAATGGAAGAAATCGTAGACGCATAGCATCCACTGAAAGTTGTGACGTACCCATCATTGCGCATACGTTTTCAAATTTGGTCATGAAAACGTAAGCATCCTCAGTCTCGAGTTCGTGGAATTTGGGTAAAAGGTTGATGTATTGGGGTTTAATTTCAAAATTATCCCCGTTGGCTGGTGGAATGGATAAGCAGGTCGAACGAGGAACTCGCAAAGGATAGCACCTCTCTTGGAGAGAGATGCGGGGTGAATTCTGCGCACCAACGGACGGCGGCAGATTAGTGTTAAAGAAGTTCGATAGAGGTGGATCCATCGATGTGGGTGTGGTAGTGGGTAAAGAAGAAGTAAATGTAGAAATACCGACTTCGGAGTCGATAAAGGGTACACGGACTAAGCGGGCACTAGAATCCCGTGTCCAGCCTATCTTGCACTAAAAAGGGTTAGTACAAGTGGTAGCATGACTTATAATTAGGGGAAAATCAATGAATGAATGCGGTATTTGTTTTGAAAAGTGGACGGATTTTTGAAAAAATGATGCAACACAACAAATGCAACACACAAAACCCTAATTCTAGGGGTCGCCTAGGTCAAATCTCTAGACCGCTCCTAACTTCCAAAAGACAAGACGCAGGATAAATCCTCCACTGCCTCTTTGTCTCTCCTGTGGCCAGGTAAGTGCCAGGTAAGTGGGAGGTTCTCCACTGCGTAAGTAGTGGGCCTAATTAAGTAACCACTAGCCTTCGACACACTTGCCTTAGACACCACAAGAGAAACGTGGATAAGCAATTAATTACCCACGGCCTTCTTCTGTCCTAAGTGAGCGCGACAGTCCTTAGAGTCATCTCTAGATTTCTTTTAGTTAATTTGGGTAAATGCGGATGCAAGTTTTGTGATTTTCGGGGCTTAAGAAGGGTAATGAACTCCCCACCTAATCTGGATTTGGTCTTTGCCCCTTAATGTCCGTATTAATTATGCAAACAACCACAAAAATCAAAACAAGCACAATTTAATTTTGCTTTTTGCGCGGCGCTGCGATTTTTGCAAAGAAGCCTGCAGAAATTTGTTATTTGGAGCAGACAGAGGAGGAGATAAGAAAGTAAGAAGCTTACTGTGAACAAAATTGTACAGACGGGCCTTCACCTAGCCACGGAACCCCCGCAGGAGGGGGCTTAGACCGTGGAAGGGCGGTCGTAGGTATTGCTCACTGTTCAAAAACCCAACAGCAGCTTGCTGTTAACCCCTTCTGCTCTCTGGAAATTTCCAAAAAAAAATTCACTTGCACAGCAAGCTCCAGATCTCCTTGCAATGAACCACAACAAATCGTTTAGTGTTTTGTGCGAATTTTGATCACAAAATTACAATGAAATAAATCTTTCAATTCAAATTTCAATATAGAACGAATTAGCGCGCGATCCCCGGCAACGGTGCCATTTGATTGATCTTATTTTCCGTTGTCGGTTTATAGAAACTTGTAAGAAATCACAACCAAAAATATTTGACCGCAATCAATAACGGTGTCGGATTGTAGCGCATTAGTGAGTGTGGATCGTCCACAGGGATTGCGCGATTCATTCGTATCTTGTTTTGTTTGAATTGAAACTTTAATAGAAAAGAAAAGCAAAGAAAATGATTCAAGATTTTTATCGATGAGTTTCAAGTATCACTATTCTAATCAAGAATCAAGAAAACGATAAACATCTAGAATCAAGTATCGATAGAATTCCAATCACTTTAGGTTTCAAGATTTGAAGTAAAGCTCATAGGAATCGATTCGGTTGTAAATATGAAGAAGATTCAAGATTACGATTTCTTATCCATTAACCAATTGATGCTAAATCGATGTAGAATTCATCGAGGATCAAGGATCTTGCGAAGAATTAGGGTTCCTCATCCTATAATTTGTCCTTTCGATAAATCACATTCACTAGATAGCTTCTTGAAAGTCGAATGATCAATTGTTGATCTCTAGATCGTGCGAAAGGAATCAAGAACGCATTCGCATCGATCTAGATCATCGATTAATCGATTTTCAAGAATTTACAATTGTTTTAAGACTTAAGAAATCGTTTAAAGATTTATCAACATCATCATTTTACAGTCGTTTCGATTCCTCCACGAGCGGAGTTTTACTCAAGCATCATCACGAAGAATACATTCAAGAATTGAATACTAATCATAATGCTCGAATTGAAAATAAGCAAGCTTAAAGAATCTTCACCTTTATTATATCAACAAGTAGTTACAACTCTCAAGAATTACAAGAGGTAGGAACTTCGCTCGTCGAATCTAGCATCGCTCGGCTCCTTGAGTCTTGGATCGCTTGGATCTCGTGCTCCGTTGAGGTCCGGCTTCGCTTCAAAGGATCGTTGAAGACTTCCTTGGCTTGCACTCAAAGGATCTTGAATTCTTGATCTTGGATTGGATTAGGGTTAGGGTTTTGACACAAGCCTTGTCACTAAACTTGTGGGTGGAAATTGGGGAAGATGAAGATTGAACTAGAATTTAGCCAATAATTAGTAACCATCAACAAGTGAGCCTACGGGTCTATTTATAGGTTTTCCAAACCCTAGGTCTAGGAATTCAAATTTGAGCTTTCCCTCCAAAAGTAAGTTAGAGGAAGAGGCTTCTAGAAGTAGTTAGTTAGGGGATTAGCTTCTACCCTAAGCTAGGAGGTTCTGGGGAAGGTTCTAGATCCTTAATAGAGTTTAAGTGAAGCTTGTTGAAGAAGCTTGGGTGTTTAGTTAGGAACCTAATGGCTTGCTGATCTGGCAGAAGCTTCAGGATCTTTCCGGAATTTACAGTGGTTTTATGAGATGTAGGAGCTGAGGGAAGAGTTATGAAGCAATTTTGAGGTGCTGACGTGGACAAGCCGCCGCGGAACCGTGGCGCAAGGCGGCTCCGGCCGCGGTTCCGTGACCATGTGGTGGAGCTAGGGCTTCATCTTTCATGTGTTGCTCTCCTGTGTCTTTTGATGTATTTCCTGCTATATTGAATCTCTGAATTATTTTTATATCAATACCAGATTCCAAATCCATGAGTTGGCGTCTTTTTAACAGTCTTCGTTTTGTAAATTTGACCGTTCTCCTTGAATTTCCTGCACAGACTTCGAACAAAAGTTGCGATATATAGGAATGATGCCATGCTATGAAATGCAGTCAATTTCTCTTATAGTGCCGGTTTTAGAGTCTAACACATGTAATCTGATATTTAACGACTGTTTTGCTAATATGTGCTATATGAATGCCGAATACTTCTAGATGAGTGCAAATGATAGGGAAATTGCCGGTTTAAAGATGTAGTATTTTCGACTAATCACCACGTGTACGCCGCGGTTCCACGGCCATAGTGGACTATTGGCCGCGGATCCGCGGCTGGTAGGTGGCCTCTATTTGTCGTTTTCCTGTCTTTTGTCTTGTACTCATTTTTCCTTGTGTTTGAAAACTTTAATCGGCAACAAGTCTTACAGAATATCTTCAGATTTCATAGTCCAAGATTGCTTCATTTTTCCTCTCCTTTGACTTCTATCTCCTTCGGGCCCCGCGCTTGATTTAGTCATAAATGATGACTATTTTCGTCCTGTCTTTTGAACTGGTACTGGACGGATAGTGGAACCCGGCTTTTATCTGTTTGTAACAGATGTTCTGGATTTTGGCGTAACTGTAGAGATTTTTTCAGATTTGCATTCTTTTGGACTGGAAACCTTTAATCTGTAAACATGCAGCAAATACAGATTAAAAGCACCTACCTATATGCAATGCGATCAAGAATGGGCGGTATAAAAATGCAAAATTCTGATATGAACAAATACCCCCAAACTTATCTTTTGCTTGTCCCGAGCAAAACCATTTTATTCACAAAAAGTCCTAACCTCACTTTCGCAGGGAACGCGATTGCACTGAGCACGTGCAACAAGCCGTTAAACCTCTAGGTGTCTCTAGTAGGAGGAGTGTAGTCTCCTGAGCGTTTTTAGCGGATTACACCCACAAAATCCAATCAAATTGGCCGTCGACTCTTCTACATTTCAGCATTCTAGCAAGAAACTCTATTATCTTTAACTTAGAAATCATTAACCCTTATTCTTCACACTTCCTTTTCATTTAACTTAAGATCTTATACGTCTAGCCATTTTACAAAGCTTTCAGCATCTCTTGATTTTTCCTTCTTAAGCGAAATCTCGAATTCGGAATTTTTATCAACTCTACTGAAGAAGTAAGCCCTATTTTCCATTCCTATCTCTCCTCCAAACTCCGATTATATACCCCTACGTGTGTGTGATTATCACCCCTACACTTGGAAATTCAGTTCAAGCTATAATACCCTTACCTTAATACCTAGCACTACTACTTTCCATTATTGATGGACGGTGTTGCTCACACATTTTTCATGCGACTATTAATGCTTCTTGAGGCACTAACATCTGATTACTAAATGTTTGAGCTTAAAGCGTAAATAGCATTTTCCCGATCTTGTATTTTATTCTCTTTTTATTTTATTTTATTTTTATTTTTATTTCAAGACCGGATATATTTTTCAATGGCGCTCTTTTTGGTGGTTAGCTTTAAATGCCGTTTTTTCTTTCATACTAGGTTTTCAGGTAAGAGTATTTCTAGGTATCCTCTACTATTCCAAGTTTCAAGGTGCGTGTATGTGCGATTTGTAGGGTATATATTTTCAAAAATTTGGACTTAAGATTCTGAATTATTTTTCAGACTTACTCTTCAAATAGAGCTTCCATACTCTTCCCTTCTTTTGACTTAGCCTAAGAATTGAACTCAAAATTTGCTTATTTCTAAATAAACTGATGGGACGTATATTTTCTACAGTTATACTTCAAGGAAAGTTATTTTTAGGGTTATTAATTAACTAAGTTTAAGATCTACTTGTTTCTAATTAGTCAACTGTCATATCGAACTTGAGTAAAAAAAAATGGCCAACATGAAAAAAAATTATTTTTTTTTTCTTTTACACATTTTTTTTTTTATTTTTAAGATTTTTTTTATTAATTTTTTTCATTTTCCAATTTTTTTTTATTATTTTTTTTATTATAAAAATGCAATGCAAAAACAAAAATGCGATGCAGAATTGAAACATACAAAGTAGAAACGAATATTTACGTAAAAGATAAATAAAACATGCAGATGCAATACAAGGATAACTATTTACAACCCAATCCCACCCCCAAACTTATTGATAGCAGTTTCCTCACTGCTCCTTACGGCGTCTACTAGACGCTGCCTCGTTTGTCCCTGCCTCACTTCTCTCTGCCCTTGTTCCCCTTGATTGTGATCTTGATCTTTCCTCTCTTGCCAGGAGGGTGGCCATTCCGTGTTCCAGGTTCATTAGACGCTGATAAAAGTTCGTCATCATCCCAATTACTCTTTCTACCCCCCTATGTGTTCATCGAATTAGGCGCGCTTGCGCCGCGGGGGTGAGCTCTTCGTCGCTTGATGTGGAGCTCGAGCTAGGTGTCCTGGCCATCACATTCTCGGCCGGCTCAGTGCGCGACAATACATCGTGGAGTCGAGAATAGGATGTGGAGACACCCTCAAGAAGGGGTCGAATGGGAACCCCAACATGCATGTGAAATCCAAACTCGTCAACAAGGAGGAAATGGCGACACAGTTGTGTCACCAACATCGGGCACGGATAATTGGCCACCCGTTTGCCGGCGCCAATCGACTGAAGTAACACCGTGCACATATCATAACTTGGGTTTCTAGTCATTAACGTGTGTACGATGTGTAGTGAAGGTGTGAAAAACGTCGTATTGTGCGAACTACCAAATATGTTATTTTGAGCCCATCGGCACACGGTCAACACATTCGCATACAGTGTACGTGCCTGAATTCCTGTGACAACCGAGTCCAGTTCTACAAGTTTCTGTTTCCATATGTGTGGTGTGTGGTATTTAGTTCATTATCCTGATTTTGTTTGTTGCTAGTTATAAATTTACCCCGACAATTCAAATTCTGCATATACCAATTTAAGTCATCTAAAATTAAATTAAAAATACTTGTCATGGCCTGCTCGACACCCCTAACCCTGTGGTAGCGTCCTTGCATCGTCTTCTCGTCCCGTTCAGTGAAACGGACGTGTTTGGACGGCTACGCGCATGTACGTGCGTCCGTTCTTGGGGGTATGTTTTTTTATTATAAAATCTTTCATTTTAATTTTTGGAACCCGCCAATAATTTTCGTTTTTCGAATTCAAATTTTTGGACCCGATCCGGGCGCAATTCTGAAATATTTTGCATTTGCGCCAAATCCTATTTTCTAATATTTTTTAACCAACGAAATTAAATTCTTAACCCCATAAAATATTTTTCCCATTTTCTTTAAAATCTTTCCCTAAGTGTTCAACCCCACAAATCTTTCTCTTTCTTTTCCTTTATTGGCCACGAGCCAATCACAATTCATTTAAACCCTTTGCACTATTTTTCCTTGGGCCCCACTTCCCCAACCAATCGAACGCTTCTTCTCTGCGTCGGGCCCACACATTTTCCCCCCTCATCCTTTTCTTTCTCTCTCTCTCTCCTCCATCGCAGATTTCTTCCTCTCTCTCTCTTCTTTCTCTCTCATCTCGCACCTTTCTCTCACCTCTCGCGATTACTATTCACTCCTCGGATCGCGTCACCGCCTCCTTGCTACGCATACCTCCCTCTATATATTTCTTCTTCTTCTTCTTCGGTTCATGGGAAAACTCTTTGCGATGAAGCCCCAACCCTAGCCGCCTCCTCTACGTACTCGACCCGACCTCGTCACCACCACCATCTCACCTTCTTCTCACCCTCCTCCTCGCCTTCATCTTCCTTTTCTTTCTTTCTTCCCGAGCCTCTTTCCCCTGCACGCACACCCGGGGAAAACCGAACAGCCAACACCGTCTCCCATCGCCGCCGACCATCCCCATCGCCATCGTAATTTCCTTCTTCTCCTTTACTCTCCCTCCAGCATCCAAAACCCTGCACACAAAGCCCCCGACGACTCCTAACCCGATCACCCGAAGCCTTCCCTAAAACCTTGAACGCGTGTTGCCTCGCCGCCGTTCTTTCCGGGGATCCTTGCCGACGACTGCCGCCTTGCCATCACAGTTGTCTCCCAATCCCTGTGAGCAACCTTCCTCTCTCACCCCTCTTCTCTTCTTTCTTTTCTTCTTCTGAATCTTAATTTCTTTTTCTGTGAAAGGTGCTTCTGTACATCGTCAGAGCTCCGTCGACGACGCACCGACGACGCTGTTTCCCCTGCAATCCAGTGAGTGAGTTCTCTCACCAATCCCCTCTATTCGTTTCACTCCTTTTCTTGCTTCTCTTCCATGCAGTTTCCCTTTATTTATTCACTGTTTTGTATTATGCCGGAATCCGACCGTGCCGACGACATTTCTCGACGACCCAGCGAGGACCTGCGACCCGTGTGACTCCACTGTTCGTCGTTCGAACGCATTCCGTGTACCGTTCGCGCATCGCGACTTTTCCCCGCCGACACGTAACATTCCGTTTTCCGTATCGCGGCCCGTCGAGGCAAGTTAATCTTGCTGCATGCTATTTAAATCATTTTATACATATTCTACTACCTGTAGTTTAAATATAGTACCCCATGCATCGTTTTATATCATTTCGATGTTCCGTTTGCATCGGTTTATATTATTTTAGATCTAGAACTTGAAAGGTAATTATTGCATACATGATCACATTTAAATGTTAAATCTCATAACCACAATCATATGTTTAATCACATTTTGACATAGCCTATGGTATCTTTCTATAGTTTTAATCCATCGGACACTTGTGCGCATTTAAACCAGTTTTAGCTGTGACTTTATCCAGTGAACTTATTTATAGATTATGGCATCCCTGGAAATTCCTAATAATTAGTTAACATGATTTAACGGCCATGAATGTCACCCTGTATTCATATAATGTTGAAACCATCTCTGAACAACAACTGATAACTATACTGCTAATTAATTGAATCTTCTTTATTGTTTAATTCATTGCTTAGATTATGTTGTTGATAACCATGCTTGATTACTTATAACCATGATTATGCTAGCTGTCTATAAGTACCCACATGATAACTTTTATACCCTGGCCTAATTTGACCCGACATGGTACCGTACACTACTTGACTGGACCTGATGTACCACGACTTGACCCGTTACCTGATCTTGTGTCTAATGCCAACAAACCTGACATGTAGTCCTCACGGACCGTTCCTGTTGTCTATCCAGACAAAACCTGCTCTTACCTGATCCTGTGTTGGCATTAGTTCTTGATTACTGAATACCTGACTTGAACACTTATAACTTGGGGGTATGGGGAAATCAATGGTGAAACCTGACTTGTAACTCAACAGTTCGATACCTGTTCTGATCAGTCTTACGGGCTAGGCCAGCCCCGGAGTGATGATGCTGACATCACTCGTCTGTACCTGCTACCTTTTACTGCCTAGCGGCACGTCTCGGTTTCAGCCCGAGAGTCTGTAGACCGTGGTTCCGGGCATGCACAGGATACTATTGAGTTACATCGATGATTCATCAATTTGATTTCAAAGTCTTTAGAGTAGATAACCCAATAGACCAGTTTAGTTTACTCACTGCAGACTACCTTTCACGGTCCGGATTTACATTACTGTTACACCTGCTTTTCATTCATGTTTATATTTGTACTGCCTGTTACCCTGTTTATATTTTATTACTTGATGACACGACGCGCTGACGTCTGGGTTTTGCATGGCCCAGATTCCGTACCCTTGCTGCAGTCCGAGCAGGAGCACTTCAGCCAGCAGGCTGAGCTGTGAGGTGTCAACAGTAGTTAGTTCTTTTATTTTCTGCATTTTATTCCTGATGTGAGCCCGCATTATGGGACATACATTCCAGTTACTTGTATTGGATCTTTTGCTTCCGCACTTTTATTATTCTTGACTCATGTTATCTTGGCTTATGGACATGTTTTAGATAGTTTTATTTTGTTCTTGATATCTCTACAGCCGTAATGTGACTGTGGATGGATACTTCCTACCCACAGGTAGCATGGTTGGCTATGTCACGTGCCCAATTTAGCGTACTCTGGGAAGTGGGGTGTGACATGGTTCTTTTGGTATCAGAGCCATAGGATAGTTGGGTTGATTCTTTTTGTAGTTGGGTACTATACCCAATACACGAATCAGAATACCCGTGTTTAGGAAACATGTCCTGCCACCTTGCCGTTTACCATTCTTGAATCAAGTCCTTCCTGATTATATCTTTTACGATGTGCAAACTTCCTTTACATATCGACTCGAAACCTAATTCCTCGTTATCTCTAGAGCTTAGGCGACTTGGGTGGAGTTAAGTAATTGTAGCTATGATAACGCGGCATAATTACAATGCGGTACTCTATTTAAGTAACTTGGAGTTCTAGCCTTGATCCATATTGTAAATTTGTTATCATGCTAATCTTGGGTGTTTTGATTTCAGGAGTATGGCAGGAAAGAATCTGAAGACGTACCAAAAGCGTGCTGACGAAGCCGCCATGCTTGGAGTGATTCGGGGAATGCTGGAGAATCAAAAGAGACAGACCGAGCTGATCCAGCAGAAAGCTGAATCGTTTCAGGAAGGTCTGCAGATCGTTCATCAGTCTGTGAACGATGTTGGAACTAAACCAGTTGATCGTGTGGGGACCGTAGCAGATTTCAGGCGTTTGGGTCCGTCTGTCTTTACTGGTTTGGAGGAGCCGTTGCCCGCGGAGCAGTGGCTAGTTGACACGGAGAACTTACTTATTGCGGCACAGATTCCAGATGATAAAAGAGTTGATGTGGTGCGCATTCGGTTAGTGGACTACGCCCGTGAGTGGCGGCTTGTGGAGGAGACCCGCTTGCTCAAGCCGATCAAGTGGGCGGATTTTTCGAAGAGTTTCCTAGAGAAGTTCTTCCCGCGAACTGCACGGGAGGAAATGGAAGAGAAGTTCATCAGTTTAAAGCAGAATGGTGCTGCCGTAGATGTACATGCAGCTGAGTGGACACGGCTCAGTAGATTCGCTGGACCTTTAGTTGCCAACGATGCAGACAGGGCAAGGAGGTTCATGCGCAGCTTGGATGTGGACATCCAGAGGCAGATTGTCTCCCTGGGTTTGACCACTTTCTCACAGGTACTTACGGCAGCCCGAGAATAGCAGAACCTATCGGGGAAGACTGGGAGTTCACAGCAGACAGCGGTTGCGGTAAGGAAGCCAGCATTTGTACCAAACCGAGCTCATGGACGCAGAGGTATTCCAGTGGACCGTCGTGGCGTAACACCGATGAAGAAGCCTATTGTCGTTGATCGAAGCAGGAGCGTGATTTGTGACTACTGCCATTTGCCTAGACACGTGCAAAAGGAGTGTCGAAGGAGGCAGGGACTCTGTTTAGTTTGTGGAGCGGCAGATCACACTGTCAGCGCTTGTCCGTCGAAGCTTCGTACGAGGGATGACATTCAGAAGCCTCCGCAGAAACCGTTCCAGGGGCAAAAGCAGCTGACACAATGACCTAATCAGGCTCGAGCTTTTACCTTGACGGCTGAGGAAGCTAAAGCGTCAGGAGAAGTTGTTTCAGGTATTCTACTCGTTCATGGTTTTCCCGCATTAGTGTTATTTGATTCTGGTGCATCCCATTGTTTTATGTCATCCAAGTTTATAGCTACACACTTGATTACTTGCACGACCCTGTCTAGTTTCTGGGACATACACACTGGGAATGGAAAAATAATATCTAGTAGGGAATGTAAAAATTGTACAGTTGTTGTTTGCGGACGGGAGCTTTTTGCAGATTTCTTGGTGATTGATACGGGCAGCTATGAAGTCGTCTTGGGAATGGATTTTCGGCACTTTGCACACTCACATCGAGTATAGAGCGAAGAAAGCGAATTTCCAGATTCCCGGACATCCAGAGGGTGTATGGAAGAAGCAATTCTGTCGGGCCAATTGAGTTTAGGACTAAGCCGACAAATAGTGTTCTTCGTCGATGGAAGTTGTTAAGGAGGAAGCGCCAGCTGTCCTTCGAGATTTCATGGACGTGTTCGAAGGCATATCTGGATTACCGCCGAAGCGGGACGTGGAGTTCGCAATTGATCTTATTCCTGGTGCAGCGCCAGTATCTAAAGCGTATTATCCAATGGCACTAGTGGAGTAGGAAGAAGTTGGGAAGCAGGTTACTGAATCACTTAAAAAGGAATGGAATTGAAGCAGTAACTCGCCTTGGGAAGCTCCAGTTCTTCTAGTAAAGAAGAAAGATGGCACAAGGAGGATATGCATCGACTATCGAGAATTAAACCGGGTGACTATTAAGAACAAGTACCCGATCCCTCGCATTGGCGAACTTTGTGAGCAGCTTAGTGGCGCGAGGGTATTCTCGAAACTGGATTTGCGATCTGGATATCATCAGGTCCGAGTGAAAGCAGAAGATATTTGCAAGACGGCGTTCCGAACTCGGTATGGACATTACGAGTACTTAGTGATGCCCTTCGGGGTAACGAATGCACCGGCGATATTTATGGACTCGATGAGCCGAATCCTTCTACCATTCTTGGACCAAAGTTATAGTGGTATTTATTGAAGAGCATGCAGAATATTTGGTGATCGCACTGCGGACAGTGAGGCAAGGAAGATTGTACGCAAAGTTGAGCAAGTGCGAGTTTTGGCTTGAAGTAGGGAAGTTTTGGGGCATATCGTAGCTGGAGATGGAATCGTCGTTTATCCAAGGAAGATTACAGCAGTTCAGGATTGGCCGATTCCGAAGTATGTTGTAGAGATTAGAAGTTCCTTAGACTCGCCGAGTATTACAGATAGTCATGAAGAACTCATGAAGGAGCATGTTCCGTAGATCCAGGAGGCACGAAGATGTACCGAGATTTGCGACAGCATTTCTGGTGGGAAGGCTAAAAACAGGAGATTGCTCGTTTGGCAGCAGAGTGCTTTGTGTGTCAGCGAGTTGAGGCTGAACATCAAAGGATTGCTGGTGTATTGCAACCACTTCCGATTCCTCCGTGGAAGTGGGAGCATAGGACCATGGATTTCGTAACAACTTTACCGCGGAGTCCGAAGGGCAACATTGAAGGTTGGGTGTTGTTGATCAATTAACCAAGGCAACTCATTTTATTCCTTTTCGGGTTGGTCAATCAACAGAAACTTTGGCGGAGCGGTACATGCAGGAGATTGTAAGATTGTATGGAGTACCGGTGAGTACCGTGTCCGATCAGGACACTCGGTTCTCATCACACTTCTGGAGGAGTTTACAGGAAAGTTTGGGGATTCGATTGAAGTTTAGCACAGCTTATCATCCTCAAACTGATGGTCAGTGGGAGAGAATGATCCAAACTCTTGAAGATATGTTGAGAGCGTGCATGTTGGACTTCAAGGGTTCACGGGAGGATCATCTACATTTAGTGGAGTTTTCTTACAACAACAGTTTTCAGGCGACGATTCAGATGGCTCCATTCGAAGCTTTGTATGGTCGCAAGAGTCGTTCACCTGTTTGTTGGGACGATGTCGGTGAACGAAGATTGTTGGGACCAGATTTGGTTGTGCAGACAGTTGAGAAAGTCAACGCTATTCGGAATCATATGAAAGCAGCACAAGACCGACAGAAGAGTTGGGCAGATACATCGAGAAGACATCTAGAGTTCGCCGTGGGTGATTTGGTATTCTTGAAGATATCACCGACTAGAGGAGTGATTCGTTTTGGAAGTCGAGGAAAGCTCAGTCCTCGATTCGTTGGACCCTTTGAGATCTTGGAGCATGTTGGTGAGGTAATGTATCGTTTGGCGTTACCACAGTCCTTGGCGAATGTGCACGATGTGTTTCACGTATCTCAACTCCGTAAGTATGTTCAGGATGAAACGCATGTATTGGATCATTCGGAGCGATGGTACGAGAAGACTTGACTTTTGAGGAGCGACCGGTTGAAATTGTGGATCGAAGGGAAAAGGGTTCTTAAGAACAAGGTTATCCCTCTTGTACTTGTTTCTTGGGGTAATCGCTCGCATGGAGAGTCCACCTGGGAACGTGAAGATGAAATCCGGCAGAAGTTTCCTCATCTTTTCTTATAGTTTGTTTTCTTCTATCTTTTGTGTTCTTGGAATTTCGAAGACGAAATTCTTTTTGTAGTTGGGTATAATGTAACAACCGAGTCCAGTTCTACAAGTTTCTGTTTCCATATGTGTGGTGTGTGGTATTCAGTTCATTATCCTGATTTTGTTTGTTGCTAGTTATAAATTTACCCCGACAATTCAAATTCTGCATATACCAATTTAAGTCATCTAAAATTAAATTAAAAATACTTAACATGGCCTGCTCGACACCCCTAACCCTGTGGTAGCGTCCTTGCATCGTCTTCTCGTCCCGTTCAGTGAAACGGACGTGTTTTGACGGCTACGCGCACGTACGTGCGTCCGTTCTTGGGGGTATGCTTTTTTATTATAAAATCTTTCATTTTAATTTTTGGAACCCGCCAATAATTTTCGTTTTTCGAATTCAAATTTTTGGACCCGATCCGGACGCAATTCAGAAATATTTTGCATTTACGCCAAATCCTATTTTCTAATATTTTTTAACCAACGAAATTAAATTCTTAACCCCATAAAATATTTTTCCCATTTTCTTTAAAATCTTTCCCTAACTGTTCAACCCCACATATCTTTCTCTTTCTTTTCCTTTATTGGCCACGAGCCAATCACAATTCATTTAAACCCTTTGCACTGTTTTTCCATGGGCCCCACTTCCCGAACCAATCGAACGCTTCTTCTCTGCGCCGGGCCCACACATTTTCTCCCCTCATCCTTCTCTTTCTCTCTCCCTCTCTCCTCCATCGCAGATTTCTTCCTCTCTCTCTTCTTTCTCTCTCCTCTCGCACCTTTCTCTCACCTCCCGCGATTACTATTCACTCCTCGGATCGCATCACCGCCTCCTTGCTACGCTCACCTCCCTCTATATATTTCTTCTTCTTCTTCTTCGGTTAATGGGAAAACTCCTTGCGACGAAGCCCTAACCGTAGCCGCCTCATCTACGTACTCGACCCAACCTCGTCACCACCTCCATCTCACCATCTTCTCATCCTCCTCCTCGCCTTCATCTTCTTTTTCTTTCCTTCTTCCCGAGCCTCTCTCCCCTGCACGCACACCTAGGGAAAACCCAACAGCCAACACCGTCTCCCATCGCCGCCGACCATCCCTATCGCCATCGCCATTTCCTTCTTCTCCTTTGCTATCCCTCTAGCATCCAAAACCCTGCACACAAAGCCCCTGACGACTCCTAACCCGAGCACCCGAAGCCTTCCCTGTAACCTTGAACGCGTGTTGCCTCGCCGCCGTTCTTGCCGGCGATCCTTGCCGACGACTGCCGCCTTGCCATCACAGCTGTCTCCCAATCCCTGTGAGCAACCTTCCTCTCTCACCCCTCATCTCTTCTTTCTTTTCTTCTTCTGAATCTTAATTTCTTTTTCTGTGAAAGGTGCTTCTGTACATCGTCGGAGCTCCGTCGACGACGCACCGACGAGGCTGTTTCCCCTGCAATCCAGTGAGTGAGTTCTCTCATCAATCCCCTCTATTCGTTTCTCTTCTTTTCTTTCTTCTCTTCCATGCAGTTTCCCTTTGTTTATTCACTGTTTTGTATTTGGCCGGAATCCGACCGTGCCGACGACGTTTCCCGACGACCCAGTGAGGACCTGCGACCCGTGTGACTCCACTGTTCGTCGTTCGGACGCATTCCGTGTACCGTGCGCGCATCGCGACTTTTCCCCGCCGACACGTAACGTTCCGTTTTCCGTGTCGCGACCCGTCGAGGCAAGTTAATCTTGCTGCATGCTATTTAAATCATTTTATACATATTCTACTACCTGTAGTTTAAATATAGTACCCCAAGCATCGCTTTATATCATTTCGATGTTCCGTTTGCAACGGTTTATATTATTTTAGATCTAGAACTTGAAAGGTAATTATTGCATACATGATCACATTTAAATGTTAAATCTCATAACCACAATCATATGTTTAATCACATTTTGACATAGCCTATGGTATCTTTCTATAGTTGTAATCCATCGGACACTTGTGTGCATTTAAACCAGTTTTAGCTGTGACTTTATCCGGTGAACTTATTTATAGATTATGGCATCCCTGGAAATTCCTAATAATTAGTTAACATGATTTAACGGCCATGAATGTCACCCTGTATTCATATAATGTTGAAACCGTCTCTGAACCACAACTGATAACTGTACTGCTAATTAATTGAATCTGCTTTATTGTTTAATTCATTGCTTAATTCATTGCTTAGATTATGTTGTTGATAACCATGCTTGATTACTAATAACCATGATTATGCTAGCTGTCTATAAGTACCCACATGATATCTTTTATACCCTGGCCTGATTTTCTACACACATATTGATTGACCCGACATGGTACCGTACACTACTTGACTGGACCTGATGTACCATGACTTGACCCGTTACCTGATCTTGTGTCTAATACCAACAAACTTGACATGTAGTCCTCACGGACCGTTCCTGTTGTCTATCCAGAAAAAATCTGCTCTTATCTGATCCTGTGTTGGCATTAGTTCTTGATTACTGAATACCTGACTTGAACACTTATAACTTGGGGGTATGGGGAAATCAATGGTGAAACCTGACTTGTAACTCAACAGTTCGATACCTGTTCTGATCAGTCTTACGGGCTAGGCCATCCCCGGAGTGATGATGCTGACATCACTCATCTGTACCTGCTACCTTTTACTGCCTAGCGGCACGTCTCGGTTTCAGCCCGAGAGTCTGTAGACTGTGGTCCCGGGCATGCACGGGATACTATTGAGTTACATCGATGATTCATCAATTTGATTTCAAAGACTTTAGAGTAGATAACCCAATAGACCAGTTTAATTTACTCACTGCACACTACCTTTCACCGCCCTGATTTACATTACATTTACACCTGCTTTTCATTCATGTTTATATTTGCACTGCCTGTTACCCTGTTTATATTTTATTACTTGACGATACGACGCGCTGACGTCTGGGTTTTGCATGGCCCAGATTCCGTACCCTTGCTGCAGTCCGAGCAGGAGCACTTTAGCCAGCAGGCTAAGCTGTGAGGTGTCAACAATAGTTAGTTCTTTTATTTTCTGCATTTTATTCCTGATGTGAGCCCGCATTATGGGACATACATTCCAGTTACTTGTATTGGATCTTTTGCTTCCGCACTTTTATTATTCTTGACTCATGTTATCTTGGCCTATGGACATGTTTCAGATAGTTTTATTTTGTTCTTGATATCTCTACAGCCGTAATGTGACTGTGGATGGATACTTCCTACCCACAGGTAGCATGGTTGGCTATGTCACGTGCCCAATTTAGCGTACTCTGGGAAGCGGGGCGTGACAATTCCTTTTCTAGTCTCTCTAGAACAACCGTTGCCCATCAATGGCGTGTAATCCTCAAATTGGAGGGGTTGGTCATGAACGGGTATACGGGGTATCAATGTGACTTCATGAATGAAGTCTCTATCTATTATAATCTCCCGATCACCCCAAAGTAAGCGAATAAACCCATATTTTTCAAAGCAACCCTCCTCCATGATATCAAAGAACCGACCAACGAGATCCGGAAACGCGAATGCATTCGGATGGTTATACAAGAGGTAAGTCCATCCACATTTCCGGATTTCGTCGGCAAAATAGCTACCATACGTGTTATGGGCGAATAATTGTGAGAAGTTTCATTCAAATTGGAAATGTGGAGCCATAAATAGAAAATAGGAATTTTACAGATCTGAAAAGAGGGAGAAAAAAAAATCAAACCTCCTCTGGAAAATTCCAGAGGGAAAGTCGATAGGACCGCGGCGCTTTCGCGGTGGGAGAGGATTACGGCGGCGGTTCCGCGGCCTAGGGAGGTGATCGATGGCTGAGTTTCTGGCGGCGGCTAGGGTTTCCTGTTGGATTTTATTTGAGGCAGAAGTATTCTGAAAGGAGTTTGAGATTTATTTATAGGGTTTTGGTTATTTGCACTAAAACCCCTATAAAAAGAATAATGAAATAAAAGAATTATGTAAAAAGAATATGCTATTGTAATTCATTTTATGGGTTGAATACTTAAATTTTTTTTTTTATTATTATTAATTTTTTAAAAAAGTTTTTATTGTTTATGTATTTTATTGTATTAATACAGGAGGAATTTTACCAGGCACACAAAAAAAACAAAATTGTATATACATACCCCCAAACTTATTTGAAACAGTGTTTCCACTATTTATGGCAGGATAACCGAAGTTTGGGTGTAAGGGGAGGAAGATTAGTCGATGTAAACTGGCTCCTGCAACAGCAGGAGCTCCTCTGATGGGTCTGCGGTGTGGAACGGTTTCAACCTGTGTCCGTTCACTTTGAATAGTGAACCGTCCTCTGGATTTTCTAAATCCACCGCACCGTACGGATATACAGTCCGCACAAAGAATGGTCCTTTCCAACGAGATCTGAGCTTCCCAGGATGGAGATGTAGTCTAGTGTCGAAAAGAAGTACATGTTGGCCAGGTGTGAAAGTTTTGCGCAGAAGGTGTTTATCGTGAAACACCTTATTCGGTTCTTAATGACAACCGCGTTCTCGTAAGCTTCATCCCGAAGCTCGTTCAATTCGTTTAGCTGCAGCTTCCGATGGCTGCCCGCATCTTCAAGGGCCAAGTTCAACTCTTTGATCGCCCAAAATGCGCGATGCTCGATTTCTACTGGAATGTGGCAAGCCTTTCCGTAAACAAGCCGATAAGGAGACATGCCAAGATCGGTCTTATAAGCAGTTCGAAACGCCCAAAGGGCATCGGTGAGTTTCAAAGATCAGTCCTTACGGTTCTTGGAAACCGTTTTCTCCAAAATCTGTTTGATTTGCCGATTAGACACTTCGGCTTGCCCACTTGTTTGGGGATGGTAGGGCGTGTATAGCTTATGATTAATGGAGTATTTCCGCATCAAAGCCTCGAAAGTCCTATTAAAGAAATGCATTCCATTGTCACTAATGATCGCGCGGGGGTGTCCAAACTGGAAAAATATGTTTTCTTTAAGGAATTTAACGACAACCTTGTTGTCGTTAGTCCGGCTTGGTACGGCCTCGACCCATTTAGAGACATAATCAACAGCCAGAAGAATGTACAGGTTCCCAAAAGAGCTGGGAAATGGCCCCATGAAATCAATACCCCAAACATCGAAAATCTCGACAACCAAGATTGGTTGGAGCGGCATCTCGTTTCTCCTGGATATCCGGCCCAAGTGTTGGCACCGGGAGCAAGCCTTGCAGTAGTCATGAGCATCTTTGAAGAGTTGTGGCCAGTAGAAGCCACACTGCAGGATCTTCTCAGTTGTCTTTCTTGGGCCAAAATGCCCGCCACACGCTTGATCGTGGCGAAATGACAACACACTCTTGAATTCATCATCAGGAACGCACCGATGAATAATCTGGTCGGGGCAGTACTTGAACAGATAGGGTTCGTCCCAGTAAAAGTGTTTCACTTGGGATAAGAATCGAAGTCTGTCCTGACTGGACCATTCGTTCGGCAGTAATCTTGTTGCCAAATAATTCACAATATCGGCGAACCAAGGTTCGCATGATACCGTTAAGAGTTGTTCATCCGGAAAAACATCGTTGATCGGAATTTGAAGTGACGGCGAAGAAGGAAGTCGTGAGAGATGGTCGGCGACTACGTTTTCACATCGTCTTTTGTCTTTTGATGACAAGGTCAAACTCTTGAACCAAGAGGATCCAACGTATCAGCCGAGATTTTGCATCCTTCTTTGCAAAAAGATGGCGAAGAGCTGAATGGTCCGTGTAGACGATGACTGGAAAGCCGATCAAGTAAGGCCTGAACTTTTCTAAAGCAAACACAACAGCCAAGAATTCCTTCTCGGTTGTTGTGTAGTTCAGTTGGGCATCGTTCAAGGTTCGGCTAGCGTAATAGATTACGTGCGGCATCTTATCGATGTGTTGTCCAAGGACAACACCGATGGCAAAGTCGGATACATCGCACATAATCTCAAATGGATACGTCCAGTCTGGAGAAGAAAGAACGGGAGAAGAAGTGAGTGAGCTTTTTAATGATTCGAATGCAGTCACACAGCTCGAGTTGAAGTCGAAAGTCATGTCCTTGGCCAGCAAAAGAGTCAAGGGCCTAGCAATCTTGCTAAAGTCCTTGATGAACCATCTATAGAAACCGGCATGGCCAAGGAAGGCTCGGATATCTCTGACGCATCTGGGAGGAGGGAGATTGGAAATGACCTCAATCTTCGTTTTGTCAACCTCTATGCCATTTTGTGAAATGATATGTCCTAGGACAATACCTTCGCGTGCCATGAAGTGGCACTTCTACCAGTTCAAAGTGAGGTTCTTATCCTTACACTGGGTAAGGACAGCGTCAAGATGTAGCAAACACTCATCAAAGGAATCGCCGAAAATGGAGAAATCATTCATGAAGATCTCCAAGAATTTTTCCACCATGTCTGAGAAGATTCCCATCATACACCGCTGGAAAGTAGCGGACGCATTGCATAACCCAAAGGGCATGCGACGATATGCAAACGTGCCGAAAGGACAGGTGAATGTGGTCTTGTCCTGGTCTTTTTCGGCGATGGGAATCTGATTATAGCCGGAGTAGCCATCCAGAAAGCAGTAGTACTCGTGTCCAGCCAATCGTTCAAGCATTTGGTCAATGAAAAGTAGTGGAAAGTGGTCTTTCCGCGTTGCGGCGTTGAGTTTTCTATAATCAATGTATACTAGCCACCCAGTCTGGGTGCGAGTAGGGATTAACTCGTTTGCCTCGTAGGTTATGACCGTTATACCCGACTTTTTGGGGATAACGTGAATGGGGCTGACCCACTGGCTATCAGAGATAGGGTAAATGATACCACTATCTAGACACTTTAAGATCTCCTTTTTTACAGCCTCCTTCATGACTGGGTTGAGTCACCTTTGTGGATCCCTGGCTGGTTTGGCATCATCCATCATATGAATGTGATGTTCAACATTCAGGGGACTAATCCCCTTGATGTCTGCCATTGACTAGCCAAAAGCTTGCCTATTGCTGTGCAAGACGGTAACAAGGGCTTTCTCTTGCTCTGGAGCTAGAGAAGCCGAGATGATAACAGGGAGGGTCTCGTTCTCACCCAAGTAAGTGTACTTAAGGTGAGACGGCAATGGCTTGAGTTCGAGCGTTGGCGGTGAAATGATTGAAGGCAATATTGGTGAAAAGGTCTCAAACTCAAAGGATTCCTGCAGAGGTTCAAAATGACTGTAAGCGACCGAGTTGGATGGTTCAGCAAACTCATCCAGAAATTCAAAGGATTCAAACTCGGGTGGTGACTGGCCAAGATCGTTCGAGAAGGTGAAGCAATCATAATCACAGCCGGGAGCAAAAGCAGCAGCAGGTTCGAAGAGGAACGCACTAGTGACGTCAAGATTGTTTTGATCGAACAAAAACTCCTCGAATTCACAGTCCTCTGAGGTGATCTCCTGGATCGAACAAACGTCTAGTTTATGAGCATTAGGTTCAGAGGGCTGATTCCCCAACCTGAAATGTTGACTTCAATTGTCATGTTTCCAAAAGATAGGTTCATCGAACCATTTCGACAATTGATCACGGCATTAGAGGTTGCAAGGAATGGACGCCCGAGTATCACCGGAATTTGGTTCCGGGGGTTAGCTACAGGCTGTGTGTCTAAAACAATGAAGTCAACGGGCAATATGAAGTCCCTAACCTTGATTAACACTTCCTCTAGCTCACCCCTCGGATGGGTGATAGATCGGTCGGCCATTTGGAGAGTACAATGTGTGGGTTTCAGCTTTCCTATACCTAGTTGTTCATATACTGAGTACGGAAGCAGGTTAACACTGGCTCCAAGATCCAAAAGTGCGCGGTTGATATTCTTATCCCCAATGGTGATTGAAATCGTAGGACAGCCAGGGTCCTTCCGTTTTTTATGCAAAGCTTGGGTAAGAGCATCACTCACAACACTAGCTTAAAAAACTTTCTTGGGTACGTGAGATTTCCTCTTTTTCGTGCACAAGTCCTTCAAGATTTTTGTGTAGGAAGGGACTTGTTGGACAGCATCTAAAAGGAGAATGTTGATGTTAACCTGCTTAAACAACTCCAAAATCTTCTCCATTTGTGGATTTTGTTTATTGGATCTCAACCGGTTCGGAAATGGAACGTTTTTGAAATTGGTTGAGTCCAATGTTTGTGGAGTAGATTGTGGAGTTGGAACGGATCCCAGAGCCGGAGTTTTCGTGGAGTGAGATGTGGGTCCGTTCAGAGCAGAAGAAGAAGAAGAGGAGCCTTTTGAAGAATGAAGAATAGGCTCAGAAGATGAAGAAGAAGAAGCGGTCGGGGTGTCATTATCCTCAATTGTTGTGCCTATGTTGTTGTTCAGCATTCTTCCTGATTTCAATATAGTCACGGCACTCACATTATGGTTCTGTTGTTCAAGAGCAACATGTACATTATGTGGGTGACCAGGATTTGGTAGCGGTTGAGATGGAAGCTTCCCTTTCTCTCGCTCGCTTAGAGCCGCATTCAGTTGTGCAATCTGGGCTTCAATAGTCTTGATGCTTTGCCCATGAGAAGCGATGTGTTGCACCAGAGATTGAATAGAAGACTGGATGTTGGCGGTAGATTGTGTTGATTGTTTAACGAATGCCTCCAGACTTCGTTCTAGCGAGGAAACCTTATCATTGTTGGACGGAACAAAGTTGTTTTGAGGAAAGGAATTGTTGGGCGCAAAATTGTTCGTCGCATTTTGAAAAGGTTGGGATTGGTAGGGCTGCCGATACTGTTGTTGTGCTTGTTGTTGAGGAGGCCCCCTTTGAAAATTGTTCTGCCCTTGGAACTGATTTTGATTCTGGTTCCATGCGAAGTTAGGGTGGTTTCTCCATCCAGGGTTGTACGTGGAAGAGTATGGATCATTTCTTGGTCTTTGCTGAAATGCAGCATTAACCTGATCCTATCCTTGAGATGGTGGATTGTAAGGACACTCTTCGGTTAGGTGAGATGGATCGGAACAACAAGGACAAAAGGTATGAAGGGGAAGAACTGGGGCAGGACCAGGAGCTGAAAATTTGCTCTCTATCGCTTCAAGTTTTTTCGTTATTGCAGCCATTTCGGCTTTCATTACAATAGAGACATCGAGTTGGTGAATGCCTGCCCTAGACTGACCAGTAGAAGTAGAGGAAGAAGAAGAAGTACTTGTAAGTCCACGGTAGCGTCCCGGCCGTCTAACAGACGCCAAATGCAGAACAAAAACTTTTTACAACTGGCGCTATCGCGTACTATAACCCGGATCTGCCATTAAAGCTAAACTAAAAAACTACAAAGTGGGCAGAAGAGTTATACCGAACGATCCGAGTCCTTCGGTCTTCAACCATCATCCCATGCTTTGTTGCGGCTGCTCCGATCTCCAGAATCTCCAATCTTCTCGTCCAGGTGGCACCACGTCGACGGATCTTTAAACGGTCTCCCGCCTCTGAACCGAGGCAACTCGATCGTCAAGTTTGCTAGAAGAGACGACCAAGATGAAGTAGAGAATGAGTAGAACACTTTATCTCGTTACGTCCAAGGCTATGGACGAACGGTTAATGAAGTTGCCTTTTGGATCGAATGGAAAAGAGAAATCGATCACATCTAATTTCTATGCACCAAAACTTATATCTTTTTTCCAAATAACAACCATATATTTCCTCAAGGGGGACGGCCATATAAGTAGAGGGGGGAGGTGAGTTTAGGAGAGATAAGAGGGTGACCATAAACCAAGATACTTATCATAACCATTAATCAAAGAATGATTCACTAGAAATCATTAAATGCAAACCAATCACAATTAACCTAGTCACCTTGTCATTAAATGCACCATTAATGACCTAATGACTCACAAGCCTTGTGACCCTCTCTAGAACCTTCTAGAACACTGACTCACCTCATCAAGAAAAGATAAATCCGCATTTAACCGAATGTTAAATACGGCTGATAGAAAACAGGAAACTGGCAACTTCCAAAAGTGATCCTGAAACGAATTTCAGGATAACCCCGTAATGGTATAAACATACCCGCATTTGTATTACGACCGAATACAAATGCATCTGAGACAAAGATATTATATCTACACAGTATAATACTGGGTTCCGGCTTAAACCAAAGCCTACCAGTATTATTTGTCCGAAAATGGATACGTGCGAAAACGCACGTGCATTTTCCGAACATTGCCATAAACCCATATGGCCTCTACAACGTTTCGCCCGAACTTGGGAAAGTGTCTGTGGGGGACTCTAATGACTCATCAACACACTGGCACTGGGTATAACCACTAGCACGTCAGAGGTACGAGCTATACGTAACGTTTTGCCTATGTATTGATTGGAAGGGAAGCTGACGAGCGAAC
This sequence comes from Agapanthus africanus, assembly GCA_030015575.1. Lineage (NCBI taxonomy): Eukaryota > Viridiplantae > Streptophyta > Magnoliopsida > Asparagales > Amaryllidaceae > Agapanthus > Agapanthus africanus. The sequence continues at coordinate 764,494,087 of JASDDO010000019.1, read as the reverse complement.
TCATCCATAAATCCTACTGAGCCTAATAGTGACAATATACATACAGTCCGGTCCGTTCGTCTATGAGTATCGCATATCGGGCCTAGGGGGCTGGTAACGTCAGACCCCCATTAGCGGTATAAGTCGTGTCAGAGAGTAGCCCAGAACACCCTGAGATACTACTGGAGTACCTACCAGTAAATCTCCTGTCTCGGCCGAGGGCTTTGTGTAATGGCTCTCCTAGACACAGCGCGATCTCACCCCCAATACCGAGAGAGACGAATCCCCTGCCGATCCGCTCACTTGCCTCCAATGTGGCTCGGGACTGTACCCAACTAAAACCTGTTTGCACAACTCCTTTGAGTGTGGTAGGGTAGTAATCTAAGCACAGTGGGAACTCACACGAGACAAATGACGATCTCAGGTCGATGAACTAACCTGTACACATGTCACCAGGGAACTGCTATCTGACGATATGTATAATACCAACTAGCATGTTCCTGGCGAGTCCTGTCCGGTGTACTCATAACCTAATGAGCACCTGTATACATCTTAGGTGATCAAACTGACACCAGTAGCTTGTGATACCGGCCGCCGCCCCTCGTCGGGGTCTCGACTGTATACACTAGTCTACTCTGGAGTATCGATGCCATGTCTCGAAACTCCCACGACTAGGGACACTTTAAGGATGTGCTTACAGACCCCAGCTCCCACGTATATGATCGCCATCATACTGCTGGTAGCCAAGCAAGAATCCTATGGGCTCTATCATCATGCAATAGTGAACTAAAGCATGTATACGATGATAAAGACAAACCAGATAGCAAACTATCATCTAGAGCAAAACTGTCATATCGGTATAGGTCCTGCCTCAATCATTGCAATCACGTTCCTGCGATCCAATAATTGACTTTGAGGGCACTATCTCCAACAATCTCCCACTTGCACTTAAGGCTAATTATTGCGATATCGCATACTCACAGCCCGTGTGATACCGAACATCCAACTCCTCTACTAATCAGTTTCACAAAGCTAGTTTGTAAAACTCTTGTGTTCGAGAAATAGCCTTAGTGAGTGGATCCGCCCTGATGTTTCTTTCTATGTCTCTCTAAATCTCAAGTTCGCGGAGAAAGCCATCTCCCGAATCGAGTAATACTTGTCTTTAGAATATGTATGAATATCTGATGGGACCTAGTTCATAAATGAACTCCAAATTCAAACTTCTTAGACTGTATCGATAACTGAACCTAATCAGTATTCAGCACCATGCCTCCCACAGTATCCTCTTGGACCACCTGTCCATAACACTGTCCCTCGTCAGAAGAAAAACTATAACTCTGACAATCACTTTGTCATCAATGTCACCTTTGAAGCCTAGAATGATAACCGTCTCCCGGAAGAGGCTGCCATTATCAAATCCGTAGAACATGCACTTTTGTTCTATAACTGCTTCCTTATGTTTCTTCAGGATTGGATTAATATAAACTTATCGTATCAAGTGCAAAAACTATATCTGGTGTGGTACTTGATATCTCATGATTGACTCAATTGCCTAAGCAAGTGATCTGCCAATCATGCACATCCCTCTCTACTTTAGTCTCTAAGACACCTTTAGAGAGGGTGACTTCATCACCTGCAGGTACACTACCATGCCAGGAGTCATCTATTCTAAATACCATTAGAATACTGTCAAAGTATCCATATTGGGAAACTACCCAAATCTAGATCTAAAACTATAGATCTAGTAACCAGAATGTCTGATATTATATCCATATCCTTTGTGGAGAAACAACTGTATGATAACCACAGTACAACCGATCGTAGTATAGGAATTTTACTTCCTACTCTGTGTATGTCATCCAAATACCAGGACATCACACCCTACTACCTTCTTAACAGATCCATCCCCTATTCTGATGAAGTCAACCCCATGACTGTCACATCAAAATTAGATGATCTTATCTTCGCTATATCTGCTTAAGTCTATAAATAGACATAAGCCACTTGCCCACCCACTATGCTTCCACTGCTCCCACTGACTACGACAACCCTCTGGCAGAATAATATTTACGTACACTTCTAAAGCATGTTTAGAACGACGTTATACTTATCCTCTTGCCGGGTCTCATAGTCTGGAACAACAGTAGTGTCAAGTCTGGGTAAACAAGAACCTCCCTGTCACCGTCCTTAAGGCTACCGGAGTACCTCTCGGGTGTCTGAGGTTACCCACCATATCTGCAGAGTGGCCAATGGAATGTCAAAACTGATTGAATATATTGGTCCTATTAAATTTTCCGTAATCGTTAGCGGTTCTGGAATCACTTCCAGTTCTACCATACTCCTACTACTGTTTTCTGAAAAAGTCCATTTTAATAAAACTCTGGCGAGTCAAGAACAATATCACTATTGATCTTCCAGATGGTAGAAATGTCAACTCTCGTCAAAGCCAGGGTCAACCCACAAACCGCCATTACATAAACGTGCCTTGATTTATCCAGTGTCTGGTTTTAAGCATAAGCTGGAAAACTCCCCGTATCTTAACATTATTAAGATATGAACCATTCAATATACAATATAGAAATAGAGGCACTAATTTAATTGGAACCAGATTCAAATCATGCAGCTGTCTCCAGTGCATATCAACTTAATGGAGAAAGGCTAATCAGAATTACTCAACTTAGGAATCCATCCAATTATGAGTAACCTGAAAGAGAAACAAATTTCTCAAAACCATTACTATCAACTGAATACCTATCACAAGAATCTACATCTTCGATCTCTTCGAAGAATCCCGATACTTGCGACAACTGGTTCTCTACTTTCTTCTTATACCCACAACTTCTCAAAACTTAGACATTGTATTTCTACGAAACACTTTTCTAAAAAATAGAGAAGTCATAAGTAAACAGAACATACTATGAGGACCTACCCCTTTGTCCTGATGGACTCTAGACAACATACAATACACTGTATAAGTCCGCTGAGTTGAATAACTCAAAAACCTATGCATCGTAGGTTGAAAACTGTACCCAAGTGATTTCCTCAAATGTCACCAATTACAACGAATTCCGATATAATGAGGATGGTCACCTAATTCCCAATAACTTACTCCCACTCATCATCTGTAAAATGATGCAGATATGAGAATGAAACCTGGTAAATACTTACCCTGGAGTAAGCATCTAATCGGAAAATCAATTTTCCTTTAATAATGCACAGTGTAACTGAAACATGAAAATATTTCGTAGGGGTATCCTGATATTCCTAGTAATGCCTCTTCCATAATCCTATTCATGACTTTAACCGTATATTTCTCTGCCATATCTCCAAATCCCTTTATTTGTCTTTAGTCGTTACCTTCTGTACACCTTCGTTAGGCTAAATGGTTTTCTTCCTTCCGTACCATTCGGCACCAGCGTATGGTTTAAAAGAAGACTATCCAGTAAGCATAATAGGTGTACTCTCCTAATCCTAGGAGTACTCGTAACCTGAGAGAAGCTGATGATAAAAGACAACTGAATAATACCTTATTCTATTTCTCCCGAACTGGGGAAAAAAGCAAAGGTGAAATAGGAGTGGCGATGAAGTACGCGGTTTGGTCGTGAATGATAACACTCGCAATTTACTTTGCCCTCTTTCTAATCCCTTTATCTTGTCTTTACATATTACCTTCTGCACACCCTACTTAGGCTAATTGGTTTTCTTCATTCCCTACCTTTCGGCACCAGCCTATGGTTTGGAATAAGACTATCCAATAAGCGTAATAGGTGTACTCTCCTTAACTAAGGAGCCCTCGCAACCTGAGAGAAGGTGATAATAAAAGACAACTGAATAAACCAATTCTATTTCTCCTGAACCTAGATCCATCCTCGAAGAAGTCCCTTCGAGTTCGTATATAACCATACGATGGATCTATCCAATGGAAGTGGATATCCGTAGTAATACAGGGTGTTCTGAGAAATGCAAAGGGTAAAAGAAGGAGCGGCAATGACTTATGCAACTTTAGACAATCCAAAAGCCAGTATTTGAAGAAGGTTCGGTCAACTTTGGTCACTGAGTCATAGTCTAAGGTCGGTCAAAGGTTGCTGCCAAAAAGAGAGAGAGAAAAGAAACACTCTGCGTGCACTCTAACCTAGATCAGAATGGTTATCACTTTATCTAATCAGTAAACCTCCCACTGTAATCTCAAATTCTCCTCCAAACCTGAAAGAAGAATTAGTCGGGATTACCCGAAGAGTATACCAACTCATCAGTGAGAATCGGGATCCAACTATCATCGCATGATAAATTGATGAAAGCCACTCAAGTTATCACACTCCAGAAGGTATGCGCATGCCTGGCAAGTTTCCTGTATGTTTGAAACTCCCGATGTGATTTTTTCCCCATGCTCTTATGACCTTAACTAAGGGCCAACAAATCATAAGTCACATGTCAAGTTCGTCCCGTCATTGTCCCGGTTGATTTGAACCTACCCGTACATACTCTTGACTAAGGGCCAACAAAGTAATACGACTGTCCCAAACCAACGCATTCATCTACGCTACAAATGAATACCCAGCAGCTACCAAACACTATGTCTTAACTAAGGGCCAACAAACATAGCTTGAATACTACTGACTATCCATAAGAAATGACGAAGGGCTACGGCTGGGTTTTGACGAAAAACCTTTAACGTAATGAACTTGATCTCGTTGAAGGAACCTGATAGCTTTTTATAAAAATATAGTGGCGAAAACGTTATGCTAAAGAGGTCATTCCCGGTGAAGGGATCTCGGCTCTTTTCTCATGGAATGAGGTGCAGGATATTCCAACTGAATACCGCGATGCAAACCAACTTGTAATCAACTATATTGAATTTATTACCCTGACGTAAACTTATGCCCAAGGGGTCACTCCCGGTGAAGGGATCTCGGCCCTTGCCTCGTCGAATGAGGTGCGGGATATTCTAACTGAATATCGCTATGCAAAACAAAAGGAAACATCTTTGCAATAACACCTTTTAAAATTTGTTCCAACAACATCAAATATAGCTTTGTTTTATCCTTGCATTGATAAGAATCAATGCAGTCCCATCAATCAATCACACCAGAAAAGAACGAAAATAAAATGTGCGTATATGCCATCCGTATTCGCCACTGGGTCCCGTCATCACCCGTTAGGTTACTTAACTAACGACAGAGCGGGGGCTGGACTAGCGCGGGTGTAAAACATATACAACATCTAATAGTATATATACCAATATACAATAATCTCTCCAGGCGTGATAATATGCAACATTAGAGAAAAGAATAAGCATCACAGAACAATACAGATAATCTGGGATCCCCGAGTTTCACAGAGCCGCTGCTGAAACCCGACGTTCCCCTGGTCGTGTGGATAGCCTGTGCAATAAAACCTAGACCCCTACAGGTGCGGCAAGTTACCCGCCAAAACCTGAAGCGAGGTAGTCCCCACATCATAGTGAATGGAACACCCAGCACTTCACGGAATCCGGTAAATTGAGCACCCCTCCTTGGGTCAACCGGTACCCTTACGAGTGTGGCGAATAGTCTGCCAATTCTAGAGTGAGGTCCCTCTGCCTCTCAAAGCCATGAGATACGGACCCGTTTCCCTCCAGAACCCAGCTATCCGTGCACTCCTTCGCGGGATAAACCTAGTACAGAAAATAAAATATGTACAACGGGTAAATCGACCTCAACCCGGTCTTGCCCCAAAAGAATATAATACAACAGGCAGTGACGGCAGTCCACATGTTGGACGCTCGCCCCGCAATATCAAATGTATAAATAAATCCAAACTGCACTATCATTGCACCCTGCTATCCACCACGACATATCACAGCACAACACAGAACATCAACGCGAATGTCACGTTCGCAAACCCGTCTAAAAGAACTATAGCAATTAGACGCGGTTTACCGATCAAATGACATTCCCGGTCGGAGATATAATGTAAATACTGCATACTAACAAATTTAAAATTTCGATCGATAAAATTTCCCGAAGTGGGCCCCACATACATCTGCTGTACAGTAACAAAATCTAGGCCCAAAAGAACTATTCCAAAAACCACAGTTTTCCAAGTTGAAGCACCAGAAGAAAATTAGCCCACTGACTCACCAATACGGCCGCGGTTCCGCGGTCAAAGCAGGGAGTTGACCGCGGATCCGCGGTCGTACGGTCGATTCAGTGGACCGTATTTCTTCTGAGTTCATTAAAAAACCTGCTCTATTTTCTTTTATGGTCAAAATTATTTTTAGACAACATTTAAAATCAACAGAAACTTTAAACTTGGAAACTGCGATTTCGAAAATTTTGTTCGATCGATGTTTTAAACGCGTTAGCACAAGTTAGTACAGCTTAATGGTGAGGCTCCGATACCACTGTAAGTCCACGGTAGCGCCCCGGCCGTCTAACAGACGCCAAATGCGGAACAAAAACTTTTTACGACTGGCGCTATCGCGTACTATAACCCGGATCTGCCATTAAAGCTAAACTAACAAACTACAAAGTGGGCAGAAGAGTTATACCGAACGATCCGAGTCCTTCGGTCTTCAACCATCATCCCATGCTTTGTTGCGGCTACTCCGATCTCCTGAATCTCCAATCTTCTCGTCCAGGTGGCACCACGTCGACGGATCTTTAAACGGGCTCCCGCCTCTGAACCGAGGCAACTCGATCGTCAAGTTTGCTAGAAGAGACGACCAAGATGAATTAGAGAATGAGTAGAACACTTTGTCTCGTTACGTCCAAGGCTTTGGACGAACGGTTAATGAAGTTGCCTTTTGGATCGAATGGAAAAGAGAAATCGATCACATCTAATTTCTATGCACCAAAACTTATATCTTTTTTCCAAATAACAACCATATATTTCCTCAAGGGGGCCGGCCATATAAGTAGAGTGGGGAGTTGTGTGTAGGAGAGTTAAGAGGGTGACCATAAACCAAGATACTTATCATAACCATTAATCAAAGAATGACTCACTAAAATCATTAAATGCAAACCAATCACAATTAACCTAGTCGCCTTGTCATTAAATGCACCATTAATGACCTAATGACTCACAAGCTTTGTCACCCTCTCTAGAACCTTCTAGAACACTGACTCACCTCATCAAGAAAAGATAAATCCGCATTTAACCGAATGTTAAATACGGCTGATAGAAAACAGGAAACTGGCAACTTCCAAAAGTGATCCTGAAACGAATTTCAGGATAACCCGGTAATGGTATAAACATACCCGTATTTGTATTACGACCGAATATAAATGCATCTGAGACAACGATATTATATCTACACAGTATAATACTGGGTTCCGGCTTAAACCAAAGCCTACCAGTATTATCTGTCCGAAAATGGATACGTGCGAAAACGCACGTGCATTTTCCGAACCTTGCCATAAACCCATATGGCCTCTACAACGTTTCGCCCGAACTTGGGAAAGTGTCTGTGGGGGACTCTAATGACTCATCAACACACTGGCACTGGGTATAACCACTAGCACGTCAGAGGTACGAGCTGTACGTAACGTTTTGCCTATGTATTGATTGGAAGGGAAGCTGACGAGCGAACTCATCCATAAATCCTACTGAGCCTAATAGTGACAATATACATACAGTCCGGTCCGTTCGTCTATGAGTATCGCATATCGGGCCTAGGGGGCTGGTAACGTCAGACCCCCATTAGCGGTATAAGTCGTGTCAGAGAGTAGCCCAGAACACCGTGAGATACTACTGGAGTACCTACCAGTAAATCTCCTGCCTCGGCCGAGGGCTTTGTGTAATGGCTCTCCTAGACACAGCGCGATCTCACCCCCAATACAGGGAGAGACGAATCCCCTGCCGATCCGCTCACTTTCCTCTAATGTGGCTCGGGACTGTACCCGACTAAAACCTGTTTGCACAACTCCTTTGAGCGTGGTAGGGTAGTAATCTAAGCACAGTGGGAACTCACACGAGACAAATGATGATCTTGTTGGATATAGTGCCCTCAAAGTCAATTATTGGATCGCAGGCACGTTATTGCAATGATTGAGGAGGACCTATGCCGGTAGGACAGTCTTACTCGAGATGATAGTATGCTATCTGGTTTGGCTTTATCAGTCGTGTATAGGTTTAGGTGACTGATCACGATTACACTTTGATAGAACCCTTAGGATCATGCTTGACTACCAACAGTATGAGGGCGATCATAAAAGTGAGAGTTGGGTGGTCTATAAGCATATCCTTAATAGTGGTCCCTAGTTGTGGGAGTTTCGAGACAGGGCATCAATACTCCGGAGTAGACTAGTGTATACAGTCGAGACCCCGACGAGGGGCGGTGGCCGGTCTCACAAGCCACTGGTGTCAGTTGGATCACCTAAGATGTATACAGGTGCTCATTGGGTTATGAGTACACCGGATAGGACTCGTCGGGAACCTGCTAGTTGGTATTATACATATCGTCAGATAGCAGTTCCCTGGTGACATGTGTACAGGTTAGTTCATCGACCTGAGGTCGTCATTTGTCTCGTGTGAGTTCCCACTGTGCTTTGATTTCTACCTTACCACGGCTCAAAGGAGTCGTGCAAACAGGTAGTTTTTGGGTACAGTCCCGAGCCACATGGAGGCACGTGAGCGGATCGGTAGGGGATTCGTCTCTCCCGGTATTGGGGGTAGAGGTCGCGCTGTGTCTAGGAAAGCCATTACACCATGTCCTTGGCCAAGGCAGGTGAGATTTACTGGTAGGTACTCGAGTAGTATCTCAGGGTGTTCAGGGCTTGTCTCCGACACGACTTATACAGCTATTGGGGGTCTGACATTACTGGCCCCCTAGGCCGGATATGCGATACTCATAGACGAATGGACCGGACTGTATATACATTGTCACTGTTAGGCTCAGTAGGGTTTCTGGATGAGTTCGCTCATCAGCCTCCCTTGAGGTCAGTCCATGGGCAGCCGTTACGCATAGCTAGTGCCGCTGACGGCTTGTGGTTAAACCCACTGCCAGGGTACTGACGAGTCATTAGAGTCCCCCACAGATAGTTTTCCAAGTTCGGACGAAACGTTGTAGAGGCCGTATGGTTTTATGGCAGGGTTCGGAAATTGCACGTGCGTTTACGCACGTATCATATTTCGGGCAGATAATACTGGTGGGCTTTGGTTTAAGCCGGATCCATGTATTATACAGAGTAGATATAATATCTTTGTCTCAGTTGCATTTTTATTCGGTCCTAATACAAATGCGGGTATATTTATACAGTTACGGGGTTATCCTGAAATTAGTTTCAGGATCACTTTTGGAAGTTGCCAGTTTCCAGTTTTCTATCAGCCGTATTTAACATTTGGTTAAATACGGATTTATCTTTTCCTGAGATGAGTGTGGAAGCTTCTAGATGGTTCTAGAAGTGGTGAGGTGTTTAGTGAGTCATGGTTGCATTTAATGATTCAATCAATGCATGATGACTTGGTTAATGATTCATCATTTTCATTAATTGTGTTCATTCTGTGTTCACACTAGATATTTCTCTTATTGTCACCTCCCCCTCTCCTACCATCACCCCCCACCTTTATATGATGGCCGGCCCCTCCCATCCTCTCTTGAGTCTCTCTCACTTCATTTGGTTAAAAGATTATGATAGTTTCGGTGTATGGAATTTCATAGCTCATTTCATTCCATCACCCGACTCAAATGGCAACTTCATTAACCGTTCGTCCATGGCTTTGGACGAATCGAGGCAAAGTCTTCTACTCATTCTCTACATCAATCTTGATCATCTCTTCTAGCAAACTTTATGACCGAGTTGCCTCGAGTCAGAGGCGGGAGCTCGTTTAAAGATCCGATGACGTGGTGCCACCTGAACGAGGAGATCGGAGATCGACGAGATCGGAGCAGCCGCAACGGAGCATGAGATGATGGTTAAAGAACGAAGGACTTGGATCGTTCGGTATAACCTTTCTTCCCTCTTTGTAGATTGTTAGTTTAGCGTTAATGGCAGATCCGGGTTATAGTATGCGATAGCGCCAGTTATAAAAGTTTTTGTTCCGCATTTGGCGTCTGAAAGACGGCCGGGGCGCTACCGTAGACTTACATGGTATCAGAGCCACGCCATTAAGCTTTACTAACTTGTGCTAACGCGTTTAAAAGATCGATCGAACGGATTTTCGAAAATCGCAATTTCTAGTGTTAAAGTTTCTGTTAATTTTCAAACTGGTCTAAAAATCATTTTGACCATACCAGAAAATCAAGCAGGGTTTTTGAGGAATACTGTAGAAATTCGACCAATTGATAACACTGTTCCGCCGCGGATCCGCGGCCCAAGCTAGGGTTTGGCCCCGGATCCGCCGCAGGAAAGTGAGATCAAATAGTCAATTTTCTATGGTGGATTCTATGTTGGAAATTGTGGTTTCTGGAACTGTTTATTTGGGCCCCGTGTTTTTTACTGTACAGCAGATTTGCGTGGGGCCCACATCGGGAAATTTAGTCGATTGAAATTTAAACATGTTAGTTTACAGTACTTACATTATATCTCTGACCGTGAATGTCATTTGATCGGTAAACCGCGTCTGATTGCTATAGTTCTTTTAGACGGGTTTGCGAACGTGACATTCGCTTTGATGTTCTGTGTTGTGCTGTGATGTTGCGGATTTGTCGTGGTGGATAGCAGTGTGCAATGGTAGTACAGTTTGAGTTTATTTGTACATTTGATATTGCGGGGCGAGCGTCCAACATGTGGACTGCCGTCACTGTCTGTTGTATAATATTCTTTTGGGGCACGACCGGGTCGAGGTCGATGTACCCGTTGTACATATTTTTCTTTTCTGTACTAGGTTTTACCCCGCGATGGAGTGCACGAATAGCCGGGTTCTGAGGGGCAACGGGTCCGCATCTCATGGCTTTGAGAGACAGAGGGGCCCCACTCTAGAATTGGCAGACTATTCGCCGCACTCGTAGTGGGTACAGGTTGATCCAAGGAGGGGTGCTCAAGCTACCGGATTCCGTGAAGTGCAGGGTGGTCCATTCACTTTGCTGTAGGGGGCTGCCTCGCTTCAGGTTTTGGCGGGTAACTTGCCGCACCCGTAGGGGTCTAGGTTTCATTGCACAGGCTATCCACACGACAGGAGAACGTCGGGTTTCAGCAGCGGCTCTGTGAAACCCGGGGATCCCAGACTATCTGTATTGTTCTGTGATACTTATTACTTTTCTGTAATGTTGCATATTATCACGCCTGGAGCGATTATTGTATATTGGTATATATACTATTAGATGTTGTATATGTTTTACACCCGCGCTAGTTCAGTCCCCGCTCTGTTGTTAGTTAAGTAACCTAACGGGTGATGACGGGACCCAGTGACGAATGCAGATGGCATATACGTACATTATATTTTCGTTCTTTTCTGGTGTGATTAATTGATGGGACTGCGTTGATTCTGATCAATGCAAAACAAAACAAACCTGTTTGGATGTTGTTGGAACAATTTTAAAAAAAAGTGTTATTATAAAGATGTTTCCTTTTGTTATGCACAGTGGTATTCGGTTGGAATATCCTGCACCTCATTCGACGGGGCAAGGGCCGATATCCCTTCACCGGGACTGACCCCTTGGGCAGAAGTTTGCGTCAGGATAATAACTTCACTATAGTCGATTACATGTTGCTTTGCATCGCGGTATTCAGTGGAATATCCTGCACCTCATTCCACGAGGAAAGAACTGAGATCCCTTCACCGGGAGTGACCTCTTTAGCAAAGGTTTTCGCCACTATATTTTTATAAAAAGCTATCAGGTTCCTTCAATGAGATCAAGTTCATTACGTTAAAGGTTTTTCGCCAAAAACCAGCCGTAGCCCTCCGTCATTTCTTATGGATGGTCAGTAATATTCAAGCTATGTTTGTTGGCTTTCATCAAGGCATAGTGTTTGGTAGTTGCTGGGGTATTCATTTGTTGCATAAATAGATGAGTTGGTTTGGGAAAGTCGTATTACCTTGTTGGCTTTCGTCAAAGGTATGTACGGGTGGGTTCGAATTAACAAGATAATGACGGGCAGAACTTGACATGTGACTTATGATTTGTTGGCTTTCGTCAAGGTCATAAGAACATGGGGTAAAAATCATATCGGGAGTTTCTAAAGAAACTGAAACTTGCCAGGCATGCGCATACCTTATGGAGTGTGATAACGCGAGTGGATTTCGTCATGTTATCATGCGATGAGAGTTGGATCCCGATTCCCACTGATGAGTTGGTTTACTCTTCGGTTGATCCCGATTGATTCTTCTTTCAGGTTTGGAGGAGAATTTGACAGTACAGTGGGAGGTTTCCGGATTAGATAAAGTGATAACCATTCTGATCTAGGTTAGAGTGCACGCAGAGTGTTTTCTTTTCTCTCTCTCTCTTTGGCAGCGACCTTCGACCGACCCTAGACTATGACTCAGGGACCAAGTTGACCAAACCTTTTTAAAATACTGGCTTTTAGATTGTCTGAGTTGCATAAGTCATTGCCACTCCTTCTTTTACCCTTTGCATTTCTCAGAACACCCCGTATTACTACGGACATCTACTTCCATTGGATAGATCCATCGTATGGTTATATACGAACTCGAAGGGACTTCTTCGAGGATGGATCCAGGTTCAGGAGAAATAGAATTGGTTTATTCAGTTGCCTTTTATTATCACCTTCTCTCAGGTTGCGAGGGCTCCTTGGTTTAGGAGGGTACACCTATTATGCTTACTGGATAGTTTTCTTCCAAACCATAGGCAGGTGCCGAAAGGTAGGGAATGAAGAAAACCAATTAGCCTAAGTAGGGTGTACAGAAGGTAATATGTAAAGACAAAATAAAGGGATTAGAAAGAGGGCAAAGTAAGTTGCGATTGTTATCATTCACGACCAAACCGCGTACTTCATCGCTACTCCTATTTCACCTTTAAAAGATTAAGGTATTTTTCAGTTGTCTTTTATCATCACCTTCTCTCAAGATGTGAGTACTCCTTGGTTTAGGAGGGTACACCTATTATGCTTACTGGATAGTCTTCTTCTAAACCATAGGCTGGTGCCGAACGGTAGGGAAGGAAGAAAACCATTTAGCCTAACGATGGTGTACAGAAGGTAACGACTAAAGACAAATAAAGGGATTTGGAGAGATGGCAAAGAAATATACGGTTAAAGTCATGAATTGGATTATGGAAGAGGCAATACTATGAATACCAGGATACCCCTACGAAACATTTTCATGTTTCAGTGCATTGTTAAATGGAAAACTGTTTTCCCGATTAGATACTTACTCCAGGGTGTGTATTCACCAGGTTTCATTCTCATATCTGTATGGTTTTACAGATGATGAGTGGGAGGAAGTTATTGGGAATTAGGTGATCATCCTCATTATATCGGAATTCGTTGTAATTGGTGATATTTGAGGAAGTCGCCTGGGTTATTGCCGGCAGGCATGTATTTGGTTTTGAGTATCCGTTGTTGTGCACCAATTTCAAAATGATATATCTGTACGTTTATTTTTATAAAGTGAGATATAACTTTTTGATATTATGTCGATGACATTTACCTACATCAGTTAGCGATTGGGTAAGGAGCATTGATCAACGGAGTAGTTCTTAACCATAAGTACAGTTTTCAACCTACGATGCATAGGTTTTGAGTTATTCAACTCAGCGGACTTATACAGAGTATTGTATGTTGTCCAGTATCCATCAGGACAAAGGGATAGGTCCTCGTACTATGTTCTGTTTACTTATGACTCCTCTAGTTTTTAGACAAGTATTTCGTAAAATACAAGGTTTATGTTTTGAGAAGTTGTGGGTATAAGAATAAAGTAGAGAACCAGATATCGTAAGTATCGGGATTCTTCAAAGAGATCGGAGATGTATATTCTTGTGATTGGTATTCAGATGATAGTAAAAGTTTTGAGAAACTTGTTTCTCTTTCATGTTACTCATAATTGGATGGATTCCTAAGTTGAGTAATTCTGATTAGCCTTTCTCCATTAAAGTTGATATGCACTGGAGACAGCTGCATTATTAGAATCTGGTTCCAATTAAATAAGTGCCAAAGTTTCTATATTGGATATAGAATGGTTCATATCTTAACGTTGTTAAGGTACGGGGAGTTGTCCGGCTTATGCTTAAAACCAGACTCTGGATAACTCAGGGCACGTTTCTGTAATAGCAGTTTGTGGGTTGGCCCAGGCTATGATGAGGGTTGACTTTCTACCATCTAGAAGATCAATAGTGATATTGTTCTAAACTCGCCACAGTTTTAGTAAAATGGATTTTTTCAGAAAACAGTAGTGGGAGTATAGTAGAACTGGAAGTGATTCCAGAACCGCAAACGATTACGGAAAATTTAATAGGACCTAAAGATTCAATCAGGTTTGACATTCCATTAGCCACTCCGCAGATATGGTTGGTAACCTCAGACACCCGAGAGGTACTCCGGTAGCCTCAAGGACGGTGACAGGGAGGTTTTTATCTACCCAGACTTGACACTACTGTTGTTCCAGGCTATGAGACCCGGTAGGAGGGTTGTTGTGGTCAGTGGGAGCAGCGGAAGCATAGTGGGCAAGTAGCTTATGTCTATTTATTGACTAGAGCAGTTATAGGGGAGATTGATCATCTAATTTTGATGTGACAGTCATGGGTTTGACTTCATCAGAATAGGGGATGGATCTGTTAAGAAGGTAGTAGGGTGTGATGTCCTGGTATTTGGATGACATACACCGAGTAGGAAGTAAAATTCCTATACTACGATCGGTTGTACTGTGATCGTCACATAGTTGTTTCTCCAGACAGGATATGGATATAATATTTGACATTCTGGTATCTAGATCTATAGTTTTAGATCTGGATTTGGGTAGTTTCCCAATGTGGGTACTTTGACTGTATTCTAATGGTTTTTAGAATAGTTGACTCCTGGCATGGTGGTGTACCTGCAGGTGATGGAGTCACCCTCTCTAAAGGTGTCTTACAGACTAAAGGGGAGAGGGATGTGCATGATTGGCAGATCACTTGCTTAGGCAATTGAGTCAATCATGAGATGTCAAGTACCACACCAAATGTTGTTTTTGCACTAGATGCAATAAGTTTGTATTAATCCAATCCTGGAGAAACATAAGGAAGCAGTTTTAGAACATAAGTGCATGTTCTACGGATTTGATGACGGCAGCCTCCTTCGGGAGACGGTTATCATTCTAGGCTTCAAAGGTGACATGGATGACAGAGAGATTGTCAGAGTTATAGTTTTCTCTCTGACGAAGAGGGACAGTATTATGGACAGGTGGTCCAAGAGGATACTGTGGGAGGCATGGTGCAGGATACTGATTAGGTTCAGTTATCGATACAGTCTAAGAAGTTTGGATTTGGAGTTCATTTATGAACTAGGTCCCATCAGATATCCAGACATATTCTAAGACAGGTATTACTCAATTCGGGAGATGGCTTTCTCCGCGAACTTGAGATTAAGAGAGACATAGAAAGAAACATCAGGGCGGATCCACTCACTGAGGCTATTTCTCGAACACAATAGTTTTACAAACGGGCTTTGTGAAACTGATTAGTAGGGGAGTTGGGTGTTGGTTTCACACAGGCTGTGAGTACGCGACATCGCAATAATTAGCCTTAAATGCAAGTGGGAGATTGTTGGATATAGTGCCCTCAAAGTCAATTATTGGATCGCAGGCACGTGATTGCAGTGATTGAGGAGGACCTATGCCGGTTGGACAGTCTTACTCGAGATGATAGTATGCTATCTGGTTTGCCTTTATCAGTCGTGTATAGGTTCAGGTGACTGATCACGATTACACTTTGATAGAGCCCTTAGGATCTTGCTTGACTACCAACAGTATGAGGGCGATCATATAAGTGAGAGTTGGGTGGTCTATAAGCATATCCTTAATAGTGGTCCCTAGTCATGGGAGTTTCGAGACAGGGCATCGATACTCCGGAGTAGACTAGTGTATACAGTCGAGACCCCGATAAGGGGCGGTGGTCGGTCTCACAAGCCACTGGTGTCAGTTGGATCACCTAAGATGTATACAGGTGCTCATTGGGTTATGAGTACAACGGACAGGACTCGCCGGGAACTTGCTAGTTGGTATTATACATATCGTCAGATAGCAGTTCCCTGGTGACATGTGTACAGCTTAGTTCATCGACCTGAGGTCATCATTTGTCTCGTGTGAGTTCCCACTGTGCTTTGATTTCTACCCTACCATGGCTCAAAGGAGTCGTGCAAACAGGTAGTTTTTGGTTAAAGTCCCGAGCCACATGGAGGCACGTGAGCGGATCGGCAGGGGATTCGTCTCTCCCGGTATTGGGGGTGGAGGTCGCGCTGTGTCTAGGAAAGCCATTACACCAAGTCCTTGGCCAAGGAAGGTGAGATTTACTGGTAGGTACTCCAGTAATATCTCAGGGTGTTCAGAGCTTGTCTCCGACACGACTTATACAGCTATTGGGGGTCTGACGTTACTAACCACCTAGGCCGGATATGCGATGAGTTCGCTCATCAGCCTCCCTTGAGGTCAGTCCATGGGCAGCCATTACGCATAGCTAGTGCCGCTGACGGCTTGTGGTTAAACCCACTGCCAGGGTAGTGACGAGTCATTAGAGTCCCCCACAGATAGTTTCCCAAGTTCGGGCGAAACGTTGTAGAGGCCGTATGGTTTTATGGCAGGGTTCGAAAATTGCACGTGCGTTTACGCACGTATCATATTTCGGGCAGATAATACTGGTGGGCTTTGGTTTAAGCCGGATCCATGTATTATACAGAGTAGATATAATACCTTTGTCTCAGTTGCATTTGTATTCGGTCGTAATATAAATGCGGGTATATTTATACAGTTATGGGGTTATCCTGAAATTCGTTTCAGGATCACTTTTGGAAGTTGCCAGTTTCCAGTTTTCCATCAGCCGTATTTAACATTTAGTTAAATACGGATTTATCTTTTCTTGAGATGAGTGTGGAAGATTCTAGAAGGTTCTAGAAGTGGTGAGGTGTTTAGTGAGTCATGGTTGCATTTAATGATTCAATTAATGCATGATGACTTGGTTAATGATTCATCATTTTCATTAATTGTGTTCATACTTTGTGTTCACACTAGATATTTCTCTTATTGTCACCTCCCCCTCTCCTACCATCACCCCCCACCTCTATATGATGGCCGGCCCCTCCCCTCCTCTCTTGAGTCTCTCTCACTTCATTTGGTTAAAAGATTATGATAGTTTCGGTGTATGGAATTTCATAGCTCATTTCATTCCATCACCCGACTCAAATGGCAACTTCATTAACCGTTCGTCCATGGCTTTGGACGAAACGAGACAAAGTCTTCTACTCATTCTCTACATCAATCTTGATCATCTCTTCTAGAAAACTTGATGACCGAGTTGCCTCGAGTCAGAGGCGGGAGCCCGTTTAAAGATCCGATGACGTGGTGCCACCTGGACGAGGAGATCGGAGATCGACGAGATCGGAGCAGCCGCAACGGAGCATGGGATGATGGTTAAAGAACGAAGGACTCGGATCGTTCGGTATAATCTTTCTTCCCTCTTTGTAGATTGTTAGTTTAGCGTTAATGGCAGATCCGGGTTATAGTATACGATAGCGCCAGTTATAAAAGTTTTTGTTCCGCGTTTGGCTTCTGAAAGACGGTCGGGGCGCTACCGTAGACTTACAGATCTCAGGTCGATGAACTAACCTGTACACATGTCACCAGGGAATTGCTATCTAATGATATGTATAATACCAACTAGCTTGTTCCCGACGAGTCATGTCCGGTGTACTCATAACCTAATGAGCACCTGTATACTTCTTAGGTGATCAAACTGACACCAGTGGCTTGTGATACCAACCACCGCCCCTCATCGGGGTCTCGACTGTATACACTAGTCTACTCTGGAGTATCGATGCCCTGTCTCGAAACTCCCACGACTAGGGACATTTTAAGGATGTGCTTACAGACCCCAGCTCCCACGTATATGATCGCCATCATACTGCTGGTAGTCAAGCAAGAATCCTATTGGCTCTATCATCATGCAATAGTGAACTAAAGCATGTATACGATGATAAAAACAAACCAGATAGCAAACTATCATCTAGAGCAAGACTGTCATATCGGTATAGGTCCTGCCTCAATCATTGCAATCACGTTCCTGCGATCCAATAATTGACTTTGAGGGCACTATCTCCAACAGTACTTGGTCTGGTGCTCTCCCATTGAAGCGTTTGTTCCGTAAGGTCGTCGAAGAATTGCCATGCTTCCTCATCAGATTTGTATAGGAAGTGGCCTTGACAAATGGTTTTCAACATCTGCTTGGTTGCTGGATTCAGGCCCTCGTATAAAGTTTGGCAAAGTTGCCATCTCTCGATACCGTGATGAGGGCACTGAACAAGAAGGTCTTTATATCGGTCAAAGCACTTCCAAAAAGGTTCAGTAGGAAGATGGGAAAATTGGTTGATTTCGTTATGGATCCTCGCGGTTTTGTGATTTGTATAGAATTTCTTGAGAAACGCTTTCACAAACTCGTCCCGACTGGTTATGGAGTGGGAAGCAGTGCTATACAGCCACTTTTCAGCAAGATCGCACAAAGTGAACGGAATAACCTGTAGCCATATAGCATCGTCTGACAGCTGGGTCGTTTTCATCATTGCACAAACATTATGGAACTTGTTGAAGAAGATATAGGCATCTTCAGATTCAAGCCCATGAAATTTCGGAAGCATGTTAATGAAGTGGGGCTTAATTTCGAAATTATCCCCATTGGCCGGTGGAAGGGAAAGATAGGTAGGGAGTGCAGCGCGAGGATAGAATCGATCTTGGAGCGCAATTCGCTGTGGCGCTTCAACAAGAGGTGGTCGCGGATTATTCGCACCTAATGGAGGTGGAATTATTCCCGTAGGAGGTAAGGTGATGTTATAAGGAAATCCCGACATCTCGTTAGAAGAGTGTGGGGAAGGTGAAGGTGAAGGTGAAAGTGAAGATGTATGGACAGAATCTCGGTCAACGTCGGAGTTGGCCGGCAAAGGTAAGGGTGAAAGAGGCGTGGAAGGAGTTTCGACGTCTGAGTCGATCGCGTAGTCGGTAGCGACTAACGTAACGCGGACTAGGCGGGCACTAGTGTCCCGAGTCCAACCGGACATATACTAAACGAGTTTAGTATAGTCAAAGCGTAGAATGTGAGAGTAAGAAAACGTCAATGGAGAAATGTGGATGAAAGGTGGTGAAATGGAATTTTGTGACAAAGGGCAAGTGTTTATAATTTTTTTTGTTATTTTTTTTTATATTTTTAAGAGTTTCGCAAAAGAAATACGGTTTATAAGTTCAAACAATCACAGTCAAAATATGCACAGTCTCACCTAAAACTATGGTCCTCTAAGTCTACTAGACCTGCTCCTAACTGTTCCAAAGCGACAAACTGTGAGACAACCCTCAAATCGCCTCTTCACAGCCAGTTGTGGCCAGATAAGCACAAGTGAGGTAAGGAAGGTTCCGCTCATGAATCACCGTAAGACGGGCCTTTTAAAATTACCTCCTCACTTGTCTAACCTAGGCACCACAAAAGTCATGTTTAGATAAACGACCGAATGCCCACAATCTTCCTTTGTCCTATTGAGCGCGACAAGTCCTTAGTTGGCTTAGTCTAGATATTTTTTATTAAGCTTGAGGTGACACTTATGCAATTAGTGATTTCCGGGGTCTTAGGAAGGGTGATGAAATCCCCACCCAATCTGGATTGGTGTTAGAGCCCCTTAAAGTCCGTATTATCGATGCAAAACAGTAACAATCAAAAAATCTAAAACACTCGCAAAATTTTATTTGGCGGCAGTGCAAAGAATGCTGCAGAAAGAACAGTTCAGTGGAGTTGAGAAGAGGATTGGGATACTCGCAGAGGATTTTGGGTTTCTCCTTGATCCGCCGTGGTGTAGCCGTGAGATATGGGTCTAACTCCCCACGATTTTAGCACTGAACTTGAACTTCTTCCTATCCTGCACTCTTGCACAAAGAATAACAAGATGATTTTTACAGTATATATATATATATTTTTTGTTTTTGGTTATATTTATATTCACAAATTAACCTGAAATTACACAAAGAAATAAACTACCGTCTCCCCGGCAACGGCGCCATTTGATTGGAAGATTTTGTGCGTGTTCTAGTTTAATTACCGCAATCAGGACGGTTTTGCTTTGTAGCTAGCCGGATGAGTACGAGTCGATCCACAGAGAGATGGGAGTCTTTTTTCTTTATAGTTTAACGAGTTAAGTCCAAATATGTCCAGGTTTGTTTAAGATTAGCTAATTAGAAATGAATAATAAGAGAACTTGTTAGGATTAGGATTTGGTTAGTTTGAGTTAGGAGCTTGCTCACTTAATTCATTTGCCACTCTTAATATCGATGTTACGGTAATCGGCAACAACGGGGATTAGCACAACTAAGAAGGAAACTTGCGAGTATAAGCTAGGCTTTCCAACACTTAGTTTCCTCTCTTTGGTCATTGTCCGTCCGTTCTTGGCTCTTAGTCGTAACCTCAGGTTGATTCAACCACAGCCGGTCTCACTAGGGTATCACCGCTATTATAAAGAATAGGGTGCCGTAGGGAGCGGATTGTGGTTTAATTAATGGGAGTTCGAATCAAGATGTTGGGCAAAGAAAAGAGTGAGGGAGATTTCCTTCTCTCAAACTTTCCTTTTCCTACCCTAACAAGTGAGAAATTACTCACCCATTATAAAAGATAAATAAAATGAAACAAAGAAAGAAAGATAATAAGAATTGAGGTAGAAAATCACAACTAGCTATTAGGGACCTCATATAGGCAAGGATCACACTAAGCTTCATGGTTGTAAGGATAAAAGAAAATAGAAGAAAATAAAACAACAAATAAATAACAACAACTATTTTTAACAATTGAAACTACAAGCAAAATAAAAGAATTAAATTACAAGACATGCATGTAGGAAAAGAATACTGCTTTCATTCTTCAACACTCAATAAGCTTACTACAAGATTTAATGGAGGAAGATGAAGAAAAATACAACTCTTATTGAAAACTAAACTAAAATCTAGTACAAGAATCACTACCTTGCTCTGGCTCGAACTGGGCTATTTATAGGCATGTTTCTGAAACACTAAGAATAAAATATAAGCCCACATACAATTACATAAAGACCCCAAAATTTTCATTAGATGATGCCACGTGTACGCCACGGTTCCGCGGCCATAGTGGACTATTGGCCGCTGATCCGCGGCTGGTAGGTGGCCTCTATTTGTCGTTTTCCTGTCTTTTGTCTTGTACTCATTTTTCCTTGTGTTTGAAAACTTTAAACGGCAACAAGTCTTACAGAATATCTTCAGATTTCATAGTCCAAGATTGCTTCATTTTTCCTCTCCTTTGACTTCTATCTCCCTCGGGCCCCGCGCTTGATTTAGTCACAAATGACGACTATTTTCGTCCTGTCTTTTGAACTGGTACTGGACGGATAGTGGAACCCGGCTTTTATCTGTTTGTGACAGATGTTCTGGATTTTGGCGTAACTGTGGAGATTTTGTCAGATTTGCGTTCTTTTGGACTGGAAACCTGTAATCTATAAACATGCAGCAAATACGGATTAAAAGCACCTACCTATATGCAGTGCGATCAAGAATGGGCGGTATAAAAATGCAAAATTCTGATATGAACCAGAACCGTGGACATTTTAAAAGAGATTATGTGTTGTTTCAAAAACCCGGTTTCTCTTAATATGATATTTCAATGCGTCCACCATGTGTTTTCTCGGTTCTGAGAGCGACATATGAAACCCGATTCGAGGAGGCGGATGAGGCCGATTGCGGATACATGGTTGACCCGGTATGGTATCCCGGGGCAAGAAAAGGATCATGTGTATACAGACGGTGGCCTGGCAGAGGGACTACTACTTACCGGTAATAGTATTTGGGCTCGACGGATATCCGGAGAATACCGACTGGAGTCGAGAGATGATAGGGGCCAATCCGGACTGACGGAGCCCGATATATGAGGATTTATGTGCCGATGTTGGGCACGGTTTTCATGATGTTTTCGAGTGTCGATGCTAGGCACTCAAGTTCCATGATTTGATGTGTCGGGAGGGACACCGTTGATATATATATATATATATATATATATATATATATATATATATATACTTTCATGCACACTCCTTTATGATATTTACGTGCATACAAACATTGATTATATGGGTGGAAGAGATCCACATGCATACATATCTCGATTATGGTTGGACGAGATCCATATTCATGCATTGATTATTACTGTTGGATGTTATCCGCACGCATATAGGTATTGACTACCTTGTTGGCACATATACAGACCCGGTCACCCTAGATATCATAGTATTACCGTTATGATATAGTTGACCTAGGGGTCGTTGTTTATTCGATTTCTACTTGTAGATATATTTCTATTCACGAGTTGGCAACTCACCCCCATTGTGCCACAGTTCTTGCAGGTTGACCATGTGGATCAGTAGCGGCATCGCTGGCACACAGTTTTCTTTGGGTGTTTTGTAGTTGTAGGTGGGACATTTGTATCGTACCCGCTCTTGTATCTACATTTCATATTGTATCTAGTTAACTCCATCAATCAATCAAAATTAGAATTTGTATAAGTAATGAGACTTAGTTGGTTTGTGGTTACGAGACTTTGAGCGAGGGGTTTTTCGCTACTTGTGATATTTATGTCTTGCTTCCTTTTCTCTTTGTGGTGATTTTCGCCGTTGGGCGTCGTATAATTATTTATGCTATATTGTGTGGTTGTGATCCGCCATTTGGCGAAGAGCTAGCTCCCGCTTGGGGATGCCATTATTCTTATTATATACTTATGGTTTTGGATCAAAATATACAAAAGAGGTGCTGCTAAAAATTTTAAAAGACGAAACATGTTTTCAACTAGTAAACTTCACTTGCATCATTCATGTTCTTTTTTATGCATTAAGAAAACTTGATTTCATTATACCTTTATTTAAAAACCTCACCTCCTTTATTTTTCTTAAAAGGTTTAGATTTCTGGGTTTCAGCTTACTTGAATTCCGTTACGCCTTTAGACGTTGCGTGATTCAAGTGCTGGTCACGAGCTAATATTTCGGGTCGTGACAAAGTTGGTATCAAAGCGCCAGCTTTAACCTTTGTTCGAGTCTATGTTTGACTATGCGGATTCTAGGGAGGGTATGTATTTCGGAATCTAGGCTTGACCTTACGGAACTTAGACTTGAACGGGGGGGATTAGACCCGAACTTTCGTTTCATAGGCTGACCCTGATTGATGGAGTAGGTAGCTTGAGTAGAGTGACGTATCGTACGTATGTTCCGCGGCATATTTACGATACGATACTCCACTTAAGAAACCTTAGGATGTACATATTTTTGAGACCAGTGATTCTCTTCGTATCCATGATTATACATCCGTTTGGGATCCTTGATTTTATTCGTTTCCATGATCATACTTTTATTGATGTCGTTCCTTCTTATGATCATGTAACCATTCTGGATCTGTCGTTTCCTCTCATGCCGTTGATCTGCTCTCTTCGATACTCGATTGAGGTTCCTGTCACCATAGTTTGTGCGCAGTTTGAGCTACTGCTAGTGTTGCGGTCAGGGCGAGCTCGTCCGGTACAAGGGCTGACCATTGTGTTTTCTGGTGACATGAGAACGTCTCGAGTTAGTATTTTATGTTGTGACCTCTTGTAGAGGCGGGTGCTTAGTTTCACACCGGATGATCGGGCCATTGACAGAGGCTGCTAGTTGCGAGAGGACTGTTGATGTACAGCATACCTTAGAGATTTTGATGTCGCCTACCATGTAGACAGGTGACCCATCCGTTGCTGAGATTGATGGGATGTCGCTTCCAGAGCTTACGAGCTAAGATCGCCGAGCTTCCAGGCAGAAATGCGACAGATGATAGCTAGTCTACCCCGACTTGAGAGACGAAGGTGATTCGTCAGATTGATGCACCGAAACAGGCCCAGTTGAGTTGAAGATTTCCAGTGTGGAAAGAATCTTACTCAGACCCAGAGCAGACCGATCCAGAGACGACCGTCGAGGTATCTCCATTCCTGGAGGATTGAGGCATTGTTTTGCCTGAGGGCGAAGAATAGTCACATATGGTATTGGTGAAGTTAAAAGGTTCAAACGAGTGCCAGGACACCATTTTCCCAAGTTTAAAGTGTTCGGAGGAATATGCAGGTAATTCTGTGGATCCTCTAGAAGAATGAAACCCTAACTCGACATGATGACCATGGAACCGCTTTGAATCTTAGGGTTTGTGGCAGTTTAGCGGTGCCATCAGTGAGGCTTGGGTTTGCCCTTCTACGGTTGGTCCAGAGGTGCTGTGGTATGTACCAGATATTTTTAGACTGCGCTCACGTGTTGAGCCTTCGGGAAATTTTGGGCCCTTGATGACTCGATCGAAAAGTTTGACGCCGTCCGGATACCATGTGATAAGGGATCAGCAAGATGACCAGCTTTGGATAGAGAACCTCACCCCGATGCATTGTGAGTTGATCAAGAGCGGGTGAGTATTGAGTATTCCTCCGATGGTAGGGACGAGTTTCCGAGGACATGTTCGGCCAGATATCTTCTACCGAGTGATGAAGATACCGAGTTCGTGACTTGAGTCCATGTGAGAGACTCCGGATTGACAGAGGAAGAGAACAGTTGAAGTGCGCAGATAGCATGGCGTGACGTCATGGTGAGAGATGATAAAGACAAGGGGAGCCAGAGGTTCATGCGAGATGCTGACGAGCTGTTGCTACTCCCCATCGAGATCAGAGACTTGATATGTTTACAAAGGCGTTCGGATACGGCCAATTTCCAAGGAAATGTGTGCGGAACACGCAGATGTCCAGAAAAGAGGGAAGATTATGCAAGAGTACCAGCCTCCGTACAGTTCGGCATAGGCGAGATCGGAAGAGACCTTGAGCAGGATTCCTTCCGGAACGCTGCTGCAATGAGATTTGCACCCAGGATCAGATGGGTCAAGTGTATTCAGAGGACCAGAGGCCGACGCCAGTGAAGTGCTGCCCTACGAGTGGTCGTGATGATTGACCGGGAGATGATCAGAGAAGTGCTGGAACGAAATCGTCCCCGTTAGCACACCTGACAGGGCCGATGAGCCGATGGATTGCGAGATTAGTAACCCACAGAGAAGATAAAGACCCAGAGACAGATGACGCCAGACCGTGAGCAAGAGGCGAGCAGATATTCTTGCCCTACCAGTTTTCAGGCACACCGATTTATTTTTTGACAATGTAGGAGGTGTACCTCAATGTCCTTTGTTTCGATTTGCATTTAGGATCTGAGTATCACGCCTATATCGCTTGGATTTGAGTTTTGATGACGAATTTCCTGATATTGATTTCGTGCACCATGGCTGCACCTATTGGGTAATTGCATATTTGCGCATAATTTCGCACCTGATATATATATTTTATACACCGTTGTGTTGATTTGCGATTTGTGCATGCCTATTGCGTTTGATGTCGATTTTGTGCCTTAGCCGCACATGTTTATGATTTCATGGATTTCATACGGATGATTTGATTTTTGCACTCAGTATAGCTTATATGTGCTTGTAGTGCATTGATACGTATTTTGTGCACCACAGTTGCACCTAACTTCGTTTTGATATCATTTGAGATTTATTGTGATTTCATGCCTAGGTCATGCATATGATTTGATTTATGCTTTCGGCATAGTTTTGATGCACTTTTAGTAATTGATTTACTTTTGTGCACATTGATACACATGGTTGTGCGATTATATACCACAGTATACCTGATTTGGTTTGGATTGAAATGTGTTGTATACCGTCGATTCGATTTTGATACTCGATATTGTTTTGTGCACCTTGTGCACCTGATTGGATTCTTGTGCATAGCAAATGCACCCGATATTGCTTTCGTGCACACCCGTTGCACGTAGTTTTGGGCTTTGGTGCATATTGTGGCACCTTTATTTGGATTTAAATTCCATGCGCACCATATGTATGTGTTTTTTGGATACGCCTTTTGAGGCTGATTTTGCTTTTGAGCACTTTGTTTTTATGTTAGGCACTATATTGTGTAGTAGCCGAAC
The DNA here is from genome assembly GCA_030015575.1 of Agapanthus africanus. Taxonomy (NCBI): domain Eukaryota; kingdom Viridiplantae; phylum Streptophyta; class Magnoliopsida; order Asparagales; family Amaryllidaceae; genus Agapanthus; species Agapanthus africanus. The sequence goes on along the minus strand of JASDDO010000019.1, from coordinate 764,468,030 downwards.
AGGACTGATCTGAGAACAGTACCTGAGTACATTGCATGCATTAAAAGATTACCAAAAGGGTTTTCAAGAGGAGCTATAGTCTCGCTATTTTCCTACATGTCCATGAGCGACGCGAACGTTTATAAAGGAAAACCTTTTGGGATATTTTCAAAACGACGGAACGTATGTTTAGCAAAATGTATATGGACATATGTTATTATTTTAAACTGAGCGTCCGTCACTTATGCCGTGAGTTACATATCATACGGCAATTTAGAAAATATTCTTGCATGTATTTTATTCAGATTTTAGAGTTTTTTTAAAGATGCGTACTATACACGTATTATAGTATTTGACTAGTGTGTATTGGATTTCAGATTTCGAGACCTGCATCTCTATTGTAACTCCGAGGATATGCGTGCAAATCCGATGATTGTGTGATGCTTGACGGAGTTCAATTTTGAGTTTTGTACTCGTTTTTATGCGCATTTGGCGCGTTGTGTTATTTCTGCGTTTTCCATGATTTCGGAGCCCCAAGATTTGAGCTGATTATTGAAATGTTTTAGATTTTGGGGGTTTAAATTTAAATTCGGGGACCGAATTTATTTAAGGGGGAAGACTGTAACATTTCAGAAAATATAAAATGTTATTTTTGGAATTTAATATTAAAATAATATTTTTCCCGAAAACTGCCGATTTGCGAAATTGGGGTTTTCGAAAAAGGGTATAAATATATACCAATAATTGTGAAATAATTGGAAATTAAAATGATTTATTCATTTAAAAATATATTTAAAGGATTTGGCGTTTTTAAAATTTATTATATTCAGTTTTGATGAAAACCCGATTAGTGCACCGCTAATCGCGATTAAGCCAAATCCGTGTTTCTACAGTTTTTCATGGTAAGTGCACCATGACATGTTACATGTTATTTCATGGTGTTGTTTTATTTGGATGTATGTATTTTGGTGAGAAAAGAGAAAGAAATGGTGTCATAATGAGTGAGGAGAGAGAAAGGAGACAAAATGATGACATGGAAAGTGAGTGGGTGAGAACAATAGTGAGAGAGGGGGGGCTGCTGCCTTCACTACTACAAATAAGGGTTGCCCCTACGGATTTATCGGTAGGGGCAACCCACTATCCCTACGGATATATACGTAGGGGCGAAAAAAAGACCCCGTAGGTGCAAAGGCCGCAGGTGCAAGTTGAGGTCCTGAACTTGGCCCTACGGATAAATTGAAGCCCCTACGGATAACTCTGTAGGTGCTATAGCCCCTACGGAGTACCCCGTAGGGGTAATAAAATCAAATATTTAAATTTTTTTTTTGAATATATTGTATATACCTACGGATATATCCGTAGGTCCTATTTCGTCCCCTACGGATACAGCCGTAGGGGATATAAAGTAGCCCCTACGGCTGTTTCCGTAGGGGCCACTCACAACACAATGCACTGAGATCGGGGGGAAAATATCAGGGAACCTGATATTTTGCCCCTACGGATATATACATAGGGGATAAATATTGGCCCCTACGTATATATCCGTAGGGGCACCCCCAACACCCTGCACTGATATCAGGTGGGAAAATATCAGGTTTCCTGATAGTTTGCCCCTACGGATAACTCCGTAGGGGCAATATATATACCTACGGAGTAATCCGTAGGTACATGTTTTCTGTATTTTTTTTTAAAAAAGGGCTGCTAGATTTTTTCCCGCCCTGTGCACAATACTATTTACTTCAATCAAATCATATATTGCAGTATTCATAATCACATCCCACGCATATATATAATATACAAAAGAAACCCAAAAACTGAATATGATATAAATTCAAACCAATATCAATATCGTTTCAAAATGTAGTACAATGTGATATAAATAAATACATGTTTCAAAAAATAAGAACCAAAAAGCTACCCTAGTTCGGTCCAGCTCCACCTCCGAGTAACGTTCGAATAACGCGCGCCTGCTCCTCGGTAAATACACTATCCAATACTGCAAATAAAGAAGTCTGAGCGGCATGTGGAGCTGGCGTCGTGGTCTGCGCAGCCGCCGTCGAGGTAGTCGCTTGCGGAGCCGCGGCTGCGGGAGTCTGAGTGGGCGGTGGAGCTACAGGAGCTGTCTGCGGAACCGCAGCCGATGTACTGGCTTGCGGAGCCGCAGCCGAAGGAGATGCATGTGGAGGCTCGGCCGATCTACCCTGTCGCGTCTGGACATAACGTGTGTAAGAAGCGTCTAAGAACTGTGTATTATTCGAATTCGTTTCATTATTAAGTTATTTCGAAACCCTGTTTGGATATCTAGTTTGGAAAAGCGTTGTTTATTTTAATTACATATGTATGTATGATTAATCAGACTTGCGTACTAATAAGGGTTGTGTTGATATGTATATAATATGAAATGATATTTTACTATAAAGTAGTATACATACCAGCATCTCCTTCAACTCCTGAACGGTGGCCCTCAAGCTATCCAGTTCCTGATGGACATGCCGGCCACTGGAGACGGAGGAAGTAACCGCCGGGGTGGAGTCCAACCTCATATGGGCCCTGCTAGGGCCCAATCCCCGGCCTCTCTCCCAACCTCCGTGGTGCCCTCCGTGTGCGGCGTCCAGAACTGGGGTCAGCAGCCTCGGATCGTTCTGTCCGGTAAAATCGATCCCCGAGGCCTGGGCCTGCTCAACCACCCGCTCCTACACCCACATTAAGCAGTAAAGTATAAGTATAAAATTTAAACTTGAACCTTCCAAAACTAAAATTTCAAATTTGGGTAGAAAAAATATTAACACTTACGCAGTACTCCTGGGTAGCGACGTCGGGACATCGAAGCTCGCCCGTGGCGGGATCTGTCGAGGTGCCGTGGACGGCAAGATATGCGGACAGCACGCTCGGTGTACCACCTGACGCCACGGTCCGAGATGTCTGCAATATTAGAAAGTAACTCTTAATATTAGAAATATTAGAGAATAACTCTTAATATTGCAGAATATTAGAGAATAACACTTAATTTACCGATAACTCCATGGCTCGAGTAATGTTCCTCGAGCCACCTGTGTAAGTGGGGCGACCCCTCTTCGCCGACTTCCTGTTCTCCGTATTCTGAGCGGCCTGTTTCTGCACAACGCATTAACATTTAGTTTTCTAATTAAGAAACACAAAGAAATAAATTATATCATAAATAATGAATTAAATTTAAAATACATACTTGTTTGCGTTCGGAGTCGAAATAAGCGCACAATAGAGGCCATGTCTCTACGTCGACTCTCGCAAACGCCGGAGTAGATAGGAGGGCCGCTCTCTCTGCCTCGGGGGTCGCTATCCACAGGGAGTAGCTGTCGGCCTTCAGCTCATTCCTGTTGTATCGGACCTTGGCCTGCATGTTCTTCATCAGGCCATTGTACAGAGCATGAAGGTCGAGCACCCTCCCCGAGTGATCAGGGTCGGCTACAGGCTGAAAATCGTAATCCAACTGAAAATACAAAAAAAAACATTGTTATTAGATTGCAAGTGTTAATAATAAATATATTGGATAGATCAAATGAAAATATATATTAATACATACCCGAGCCTGTTCAAAGAAGAAGGCGAATGAGCGCTGGTGCTGCTCGCCCCACTCAACGTGAAGTGGATAGTTCTTCACGATCCGGCTCTCGTCCCCCAAATACCGGCCGAACCTCTCGGCATGAGGACCGGTATAGCGATAGTCAAGGGTAAAAAATAGGGGGAATGCTGCCTCCCCCCTAGCTCTATTAGGCCTCAGCCTATGGGACTGATTCGGGCCTCGAGTCCCCCTCTGGGGATGGAGAGGCCCTGCGTCTGCACGAAATATCAAGACAATCAATAATAATACAAAGTTGTATTAAGAAATCAAGGTTAAACAAAAATTCAAGTGTGATATATACCTCCGGTGAATAACGCACGAGCCTGGGCCCGAGCAGCAGCACGAGCGGGACGATAGTTCCTCCGGTGAGGAACAACCGGGGTCCCGGACCCGGACGCATCCCCTCCAACTATAAAATAAACATCGACGCTAAATCTCCATGAAGTTCATATTTATTCTATAGAGCATATGTAAAATAAATAAATATTTTAAATTTATTCATACTAACCTGCAGACGATGCGGAGGGTACGGAAGCGGCAGGAGTGGCCCCTGTGGAAGGTGTGGACGCACCACCTATAATTAGACAATTAAAAATAGATTTTATAAGTAATTGCAAAAAGAATGTGTAGATCAATAATATAACGTTCTAAATCAATATGCATGAACTATAGGACATATAAACATATCCGCAGGTGCGGTGGTGTCACCACCTACAGCTAGACAATAATAAAAATTGCTAAGTAAGAGCAAAAGGAATGTGTATATTTATGATATAGCATTCTAAATCAATATACATACACTATATGATATATGAACATACCTGGAGGAGCGGGGGTGGCCTCTGTCCCAGATGTGGACGCAGGACCAACAACTAGACAATTAAAAATAGATTTGATAAGTAATTGCAAAAAGAATGTGTAGATCAATAATATAACGTTCTAAATCATTATGCATGCACTATATGATATATAAACATACCTGGAGGAGCGGGGGTGGCCTCTGTCCCAGATGTGGACGCAGGACCAACAACTAGACAATCAAACATTGACAATATAAGTAATTTTGACATAAACAGGCATGAATATCTGTAATATTAAATTGAAAATGGATATGCGTGCAGTATACCTGGAGGTGTGGCAAAATCCACACGGAAGGAGGCATCCGAAGGGGTCTCCGATCTGGGTGCAAGACCGGCCCTCTGAAGCTCCCTACGGAGCTCTCCGGGCGGCAGAACCGCTCTGCCTCTGCCTCTGCCTCTGCCGCGGCTGGAGCTCCTGCCGCCCCTCGCTGCTCCCGACATCGTCATCCAATCTAGATAAACGGTTCGTGGACGCATTAGACAATCATTAAAAGTATTGACTATATATGATCTAGAGCGTAAAATGTGAAGTAATAATATAACATTACTCATAACCTTTTTCGTTTCGTGGGCGCATCATACATATCTACTTGGATTTCATCGTCGATGTCATTTCTAACCCACGTAACTTCATGATCGGTCGAAGACAACCCGTCCTTCGAAACAGACGGTCGGAGCACTTTAAGCCTTCTCTCTTCTTCGTCCTCATCGCTGTCCTCGTATTCTGGGACATCGTAGACATCTCTAGGTTTCCATCTGCATACAACACTCCACCCCGGATGCTTCAAACACTGTGAGTAGTATACTTGGAACGCTTGGTTCGGAAAGATAAACGGATCGTCTTGACCGTAAAATCGAAGTGTGTTCACACTGGTCAATCCATATTCATCTTTCCAAGTCCTAAGACTGCTTCTCCACCTGTCTGTATCGGTTCGCGGATCGTACCAAGTACAGTGGAATATATAAAAGGGTTCTGATCGTCCGGGATAGTGGATGCCGAGTATACAATTTAAGTACCCATAGTAAATCACACCGTCCGATCCTACCGTCGCAATACCACTATTCTGAGTGATTCTAGATGTTTCTATGTCCTTAATTTCGAATTTGTATCCAAGGACACCAAATCCTTTGTAATGTGCAACCTCCATACTAGGAAATTGAGCTAAACATCTTGAATCACTCTCAAATGATGCAGACAAGTTCGGATCGTGGATCTAACAAAACAAATTTTACGATAAATACATAACGATACAAGTTTAGATTAAAACTGATAGCAATAAAATGTAATTCGAATAACTTACATGCTCTGTGACCCAATCACAAAAATTATCCTGATGGTATTTTTCCAAACGCTCTTCGTTCCAATCAGGATACCCCTCACGTACCTCGTTAAAATGAGTTCTGTTTTCGACAAATAATTGTGACATTAATATTATGTCATTTCATACACACACAAACACAGATATAACAATTAATCCAAAAGAACTTACTCTCTAATTTGTTCAAGACATTCGCAATTAAGCAAGATAAACCGGTATATCTTGTTGATAAACATAGTGTCTACCCTCTTATACTCGGCTTTACCATATGGCCCGTCTTGAATTCTTCGAGGTCGGTTAAGCCTTGTCTCAATGTTCTCGTCCAGATAGCGGGAACAAAATGTGGTTGCTTCATCAAGAAGATAACCTTGCATGATAGAACCCTCTGGTCGATTTTTATTGCGTATATACTTCTTAAGAGTGTAAAGGTACCTAATGAGAATATATTGAATAAATAAACACGGGCATACATGACAAAAATAAATTTATAAATTGCGCGAAACGAAAAATTACACGTACCTCTCGACGGGATACATCCATCGATATTGTACCGGTCCGGCTAACTTCGCCTCAGTTGCAAGATGAACCGTCAAGTGTATTATGATATCGAAGAATGACGGTGGGAAAATACGCTCAAACTTGCAAAGTATCAACGCAATAGAATTTTCTAGTTTATCCAGCGTCGCAACCTCCAGCGTTTTAGCACACAACTCCCTGAAAAAACAACATAGGTCGTTGATTACTAGACCAACCGAGTCGGGGAGAGAAGTCCTGAGGGCTAATGGAAGAAGGTGCTCCACGATAACATGGTGGTCATGACTTTTCAGCCCATCGATCTTGCCCTTCACAATTTTTATTTTCTTGCTGAATGATCCTGAGAAACCTGTGGGGACTTTCAAATCATGCAACACCTGCAGGAATCTTTTCTTCTCCGGTTGTGACATATGATAAGCGGCATTGGGAAGTACAAACTTGCCCGGTTTACCCGCTACCGGTTTAGGGTGCAGTTCACTTCTTATTCCCTACTCTTGTAGATCCATCCGGGCATTCATGTTGTCTTTCGATTTCCCGTCTTTACACAGAAGCAAGTTAAGTATGTGCTTTGATACTCCCTTTTCTATATGCATGACGTCCAGACAATGACGCACTGAATTTGTAGACCAGTACGGAAGCTCGAAGAAAATGCTTAACTTGTTCCAATATTGTGGTTTGACCTATCTCGTCGGATCCATCCCGAAGGTCACGTTATTGTAACCATCCCATTTAGCAGTCACGTCCTCTCCGGACAATGGGGATGGAGGCCCAAGAAGCTCCTGATGACCATCAAAGTGAACCGTGTCTAACCTGTAGGGGTGGTCTGGAGGCAGAAAACGTCGATGGCCGCAATAACAAACCTTCCTGCTAAAATTCAAAAATTTTGATGTTGTGTGTTTATGGCAATGAGGACATGCTTTGTGACCATGTACGGACCAACCTGAAAGCATTCCATATGCAGGAAAGTCATTAATTGTCCACATTAAAGCCGCACGCAGTATGAAGGTTGTATTTGTGTTTGAATCATATGTCTCTACACCATCAATAAACAAAGTTTTCAGCTCCTCAATCAGAGGTCGGAGATAGACGTTGATATTGTTCCCCGGTGAGTTTGGTCCGTCGATAAGAAGAGGCATCATAAAGTATGATTGGTCCATAGCCAACCAAGGCGACAGATTATAAATTATCATTACAACGGGCCATGTACTGTGACTTCCAGCCATATAGTTGAATGGGCAGAAGCCATCGGCAGCCAGTCCGAGCCGGACATTGCGGGGATCGCTACTGAATATTGTGTGCCTCCTATCGAAATCCTTCCATGCCGGTGAATCTCTTGGATGGCTCATTTTTCCATTTTCGCTTGGAGGAGCACGATGATGCCAAATCATTGCCTCGGCTGTTTTCTTGCACCTGAATAGCCTCTGTAGCCTCTGTGTTATGGGAAAATATCGTGCTATCTTCACAGGTATATCAGGCTTCTTATCAGAATCTTTCGGCTTATACCTTGCCTCTCCGCATGTTGGACACTCTTTCAAATCTGAATTCTCTTTCCGGTACAACACGCAATTTTTAGGACATGCTTGAATCTTCTCGCACTTTAGACCCAAATCAGACATCATTTTCTGGGCTTCGTACCAGCTTTCGGGCACATTATTTCCCGGAGGCATAGAATCTTTCAAGAACGAAAGAAGCATTGTGAATGACTTGTTGCTCCATCCATTTAGGCACTTAATTTGGAAAAGTTGGACGAACCATGAGAGGGTGGAATACTTCGCATTCTCATAAATTGGTTTCCTAGCATCATTCATGAAATTTTCATATTTATCCGCACGCGGTCCTTGACCGGAAGGAATGTCATCTTCGGTACGAATAGATTCACCTAGGGCAGCCTCTACCATATCCTCCATTTCTTCTGATAGAAATAAATTTCCGTATCCTGCCGTATTACCGAATTCTTCTTCTTCTCCTGCCGCATTATCGTGTTCTCCTTCTTCTACCGCAGTACTGCATTCTTCTCCTTCCCCGTGATATTTCCAAATTGAATAAAGTCTAGTAAACCCATGTTTTACAATATGAAGCTCTGCTAATTCTACCTTCTGCCAGTACTTATTGCCACATCTATCGCACGGACAGAGAATCTTCTCTATTATGATCTTATTATGTGCTCGTGCAAATTCAAGGAAAGCAGCAACCCCTGCGACAAACTTAGGTTGCATACGTTGTTTCCAATCCACATACATCCAGTCCTTAACTCTGACGTACTCATGGGCCATGTTAGACTGAATAACATATAAATTGTAGGTTATGCTGACTATATTGAGAAATATAAGAACGGGATAGTTACTGACAAAGGAGAAAATCCATGTATATGCTTTGTGTGTGCGTTTGTCGTTGAAAAGAATAAATTATCGCACGTTATGTTGACCGATAGACGGGGACTAAGTGGCGCTTTTAATTAGTTTCATATATGGGTATCGATGGGAATATGAAGGTTTCATATTATCATATATTGGTTTTAACCCGAACATCTCGAGTCGCTCTCTGATTATGCGTTTGTATGTATGTGTTCCGGCTGTCGGGGGTAGGCTTCTATCCCATTAAGAATGTATAGAGCGAACGCCCATCACTTGTGCTTTCAACCGTTTCAAGTAAATTTCGGCAGCACCTCCCCGCTGTTCTCCGAGTACACTGTAATAGAATAGATAATCATTTCAAAGCTGTGAAACAACGTTGAAATGAACATCTAATCTATCTTTGTACACGGAGAACCAGCGGAAAGGTACCGACGAAATATCTCGAAACGGATGAAAACACAAGTGAATGAAGGCGTTTGCTTTATACATTCTTAATTTGTCCACACGGGACAAATCTATGGGTTACCATACGATTGAATTTTCTCGTCGCGCAGACTATACGACGGTTGTTAGTATCGAGCTATACTGTCCGATATTTAACAACCTTCGTATAGTTCTAGGTCACGACGAGCATCGCACGTATGTTAACCGATAGACGGGGACTAAGTGGCGCTTTTAGTTTCATATACGGGTATCGATGGGAATATGAAGGTTTCATATCATCATCGAGTATCATATATTGGTTTTAACCCGAACATCTCGAGTCGCTCTCTAATTATGCGTTTGTATGTATGTGTTCCGGCTGTCGAGGGTAGGCTTCTATCCCATTAAGAATGTATAGAGCGAACGCCCATCACTTGTGCTTTCAACCGTTTCGAGTAAATTTCGGCAGCACCTCCCCGCTGTTCTCCGAGTACACTGTAATAGAATAGATAATCATTTCAAATCTGTGAAACAACGTTGAAATGAACATCTAATCTATCTTTGTACACGGAGAACCAGCGGAAAGGTACCGACGAAATATCTCGAAACGGATGAAAACACAAGTGAATGAAGGCGTTTGCTTTATACATTCTTAACTTGTCCACACGGGACAAATCTATGGGTTACCATATGATTGAATTTTCTCGTCGCGTAGACTATACGACGGTTGTTAGTATCGAGCTATACTGTCCGATATTTAACAACCTTCGTATAGTTCTAGGTCACGACGAGCATCGCACGTATGTTAACCGATAGACGGGGACTAAGTGGCGCTTTTAGTTTCATATACGGGTATCGATGGGAATATGAAGGTTTCATATCATCATCGAGTATCATATATTGGTTTTAACTTGAACATTTAACGTGAATAAGTTTTACGTTTACGTTTCGTTATTAAGAGTTCGAAATTTCATGTTTAGGGTAAATTTTTCTTGCGTTTGTGGTAAAGTTGTACGTTTATGTTGTCATCGAGTATCCTATTGTAATGAACTAGTGTATCCTACTAAATAAATTAGTGCACCATAAACCTAAATAACCCAAATTAACCTAATTAACCACAATTAACCATAATTGTTACCCTAACACAAATTATCACTAATTAACCCAATTTACCCAAATTAACCTAATTAACCCTAATCAACCCAAACTTAACCAAATTTACCCAAATTAACCAAATTAAGCCTAATCAACACCCTAACCTTTTCAAATTATCACTAATTAACCCAAATTAACCCTACACTGCAATTAACCCAAATTAACCATAGCCTCTAACCCTAAACATGACCCTAACCCTAACACTAACCCTAACCCTAAATACCATAACCCTAACCCTAACCCTTAACCCTAACCACAACCCGGCCAACACCAATCCCAACCCCAACCGAACCCTAATCCCAACCCCAACCCCAACCGGCCCCAACCAAACCCTTACCCTAACCCCAACCCCAACCCCAACCCCAATCGAACCCTAACCCTAACCACAACCCGGCCAACACCAATCCCAACCCCAACCGAACCCTAATCCCAACCCCAACCCCAACCGGCCCCAACCAAACCCTTACCCTAACCCCAACCCCAACCCCAATCGAACCCTAACCCTAACTGACCCGATGCCACCCCTACCCGAACCCAGATCCCTGAACCCTACCCGTAACATCATCAAAAGAGGGAAATAAAAGTATTAAATTAGAAGTAAAAATTGGAAATTTACTAACCGCGGTGGAGGAGACGACGGAGGAGGCCAGTAGTCGACGATGCGATCGGCGACGAGTCAAGCACGGTTGCGACGTGGAAGTCGACGAGTCAAGCACGGTTGCGGTGGCGAGGTCAGGATGAGGACGTCGATGGCCGACGAGATCGGGATCGAGACGCGGGAAGAATAAGAGAGAAGAAAAATTTGGGAACGGTGAGGGATTTTCTGTGCCTTTTTTTTTTATTATTAACCCGTATACATGCCCCTACGTACTTAGCCGTAGGTTCTTTGTTTGCGCCACCGTAGGGCCAAACAACAAATTATGATTAAATATTTTTAAATTAAAATATAGAAAACCGTAGGGACAACAGTGGGCACCTACGGATTAATCCGTAGGGGCAATAAAACGTTGCCCCTACGGATTCCTTTATCCGTAGGGGCAACCCCTATTTGTAGTAGTGCTTGATCCATTTCCTCCATCATTTTCTCTTCCCTCTTCATCTCGCTCAAATCCACATCCCTCCATCTTCTACCCTCTTGATCCACCCCAAAAACCTTGCTAAAACCCTATACCCTTTCAAAAAAAATGATCACCTCCTCACCCTCATCGCTATGAATCAAGAAAAGTCGGATTTTGACCACTTTGGGACTTCTAGGGTTTTGTTTGGGAGTGACCATGAGGTATATCTCTTTTCATTTAGAGTAGTTGTGATTTCCCAGCTTTTGTTTAAGTTTAGAGGTCGTTTAATGATGGATGTGTGAACTTTGAAATCCCAAGAGAAGGGTTTGGGAAATTGGTGATGTTTTGTGGCTGTCAATGAGACTTGTGAGGTGATGCTTGACCTGGACCAAAGCCTAGAAACCAAAATATGGATTTAGGAATTTAGTTCATGTCGGTTTGTGAGAAATTTGGGTGTGCAGGGAAATCTGGAGCAAACCGGGGGATTTTTTAGAGTAGCAAACAACTCTAGGGGCCAAATTAGGGTATTATGAGGCCACCTTGACGAGACGGACCCAAACTGAGCAGGGGGACCAGAGGAGGCCAGTTTTTTTGATGATGTGGCCGGCCACATGGTGACATGGGGTGTCGGGGTTGGTCCAGTAGCTCATATACATCATATACAACACCCCAGACTTGTTTGTACAACTCTTTCTGTCCTGAATCAAAATCTGGAGCACTTTAGTGTGGTTTTTGGCTATATTTCCGTATTTTGAAATGTTTAGTTTTGATATTTGTATTTTTATTTGGTTGTCGCATGTTTGTACATCGACAACAAGGGTTGTTTGGTTGATTTTGCATACGTGGGTTATAGGTTCTAACCTATAGGCGATCCGTGTGTCGTTTTGGATTTCAGAACATGATTTTTATAGCGTTGCCATATGTGTTGTTATTGTAGGTACCTTCGCGTGGATTCCGATGTGACGGAGCATGGCGTCATCGATTTCGGCAAACAAGAACCAAGGTGAGTGGATCTATATCCACGGGGGAAGTCGGGTGGATGGCGTATAGCACCCCCGCAAAGTTTTGATGGAAGACTGATTTATAGAATATGGTTAAGGAAACCTAGATTAGGAAACTAGGGTTAGAATGTAGATATCTATGAAATCATATTAAAAACTAGAGGATAGTTAAGTGTGACATGTTACGACTATCATAGGATGACGTTTGGCGATATTGCCTTTTAGGGTACTGTAAGACTAGATAGTCGATGTAGATGTGTCATCCGAACCATACCTTTTTCTAAACCGAAGAATCGTATGTATCTTTTAAATATATACCTTGAAGGATGTTACGGATTTTCAAATGATATCTTTTTCTTAAAAACACCGTAACCCCTATTTTCAAAACTACGATTCACTTCTTTTAAAAATCTGATTGTATGGTTCGGATGTGTATGCTAGATTAGATACCTATACTTATAGTATAGATAGAATGTTTAGGTAAACTCGACTTGTTATGAGATATAAATGCGATGAAAGAATATATGATGATATGATGATACGTAGTATACGGATGCGAGTCGATCGAGATGATTTATACCCTGCCGGTCCCCTGATATGAGATTATTGCAGATATGAACCGGGACATAGGTACATAGATATATATATATATATATACAGATGTAAGTCCATATTGCGACCCCCGGTTCTTACGGGGAGGCGGAAACGGTATAAAAAAACGAATTTTTATCGCAAGAGGCAACATGGACTAAACTATGGTCGGGATCGTTGTCTAAACTAAAACTAGCAAACTATGCTAAAGAGAGTTAGCTACTCGGATGAATATGGTTATACCTAGACTTGAACTCCTTCGTCTTCAAACTTTGTAGAGGTTGATGGTTCTCCTTTGTCGCCTTCTTCCGTCGAAGATGGATCCACCTCGAAGGCTCGACCTTTGGGCTCTTTCTCGTACTTGGAGTGAACTAGAATCGCCGGCTTGCTAAACCCTTGATCCTAGAGTGAGTAGAGAGTGTCTAAGGGTTGCTTTTGTTTTTCAAGAGAAGGATTCTCAACTCATGAGAAGGTTTCTCTTGACTAGAGGAAGAAGAAGATGAAGTGAAGAGAGAGAGAGTGAATATGATAGAATGAGCTCTCATTTTCTTTCTTGCAACCATAATGCAAAAAGAAAATGAATTATCAAATAATAATAATCAAAATGAAAAGGTTGATGGAAAGTTTTAGAATGACTAATATCATTACAAGCATTAAATGAAAATGCAAGAATCAAGAGCATCTTTCTCTTGTAATGATAATGGTCAAATGTTCAACCATGGTCAACAAGTCAACCATGGTCAACAAGTCAACAAAAACTAACCATGACACAATTTCATTTTATTATATATTATTAAATGATATAATATAAATCCATTAGGGTTTGGAAAAATACAACTGTCAACTGTGCATACGCACCCGTTCCGAAACCCTAATGAAAAATCATCTTGCTCCTCCTCAAAAAAGAATTGTGCATACACACCTGCATTCTTGTTCCGAGGAACATGAATACTGAGAGATAAAAACAACCCCAAATACTATACCAGTATCCGGCTCAAACCAGAGCCCGCTGGTAAAATCCGTCCGGACTCCAAACGTGCACAAGTGCGCGGATGAGAACGAACCCTGTCGCAAAACCATGCGACCTCTACTCTGTTTTGCCCAGAGGCGAATACCCTCTGTGTGGGACTCTAAAGACTCGACACTACGCTGGCAGTGGGTTTAACCACAGACCGCAAGCGGCACTAGCTGTGCGTAACGGTCCCCAGGTAGATGTCGACAAGAAGGCTGACGAGGTGAAACCCCATCTGAACTCCTACTGAGTCTGAATGTGACAGTCTCCGTACAGTCCGGTCTGTTCGTCTGATACATCGCATGGCGGGCCTAGGGGGCGGTAAACGTCAGTCCCCCAATAGCGGTACAAGTCGTGTCGGAGTGAAGCCCAAAACACCCTGAGATAACACTGGAAACCTACCAGTATATCTCGTTTGCCCTGGCCAGGGACTACTCGTGTAATGGCTCTCCTAGACACAGCGCGATGTCAACCCCCAATACCGGGAGAGACGAATCCTGTCTAACCGTCACTGCCTCCAAGTGCTTCGGGACTGCACCCAACCACCACCTGTTTGCACGACTCCTTTGAGCCGTGGTAGGGTAGTGATCAAAGTGCAGTGGGAACACACTTGAGGCGAAGTGCCAGTGTCAAGTCAGCGGACTAAGCTGTACTCATGTCACCTGGGAACTGATAACTGACGATAGGTATAATACCAACTAGTCAGTTCCCGACGAGTCCTGTCCAGTGTACTCGTAACCCAACGAGCACCCGTATACTATCTCCAGTACGACGTACTGATGGCTGTGGGACAGACCATCTCCCACACTGGGATGAGAAGCGCATACGCTAGTCTACTCCGGAGTATCGATGCCCTGTCTCGATAGTCCTGCGACTAGGGACCTGTATAAGGATGTGCTTATAGATTACCCAGCCCCCACTAGTGTGACTGCCATCACAACGCTGGTAATCAAGCAAAGATCCTAAGGGCTCCACTAATGCGTATAAGTGATATACTGAAATAAACACAAGTACACATTGAAGTAGAAACAAACCAAGTAGCATACTACTATTTTGAGCAAGATTGTATATACAAGGTGAATATCCCAAGCATCCATTAAGTAATATACAAACTAGTATGACAGTAATGGCCTCTAGGGCATATACACTAACAATCTCCCACTTGCACTAAGGCCATGTACTGGCGTATCGAAGACCTATCATCTCGATCAGCCGCTCGAACTGAGTCTGGGGCAAGGCCTTGGTGAATGGATCTGCAGTGTTGTCTTCTGAAGCGACTCTCCGAACCTCGATCTCCTTGCGATCCACGATCTCCCTGATCAGGTGATACCGCCTCAAGATGTGCCTGGATCTCTGATGGGACCTGGGTTCCTTCGCTAAAGCTATAGCCCCGTTGTTGTCGCAATACAGAGGTATTGGGTCAACAATGGACGGAACCACCTGAAGTTCTTTCAAGAACTTCCTTATCCAGACAGCTTCTTTTGCGGCATCAGATGCAGCGATGTATTCCGCTTCCATCGTCGAGTCTGCAACGGTTTCCTGTTTGGAACTCTTCCAACACACCGCCCCTCCATTGAGGGTAAAGACAAAACCCGACATGGACTTGGAATCATCCTTGTCACTCTGGAAGCTGGAGTCAGCAAAGGCCTCGATCTGGAGGTCTTTTCCGCCGTACACCAAGAAAATCTCCTTAGTCCTTCTCAGGTACTTGAGAATGTTCTTTACCGCTATCCAGTGTTTCTCCCCAGGGTTTGACTGATACCGGCTTACCACACTCAGTGCATAAGCTACATCCGGTCTGGTACACAACATCGCATACATTATAGAGCCTACCGCAGATGCGTAGGGTATAATAGACATGCGATCCCTCTCCAAATCAGTCTTGGGAGACATCTCTTTAGAGAGGGTGATCCCGTGACAAGCCGGTAGGTTACCGCGCTTGGAATCTTCCATAGCGAATCTTTTCACTATGGTGTCGATGTACCTGGACTGAGAAAGTCCCAATATCCTCTTAGATCTATCACGATGGATCCGGATCCCCAGGATGTATGAGGCATCACCCAGGTCTTTCATGGAGAACCTTTGTGACAAGAACCCCTTGACAGATTGTAGCATAGGAATGTCATTTCCTATTAAGAGAATGTCATCCACGTATAAAACGAGGAATACTACAGTTCTCGCTACAAATCTACTATAGATGCATGGTTCATCTGGATTTTTGATAAAGCCAAATTCCTTGACCGTCTCATCAAAACAGATGTTCCAACTCCGCGATGCCTGCTTTAGTCCATAGATGGACTTAAGCAACTTGCACACCTTTTCGCTGCTCCCACTCTGATTGAAACCCTCTGGCTGGTCCATATAGATACACTCCTCTAAATTTCCATTTACAAAAGCTGTCTTTACGTCCATTTGCCAGATCTCATAATCGTGGAAGGCAGCAATGGCAAGAAGGATCCGAATGGATTTCAGCATGGCTACTGGAGAAAAGGTTTCGTCGTAGTCCAAGCCAGGTCTTTGACGAAAACCCTTTGCTACCAGCCTAGCTTTATAGGTCTCAACCTGTCCATCTACACCAATCTTCCTTTTGAAGATCCACTTGCATCCTACGGGTTTTACCCCGTCTGGAGCAATGTCCAACGTCCATACCTTGTTGGTGTACATGGACTCCATTTCGGTCCGCATTGCATCCAGCCATTTCACTGAGTCAACGCTCTGAACGGCCTGCTGGAAGCTAGTAGGCTCATCATAATCTATGATGCAATCCTCTCTATCCCCGTCTATGAGAAAACCGCAGTATCTCTCGGGCGGATGAGACTGCCTACTACTCCTGCGGAGCGGCGTAGGAATGTCCTGTTCTGTTGAACCCTCTGGTTCCACTAAGCTTTCAGTAACAGTCTGTGGTTCTGGAATTTCTTCCAGTTCTACTGCGCTCCCACTTATTTCTTTTTCTATGAACTGGTGTTCTAGAAAGTGGGCATGACGAGAAACAAGAACTTTTTGTTCCTCTTCACAGTAGAAGAAATATCCCTTGGAATTCTTTGGATATCCTACAAACTTGCACAGTACTGAGCGTGCCTCGAGCTTGTCCGCATGCTGCTTTTTGACAAAAGCTGGACTTCCCCATATCTTAATGTGATTAAGATGGGGTCTCTTCCCACACCACATCTCAAATGGCGTAGTAGGCACAGTCTTAGTGGGAACTCGGTTCAAAAGGTATGCGGCTGATTCTAGCGCATACCCCCAGAATGATCGCGGTAACTCAGCGTTACTCATCATGGACCTCACCATATCCAATAGGGTGCGGTTCCGTCTCTCCGATACACCGTTATGTTGTGGGGTGTAAGGAGGAGTAAGCTGAGAGAGAATTCCGTTCTCTTTTAAATAGTCCAGGAACTCGGCACTTAAGTATTCTCCACCTCGATCCGATCTTAGAATCTTAATACTTTTGCCGGTCTGTTTCTCTACTTCATTCTTATACTCCTGGAATTTTCCAAAGGCCTCGGACTTATGTTTCATTAAGAAGACATAACCGTACCTTGAGAAGTCATCCGTAAAAGTAATGAAGTAAGAATGTCCGCTTCGGGCATGTGTAGACATTGGACCGCACACGTCACTGTGTACGAGTCCCAAGAGCTCGCTCGCTCTTACTCCATGTCCAGTAAACGGAGTCTTTGTCATCTTTCCCTTGAGACAGGATTGACAAGTGGCATACGACTGATATTCGAACGCATTCAAATACCCTTCTGTATGTAACTTCGTCAACCTTCTCTCATTGATGTGACCCAATCTACAATGCCATAAGAAAGTCTGATTTATTTCTGGAGACTTTCTTTTGTGTGTATTCTGGACATTAAAAATCGGTGGTTGGTTTAACACGTATATACCATTACTCAGAGTACCTGACCCAATCAATACTTGATTAAGGTGAATGTTTACAACATTACTTACAAACGCAAATTCATAACCTTCTTTAGAAACTAAAGATACAGAAATGATATTACAAGTTGCGTTGGGTACAAAAAAGCAATTACGCAAAACCAAAACATGTCCATCTGACATTCCCAGGTGATAGTCCCCCACGGCTTTAGCATCCATGCTAGCTCCGTTCGCAACTCTGAGGGTCATGTCACCTGCCTTCAAATCCCTACGGTTTCTCAACGCCTGCAAAGAATTACAGATATGAGATCCTGATCCGGTATCCAATACCCAGGAAGTAGAGTTTATTGAAAGACAGTTTTCAATAACATACACACCTGAAGCTGAAGCTGCAACCTGCTTCAATTCCTGTGTTCTGGCCTTCCAGGCCCAGCAATCATTCTTCCAGTGTCCTTTCTTATGACAAAAGAAGCATTCTTCCTTATCCACAAGCTTCCCCGCTATCTTTGTTGCTTTACCTTTTCCCTTCGTATCCACTTTACCAACACCGCCCCTTGGTTTGGCGGGGGCCTTCTTCTTCTTTCCCTTGGCTTTCGCCTTGGACCTAGAAGAAGATGATCCTCCTACAAACAAAGTGGATGTTTCCCTACCTTTCTGTAGGGTGCCCTCTGCGCTCCTCAGCAGGTTGAGGAGCTCTGAAAGTTCAACCTCCTTTTCTTGTAGGTTGAAGTTCATTATAAACTGGGCGTAAGTGGAAGGAAGGGACTGGAGAACTATATCCGTATATAGCTCACTCTCCAATGTGATCCCTAGGTCAGCGAGCTCCTCAATGTAGCCGATCATCTTTAGCACATGCTCGGCTACTGATGATCCGACGGCCATTCTTGTCGAAAATAACTTTTTCGACGCTTCGTATCTTGCGATACGTGATTGCTCTCCATACAGTTCTTTTGTATGAAGCAATATGGACTCCATGTCCATATTCTCATGCCTCCTCTGATGTTCGTTGTCCATCGAGGCAAGCAGGAGGCACTTGGCCTTCGCGCTATCAATCTCCCAAGTCTTGCGGATTCCTTATCCGCGACGCTGGAAGTTGGACCAGGGACAGGGGGAGCTTTGGTGGTAAGAAGATACCCCAGCTTGTCATAAGTGATTGCTATCTTGACATTCCTGAGCCAATCTTTGTAGTTTGGCCCTGTCAGCTTGTTTTTATCTAGGAGTAACTTAAGTCCAGTCATGTTGATTGGTCGCTGCAATTAGGAGAGAGAAGAAGAAACTCTCAGCATGACGCTCTTGCAAGTTTAGAATGGTTTTTAATTTGTCTAAACAGGATGGCTCCCACTGTTTCTCGAATCCCTCCTCAAACCATAAAGGAAGAATTAGCCGGGATCAATCCCACCGCACAATACTTGCTTAACCGTTCAGCCAGGCCGGTGTCGGTACTTCGAGGGAGGTTTTCCAACGCTTTCGCGAAGTTCCTTAATTAAATAACCTCTTTTCCCTGGGGGCGTAACCCCGCTAACACCTTTCTAGGCACCTACTAGGTTTATAGCATTGATCGTTTAGTGAGAAATTTCCCGAGGAGTAGCATATACTCACAGTAGGATCGGGATCCAAATATCATCGCGTGACGAAACTGAAGGAATCCTACCAGAATCACCACACTCCAAATGGTATGCAAATCTAGCAAGTTTCAGTACTTATGAAACTCCCGATGTGGATTTTTGCCCCATGCTCTTATGACCTTGACTTTGGCCAAAATATCATAAGTCACATGTCAAGTTCTGCCCGTCACTATCCAGGTTAATTTGGATCCATCCGTACATACCCTTGACTTTGGCCAAAATGGCAGCACGACTGTCCCAAACCAACGCATCTATCTATGCTACACATGAACACCCAATAGCTACCAATCACTATGCCTTGACTTTGGCCAAAATACATAGCTTGAATACTATTGCCTATTCATGCGAAGCGACGGAGGGCTACGAATGGTTTTGGCGAAACCGTGAACGTAGTGAACTTGATTTAATCGATGGAACGAGATAGCTTTTAGAAGGAGTGGCTCAAACTCCGCATTTAAAAGTTATTTTTGAAAAGAACCGAGTGGTTTTTCGAAAGTGTTCCAACGACTTTAAACTTGGTTTATTATCTTGCATTAGTTCTTTTAATGCGTGATATTCTTGCATTAGTACTTTTAATGCGTCCCATCATTTAACCCTACCATTGCAGAAAACAACCAAAATATGACGTACGCTTATGCCATTCGCATTCGCCACTGGGCCCCGTCATTACCCGTTAGGTTACTTAACTAACGACAGAGCGGGGGCTGGGCTAGCGCGTTTGTAAAACATAAGCAACGCCTAAATAGTAAGCAATGATAGACATTACAGATCACAGATGAATGCATTGGATATACTAGCAATCCGCAATCCTTTCGAGCCTGAAACGAAAAGCGGATAACACGGTCGCGGTGAATAGCCAAATACCCCACCCAAGACCCCTACGGGTGCGGCAAACTACCCGCCAAGTACTCGGTAGTTTGTGCACCCCTCCATGGGTCTATTCTAGGAGCAAAAACAGTAAAAAGAATTATACAATGACGGCTACAACCCCGACCCGGTTGTGCGGCCAAACAAATAATATTATTACATCAATTTACATTTACAATGAATGAAAGAAAAACAAAAGCTGATCTCACATCCACCCCGGCTATTCACCCGCGACAGTCCAACACATTCATATACACATTCCAGCACATTACAGATCATGTATAAACCCGACTAATCGACTTATAGCGATTAGCCGACGTTCAATACATGCAAGCATCACAGATATAACCATCATAGTCAAAGTGCAGTGAAGTTCGGAAAAAATACGGAATTATAGGACCCCAAAAGGAAATTTCTTTTCTGGAAAATCTGGGCACATATAATATATTTTAAAAATCCCAAAACCAACACACAAACACACTGCACGAAAAACGATGCAGAGAAGACAACAAATCGCGGCGGTTCCGCGGCGGCTAAGAAGGCTCACGCGGCGGAAGGGCGGCAGTTTAGACGAATCACTGTATCGTTTTTCTTGGGTGTTCACACAAAATCCTGAGCCGAATTTACAAGTATAAAGTTTTTCATTTTGACCAGAAAAAATTTCAACAGAAACTCAGGTTTTTGTAAAGTTTGGTTTTTGGATTTTTCCGGTTCCGAACTTCGGTACACTTCACTACCAAGCTAGTTTAAGTTTAGTTAGGCTCTGATACCACTGTAAGTCCATATTGCGACCCCCGGTTCTTACGGGGAGGCGGAAACGGTATAAAAAAACGAATTTTTATCGCAAGAGGCAACATGGACTAAACTATGGTCGGGATCGTTGTCTAAACTAAAACTAGCAAACTATGCTAAAGAGAGTTAGCTACTCGGATGAAGATGGTTATACCTAGACTTGAACTCCTTCGTCTTCAAACTTTGTAGAGGTTGATGGTTCTCCTTTGTCGCCTTCTTCCGTCGAAGATGGATCCACCTCGAAGGCTCGACCTTTGGGCTCTTTCTCGTACTTGGAGTGAACTAGAATCGCCGGCTTGCTAAACCCTTGATCCTAGAGTGAGTAGAGAGTGTCTAAGGGTTGCTTTTGTTTTTCAAGAGAAGGATTCTCAACTCATGAGAAGGTTTCTCTTGACTAGAGGAAGAAGAAGATGAAGTGAAGAGAGAGAGAGTGAATATGATAGAATGAGCTCTCATTTTCTTTCTTGCAACCATAATGCAAAAAGAAAATGAATTATCAAATAATAATAATCAAAATGAAAAGGTTGATGGAAAGTTTTAGAATGACTAATATCATTACAAGCATTAAATGAAAATGCAAGAATCAAGAGCATCTTTCTCTTGTAATGATAATGGTCAAATGTTCAACCATGGTCAACAAGTCAACCATGGTCAACAAGTCAACAAAAACTAACCATGACACAATTTCATTTTATTATATATTATTAAATGATATAATACAAATCCATTAGGGTTTGGAAAAATACAACTGTCAACTGTGCATACGCACCCGTTCCGAAACCCTAATGAAAAATCATCTTGCTCCTCCTCAAAAAAGAACTGTGCATACACACCTGCATTCTTGTTCCGAGGAACATGAATACTGAGAGATAAAAACAACCCCAAATACTATACCAGTATCCGGCTCAAACCAGAGCCCGCTGGTAAAATCCGTCCGGACTCCAAACGTGCACAAGTGCGCGGATGAGAACGAACCCTGTCGCAAAACCATGCGACCTCTACTCTGTTTTGCCCAGAGGCGAATACCCTCTGTGTGGGACTCTAAAGACTCGACACTACGCTGGCAGTGGGTTTAACCACAGACCGCAAGCGGCACTAGCTGTGCGTAACGGTCCCCAGGTAGATGTCGACAAGAAGGCTGACGAGGTGAAACCCCATCTGAACTCCTACTGAGTCTGAATGTGACAGTCTCCGTACAGTCCGGTCTGTTCGTCTGATACATCGCATGGCGGGCCTAGGGGGCGGTAAACGTCAGTCCCCCAATAGCGGTACAAGTCGTGTCGGAGTGAAGCCCAAAACACCCTGAGATAACACTGGAAACCTACCAGTATATCTCGTTTGCCCTGGCCAGGGACTACTCGTGTAATGGCTCTCCTAGACACAGCGCGATGTCAACCCCCAATACCGGGAGAGACGAATCCTGTCTAACCGTCACTGCCTCCAAGTGCTTCGGGACTGCACCCAACCACCACCTGTTTGCACGACTCCTTTGAGCCGTGGTAGGGTAGTGATCAAAGTGCAGTGGGAACACACTTGAGGCGAAGTGCCAGTGTCAAGTCAGCGGACTAAGCTGTACTCATGTCACCTGGGAACTGATAACTGACGATAGGTATAATACCAACTAGTCAGTTCCCGACGAGTCCTGTCCAGTGTACTCGTAACCCAACGAGCACCCGTATACTATCTCCAGTACGACGTACTGATGGCTGTGGGACAGACCATCTCCCACACTGGGATGAGAAGCGCATACGCTAGTCTACTCCGGAGTATCGATGCCCTGTCTCGATAGTCCTGCGACTAGGGACCTGTATAAGGATGTGCTTATAGATTACCCAGCCCCCACTAGTGTGACTGCCATCACAACGCTGGTAATCAAGCAAAGATCCTAAGGGCTCCACTAATGCGTATAAGTGATATACTGAAATAAACACAAGTACACATTGAAGTAGAAACAAACCAAGTAGCATACTACTATTTTGAGCAAGATTGTATATACAAGGTGAATATCCCAAGCATCCATTAAGTAATATACAAACTAGTATGACAGTAATGGCCTCTAGGGCATATACACTAACAATCTCCCACTTGCACTAAGGCCATGCACTAAGGCCATGTACTACTATCGAAGACCTATCGAAGACCTATCATCTCGATCACCCACATTGAAGTAGAAATAAACCAAGTAGCATACTACTATTTTGAGCAAGATTGTATATACAAGGTGAATATCCCAAGCATCCATTAAGTAATATACAAACTAGTATGATACAGTAATGGCCTCTAGGGCATATACACTAACAATAGAATGTTGTGAATCATGGATGATAGGCCATACGTGATTTCAGGCCGTACCCTCATGTGTCGTATAGGAAGATAAGATCCCTATTAGCTTAATGCCGTCGTACGATGATTTTCCGTGCGTGATGAGTTTGACTTGATGATTGATCCTTACCCTTGACTAGAGGTTGCCGTACGATGGATCATACCGTACGCGATGTTGTTAGGCTGGATGTCGATTGATAGATCCCCCGACTCGGTCATATTAGATACGTATACCCGTCTGCATTTGCATATGATTTACCTTGTGCTGCATTCATGATATTATTATTGCATCGCATATACCTGTGATACTACACCTGCACCATTATCGATGATGTGTATGTCACACGTACACAGTTTATAGGCTCATACACTTCATCATCGATAATTGCCATGTCACTACACAGTAGGATTGCTGCATCATGATGTGACTCTTCGCATAACCTGCTTGCGCATTTACATTGATACATTCATACTTGCGGATATACACACACATTTGTATATCCATATTCGTGCACATATACATTGATACATTCATACTTGCGGATATACACATTTGTATATCCATATTCGTGCTCATATACATTGATACATTCATACCAGTGCATACATATATTGATACATTCATACTTGCGGATATACACATTTGTATATCCATATTTGTGCACACATACATTGGTACATCTATACTTGCGCATATACATATTGTACCTACATAGATAACTAGTGTTATTGTAAAATTGGAAACCGCATGTTATATTTTAAAAACTGGAATCATTTTAAAAGAGCGGTTTTCCCTTAATATGTCATATCATTATTCAGCGTTGCATGATACACGATATGCTTACATTTCTATTATATGTCGCACATATCATGCTCTATTATTGTACGCATTGAGATATGTTGTTTTCATGAGATTTCTGGATTTGAGAACCGTGGACATTTTAAAAGAGATTATGTGTTGTTTCAAAAACCCGGTTTCTCTTGATATGATATTTCAGTGCGTCCACCATGTGTTTTCTCGGTTCTGAGAGCGACATGTGAAACCCGATTCGAGGAGGCGGATGAGGCCGATTGCGGGTACATGGTGGACCCGGTATGGTACCCCGGGACAAGAAAGGGATGCTGTGTATACAGACGGTGAGCTTGGCAGAGGGATTACTACCTACCGGTGATAGTATTTGGGCTCGACGGATATCCGGAGAATACCGACCGGAGTCGAGAGATGATAGGGGCCAATCCTGACTGACGGAGCCCGATATATGAGCATTTACGTGCCGATGTTGGGCACGGTTTTCATGATGTTTTCGAGTGTCGATGCTAGGCACTCAAGTTCCATGATTTGATGTGTCGGGAGGGACACCGTTGATATATATATACTCATACTTTCATGTACACTCCTTTATGATATTTACGTGCATACAGACATTGATTATATGGGTGGACGAGATCCAAATGCATACATACCTCGATTATGGTTGGACGAGATCTATATTCATGCATTGATTATTACTGTTGGATGTTATCCGCACGCATATGTAAGTGCACGGCGGCGCCCCGGCCTCCATCCCGAGGCAAAATGCGGAAGCGATGGTTAACTTTAATTTTCTTGAACCGGCACCACCGCGCACTAAAACCCGGATCGAACCATTAACTAGCCCTAGCTAACTACAAGATGGGGAAGAGAGATATACCGACTGATCCGTGTCCTCCGGTCTTCTCGTCGTCGTCCCGATCTCCCGCGGAAGCTCCGGTCTCCACCTCGTCGCCGGAAGGGCACCACGTCGCCGGCTTCTTTTACAGGCTCCCACCTCTATACCGAGGCAACTCGGGCATGAAGCTGGCGAGTCGACGTGCCCAAGATTTGCTGTAGAATACGTGTAGTGCTCATGTCTCACTTTGGGGTTTGTGGAATTGCCATTGGTGGAGGAAATGATATAAGCTTTTGGAGATGGTGTTGTGGGATTTTTCCAAAACCAAAAGAGAGCAAAATCCCACATATCAAATTTTGGACAGCCTTCATCAAGCTTGGCCGGCCATGGCTTTGGGAGGAGATAGATAATGAGAGTGAGTGAGAGAGGGAGTGTAACAAAGAGGTAGCCACAAAATAATCCAAGAGAGAGCGAGAAAAGGCTATCATGCTCAAGCATGATAACAAGCTAAAACCAACACTCCACCACAACCATCATGATGTCCAAAGTCAAGCAATCATGAAAACCATCATGAAGCAAAAAGTCAAGTCAATGGATGGTCCACCATCATGATACAATAAAATGTAAAGAACACCCTCCACAAATGCTTATTTGCACAATTGCAAATAAGCCCTCCTCCACCAATCTTCGGCCAATGAACGATACAAAGGAAATTGGCCGAAACGGAAAGCAAACTGGCAACTCCAGAAAACTGGTCCCGTAATAAATTACAAGAAAACCCCGATACTGTGTATACACCCGCATTTGTATTCCGACCGAAATACAAATACAATGAGACAAAATATACACTGTACTATACTAGGATCTGGCTTAAACCAAAGCCGGCTAGTAATATTCGTCCGATCCTGATCCGTGCAATACCGCACGTATCTGATCGAACCCTGTCATATATCCATACGGCCTCTAGTACTAACCGTCCGATCCTGATCCGTGCAATACCGCACGTATCTGATCGGACCTTGCCATATCTCCATACGGCCTCTACAGCTTTTCGCCCTAAAACTTGAGCAACTGAATGTGGGGGACTCTAAAGACTCGTCAACACCTTTGTTGTGGATTTAACCACTAGCACGTCAGAGGTATAAGCCAATACGTAACGGGCCACCAGGTATTGACCAAAAGGGATGTCGATGAGCGAACTCATCCTGACACCCTACTGAGCCTGTCAGTGACAATATCCGTACAGTCCGGTCCGTTCGTCTATGAGCATCGCATGGCGGACCTAGGGGGTTGGTAAAGTCAGACCCCCAAAAGCGGTACAAGTCGTGTCGGAGTGTAGCCCAGAACACCCTGAGATACTACTGGAATACCTACCAATAAATCTCCTGCCTCGGCCGAGGGCTTCATGTAATGGCTCTCCTAGACACAGCGCGACCTCACCCCCAATACCGGGAGAGACGAACCCCTGAAGATCCGCTCACTGCCTCCATGTGGCTCGGGACTGTACCCAACTAAAACCTGTTTGCACGTCTCCTTTGAGTGTGGTAGGGTAGTAATCAAAGTACAGTGGGAACTCACACGAGACAAATGACGATCCTCAGGTCGATGAACTAACCTGTACACATGTCACCAGGGAACTGCCATCTGACGTCGGGTATAAGACCAACTAGCATGTTCCCGGCGAGTCATGTCCGGTGTACTCATAACCCAATGAGCACCTGTATACATCTTAGGTGAACCAACTGACACCAGTGGCTTGTGAGACCGGCCACCGCCCCTCGTCGGGGTCTCGACTGTATACACTAGTCTACTCTGGAGTATCGATGCCCTGTCTCGAAACTCCTACAACTAGGGACCTTTTAAGGATGTGCTTATAGACCCCAGCTCCCACTTATATGATCGCCCTCATACTGCTGGTGGTCAAGCAAGAATCCTAGAGGCTCTATCAACGTGTAATAGCGACATGTCAGGTCACTTAAAGCAGTACATGATGATAAAGATAAACCAGATAGCATACTATCATCTCGAGTAAGACTGTCCTACCGGGATAGGTCCTCCCTCAATCATTGCAATCACGTGCCTGTGATCCAATAATTGACTCTGAGGGCACTATCTCCAACAATCTCCCACTTGCACTCAAGGCTAATTATTGCGATGTCGCATACTCACAGCCCGTGTGATACCGAACACCCAACTCCTCTACTAGTCAGTCTCACAAAGCTCGTTTGCGAAACTATTGCGTTCGAAGAATAGCCTCAGTGAGTGGATCCGCTTTGATGTTTCTTTCTATGTCTCTCTATATCTCATGTTCGCGGAGAAAACCATCTCCCGAAATGAGCAATACCTGTCTTAAAATGTGTCTGGATTTCTGATGGGACCCAGCTCATAAATGAACTCCAAATCCAAACTTCTTAGACTGTATCGTCAACCGAACTTAATCAGTATCCAGCGCCATGCCTCCCTCAGTATTGCCTTGGACCACTTGTCCAAAATACTGCCCCTCGTCAGAAGGAGAACTATAACTCTGACAACCTCCCTGTCGTCCATGTCACCTTGGAATCCTGGAATGATAACTGTCTCCCGAATGAGGCTGTCGTTATCATATCCCTAGAACATCCACTTATGTTCTAAAACTGCTTCCGACTGTTTCTCAAGGATTGGATCAATGTCAACTTATTGCATCTAGTGCAAGAACAACATCTGGTGTGGTACTTGACATCTCATGATTGACTCAATTGCCTGAGCAAGTGATCAGCCAATCACGCACATCCTCTCCCCTTTAGTCTGTAAGACACCTTTAGAGAGGGTGACTCCATTACCTGCAGGTACACTACCGTGCCTGGAGTCGTCCATTCTAAATAATCTTAGAATGCTGTCTAAGTACCCTGATTGGGAAACCACCCAAATCTAGATCTAAAACAATAGATCTAGTAACCAGTATGTCTAATATAATATCCAAGTCCCATGTGGAGAAACCACTGTGTGACGACCAAAGCATAACCGATCATAGTATAGGAATATCACATCCTACTCTGTGTATGTCATCCAAATACCATGACATCACACCCTACTACCTTCTCAACAGATCCATCCCCTATTCTGATGAAGTCAAACCTATGACTGTCACATCAGAAATTGATGATCTATCTCCGCTATATCTGCTTTAGTCTATAAATAGACATAAGCCACATGTCCACCAATGCTTCCGCTGCTCCCACTGACTACGACAACCCTCTGGCAGAGTCATATAAACGTACACTTCTAAAGCAAGTTTAGAACGACGCTATACTCATCCTCCTGCCAGGTCTCACAGTCTGGAACAACAGCAATGGCAAGTGTGGGTAAACAAGAACCTCCCTGCCACCGTCCTTGAGCATACCGAAGTACCTCTCGGGTGCCTGAGGTTACCCACTGTATCTGCGGAGTGGCCAATGGAATGTCAAACCAGATTGAATCTTTAGGTTCTTATCAAATTTTTTTGTAATCGTTTGTGGTTCTGGAATCACTTCCAGTTCTACCATACTCCCACTACTGTTTTCTGAAAAAATCCATTTTTATTAAAACTGTGGCGAGTCAAGAACAATATCACTATTGATCTTCCAGATGGTAGAAATTCAATCCTCGTCATAGCCTGGGTCAACCCACAAACAGTCATTACAGAAACGTGCATTGAGTTGTCCAGTGTCTGGTTTTAATCATAAACCGGACAACTCCCCGTACCTTAACAACGTTAAGATATGAACTGTTCTATATCCAATATAGAACCAGAGGCACTGATTTAATTGAACCAGATTCAAATCATGCAGCTATCTCCAGTGCATGTCAACTAAATGGAGAGAGGCCAATCAGCGTTACTCAACTTAGGAATGCTTCCAATTATGAGTAACCTGAAAGAGAAGCAAGTTCTCTTAAATCATTACTATCAACTGAATACCATACTCAAGTATCTACATCTTCGATCAACTTGAAGAATCCCGATACTTGCAACACTTGGTTCTCTACTTTATTCAAATACCTATAACTTCTCAAAATTCGGACCCTGTGTTTCCACGAAACACCTGTCTAAAAACTAGAGAAGTCATAAGTAAACCGAATATAGTACGAGAACCAACCCCTCTGTCCTGATGGACCCTGGACAACATACAATACTCTTTATAAGTCCCTTGAGTCTGATAACTCATTCACTGTGTGTCGTAGGTTGAAAACTGTACTTATGGTTAAGAAGAATTACACCGCTGTTTAATGCTCCTTACCTAACCATCCACTGATATAGGTAAATGTCATAGACATAATTTCAAAAAGGTATATCTCACTCTATGAAAATAGACGTACAGATATATCGATTTGAAATTGGTGCATAACAGCGGATATTCAAAACCAAATATTTGCCGACCGGCAAATAGCCCAGATGATTTCCTCAAATATCACCGATTACAACGAATCCCGATATAATGAGGATGATCACCTAATTCCCAATAACTCACTCCCACTCATCATCTGTAAAGCCATACAGATGTGAGAATCAAACCTGGTAAATACATACCCTGGAGCAAGTATCTAATCGGGAAATCAGTTTTCCTTTAACAGTACACAGTGAAACTGAAACATTGAAATGTTTCGATGGGGTATCCCGGTATTCCTAGTAATGGCTCTTCCAGATTCACGACTGTGTATAATTCTTTTCCACCTCTCCAAATCCCTTTATATGTCTTTAATCATTACCTTCTGCACACCCCTTAGGCCAAATGGTTTTCTTCCTTCCCTACCGTTCGGCACCAGCCTATGGTTTAGAAGAAGACTATCCAATAAGCATAATGGGTGTACTTTCCTAATCCTAGGAGCACTCGCAATGCAAGAGAAGGTGAAGATAAAAGACAACCGAATAAACCTTATTCCTATTTCTCCTGAACCAGAATCCATCCCCGAACTGGAACAAGTTCCTTTCGAGTTCGTATATAACCATACGATGGAGTATCCAATAAACTGTGGATCTTCATAGTGATACGGAGTGTCCTGGAGAAATACAAAGGTGAAGTGGGAGTGGTAATGAAATACCTGGTTTGGTCGTGAATATTAGTCGCAGTTTACTTTGCCCTCTTACTAATCCCTTTCTTTGTCTTAACTTAATACCTTCTGTACACCATCGCTAGGCTAATTGGTTTTCTTCATTCCCTACCGGTCGGTACCTGCCTATGGTTTGGAAGAAGACTATCCAATTTGCGTAATAGGTGTACTATCTCCTAAACCAAGGAGTACTCACAACTTGAGATAAGGTAAAAGGAAAAGACAACTGAATAGTCCTATCCGTTTCCTCCAAAACCTGAAACCATCCTCGAATAAATTCTTTCGAGTTCGTATCGAACCATACGATGGTTTTGTCCAATGGAAGTGGACGTTCATAGTAATACGGGGTGTCCTGGAGAAAAGGGTAAAAGTACGAGTGGCAATGAGGTCTGCAACTCTGACAATCCAAAAGCCAGTGTTTAGAAGGTTAGGTTAATTTTGGTCACTGAGTCATAGTCTTAGGGTCGGGTCAATGGTCGCTGCCAAAGAGAGAGAGAAAAGAAACACTCAGCGTGCACTCTAACCAAGATCAGAATGGTTACCAATTTATCTAATCTGGAAACCTCCCACTGTACCGTCAAATTCTCCTCCAAACCTGAAAGAAGAATTAGTCGGGATCACCCGAGGAGTAAACCAACTCATCAGTGGGAATCGGGATCCAACTATCATCGCATGATAACGTGACGGAATCCGCTCACGCTATCACACTCCAGATGGTATGCGCATATCTGGCAAGTTTCAGTTCTTTTGAAACTCCCGATATGATTTTTACCCCATGCTCTTATGACCTTGACTTTGGCCAACAAATCATAAGTCACATGTCAAGTTCTACCTGTCATTCTCCAGGTTGATTTGAATCCACCCGTACCTACCCTTGACTTTGGCCAACAAGGCAGTACGACTGTTCCAAACCAACGCATCTATCTATGCTGCATATGAATAACCAACAGCTACCAAACACTGTGTCTTGACTTTGGCCAACAAACACAGCTTGAATACTATTGACTACCCATATGAAACGACGGAGGCTACGAATGGTTTCTGGCGAAAACCTTTAACGTAATGAACTTGATATCATTGAAGGAACGGATAGCTTTTAAAAATATAGTGACGAAAACCTTTGCTAAAGAGGTCACTCCCGGTGAAGGGATCTCGGCTCTTTCCCGGTAGAATGAGGTGCAGGATATTCCAACTGAATACCACGGTGCAAAGCAAAAGTAATAGGCTATAGTGAAGTTATTGCCCTGACGCAAACTTTTTGTCCAAGGGGTCACTCCCGGTGAAGGGATCTCGGCCCTTGCCTCGTCGACTGAGGAGCAGGATATTCCAACTGAATACCACGATGCAAAACAAAAGTGAACGTCCTTGCAATAACAGCTTTTTGAAAAGTGTTCCAACAACATCAGATTAGGTTTGTTTTTAACTTGCATTGATCCGAATCAACGCAGTCCCATCAATTGATCACACCACAAAGAACGAAAATAATATGACGTACGTATATGCCATCCGCATTCGCCACTGGGTCCCGTCATTACCCGTTAGGTTAGCTAACTAACGACAGAGCGGGGACTGGACTAGCGCGGATGCAAAACATATACAACATCTACTAATATATATACCAATATATTATATTTCGCTCAAGGCGTGATAAAATGCAACATCGCAGAAATGTATAGCATCACAGAACAATACAGATATCTGGGATCCCCGGGTTTCACAGAGCCACTACTGAAACCCGACGTTCCCCTGGTCGTGTGGATAGCCTGTGCAATGAAATCCTAGACCCCTACGGGCGCGGCAAGTTACCCGCCAAAACCTGAAGCGAGGCAGCCCCCTTCAGCAACGTGAATGGACCACCCAGCACTTCACGGAATCCGGTAACTTGGGCACCCCTCCTGGGTCAACCTGTACCCCCTACGAGTGCGGCGAATAGCCCGCCAATTCTAGAGTAAAGCCCCCTCCGTCTCAATGCCATGAGATGCGGGCTTGTTGCCCTCTACAACCCGGCTATCCGTGCACCCCTCCGCGGGGCAATCCTAGTACAGAAAGTAAAATATACATACAACGGGTACATCGACCGCAACCTGGTCGTGCCCCAAAATAATAATACAAACAGGCAGTGACGGCAGTCCACATGTCGGACGCTCGCCCCGCAATATCAAATGTACATAATACAACAAAACTGTACTAGCATTGCATCCAGGCTATCCCCTACGACCGATCCGCAACATCACAGCAAAACACACAGAACATCAACGTGAAAATCACGTTCGCAAATCCGTCTAACCGGGCTATAGCAGTTAGACAGGATTTACCGATCAAGTGACATTCACGGTCGCAGATATAATGTAAATACTGTGAACTAATGTGTTTAAAATATCCGATCGATCAAATTTTATCAAGTGGGCCCCCAAGAACTACTGTAGCACATCAAGAAATTCTGGGCCCAAAAATAACATTCCAGAAACCACATTTTCAACTCAGGAACATTCTGCAAAAGTTTGGGGGATTGAACAGTTAAAGTCGCGGCGGAACCACGGCCCAAGCATGGGTTTGGCCGCGGTTCCGCGGTCTTTTAGACTGTTCACGAAACCAAATTTTCCCAGAACTCTTAGAATTTTCTACACATCATTCTGAAACAACCTGAAAATTTTTTTGACTTCAAAAAATTTCGACAGAAACTGATGTGAAGAAAAATACGGTTTTTGGAAAATTGTTCGATCGGAAATGTAAAACACATTAGACAAAGCTAGACTATGTTAATGGCAAGTCTCTGATACCACTGTAAGTGCACGGCGGCGGCCCGGCCTCCATCCCGAGGCCAAATGCGGAAGCGATGGTTAACTTTAATTTTCTTGAACCGGCACCACCGCGCACTAAAACCCGGATCGAACCATTAACTAGTCCTAGCTAACTACAAGATGGGGAAGAGAGATATACCGACTGATCCATGTCCTCCGGTCTTCTCGTCGTCGTCCCGATCTCCCGCGGAAGCTCCGGTCTCCACCTCGTCGCCGGAAGGGCACCACGTCACCGGCTTCTTTTACGGGCTCCCACCTCTATACTGAGGCAACTCGGGCACGAAGCTGGCGAGTCGACGTGCCCAAGATTTGCTGTAGAATGCGTGTAGTGCTCATGTCTCACTTTGGGGTTTGTGGAATTGCCATTGGTGGAGGAAATGATATAAGCTTTTGGAGATGGTGTTGTGGGATTTTTCCAAAACCAAAAGAGAGCAAAATCCCACATATCAAATTTTGGACAGCCTTCATCAAGCTTGGCCGGCCATGGCTTTGGGAGGAGATAGATAATGAGAGTGAGTGAGAGAGGGAGTGTAACAAAGAGGTAGCCACAAAATAATCCAAGAGAGAGAGAGAAAAGGCTATCATGCTCAAGCATGATAACAAGCTAAAACCAACACTCCACCACAACCATCATGATGTCCAAAGTCAAGCAATCATGAAAACCATCATGAAGAAAAAAGTCAAGTCAATGGATGGTGCACCATCATGATACAATAAAATGTAAAGAACACCCTCCACAAATGCTTATTTGCACAATTGCAAATAAGCCCTCCTCCACCAATCTTCAGCCAATGAACGATACAAAGGAAATTGGCCGAAACGGAAAGCAAACTGGCAACTCTAGAAAACTGGTCCCGTAATAAATTACAAGAAAACCCCGATACTGTGTATACACACCCGCATTTGTATTCCGACCGAAATACAAATGCAATGAGACAAAATATACACTGTATTATACTAGGATCTGGCTTAAACCAAAACCGGCTAGTAATATTCGTCCGATCCTGATCCGTGCAATACCGCACGTATCTGATCGAACCCTGCCATATATCCATACGGCCTCTAGTACTAACCGTCCGATCCTGATCCGTGCAATACCGCACGTATCTGATCGGACCTTGCCATATCTCCATACGGCCTCTACAGCTTTTCGCCCGAAAACTTGAGCAACTGAATGTGGGGGACTCTAAAGACTCGTCAACACCTTGGTTGTGGATTTAACCACTAGCACGTCAGAGGTATAAACCAATACGTAACGGGCCACCAGGTATTGACCAAAAGGGACGTCGATGAGCGAACTCATCCTGACACCCTACTGAGCCTGTCAATGACAATATCCGTACAGTCCGGTCCGTTCGTCTATGAGCATCGCATGGCGGGCCTAGGGGGTTGGTAAAGTCAGACCCCCAAAAGCGGTACAAGTCGTGTCGGAGTGTAGCCCAGAACACCCTGAGATACTACTGGAATACCTACCAGTAAATCACCTGCCTCGGCCGAGGGCTTCATGTAATGGCTCTCCTAGACACAGCGCGACCTCACCCCCAATACCGGGAGAGACGAACCCCTGAAGATCCGCTCACTGCCTCCATGTGGCTCGGGACTGTACCCAACTAAAACCTGTTTGCACGTCTCCTTTGAGCGTGGTAGGGTAGTAATCAAAGTACAGTGGGAACTCACACGAGACAAATGACAATCCTCAGGTCGATGAACTAACCTGTACACATGTCACCAGGGAACTGACATCTGACGTCAGGTATAAGACCAACTAGCATGTTCCCGGCGAGTCATGTCCGGTGTACTCATAACCCAATGAGCACCTGTATACATCTTAGGTGAACCAACTGACACCAGTGGCTTGTGAGACCGGCCACCGCCCCTCGTCGGGGTCTCGACTGTATACACTAGTCTACTCTGGAGTATCGATGCCCTGTCTCGAAACTCCTGCGACTAGGGACCTTTTAAGGATGTGCTTATAGACCACAGCTCCCACTTATATGATCGCCCTCATCCTGCTGGTGGTCAAGCAAGAATCCTAGGGGCTCTATCAACGTGTAATAGCGACATATCAGGTCACCTAAAGCAGTACACGATGATAAAGATAAACCAGATAGCATACTATCATCTCGAGTAAGACTGTCCTACCGGGATAGGTCCTCCCTCAATCATTGCAATCACGTGCCTGTGATCCAATAATTGATTCTTAGGGCACTATCTCTAACAGCATATAGGTATTGACTACCTTGTTGGCGCATATACAGACCCGGTCACCCTAGATATCATAGTATTACCTTTATGATATAGTTGACCTAGGAGTCATTGTTTATTCGATTTCTACTTGTAGATATATTTCTATTCACGAGTTGGCAACTCACCCCCGTTATGCCACAGTTCTTGCAGGTTGACCGCGTGGATCAGTAGCGGCATCGCTGGCACACAGTTTCCTTTGGGTGTTTTGCAGTGGTTGGTGGGACATTTGTATCGTACCCGCTCTTGTATCTAAATTTCATATTGTATCTAGTTAACTCCATCAATCAATCAAAATTAGAATTTGTATAAGCGATGAGACTTAGTGGGTTTGTGGTTGCGAGACTTAGAGCGAGGGGTTTTTCGCTACTTGTGATATTTATGTCTTGCTTCCTTTTCTCTTTGTGGTGATCTTCGCCGTTGGGCGTCGTATACTTATTTATGCTATATTGCGTGGTTGTGATCCGCCGTTTGGCGAAGAGCTAGCTCTCGCTTGGGGATGTCATTATTCTTATTATGTACTTGTGGTTTTGGATCAAAATATATAAAGGAGGTGCTGCCAAAATTTTTAAAAGACGAAACATGTTTTCAACTAATAAACTTCACTTGCATCATTCATGTTCTTTTCCATGCATTAAGAAAACTTGATTTCATTATACCTTTATTTCAAAACCTCACCTCCTTTATTTTTCTTAAAAGGTTTAGATTTCTGGGTTTCAGCTTACTTGAATTCCGTTACGCCTTTAAACGTTGCGTGATTCAAGTGCTGGTCACGAGCTAATATTTCGGGTCGTGACAGTATCAGAATTCTCATTCTTCCTTAGGGTTGCATGGAAATCTTTGCATTACCCTATCTCTTGCCCAGACTTATGACAATTGTCATAAGTTAGAGCTGAACTATCGTTCCCCAGCCCAGTAGAATAAGTGGGTTCAGTCAATACATCTATGTTATTATCTTGATTAAGGCGTGACATGGTCGCTATATGGAGAGAGAGAGAGAACAAACGGTTTAACATGCACGCTTGCAAGATTAGAATGGTTATTATCTTATCTAATCAGGATGGCTCCCACTGTTTTTATCAAATCTTCCTTCAAACCCTAAAAGGAAAGATTATCCAAGATTAATTACACCCTACAAGTTCGCTAATCAGTCAGCCAGGCTGGTGTTGGTACTCTGAGGGAGCTTTCCCGTGCTTTCGTACGGAACTAATTAAATAATCTCGTTTCCGCAGAAGCATAACCCCGTTAACACCTTTCAAGATGCCTACTGGATTAGCTAATTGTAAAGTGAAAAACTCTCCCGGGAGTAACTCTTACTCGCAGTGGGTATTAGGATCCAACTATCACATAGAAGGTATGAAATCTCATTACAAATTTCAACACTTGAAATTTCCGAAAATGGTTTTTACCCCTAATAGCTTATGACCTTAACGAAGTCAACAAATTATAAGTCCCTAGTCAAGTTCAACCCATCATTTCTTGATTAAGTTAGACCCACCCGTATAAGCCCTTAACGAAGTCAACAAATCTATGCGACTTTCCTAACTAATTGCATCACATGCTGCAGAAAAATATCCATTAGCTACCAAACACTACGTATTAATGAAGTCAACAAACGTAACACGAATACTAAGTGATACTTATCTGAAATGATGGCGGGCTACGGCTGGTTTTGATAAAAACCTTTAACGTAATAAACTTGATATCGTTGTAGAACCAAGTGATTTGAAAAGGAGTGGCTTAAGCTCCGCGTTAAAATCAAGTAGTTTTCAAAACAAATCGAGTGGTTTGTAGAATATGCTAGTTTTCGCTAAAGTGGTCATTCCCGGTGGAGGGATCTAGGCTCTTTCGTCATCAAATGAGGTGCTAGATATTCATAATTGAATCCATTATGCAAAGATAAAAATTAGAGCAACCTTTTTGAAAAATGCAGTTCTACAATATCTTTTAGGTTTCATTTCTTTTCATTAATCTTATTAATGAAGTCCCATCATTTAAGTTTCCTAAATATCATAGAAGAAACGAAAATAAAACACATATATATCCCATCCGCAATCGCCACAGGAACCCGGGTCTTCACCGTAAAGCTACTTAACTTACGACAGAGCGGGGTCAAGACTAGCACGAATGCAAAACATACATTATGTCTGCTAATATATCATATATATAAAAGTAGCATTTGTCTCACGCATTTATATAATCACATCATAGCACATCAGAAGAAGATATATAAAATATAGAATATATTAAGAGTTTCATGTTTTGGATTAACCCATTAACAAAAAACATAGATTCCACGGTCATGATGAATAACCAAGTCCGCACCCCTAGACTCCTACTAGAGCGGCAAGTAACCTAACCAATTCTAGAGTTAGACGACCGGTCTCAACTCCTCGAGATGGCCAACCACTGGACTCTAGAACCCAGTTACTTGAGCCCTCCATCTTGGGTCTATACTAATGCGAAAAAGAAAATAATATATATCAAGCTGACTACATCCTCACTCCCGGATGTGTCCCAATAAAAGAATGTCACATACAATAATTTACAACAATGAAAATGAAAAACTCTCATCTCACATAAACCCCCTTCAATCACAACGATCCAATATATCATATCGATACAGCAACACAATGCCCGTTTTGCTTTATTTTAAGGAAGAAGGAGCGAGCTCTAATCATCACATGTCATCAGTGTAAGTAAATATGCGTACCCCTAATGTCATTGATTTATAGCAACAAGATCGAGAATATCTCCATATATTAACTTATGGTCGCAGAAAAGAAATAAAACATACAACAATTAGAATCCGAAACTATAGACATCATAAACCCGCATTATCTCATAGTCCGAATTTCATGCCTAACCCTATAAACCTTACATTTAAACCTCTAATTGAAAACCATTTTCAGAGATAAAACCGGCGAATTCAGCAAGATTCCCGGTGAAAGAATCGAAGGCTCACCGGGAACGTTAGGGGATGGCCGCACCGTCCGAGGCTGTTGACGAAATGGCCTTAGGCGGGACACCATGGCTGTGAGCACCCAAGTGGATGCTCTTTGCCATAAGGTTCTCCCATGATCACTTTGTCGGGGCAATGGGCCGTGGCACTCCACAAGTATCTCCCGGCGAATTTTCACGTATGATACGAAATTACGACGGAGTTTCAATCCAAATCTAAACTCCGTGGTAATCCATCAAACAAGGCTAAAATGTGAGATTTATATATATAAAACTAGTTTTTGCAAAACTAATTAATGTGGATTCTAAAAATTGTATCAAACAACCATAACATTTAGACGATGTTAACAATTCGATCGATTTTCTTATCAACAACAATTAGCAAAGACCTCAACCACTTGAGCCTCAAATAAAATATCCAGAAAATCTAATTTCTCAAAATACAGCCCCAGAAGAAAATTGGAGCCCAAAACCAACCAAGTGGTGGCGTATCCGCGGTCAACTGCTTAATTTAGCCCGTGGATCCACGGTTCTTTGAAGGCTTTATGGGCCACGATTTCTTGTAGGTCTATAAAAAAGCCTGCACGATTTTCTGAGAATTTTTAATTTGAAAAATATCTCAGTTTGAAAAATTGGACATAAAGTAGCAAAAGTCGGATATAAAACGTCGATCGAATATTTTAACTTCGTCTAAACAATGCCTAAACCTCTAGTTTGGTTCTGATACCAAGAAAGTAGATCCTAGCATCTCTACTAGGGTTTTAACAATATCAAGTATGGAATTTTAAAAATCTAGAGGGCTAAGTCTACAAACGAGAATCGAACTAAACGTTTATACTTATATAGAAAGCAAACTAGAGTTTATACTAAGGGACAAGAAGCTACAACCTTTGTCGCCAAGTCCTTCACTTAGAAACCTCCTTGTAGTAGTCCCTTGAACTCCTTCTAGCGCTCCACTTGAAGAAAAGAACATGTTTTCTCGAAGTCTTCTTTGTAGAAGATGATCTATCTTGAGGCAACTCACATTCAAGCTCATACTTCACTAATCAAAGTATTAGTGAAGATAACAACCTAAACCAATTTTCTAGAATGGTTTAGGTTGATGAAGTCGGGTTTAAGCTCACAAGAAAATCTTTCTTTTCTCTTTTCTCTTGAGTGAATAGTGTCTTAAGAGATTAAGTGAAGAAGATGAAGATGGTGATGATAATGAGCAAGGAATGGGATAAGAACAAGAAATGATAAACTTATCTCAATTTAAATGAAAAGATCAATGAGTCATAGAAGCTACATACTTCCAAAGTAATGACTCATTTTTTCTTTTCAAATTGATATAAGTAAATCATTATCCACTTATCTTTTCTCCTAGGAAATTCTCATACATCCATCTTCCTTATATCATCAACCATGACACAAATTTATATATATTATTTATATCACATACAAATAATATATAAAGTGATGAAAAATATCAAGTGAGCATAATATTTGTTAATATATATATATATATATATATATATATATATATATAATTATTAAATCAACACTTGATTCAATAATCTGGTTATATCATATGTAACCCAGCTAATATCAAATAACGCTAGATTAGAATATGGTATCATATATCCGTATTTAATAAAGCTCCCGGACATATCTCCATACATGCTCTACTTCGTTTTGCTTGAGCTTGGAAATCTCTATGTGGGACTCTAAAGATTCGCCAATATGCTAGAAGTAGGTAGTGATCATATCAAACACCTACAAGCTGTCAACGGTACTAGCAGCACGTAACGACTATCCAGGTATTGAACGAATAAAAGATCAATAAGTAAACTTGTCCGAACTATTATATAGCATATATGCAGCACTTACCGTACAGTCTGGTTTCTTCGTCTGATATGTTGCATATCGAGTCTGGGGTGGAATCTTCAGACCCTAATAACTCGATAAGTCATGTTGATGTGTGTCCTATAACTAATCGAGAAACTAATGATAATACTTATCAGTAAAGCTCATCAGCTCTGGCCAGAGACTTTCCTACGAAACCCTTCCTATCGCTGACTTCCTCCATATGACTCGGGACTGTACCCAACTACCACCTATTTGCACGACTTAGTAGAGTCATTGTAGGGAGGTAATCAAAGTACAGTGGGAACCACACAAGACACTATGACGATCTCAGGTATATAGACAAATATGTATAAATGTCATCAGAGAACTGCTATTTGACGATAGGTATGGTACCATCTAAGAGTTCTCGGCGAGTCCATTCAGTGTACTCATTCTCTAATGAGCACCCGCGTATAATCTTTGGTGTCAAACAACGATGGTTGTGGGATCAACCATCGCCCCCATAAAGGGTCGAGAAACATGCATACTAGTCTACTCTGGAATATCGATGCCCTGTCTCGATACTCTCTCAACTAGGAACACTTCAAGGATGTGCTTGTAGACTACACAGGCCCCAATAGTATGATCTATATCATATTCCTGGTAGTCAAGCAAAACAACCTGAGAGCTTTATCAACGTGTATCAGTGAAATAGTAAACCAGAGCAAATGTACATTTTAAGATAAAGAGCAATAAGATAGCATACTATCATGTTGAGCAAGAAAGTCCTCTCTCTATATATATATATATGTGTGTGTGTGTGTGTGTGTGTGTGTGTGTGTCCAAGTATCCACTATAATTTACAATAATGGCCTCTTGGGCATACATATCAGTAACAAGCTCCCACTGTTCTGTCGAATCCTCTTTCAAACCCTAAAAAGAGAACTAGCCGGGATCATTTACTTCCATAAGTTCACTAACCGGTCAGCTAGGCCAGTGATAGTACTTCGAGGGAGGTCCCTCATGCTTTCGTACGGACCCAATTTAATAACCCCGTTTAGTTAGAGGTGTACTCTCGTAAACACCTTTCTAGACACCTAATGGGTTAACTAATTGTGAAGTGAAAATCTCTCGGGAGTAACTATTACTCACAGTAGGAATCGGGACTAAAACTATCACATAGAATGGTATGCAATCACATTGCAAGTTTCAACACTTGAAACTCCCGACAATGGTTTTTACCGGTAACGGTTTATGGCCTTAACGAGGTCAACAAATTATAAGTCGCTAGTCAAGTTCAACCTATCATTTCATGATTAATTTAGATCCATCTGCACAAGCTCTTAATGAAGCTAACAAAGTTGTGCGTCTGTCCTAACTAATTGCATCACATGCAAGCAGGAAGACATCACTTAGTTACCGTACACTACGCCTTAACGAAGTTAACAAATGCAGCACGAACATTAAGTAATCTACTTCCTTAAACGACAGAGGGCTACTGTTGGTTTTTACGAAAACCTTTAACGTAATGAACATAATATTATTGAAGGAACCGAGCGGTTTTACAAATTTCTAGTTATATAGACTTTTTCTTAAGTGCGGATTCCCCATGAAGGGATCATGGCTCTTACCTCATCGAATGAGGTACAGGATATTCCTAACGAATATCTTTATGCAAAGCAAAAGAATATGGTTATAATTTCTTTTGAAAAATAGCTGGTTCTTATAACGTATATTAGGTTTGTTTTCTTTGCATTAATCCGAATTAACGCAATCCCATCATTTAGATAATCACATATTATCTAGCATCTTCACACACCATTACAGAAAAAGCATGATATGAAAAGAAAAATAGAATGCTATATATACCATCCGCATTCTTCACGGGGCCTCGGGTCTTCACCGTAAAGTTACTTAGCTTACGGCAGGGTGGAAACAGGGCTAGCGCAGATGCGAAATATATATGAGCATTTATTTATATATCATATATCGCTATATATATATATATATATATATATCATCGCAGGCAGATAATCATATTACAGGCATGCAGGAAACATCATAGAAATTGAATATTCAGATTTCCTAAGAATCCCACGTTTCGTTTGAGCCCCAAACGAAACACGACATTCCCCGGTCGCATGAATAGCCCGTACATCGCCAAACCAAGACCCCTACGAGCGTGGCCAGCCACCTACCAATTCTAGAAATGAGGCAACCCGGCCTCAACTCCATGAGGAGGCCACTCATCGCTCTCTCAAATCCGATGAGTCGAGCACTCCTCCGCAGGTCTTCCTATGCCCCTTACAAGCGCGGCGAGCAACCCACCAATTCTAGAACGAGGCGGCCCATTCTCAACTCCTTGATATGGTCACCTTCCGCATTCCAGAACTTGGT
Source organism: Agapanthus africanus (assembly GCA_030015575.1). Classification (NCBI taxonomy): domain Eukaryota; kingdom Viridiplantae; phylum Streptophyta; class Magnoliopsida; order Asparagales; family Amaryllidaceae; genus Agapanthus; species Agapanthus africanus. Next base: position 764,425,715 of record JASDDO010000019.1, on the reverse strand, counting down.
TACTCTAGCTTTTCATCGTAGGGTAAATCTTGTATTATACAAAACGGTAACAACGATCACAACCTGACTGTGTCCCGAAAATGAATAATAAATACACCGGCAAAGACGGTCATAATCCGACCGCTCGTCCCGAATAATAATATACATAAAAAGAAACACAACACAAGTATTACAAGAATTTCACACAAGGGGCTATTCATTGCGACAATCCAAACCAATCCAAACACACCAATGTAGCAGACTCACTATGTGGAACTGCGATTAATCGATCAAACATCAATTCGTCGACGTTAACCATCACATATTAACATATCTAAATTACAAATGATACAATAGTTTCAAAATCGTTTCCCCATGTTTTAAAACCTTTCCAGAATTTGCAATACAAAATCTGGGAAATTTTGATGTACAAAATGTCTTAGTTTTCAAGTATACAAGTCACTACCCAAACCCCGACCCAAAATTCCAAAATTTGGCCGACTGAAGGTGCTACAGTAACCGACCTGGGCGGCCAAACTAAGGAATTACGGCCTTGGGTTTTGGGTATGGTTAACAAATTGTCTCGTTAGATCAAAATTATCTATAAAAAAATTCCAGAGACCAAAAACTATTCGAGCAGAGACTTGTATATAGAAAAATAAATGGGAAAGTTTAGTTTTGAATCTATCGAATCATCTAAGCAATCTATCAGTAAATGATCGGCTTTGATACCACTGTTAGTGTTTGGTGTTAAGATCGCAACACTTGCGGACGGCGGCGGAATGGTAAACAAAAATTTACATGAACATAACACCTAATACTAAACCTAAGATCAAGTCATTTAATATAAATTGCACAAATCAAGAGAGCAAAGAGTGGAGTTTAGAACCTACAATCTTTGTAGTGTGTCCACCAAATCGTGGAAGACCCCTTTTAGACCCCATTACCATACGAATGAGCTTGCAAGTCAACTTCCTCGTCGAAGATGATCCACATCGAAGATAACCCAACTCAAGCTCTAACTTCACCAATAGACTAAGTATTGTGAAGTAACTTGCTCACATGGCTTTCTAGGAAATAAGAGGAAGGAGATGTAGAACTTCTCACACCATTTATCTCTCTTTTTTCCTTTCGTTGTTCTTTACAAAACTAGATGAGAGAGAGAGAGAGAGGATGAATGAATGAGCTAGAGAACAAAAGAGAGTAGCCATCTTATCCATTTTAAATGTGTTAGAAGGCTCCACAAAACTCTACCACTCTATTTTCTTCTGTCCTCATTTCTATTATCAATAAGAAGAAATAAATCAATTGTTTTCATCGATAAATAATAAATGAGGTGTTCCATTCTAGATGAATATATATCATATATACAAACATCAACTAGTATATATATCATATACACATACCCGTATTTGTATCACATACAAATACAAAATGAGAGATAGATAGAAAATGAACATAATATAGACTATATATATATATATATATATATATATATATATATATATATATATTATTAAATCAGCACTTGATTTAATAATCCGGTTTCTTAATGAGTCAGCTAGTATTATGTAAACATCCGATTAATTTACATATATCAAATACAGGTGTTTAATCGGACTCCTACACGTATTGCTATACGCACTTTACATCATTTCACCTGAACCGGGAAACCCTCTACGTGGGACTCTTAAGACTCGACAACAAGCTGACAGTAAGTTAGGATCACATCTGATTGATCTGAAACACTTTCAGATCAATTCCCTCACGGGTTAACCCATAAGCATGTCAGCGGTACTAGCTGCACGTAATGGCTATCTAGGTATTGATCGAAAGGTAGCTCAACAAGCAAGCTCATCCATACCTCATTCAGAGCCTATTAGTGAAAGTCACCATACAGTCCGGTCTCTTCATCAGAGATTGTCGCATTCCGGGTCTAGGGGGTAAAAACTGTCAGACCCCCAATAACTCGATAAGTCATGCTGATATCAAACATATAACCACTTGAGATACAACTGATAACACTTATCAGTTTATCTCTACAGACTCGGCGCTGATGACTTCTGGTTATGGTCAATCACGCATAGCGTGGCATCAACTCCCTATACCGGGAGAGTCGAATTCCTTTGACCGCTCATTCCCTCCACGTGCTTCGGGACTGTACCCAACAAAAATCTGTTTGCATGACTCATTAAAGCCGTGGTATGGTAGTAATAAAAATATAGTGGGAACACACAAAATACACTATGGCAATCTCAGGTCTAAGGACTACCCTGTACTCATGTCACCAGAGAACTGCTATCTGAAAATATGTATAATACCATATAAGAGTTATCGGTGAGTCCGACCAGTGTAACTTATAACCTAATGAGCACATGTATGCAATTTTCGGTGTCAAACACCAATGGCTATAAGATCAACCTTCGCCCCGGTCGAGATCAAGAAATGTATACACTAGTCTAAACAAGAGTAACGATGCGCAGTCTCGATACTCCTCCGACTAGGGACATTTAAGGATGTGCTTAGTGACTACCCAGGCCACACTAGTATGATCTCTATCATAATCCTGGTAGTCAAACAAAAATCTTATGGGCTTTATCATCATGTATTAGCGATACGTGATAACGAATAAAACGTATACATATGAAAGATAAAGGCAAATCAGACAGCATACTATCATCTCGAGTAAAATTGTTTTATCGTATAGGCCCCTCCACAAATTCAGTAATTGCCTTCCCGCAATTACGATAATTGCCTTGAAGGCACCTATATCCATCACATAGGACTCATAACCATCAGAGATACAACTGATAACACTTATTAGTTTATATCAACCGTCTTGGCCATGGACTTTTGGTTATATTCATGTCCTGCACAGCGCACTATCGACTCCCTATACCGGGAGATACAAATCCCTACGACCGCTCACTGCGTCCATGTGCTTCGGGACTATACCCAACTAAAACATTTTTGCACGACTCGGTAGAGCCGTGGTAGGGTGGTAATCAAAATATAGTAGGAACACATATTAGACACTATGGCAATCTCTGATCAAGGGACTACCATGTACCATCGTCACCAGAGAAATGCTCTTTGATAATTGGTATAACATCATCTAAGAGTTCTTAGTGAGTCCGTCCAATGTAAATCATTCTCCAATAAGCATCCATATACAATCCTCAATGTCAAACACCAATAGTTATGGGATCAGTTATCGCCCTCCAACCGGGTCAGGAAACATATACACTAGTCTAAACTAGAGTACCGATGCTTAGTCTCGATACTCCTACTACTAGGGACATTTAAGGATGTGCTTATGGACTACCTAGGCCCTACTAGTATGATCCCTATCATTAATCCTGGTAGTCAATCAAAGATCCTATAGGCTTTATCTCATGCATTAGCGATACGTGATAACGAGTAAAACGTATATATATAGAAGATAAAGACAAACCAGATAACATATTATCATCTCGTGCAATTTCTCCATATAGATCCTCTTTAAATTTAGTAATTGCATTCCTGTAATTAAGATAATTTCCTTGAGGGCACCTATATCCAACAGTATGAGAAACATGCCAGAAACACAGAGCAACGGCAGACGTTTGAAGGCCATCTATCCAGACGTTTGCAGAAGTCATGAAGCCCAATCTAGAGCGTAGGCAGACGTCTGGGCAGGTGTCGGAAGACGTCTGCCCTTGGGAGATGAAGATCTATAGAGTGTAGGCAAACGTCTGCCCAATTGTGAGTCAGGCGTCTGGTGTCGGCAGATTTGGATGAATCTATATTTGGTAAAATAAGATTTATCTCCCATTTTCTATAGGATTAGGGTTTGCCTATATAAGGGGACCTCTCATATGTATTCTTTACAGCCAAAATTCAATAGAGAGAGATCCTTTTATTGAGAGGGTGACGACTAGGGTTTGTGAAATTTAGAGATATTTGTAAGAAATCTCCTAGGGTTGCTCGATGTACTTGATTCAATAATTATAGTAGACATTGCAGATTCTGCTCTGCCGGGGACTAACCATACGGTGGGTGAAACTCGTTAACAAACCTCTTGTCTCTTTGATTCTTATTTACTTATTCTCGCATTTTTATTAATTTATTTTTTCGTTGTTAATTGTGTGATCGGTTGTTGATTGCGTGATTTGGTTTGTCGCGAACATTGTTTCATGGAATGACTTCTCCTCCTCCCAACAACTAGTATCAGAGCCTATGGCTTGACGCTTGATACCAACAATTGGTATCAGAGCGTAGTTAAGGAACCTAGGGATCTTCAATTCCACGATCTAAGTTAACGGTGGGTAACGACGCCTATGTTCTCTTCCTCACATTTTTAGATCGTTGTTTTGAAGGCGTTGGTTCAGATTAAGGAAGTGGTTGTATTTTGTTGCGACGTTACATAAAAAGATGGCGGAGGATAAAATAAGGATAAAAAAATTCAATGGTCACAATTATGATTGGTGGCGCATGCAGATGGTGGACTACCTATACCAAAAGGACCTCTATCTTCCGTTGCTAGGAGAAAAGCCTGAGAAGATGATCGATGAGCCGTGGAACCTTTTGGATAGGAAAGCCCTGGCGACGATCAAATTACCGTTGACTATGCAGGTGGCTTTTAACATCTCAAAGGAGAAGACAACCATGGCACTAATGACGACGTTAGCGAAGTTGTATGAGAAATCTTCAACATCAAACAAGATATTTTTGATGAATAAAGCTTTTCAACATAAAGATGGCTGAGACCGGTTCGGTGACGGAGCAACTGAATGAGTTCAACAGTGTGACGAGCCAGTTAGAATCCATCTCGATCATTTTTGAAGACGAGATTCGGGCCTTGTTATTGCTCTGTTCGTTGCCGGAGAGTTGGGAGAACCTAGTTATGGTGGTTAGCAACTTTATCTCATGGCCTCTCATGTTTAATGGTGCGGTGAGTTTCATATTAAACAATGAGCAACAGAGAAAGGCCGTGAGTGGGAGTTTGGGAACTTCTGCACTTTCGGTGGAGAATCGCGGTAGAACGATGGAAAAATGAAAGGGAAAAAAGGGCAAGTCAAAGAGCCGAGCAAAATCGAAAAGGAAGATCCAAGGCGGCAGTTGGAAATATAGAAAGAAGGGTCATTGGAAAAGCGAATGTAGACTTCTAAAGAAAGAATCAGATGAGAAGGTAGATGAAAAGGAAGTCAATGTGGTGTCTACATATGAAAAAGGGGAATAAGGGCTTTGTCTGTCGGTGAACAACAACACAAATCCGAATACCCAGTTTCTAGATTCGGGGACATCCTTTTACCGCACTTCTGGCCGGCATCACTTTAGCGAGTATATTCAAGACGATCTTGGATGTGTGACGTTGGGAAACGGTTAGCCGTATTAGATCGTTGCTAAAGGGACGATCATACTACAACCATCAGGACGAGGTCAAATCAAGATGAAGAACGCACGGCATATTCCAGATTTGAAGAATTCTTATTTCCATAAGTCAGCTAGACAACGAAAGATATATGACGATGTTTGGGAATTCATAGTGAAAGATTTCTAAAGGATCGTTGGTGGTTGCTAGGGGAAAGATGAATGGTTAGTTGTACTCATTCAGTGTGAGCAGCGGAGATTCAGTTGCGTTGGTAGAAAGTTCAGAGATAAATTCGGAGACTTCATTATAGCATAGATGATTAGGGCACCTCAGTAAGAAGAACATGAAAATTCTTCAGGGTAGGAGGCTTCTTTTAGGGCTGAAGAGGGTGGAGTTAGGACTTTACGAGAGCTGTATTTATGGGAAGCAAAGAGCGCAAAGATTTCAGATTGGAGATATAGCTAAAAAGACCAAGAAGATGGAGATGGTGCATACAGATGAATGAGGTCTGGCCTCGGTGGAGTCTTATGGAGGAAATCGGTACTTTGTAATGTTCATCGATGATGCATGCCAGAAGACATGAGTGTAGGTGATGAAGAAGAAGTTCGATGTGTTTGTTATCTTCAAACACTGGATTGTGCAGGTTGAGAACCAAACGGGGGCTAAGGTAAAATTCCTTAAGTCTGATAATGGAGGGGAATGTTGCATATAGGAATTTGAGGCATTTTGCTTGCAGAAGGGTATTCGTTAGTTGAAGACAGTACCAGTGACGTCAAATCAGAATGGGATTGCTGAAAGGATGAACAGGAAGATCCTAGAGCGAGTGCAGAGCATGGCCTTAGATGCGGATGTGCCAAAGTTCCTATGGGCAGCAGCTGTCGATACTACTATGTATCTGATCAACAGAAGCCCAGCAAATGCGCTTGATGGAGGCATTTTGAAAGAAATTTGGTTAGGTAAACCGGCTAATTGCGCGCACCTAAAAGTATTTTGTTGTATTGAATATTTTTTGGTTAATAAGGCAGAAAGGAGTAAGCTTGACTCCAAGTCTAGGAAGTGCGCTTTCATCGGGTATGGTGGAGACGAGTTCGAATATCGGCTGTGGGATTACACAAGCAAAAAAGTAATATGAACCCAGAATGTTGTATTTGATGAGCAGCACTTGTACAAAGAATAGAAGCAAGCCAAAGATGGTGTGGTATCGGAGTTCTTCGAGTTGGACGGAACTCAAAAGAGCATTCAGGTACCTGCTGGTGGAGATCAGAACGTGAAGGAAACTGCAATGCAGGATCAGGTTCAAGAACGGGATGGTGACCATGTTCAGCAAACATTTGTACCAGTTCTGAGGAGATTTACGTGAGATAGGTGACTACCTGAAAGTCTTGTGACCGACTTCATTCTGTATACAGATTCTGGGGAGCCTGAATCTCTTGAAGAAACAACAAGCGACGGTGGTAGCTAGCAGTGGGAGCAAGCTATAAACGAGGATATGGATTCTTTAAAGAAGAACTGTACGTGGGATCTAGTGAAGCTACCCAAGGGTCAAAAGGCGTTGCTAAATAGATGAGTGTACAGGATTAAAAATGAGGCTGATGGTGTGAAGCGGTACAAGGCTCGCTTGGTAGTCAAGGGATATGTGGAAAAGCAAGATATTGACTATCAAGAAATATTTTCCCCAGTGGTGAAAATGACATCTATTTGGGTAATTCTTAGTATCGTGGCGGTAGAGAATTTGCACTTAGAGCAGCTAGATGTCAAGACTGCGTTCCTTCATATAGATTTGGAGGAGGAGAACTATATGATGCAGCCACCTGGATATGAGGTGAATGGGAAAGAGAATATAGTATGTAAACTGTGAAAAAGATTGTATGGCTTCAAGCAAACTCTAAGGCAGTGGTTTCTCAAATTCGATCAGTTTATATTGGAGATGGGATTTGTGCTCTATGAATTAGATCACTGCGTGTAAGTTTAGACTTTTAAGGACGGAGACTACATTATTTTATCACTTTACGTGGATAAAATGTTGGTAGCGGGTCCGAATTTCAAGAAAATTCAAAATCTGAAAAACCTGATTGCTGAAAAATTCTCCATGAAGGATTTAGGAGCGGCCAAGAAAATTATGGGCATGAAGATCATGAGAGATATGAAGCAGCGAAAGTTGTTGTTATCGCAAAGGGACTACATCGAGAAAGTTTTGAAGCGGTTTAACATGGAAAAGTCAAAACCGGTAAGTACGCCTTTAGCGAAGTATTTCAAACTCATGAAGGGGTTGTGTCCGGCAACTCAAAAGATGAAGGATGAGATGGCAAAAGTGCCTTATGCATCTGCGGTGGGGAATTTGATGTTTGTGATGGTGAGTACAAGACCAGATATTGCACATGCAGTAGGAGTTGTTAGCAGGTACATGAAAAACCCGGTGAAAGAGTATTAGAATGCGGTGAAGTGGATTTTAAGGTATTTAAGGAGTACGTCAAGTCGTTGCTTATGTTTCGGGGGTGACTCTTTAAAGGTGCAAGGTTACGTTGATGTGGACTGCTCGGGTGATCGAGATAGTAGAAAGAGCACAACGTGATATATATTCACGGTTAGGGGAATAACGGTGAGCTGGATCTCTCAATTGCAAAAGGTGATGGTATTTTCAACAACGGAGGTTGAATACGAGGTGATCACGGAATCCAGTAAAGTGATGATATGATCGCAAGGGTTACTTGATGAATTGGGTAAGAAAAAGACTTCGATATCTTGTGGAGTGACAGCCAAAGTGCCATACATTTGGCGAAGAACGCGACTTATCACTCAGGGACGAAGCACATCAAGGTGCGGTATCATTTAATTCGCATTGTGGTGGAAGAAGGCGAGTTGACATTGCAAAAGAACGCTGGAGAAAAGAATCTGGCGAATATGTTCACCAAAGTCATAGACAGAGACAAGCTGATACTTTATTGCAGGATGGTGAATCTCTTCATGAAAATCTGATGAGGAGAGAGTAGAGCAGAGTCATGTGAAATCTACTAGCGTTGGGAATTAAGGCTGAAATATTTCCAAGTTGGAGATTGTTGAAATTATTGAGTTTACTTCAGGTCAGACGTCTGTTGTTCAATGAGGCAGACGTCTGGACGTGTATGAGAAGCATATCAGAAATACAGCGCAACGGCAGATGTCTGAAGGCCAGCTATTCATATGTCTGCAGAAGTTATGAAGCCCAATCCAGAGCGTAGGCAGACGTCGGCTAGGTGTAGGTTAAACGTCTGCCCTTGTGAGATGAAGATCTACAGAGTATAGGCAGACGTTTGCCTAAGTGTGGGTCAAACGTCTGCCGTCGGCAGATTTGGCCGTATCTTTGTTCGGTAAAATAAGATTTATCTCATGTTTTCTATAGGATTAGGGTTTGCCTATATAAAAGGACCTCTCATATGTATTCTTTACAGCCAAAATTTAATAGAGAGATTATTGTATTGAGAGGGTGATGGCTAAGCTTTGTGAGATCTAGAGAGATTTGTGAGAAATCTCCTGGGGTTGCTCTGTGTACTTGATTCAACAATTATAGTAGACGTTGCAAATTCAAACCAGCTATACGGTGGATGAATCTCGTTAACAAATCTCTCGTCTCTTTGATTCTTATTTACTTATTCTCGCATCGTTATTAATTTATCTTTTCGTTGTTAATTATGTGATTGGTTATTGATTGCGTGATTTGGTTTGTCGCGAGTATTGTTCTGTGGAACGACTTTTCCTCCTTCCAACATCTACATCTTAGTGGACGAGGATGAATATGGTGGATACCGATCGTTAAAAAATTTGGTGGACGGTTGACTTTTTTCGACACCATAGGAGAAAATTCTCTCATGTGGCATCTGAGATCCTGTTTTCTCTTATGTATTTTATTTGGTCTTCATTATTAGGTCCAAAAAATGAAGATTTGTAACCACCAAACAATCTTTTTGTTTGTTTTGTTTATGGAAGAAATAAATGAAAATTCTTCATATGTATTTCTTCTTCTTTTAAAATTATGTAAGCAAACACATAACGTAACTTTAAAAACTACATCTATGAATTTTTTTGTGAAGTTACATCATGAGCCACTTCCAATACTTCTGTTACTTATGTGCAAACGAACAGTACTTAAATATTGCAAATATCTAAACGAGATATGCAATTAATAAAATGTATGGTTTGATTGTAGGTTTTCTGACCAAACGATAAACAATTCTACTGGTAGAACATGTTACCAATTCATGTGAAATGTCAAATCAAAAATAGAGAGCTCAGGGTCGGGAATGTTCTAATTATTGGTTGCATGTGAAGATGTTATAAAATCTTAAAGAAGATGGAGTTTAGTGTTTTGAATTTGATAGATTTTTATTGAATACAATGATGTTATAAAATCTTAAAGGCCGCGTTCACGAAGGACAGACCTCTGATGAGTATTTGTCTAGACGTCTGCATGTAATCTGGGTTTTCTGGAATTTGATTGTCAAACGTCTATGCTTCCATCATCAGATATCTGGCTTCGATCCGCTGTTTTGCCAGACGTCGGAACGAGATTCTTCAGACGTCTGTTGGTGTTTTGTCTGATTGTCGCTAATACACCGCTGTAAGGTTGAGGCACCGTTGGAGATTCCAATCTTGGATCAAAATTTGAGAAATTGTGTGTTCAAATGTTTTTGTGAGGACATCCGCAAGTTGATCATGAGTACCTATGTGGTGTATACAAATGGTTCCATCTTAAATGCACCCCCGAAACGAAATTATAGTCAAGTGCAATGTGCTTCATCCAAGAGTGGAAAATTGGGTTCGCACTAGGTACCCTCAGTTTTATCACAATATAGAGAGGGCGGTTTTCCCAGAATTATCTTGAGTTCATATAGAAGATTTTTCACCCAAAATATCTCGATTGTTGTATTTGTAAGGGTTTTATATTCAATTTCGGAGAAGGAGCGAGAAACAGTTTTTTGTCAGGCTGATTTCCATGATATAAGATTCGAGCCCAGATAGAGAATGTAGACAGTGGTGGAACGACTGTCATCACGACTTCCACCCCAGTCAGAGGCATTGACACTATATAAAATCTTGAATCCCATATAAAATCTGAAGAAGTGTTGCACCGAATTACAATTTTAATAGTATTTTTGAAAACACATTATTCTTGGAATATGAAAGCTGGAGAAGAGTTTGAGGAGGTTTTTTGGTTTGTGCCTTGGTCTCCCCTTAATTTATGAAAAGGGAAACATAGGGAATATTGGATGGGCCCTCTCTAAGTCTCATTTTTTTTCCTTATGATTAAAACACGTTTCATATCCCCCATCTTTTTATTGGTCTCATCCTTAAGAAAAAATTGCCACCTTTACCATAGATTAATGTTTGAGCCATGAACTTAAATAGTGACACTCTTTTAGTTGCGTTTAATCTAATCTATGTCCATGATGTGCTGTGGGGTGTCATGTTCTATTCTCTCCAACTTATCATTTATTTCAGCATTGCCATCCTTTTGGACTTTATATAATTATAAGATAAGATTGATGAATAGTTAACTAGAATTGATGAATTGGTGGGGCTTGGAGTAGCCCATTGGACTGTTCCGAGATGGAGCCCATGTTCTCCATTCATGATCCACCGACTATCTAAAAAAAAAAAGATTGATCAATTGATACCTTAGGTGCCGCCATCTTTAATTATGCTTAGAAGTTGGGCAGCTAAGTTTTCTTTCTTTTTAGTTTATTATATTTAATGGATAAATTGGCAATGATATTTAAACTATGGCAAATAATCTCAATGAGAGTAGTTTTTCTTAGATTTTCAATATTTATTCAGATGAAGCAAGTTCAAAATGAACTTACTTTTCTTCATGCTTGCAACACTATTATTCTTTTTTTTTTTTGACGATAAAAGAGCATGACAACAACACTATTATTTTTGCATTTTGAATATGCAACATGTTAAAGAGTATATGTAACTATGCGACTTCTGATTTTATTGGATTGTTTCTTTTAGGGCTACGAAACAAAGTCAATAATGAGTTCACCCGATAAAGCATTATATATCTAAGTTTCTTTTAGAGGTGCGAACAAAGTCAACAATGAGTTCACCCGATAAAGCATTATATATATAGAGAGAGAATAATGGAGAAAAGATGCCATATGATGGAATTTCCTTCTATAGCGTCGAAAAAGTACGCCTTCCGTCGTGTTTTCCGACGATCGGCACTCATCATCTTCATCGTTATCATCTAAGATATGAGTACACCAAATTTCATGTGATTCTACAACTTTTCACCGTTGAATTAGTGTGTTCAAAATTAACGGTTTACCGACAATAGAACTTTTAACATTGCTAAATCAACGATAAAAAAGTTGTAGAATCACATGAAATTTGGCGTACCTAAATCTTAGATGATAACGATGAAAATGATGGATTCCGATCGTCGGAAAATACGACGGAGGACGTACTTTTAAGACGCCATAGGAGGAAATTCCATCCTATGGCCTCTTTCCTCCATTATATATATATATATATATATATATATATATATATAGAGAGAGAGAGAGAGAGAGAGAAGAGGCTTTTCTCCATTATATATATATATATATATACAGAGAGAGAGAGAGAAAAGAGGCGAGGGAATTTCCTCCTATGGCGTCGAAAAATACAACCTCTCTCATTTTTTCTGACGATCGGCACTCACCATCTTCATCGTTGTCATCTAAGATGTGGGTACACCAAATTTCATTTGATTCTACAATCTTTTCACCGTTGATTTAGTTGGTTCAAAATTAACGGTTTACCGACAATAGAACTTTTTACATTGCTAAATCAACGGTGAAAAGGTTGTAGAATCACATGAAATTTGGTGTACCCACTTCTTAGATGATAACGATAAAGATGGTGGGTGCTGATCGTCGAAAAAAATGAGGGAGGATGTATTTTTTCGACGCCATAAGAGGAAATTCTCTCGTATGGCATCTTTCCTCCATTATTCTCATATTCTCTCTCTCTAGCTATATATATATAAACATGTTCAAAAGAATTTTCATCCCTTAAACATACTGATTAAAAAGACTCGTTGAACAGCTTTTGCTAGCAGAAAAAACTCTATCTTTACTTTGCTTATTGTTTCGCTTTAAACATTATAATATTTGCATGTGTCTCTTCTTTTCCCATATACTCTTTACGAAGAGCAATTATTCAATCTAGTACTTCTCGATGTTATAAACGCTTAACCATTTATAAATTCATACTATAAAGCTTTTGTTGGGAAAAATATCACTAATCTCCTCTTTTTCATAAAATTTTGTAAATAAAAAAGTAGTGGTGTACTTGTTATTATGATAGAAGTTTGGGAAATTTCACCAAAACCATCCTGAGATTTATATATGTTCCCAATCTTATTCTGAAGAAAAAACCCATCACAGAACCCCTTAACATTATTTTCTGTAAAACCCGAAGCCCCCCCCCCCCCCCACCCACACACCCACTGTTAAATTTACAATTTTTTATAATTTTTTTCTTTTTTAATACCCAATTGCCCCTTTCTTTTCAAACCCAAACAAAATACACAATAAATCCCCTTTCTCATTCAGACCAACTCCAAATTGCACTCCACTCCGTTTCCTCTCTTCATCAATAAGAAAAAACCCTCTCTTCTCAAATCACAAATTTTCGATCATCATCAAGAAGCAACAATCATAGGATAAGACATTACAACTCTCCTTCATATCCTCTTCGTCCATCTCATGTCCCTGGACATTTCATCCCTATGATTGACATGACCCGCATCTTCTTTTCCCACGACGTCCGCTCCACCATCGTCACCACCCCCTGCAACGCCTCCAAGATCCCCAAATCCCTCTCCTTTGCATCGACGACAGCATTTCTTATCATCCCCTTCTCCGGCTCCTCCGTTACCGGCCTCGCCATCGGTTAGGTGTAACATCTTAACACGTGATTAGAGTTAATTATAATTTAATTAGCGGTATAACATGTGTTTTTCAATAAAACTTGGCTAATAATTATTTATTTATTTATTTATTTATTTATTAAATTATTTTAAATACAATCACATATATATACCAATCTAGTGTTAACAACATATAGCTTAGGTTAAAACATTTTTAGACAACCATGACAATTTAAACCAAATTTTATATTTTATTTTAGATATTTAATATTTGGATGGTTCTAGATAATAAAAGAAAAAAAGAAAAAAAAATAATAGTAAAATGGAGGACAAGAGAGTATGGTGTAATTAATGAAGAGAGGGGATGACATGGCTTGTATTTGCCATTCTTTTTTCCTTTCTATTCATCTCTCTTCCTTCTTCTTCTTCTCTCCTTCTTTATAAATCACTTCTGCCTCTCAAAATTTTCCAACAAATAATCTCATCCCCACTAAAAAATCACTACAAACCATCACAAACCTTAGGTTTTGTTTCATCAAGCTCTTGGTGAAAGCAAGAACCTCACTTTAGGCAACCTTGTAAGCTTAGGACCTCTCTCAAGTTAAGCTTAAGGTATGGTGCAAACCTCATGCACGTTTCACTAAACTTTTGCCTTAAACACTCTTAATCCTAATTAAAAATATGTTTTGTGGTGTTTTAGTATTTCAAGTAAGGTTTTGAGATAAGTTTGGGGTTGTGTTAAGTTTCAGAGAAACCATAAGCTAAATAAGTTAGTTAAGAGTATTTTGGTGCAATATATCTTTGTATAACCACTAAGTTTTCACTAAACCACCCCAAAGTCTTAATTAGTGTTAAAACTAGTATTAGTTTAAGATTAGAGTTTTCAATTTGAATCTGCTATCAAACCAGAGACATTAGAGAAAAGTTCCGATTACTGAGAGCTAGTTATAAGACCATGAATACACCCTTAAAACCCGAGCCCCTAACTCCAAGTTATGGACGCCAAAATATTGCTTTTGGACGCAATTGGCGGCTCGAACAGGGATTTTGAGTGTAGATTTTTGTCGTGGGCTCTCTGAGACTTCTATTAGATCTATAGTATATGCGACTTTTTCCAATTTTGCATATACAAAAATCTAGGAACGTTTTACCTTATTTTAGGCGATATGTTAACGTACGATACGGACATTCGGATTCTTGTTTTAGTGTTTCTCTTGGTTAACGGTTCTTAAGGGTAGTCTTAAGTATTTGTTACACGCGTTTAACACACTAAGTTCACACGTGTTAACTCGTGAGAGTTAGTTCATTTGTGTAGTATATATTTGTGTGTCATATCGGATTTCTAACCTCATGTGCTACGTTTTATGCGATTCTAGGATCGGTTGTGGAGACTTCGAACGCGGTTATGAAAGTAAAGGAGGTGGTCGGATTCGAGTTAGCTCGAGGCCGTTCCGATGAGTAGATTTAACATCTATGGGGGAATCGTTCGGATGGCGTAAAGCGTCCGATATTTAGAACTAGTTACAAACTTCATATACATATACCTATGTACATTTTCATATTGCATACGCATTGATATCCCACACTAGGGCACTTGCACCATTACCAATGGTTCATGTCGCACGTGCACTAGCCTATATGTACACACACACCATTGGTAATTTTTATGTCACGTACACTATAGAACTCGCATGATATCTTGCATTGCATTGCCTCTTATTGATAGATAGATCCTCGCATTATTTATCTACTTGCATCATATTAATATGATGTACATTGCCATCATTGCTATATTCATATATTATGATGTTTGGTGATATTTCTGTTTTCATGGGATTTCTGGATTTGAGAAACCACGGATACATTTTGAAAACTTATGATTGTTTTAAAAACGCGGTTTCTCTTGATATGATGTGTGACATCAGCCATGAGTTTTCTCGGTTCTGAGTTATGTGTATACCTGATTTGAGAAGAGAGGAGGCACAGTCTATGGGTACATGGTGGATCCGGTAAGGTACCCCGGGGCAAGAAAATCGTATAGAGAGACGTTGAGCCTGGCAGGGGAACAATACCAATCGGTGATAGTTTTGGGCTCGGCGGATATCCGGAGGATTCTGACCGGAATCGTGTAATCAGATGGATTTGAGGGCCGATCTAAGAGACGGTGCCTGAGATATTGGGAATTTTGAGTGTCGATATTGACACAGGATTTATGTTGTTTCATTGATGATACTTTTGGTTCTACCATATTGAATTTACTATGACATATTCAGTTTTCTATAGTTGCTATACATTAGATTTCATACGTCACCCATCTATTCATGTTGCACATATACTTGCACATATACTAGTGTACAACATCATAATTCATACTTAGGATCTGACGCTATTACGTATATGCTTGCGATTGCCACTTATGATTTTACTTACTACTCACGAGCTGGCAACTCACCCCCGTTATGCCACAGTGTCTTGCAGGGCCGATCCTTTTAGTAAATGTTGCACACCACCACAACTCTTGTGGGGAAGCGGAATTAGAAAACAATAATTTTGAAGCATGCAATATCTACTTTTACTCCCGGACCTTATATTAAACCATAACTAGTAACCCTATCTAGGAGTTTAACTACTATGATAGGGATTATACCTTCTTGAATTGGTCTTTTGGGTCTTCTTTCCGCTGTGCTTCTAGGTTCTTTGGGTGCTAGAGTTGATCTCGGTCTTCGGTCTCCTCTACGCCATAGATGATCCACCCGAGAGTTTTGGATCAAGCTTCAACCTCTATTAATGAGGTTACTAAGAAATCTAATATGCTAAAGAAGACTACTTAGATGATGTAGAGAATGTCTAGAGAATTATTTGATCTCAATACCCTATGAATCACAACCTATGTGAAGGGTTAGGGTTGAGCTTGAGGGAAGAGATAATTTGGAGAGAGAATGTGAGAGTGAGAATGAGCTAGGTCAAGTGAATGAATAAAGTTATGGCTAAGGTTTCAATTATTGAAGCATGGATTATTTTTCTCAAAAATAATCAACCATGCTTCAATAGTGAAGCCAAATGAATACAATATTCATTAGCCATACTTTCATCCATACTCCAAATTCCACCTCATTAATTTTATTTTCCATAAAAGAAAATCCAATATATGAGGTGTCTCCTTCTAGAAGCTATTCTTGTACAATTAAAGAATGCCCTTCATGGTATTTACATACCCGTATTCGTATTCCCAAAAATACGAATATAATGAGATACCAATAATCCAATAATATAATACTGGCATCCGGCTTAAACCAAAGCCTACCAGTATTATCCGTCCGAACATCATTCGTGTAGCCAGTACACGTATATGTTCGAAACCCTGCCATAATCCCATACAGCCTCGACATCGTTTCTCCTAAACCAAGGAAACCCTCTGTGTGGGACTGTAAAGACTCGACAGTACGCTGGCAGTGGGTTTAACCACAAGTCCGTCAGCGGCACTAGCTGTACGTAACGGTTACCTAGGTACATGTCGAAAAGGTGGCCGACGAGCGAACTCATCCTAACCCCAACGAGTCTATAAATTACACTTACCGTACAGTCCGGTCTCTTCGTCTGATATGTTGCATATCGAGTCTGGGGGTGGAAGCGTCAGACCCCAGTAACTTGATAAGTCATGCCGATGTGTGACTCATAACTGTTCGAGAAACTACCGATAACACTTATATGTAAATCTCATCAACCCTGGCCAGGGAATTACTGTTATAGCCAATCGGGTATAGCGCAACAACAACTCCTTATACCGGGAGAGATGAAACCCCTCTTATCGCTCACCAACTCCATGTGATTCAGGACTGTACCCAAAATCCACCTGTTTGCACAACTCTGAAGAGCTGTGGTAGGGAGAAAATCAAAGCACAGTGGGAACCATACAAGACACTATGACGATCTCGGGTCTAAAGACTAACCTGTATAAGTGTCACCAGAGAACTGCTATCTGACAATAGGTATGATACCAACTAGGAGTTCTCGGTGAGTCATGTTCGGTATACCCATTCTCTAATGAGTACCTGTGTACAATATTTGATGTCAAACACCAATGGTCTTAGGATCAACCATCGCCCCCATGCAGGGTCAAGAAACGTATACACTAGTCTACTATGGAAATATCGATGCCTTGTCTCGATATTCCCTCGACTAAAAGCTGTTAAAGGATCTGCTTGCGGACTACGCAAGTCCCACTAGTATGATCTGCATCATAGTCCTGGTAGTCAAGCAAACATCCTAAGAGTTTTATTAACATGTATACAAGATATGAAATACTGAGTAGAACACATCACATGTTAAGATAAAGGTAAACCAAATAGCGTACTATCATATTGAGCAAGATTGTTTCTGTACATGCATATCCCTAGCATCTTGTACAATAAAGGCCTCTAGGGCATACATATCCAACAATCTCCCACTTGCGCTAAGGCTTTTAATTGGCGCAATAAGCACCCACTGTCTGCACTATAGCCAGTTGCTGGTGTACCGCATGCCCAACATCTCGAATAGTCTCTCGAACTAGACTTGAAGGATAGCATTGGTGAATGGATCGGCTGTGTTGTCTTTTTTGTCCACTCTCCGCACCTCGATCTCCTGGCGATCCACGATCTCCCTGATGAGGTGATATTGCCTCAAGATATGTCTAGATTTCTGATGGGACCATGCTTCCTTTGCCAAAGCCATGACTCCATTTTTATCACAATACAAAGGTATTTAATTAGCAATGGATAGAACCACCTAAAGTTCAGAAACGAATTTCCTCATCCAGACTGCCTCTTTTGCGGCATCATTAGCAGCAATATACTCAGCTTCTATCGTAGAGTCAGCGACGGTATCTTGCTTGGAACTCTTCCAACATACCTCCCCTCCATTGAGGGTAAATACAAAACCCGAGATGGACTTGCTGTCATTCTTATCGCTCTGGAAACTGGAATCGGTAAAAGCCTCCATTTGGAGATCTCCGTTACCTTACACCAAGTACATTTTTTAGTCCTTCGTAAATACTTAAGAATGTTCTTCACAGCTGTCCAGTGTTTCTCCCCTGGATTGGATTGATACCTGCTTACTACACTTAGTGCATAAGCTACATCTGGGCGAGTACATAACATTACATACATTATAGATCCTACCGCCGAAGCATAGGGTATAATGCTCATGCGAGCCCTCTCTTCATCAGTCTTTGAAGACATCTCTTTGGAGAGAGTGATCCCGTGACATGCAGGTAAATTACCTCGCTTGGAATCTTCTATACTAAACCTCTTTAGTATGGTTTCTATATACCTTGATTAGGACAATCCCAATAATCTCTTAGACCTATCTCTATAGATCTTAATGCCCAGAATGCATGAGGCATCACCCAGGTCCTTCATGAAGAACCTTTGTGATAAGAATAGTTTGACCGATTGTAGCATAGGAACGTCATTTCCTATTAGGAGAATGTCATCTACGTACAATACGAGGAATGTGACTGTACTCCCTACAATTTTTTTATACATGCAAGGTTTGTTAGTTATATGTATGCCCTAGAGGCCATTACTATACATAGGATGTATATTGTAGTGGATGCTTGGACATATATAGGGATGACTTTCTTGCTCGATATGATAGTATGCTATCTGGTTACTCTTTACCTTAACGTGTACACTGATTGTCTCTCTGTTACATGTTGGTAAAGCCCTTAGGATGTGTACTTGACTACCTGGACTATGATGCAGATCATACTAGTGGGGACGTGGTAGTCCATAAGTACATCCTTCAAAGTCCCTAGTCGTGGGTGTATCGAGACGGGGCATCGATATACCAGAGTAGACTAGCGTGTAGCTTCTCGACCCATATAGATGGGCGATGGATGATCCCATATCCATTGGTGTTTGACATCAGAGATGATATACGGGTGCTCAGTGGAGACTGGGTACACTGGACGGACTCGCCGAGAACTCCCAGATGGTATTATACCTTACGTCAGATGGCAGTTCTCTGGTGACACTGGTACAGGTTAGTCTGTATACCCGAGATCGTCATAGAGTCTTGTGTGATTCCCACTGTGCTTTGATTTCCACCTTACCACGTCCAAGAGGGCATGCAAAACGGTGGTTTTTGGGTACAGTCCCGAGTCACATGGAGGCAATGAGCGATAAGAGGGGTTTCGTCTCTCCCGGTATAGGGAGTTGATGTTGCGCTGTGCTCGATTGGCTATAACAGGAAGTCCTTGGCCAAGGCTGCTTTAGAGATTTACTGGTAAGTGTTACCAGTAGTTTCTCGACCGGTTATGAGCCTCAAATCGACACGACTTATCGAGTTATTGGGGTCTGACGTTTTACCACCCCTAGACGAGATATGCAACATATCAGACGAACAGACCGGACTGTACGGTAAGTATTACTGGTTGGATTCACAGGAGTGTGAGCGGGCTTGCTCGTTGATCTTCTGATCGCTCAATACCCGGGTGGCCGTTACGTTTAGCAGACCGCTTGCGGCTTGTGGGTGTTTGATATGATCATCACCTACTGCCGGCGTATTGACGAGTCTTTAGAGTCCTACACAGGGGTTTCCTGGCTCAAGCGAAACGAAATAGGAGCGCATATGAGATATGTGCGGGACCGAGAATAATACCAGTATGTGATACTGTATTTTATTCTCGCGATTTGTGACATTAATCGGTTGTATGCGATATAGCCGGGTTATCGGATCAAGTGTTGATTCGATAAGTTGTTACTATTGATATTAGTCGGTTATATGCAATATGACCAGATCGTTAAATCAAGTGTTGATTTAATGATTTAATGTATAATTATATATTTGGTATATTACTTTACATTAACTAGTATTGATTCACTTAAGATTGATTTTCTCACTTGAATGTGCACATTGTTTATATGTGATATATGCAAGTGTACAAGTTTGTATCATGCTTGATGATACATACAAGTTGTGTGTATGAGAACTAAACCAAATCAAGGTTAAATTAGGGTTTGCTATTTTCCTAGCAAATAACAAAAGAAATGAGACTTTGGTCAAAGTTATCAAGCTTCATGAAGCTTGATAAACATTGACAAAGTCAACTCTTTTGTCATTTGTTTAGGATATTAGTTAACCCAACCTTTAACATAATACTTTGGTTAATTCTCTACATGAGTTAAGCATGAGGGCTTAACTCAACCATGGTGCCATAATTAAAAGGATAAGTTTCATTTGGATATTTATTCTATTGATTCTTTTCTTCTTCTTCATCATCATCAAGCTCCACAAAAGCTTGCTAGCTCCAATGGTGCCATGAGAAAAAGAGTGTGAAATCCAATTCTAAAGTGAACCCACTTTCTATTTCTTCATCCTCTACTACTTGCCATGCAGTATAGGGTGTTCTCTTCACAAAGTTTTTGACCAAGTGAAGGAATAGCTTGAGTTTGAGTCTCCCCGACGTAGATCATCTTCGGCCTCAAAGTCAACAACCTAGCCCGATTATTTCTCCGACGAAACCATCACTAGAGTCCAGGATTCCGATGATCGCAGCGGAGGGACGTCAACACGGAGCTAAAGAAGTGGAGGACCGGATCTACAAAGGTTATAATCTCTTTCACTTGTTAGTAAAGTTGTTTGCTAGCCTTAAGTTTCGCCTATCCTCTAGTTAACGATCTATATTAGCGTTTCTCGGCACCTAAATTTTTGAATTTGGCATGGTTGATGCCTTGTGTAATCTCTTGTTTGTGCCTAGTAACCCTACAAGGTTCATTTACATTTTTGATAAAATCAAACTCTTTGATTGTATCATCAAAGCAGATGTTCCAACTCCGTGATGCCTGCTTTAATCCATAGATGGATTTAAGCAACCTGCATGCCTTCTCGCTGCTCCCACTGTCAATGAAGCCTTCTGACCGATCCATAAAAACACATTCATCTAAATCACCATTTAGAAATTCTGTTTTAATGTCCATCTGCTAGATTTCATAGTCATAGTAAGCAGCAACAACAAGTAGGATTTGAATGGATTTAAGCATTGCAACTGGAGAAAAGTCTCGTCATAGTCCAATCCTGGTCTTTGATGAAATCCTTTTGCTACAAGTCTAGCTTTATAGGTCTCTACCTGTCCATCCACACCAATCTTTTTTCTTAAAGATCCATTTACACCCTATGGGTTTTACTCCAGAAGGTGCAACCTTCAAAGTTCATATTTTGTTGGTGTGCATGGATTCTATTTCAGATCTCATTGCATCCAGCCATTTCACTGAGTCACTACTCATGATAGCTTGCTGAAAACTAGTAGGGTCATCATCATCTATGATGCAATCTTCTCTATCACCATCGATTAGAAAACCATAGTATATATCTGGTGGGTGAGAAGTTCTACTAGATCTACAGAGTGGCTGAGGCTCGTTGGGTTCTAATGAAACTTCAGGTTCAACCAAATCGTCAGTAGTTGTTTGTGTCTCTAAAATTTCTTCCAGTTCTACCGTATTGCCAACAGTATCACTTGTAAAAAATTCATTTTCTAAAAGAGTGGCATATTGAGAAACAAACACTCTTTGTTCCTCCTTGTGGTAGAAAAGATATCCATATGAATGTTTGGGATATCCCATAAATTTACACAAAACCGATCGTGTCTCGAGTTTTTCTGGATTCTGCTTTTTAACATAAGCAGGACAACCCTATATCCTAACTCATTTAAGAGATGGTCTCTTCCCATATCATTTCTCATATAGAGTGGTGGATACGGTTTTGGTCGGAACCCTGTTTAATAGATATATTGCAGTCTCCAATGCATGCCCCCAAAAAGAAAGTGGCAACTCAGATTCACTCATTATTGAGCATACCATATCCAATAGGGTACGATTTCTTCGTTCTGACACACTGTTGTGTTATGATGTGTACGGAGGAGTGAGCTGAGAGAGAATCCCATTCTCTTTTAGGAAATCTAGAAACTCTGTACTTAAGTACTCTCCTCCTCGATCTGATCGAAGTTTCTTGATACTCAACCCAGTTTGTTTTTCTACTTCAAGTTTATACTCCTTGAATTTTTCGAAAGCTTCAGACTTATGTTTCAATAAGAACATGTGTCCAAATCTCGAGAAATTATCAGTAAAAGTTATGAAGTATGAATAACCGCTTCTTACATGTGTAGAGATTGGTCCATATACATCACTATGTATGAGGCCTAAGAGTTCAGTAGCTCTCTCTCTCTCCGTGTCCTGTAAACGGAGTTTTAGTCATTTTACCTTTGATGTAAGACTGACAAGTCGTATAAGATTTATATTCAAACGGATTTAAATATCCATCTTTATGTAGCTTGGTTAGTCTTGTTTCATTAATATGACCAAGTCTACAATGCCAAATGAAAGCTTCATTTATCTCTGAAATCTTCCTTTTGTTTGTGTGTTGTATGTTAAAAACTGTGTGTTGATTCAGGACGTAGATTCCGTTATTTAATGTGCCATACCCAATTAACTGTTGATTTAGGTTAATGTTCATAACATTACTTTGTAACACAAAATTATATACTTCATTGTCCAACAGAGATAAAGATATTATGTTACACAACATAGATGGTACAAAATAATATGGATTCAAAACCAATATACACCCTGAAGGCAACCCCAGACGATACTCTCCCACGGATACAGCATGAACATTTGAACCATTCCCAATACGGAGAATGTGATCACCTTTCTTCAACACCTTTCTATTTCTTAATCCCTGCACACAATTGCAGATGTCAGATCCTGACCCGGTATTTAATACCCAGGAAGCAGAGTTAATTGAAAAACAGTTTTCGGTAACAAGCACACCTGAAGCGGAAGCATCAACATGCTTCTTCTTCTTGAGATCGGCGAGGTACCCAACGCAGTTTCTCTTCCAGTGTCCAGTCTTATGGCAGTAGAAGCATTCCTTTTTTTCCCGATGCCCCAGCCCCTCACTTTTCTTTCCCCGGTGCCTTTCTAACTCCACCTCTCGGTTTGATGGGTTTCTTCTTCTTCTTTCCCTTAGCTTTAGCTTTCGGGACGGAAGAGGAAGATGGTCCAGCAACTAGAGAGGGAGTTTTCACTACTTTTAGCTTGCTCTCTGCACTCCTCAACATTTTGAGAAGTTTAGGAAGTGACTTCTCCAAATTGTGCATCTTGAAGTTCACTATAAACTAAGCATAGGCAGGGGAGAGATTGTAGAACTATATCAACATACTGTTCATTCTCCATCGTCCATCTCAGGTCCTCTAGTTCTTCAATAAGACCTATCATCTTTAGGACGTGATCTTCTACAGATGTACCAGCAGCCACCTCATTTGAAACAACTTTCTTGAGGCTTCGTAGCGAAGAGCACGAGATTGCTCCCCATACAACTCCTTTGTATGGAGAAAGATGGATTGCACATCCATTTTCTCATGCTGCTTCTGATGTTCATTGTCTATCAAAGTAAGCACGAGGAATTTGGCTGTGGCGCAATCAATATCTCATATCTTGTGGATTTCCTTATCTGCAATAGAGGAATCAGGGCATGGGAAGGGAGGGGCTGGAGCAGTAAGGACGTATGTAACTTTGTCATAAGTAAGGGCAATATTTGCGTTCCTCAGCCAGTCTTTATAATTTGGTCCCATGAGTTTATTTTTGTCTAATAGAAGCTTAAGTTCCGACATTGGTATCTGCCATTAGGAGAGAGAAAAGAAAACACTCAGCGATTGCTCTTGCATGATTAGATTGATTATTAATCTCATCTAATCGATATCTCCCACTGCTTTTTATCAAATTTTCCTTCAAACCTTAAAAAGAAAATTAGCCAGGATTAATTATATTCTACAAGTTCGTTAACCGGTCAGCCAGGCTAGTGTCGGTACTCTGAGGGAGGTTCCCCGTGTTTTCGCACGGACCTAAATAAAATAAATCTCATTTTCCCAGAGGCATAACCCCGTTGACACCTTTCTAGACACCTACTGGATTATCTAATTGTAAGGTGTAAAACTCTCCTGGGAGTAACTATTTCTCACAGTGGGATCGGGATCCAACTATAAAATAGAAGGTATGCAATCTCATTGCAAATTTCAACACTTGAAATTCCAGATATTGTTTTTACTCCTAGCGTCTTATGACCTTAACTATGGTCAACAAATCATAAGTGTTCTCCTCCGAACACAGAGACGGAACCGCGTAGGTTCGACTTGCCTGAATTTGGGAGCAGATGCTAATTGGTGCTATCTGTCCACCTCTCCAAAGATACCAAGTTGATTTATGGCACCGTATATTGAAGATTTAAACGGATGCGGCCTATGTAGCAGGCTTCGTCAGATTCCCCCTCATTAGAGGGGTTTTTTGATTGTGGGGACGCTCTTCCCTGCAGGCGTAAGCCCCTGCAGTTAATTACGCTACCGCATCGCTGTAACCACTTTCTCCTTCTCTAGATGGTCACCTCGTGTCGTGGGTGTTTGTTTTGTTTTTGGTTGCCCGTGGATTGTATACGGAGACTAATTTATGTTGTCGCCCGTAGGGCGTGGATTAGTCAAAATCCATATTTTCTTAGATTTGGGTTTGAGGTTGTGTTTAAGGATACATTTGAGACTAAGATCAATTTAAACGTATGTTAAGGATACGTTAGTCTAATTGAAGACTAAGATCACATTAACGGGATCTTTTAGATCCGACAAAAGAGCATTTGGGCTCTATTGTTTAGTTTAGGGACATTGCGGTCCATTACCAGTTTAAGGACATGGTGGTCCAATATTAATTTAAGGACATTACGGTCCAATGTTAGTTTAAGGACATCTCGGTCTAGTTTAAAGACATAATAGTCTATAAAGGTTAAGGACATCATAGTCCATGGGCTTAAGGACCCCACAGTCCGAGGTTAAGGACATCATAGTCTATGGGCTTAAGGACCCCACAGTCCGTAGTTTAAAGACGTCATAGTCTATAAAGTTTAAGGACATCACAATCCATGAGTTTAAGGACCCCACAGTCCGTGGAATGATTGGTTATCGGGACCCGTCACCTCTCTGAAGACGTTGAAGAATTACAACGACAAATATCAAAGGAGTGAAGAGATATACCCTTGAACCGAAGTTGATTAGGAAATCTGTAGTCCAATTTGGGACTAAGATCAATTAATTAGATTATGAGCACATGGGCTCAGTTAAATCTGAATTGAGGACTTATGGCCAACTTGGGCTAAGTCCAATTAGGTTTGAAATGTTGGACCTTTGTTTAAACTGTTGAACGTTTGTCTGGGTTCAGCCCCCCGTTATTTAGCAATGCTAAACATGATTCTGGGTTCTGACCGCATTTTGTCTTTGGCTGAGCACTAACCATTCATTATAGCTCTGGACTTTACTTTTCATATCATATGAACTGATCAATTTTGAGGTTCAGTTGAACGGGAGACTTTCCTCTGAGAAATTTAGCTAATTTGGGCTAAGATTGATTTTAAAATAGTGTTAAACACTAGAGGATATTTGGCGATCATGTGTTCCCACGTGATGCGCTTAAAATAGTGTTAAACACTAGGGACGAAGCACTTAAAGTAGTGTGAAACACTAAAATTGAAGTGGTCACATAGAGTCACGCGAGGCATTTGAAGAGGGGGCCAGACATCCTTTATTTTATCCTCAGAATACATAAGTAAGTGTTAAACACTTAGTCTTTGTAATTATCACATGTGGACACGTGATAGTGCCTATATATTGGGTATTAATTCCTCTGTTTTCCCTCATTTGCCCTTTTAAAAAGGTGTCAGTCAGGGGTCACGTGGGGACACGTGAGGCGCCCTAATCAGTACTGTCTTTGGTTTTGTTCCCTTTATTTTGAGGGTCACGTGGAAGCACGTGAAGTATTACCTCCAGGCTTGTTCTTTCTCATCTTGAGGAGTCTATTTAAGGGTCATATGGGGGCACGTGACCATGTCTCATTCGTTCTTTTCTGATTATTGAAGGGAGGGTCACGTGTTGCCACGTGATCAGATTTACGTGCATGGAGAGTTTAAGTCCCTTGTTTGAGAATTAAATTCTTTGGAAGGATTAAACCCTAGTTTTATTTAGAGGAATTAAATTCCTATGTATATGAAAGAATTAAATTCTTTAAACCCAACTCTCCCTCTAAGTTTTGGATCTGCATGGCAGAATCTCCTCGATGAGAATTAAATTCTCAACTTATGGGGAGATCTGCTTTTGCAGATCTTCAACCATGAAGAAGAACTAAGTTCTTGTTTTAAAGGTTAAACCCTGTTTCTGTTAGAGGAATTAAATTCCTAAGTATTTGGAGGAATTAAATTCCCTAAACTCAATCCTCCCTCTAAGTTTTGGATTTGCATGGCAGAATCTCCCCAATAAGAATTAAATTCTCAACTTATGGGGAGATCTACTTCTACAGATCTTCAACCAAAGGAAGAACTAAGTTCTTATTCAGAAGAGTTAAACTCTTAATTTGAGAATTAAATTCTCTTTTTATTTTATGGAGCTTAGATCTCTTTCCCTTTCTCTCCTAGGGTTTCTCTTCTGAGGAAATCTTCTTTTCTCTCTGTTGTTGTTCTCTCTCTCCAATAAAAAAAATCCTCATCTTCTTCTCTTCTTGGCTCCTATTTATAGGAGAAAGAAAAGAATCAGTTTGTTTAGTCAATCTTTCATTGAAAGATTTCAATTGATTTTGTATCCAACATGATCTTTTAGATCACTCAGTGAATTTTATTCACCATTGGATTTTTAATCCAAAAGATATTTTGTCTGTTATTCATGGAAAATTTCAGGGAATTCTTTCCTTGTATAGAATCTTTCTATAAATTGGTGATTTTTAATCACCATTGGATTCTTAATCCAACGGTGCTCCATTTTACAGAGCACAATCTTTTTTGTTTGGAAAGATTTAAGGAAATATTAGGATTTTTGATTTCCCTTAATTTAGAATTTAATTCTATTAGTTCAGAAGGTTTAAATGCCTATCACGTGTGGGCACGTGACCCCACTGTTTAAGCTTTTTAACAAGAATTTAATTCTGTTGTTTTAAAGAACTCAGGAATTATCACGTGTCAGCACGTCACCCTTGGTCACGTGTGAGCACTTGATGACCCATTGGGGGTTTTCCTTGTTGTTTTATTATACTTTTAATTCTTTTCAGTGGGTTTAAAGGCCCATCACGTGTGGGCACATGACTCCACTGATTGATTGTTTGACTAGAATTTAATTCTTATTTCAACAGCCCCAGGAGACCATCACGTGTCAGCACGTGACCCCTGGTCACGTGTGGGCACGTGATGCCCCATTGGAGTTTTTCCTGATATTTTATGAGGGAACAAATTTCCCCACAGCGTTGTTCTCACGTGTTTGCATGTGAGTGCAACGCTGTCGCCTTTTGTGGCCGTTGGATCTGCCTAGGGAGGGGGGTAAGTGAACCGTTTCCCATCACATCCTATAAATGCAGGGGTTTCTTCAGAAGCGCCTCCACTTTTCATCTTCTTCCTTCCTTGTTCTTGCCTTGAGAATTTAATTCTCTCTCTCAGAGCTCAATTCTCTGTTCAAAATTTTTTTTCCAGAATTTAACTCTGTCCAAGAAAGAATCCTTTCTTCAGGTAATGGTTTTGAACAACCGAAGAACTTTCATATATAAAAAGAACTCTTTTTGGATTTCAAATCCACACCAAGGGTTTTTTCTTCTTCAAAGAACCCATTTTTCTGATCTTTAGGAGTGCATAATCTCTGGGTTGCAAACCCCATTGTTAGACACTTTTCTGATCTTAGGGGTTTGATGACGGCCTCTGTTTCTCTTCTGGAATTTAATTCCATTTCCAAGAGCTTAGCTCTGCCAATTTTCTAGGAATTTAATTCCTCTAAAGAACTTAGTTCTTCACAGAGAACTTCTTGGGATTTTCTTGCCCTGAGTTGTTCTTTGCAAAAATGTTTCCAGAGAGATCCTTCATGATTTGCATAGGGTTCTGCAGTGGGTTTTCTCCTTAATCGCGCAAATTTGAATTTGTTGGTCACTTAACAGAACTTGTCTTCCCAAGGATTTGTTTAAATCTCAATGTTTGATTTTCCTCATTACTAATCTTTCACGGATGTTTCTTTTCAGGCATTATGGCTGTTCATCTATATAGTCTGAACGAGTTTATTTCCTATGAGGATATTCGCGTACAAGGCCGTTGTCAGAACCAAGAGTTTACAGATGCCCAATGTGCGGAGATTATCGATCGTCTGTATGCACACAACGGTCGACTGCTTCCTCTCCGTTCCGCTCTCTTGAAAATTGTAGTGGGAGCAATATGGGAAGCACTTCCTGGGTTTTACGAAGCCATGCCGCTTAATGCGCTGGATGATGCTGAAGACAAGGTGCATTCAGTGTACCTGTCGGGCCTGATCTCGAAGAAACGGCGAGATAACCTCGTTGATATTCTGTATCAAACTTTCCAACAGACGACGATAATCGCCTCTTCTCAAAGGGAGGAGAACATTGGCGAGGATCTCGACACTCGCGATCGCGAGAGGATGCATACGAGATTGGTCAGAAAGGACAGAAAAATTCTAGACGGCCTCACTTTTGAATTTCTCAATCCGTGTCCCGGATTTGATGAATTACCAATGTAAATCGCCACACAAACGAGACCCCGGATGAAATATAGCGTCCGTCCGTGATTCAGTTGTCAAGATCGAGACACACGTCGTAGTTTCTCCAACCTGACGGGGAATTTTACTCAAGGCAGGCTCAGTAGGCCATTCGAAGTCAGTGAAGAGCCAGCATATTGTCTTCAAATTGAGCCCGCCATCTCTTGTGGCATGCCTCAGAGAATACGTCTAGCATTTCTCAACTGAGCTACGATTTCCGAAGACTCTCTTGGTGTAGGGATCGAATCGAGGTGCGATCATATCAATCACGATGGCAGATCTTGCTAATGCAGTTACAGGAATGGAGCGGTTCAACCATCATAATTATGATTACTGGAAGTCATGAAGAGTGGTTGTACCAGCCAAAACTCATCTGCGTATGATTGTAACACCTGCTGATGTACCTCATAGTTGGGCTGTACCTTCTTCAGGGGGATTTCCTTTGGGGTGACACTGCTGAGCATAGGAGACTGCACCTAGTCTCGTGGGAGAAGATCTGCAAACAGAAAGAGGAGGGTGGGCTGGGTTTTCGTTGCCTCAAACCTTGGCGCACGTATTTGTTGGCGAAGAACCTGGGCAGAGCACTGTCCCAACCCTCGTCTATCTGGGCGCAAGTTGTTCGAGCAAAGTATTCCCTCAATGAGGACCTTGTCATGAATAAGTCTTTTCGGCTTGAGTTGGGTTAAAAGCACGGAATGTATTTGCATCGTCACCATCTTCGAATAAAGTATTTTCTCACCTTCTTATCCTTCCTAGTCGGGAGGCAAGGTAGCCCTAAGCCTATACAGGTAAGGAGCATGCATCCGGGTGGCTTCTTCCCTTCCCCGGAATCACAAGTGCCTGCATTGACGTGTATGCCTGCCTACTGTCTTTGTTTCAAACAGAATAGACGTACTTCCTTATTTATTTGAAAATATTGATGGTCAGGATGGAATCTTTTCAATACAAAATAACGGGGATTATTGTGCTTAGAAAAGCTTCGCTCCCTGTTCGGGCTCACCGGCCGGACAGGGAGTCAGGTCTTCCATTCCATTCATCCAGTCAAGCTTTCTCAGAAAACAAAGAAAGTGGACCTGCGAGGATACAAGAGTGCGTCGTTTTCAAGCCAGTTAGCTTCTTAGACCCTACTTTCTTTTCCTGATGCAGAACCGAAAGTGTAAGTGGGTCTGTTATTGATTTCGTGTCTAAGTGGGGAAGTGCTTTGTATCATTCATTCACGCGGAAGAGAACGGTTTGCCGATACCAAATACTCCTCCACACTACTGAGTTGTAGAATGGAAAAATCGCCATCTCCTGGAAGTTGCTCGAGGACTTCTACTGGGAATGAAAGTTCCCTATTAGGATCCCTAGTAAAGTCAAGTCTGATGCTTGAATTTCATGATGGCTGCTTATCTGAGTAAGAAGACGCAATTACTATTAGCAGTGGTCTCTCTCTGCGCTCGCCTAATATCTTTATTCGTGCTGATCCTATTCGCCTTTGTAGGCCCAACAAAGGGTCCTACGCCCGCCCCTCCCCCATTGTATATTTCTTCTTATTTTTGTATGAACTTTTAAAGTATGAATGATAAGTCTTTCCTTTCCCTTTTGTGTTCGCATGCTTCCCTTTTGAAATTTTGTCATATCGTTGTTGCTGCTCACGTGTTTGGCATGTGAGGGATTGTTGGGGATTTCAATCTCACATCGGCACCCACTCACGTGTTATTCAAGTGCGACACTGTTTTACTTTTCAGTGCATATCAAGGTTGGTGCTCATGTGCTCTGCACGTGGGGCCCTATTGATGGGGTTGTTTAATTTCCCATGCAATCTTTTCTGTGTATGACATTGAATGCAGAGAGGGAGCCTTGGAAATAGTTCCATCTCTTTGATTTCCAATGCCTTTCCTTTTTCTGGGCCTTGGAAATAGTTCCACCATGCAATATTTTCCGTGCGCAGCATTTAATGCTCCCCTTTATAACCTGAAGCCATAGTTTTCTTTCTCTCTTCACAGAGAAATCCATTTACAACTTAGGGTGATTTATCTTGAGGAAACAATTAAGTGCTATGGCTTGCAACCGCCCCCATGCTCGTCGACAACCATGGGAGGTACCCGTTGAAGAGATGATTCCTCGCTTTGCTGCGCGACTAGTGGATCCCCTTCTCACCGATGCTGAATGTGATGCGCTGACGTATGAACTCCTGATCCGTAGGGGATCCCCTCTTCTAATGGGCTCCATTTGGCTTCGGACGATTCTTCTTGCCGTGCTCGCTGACATCCCTCCTCACCCAGCAAAGATGACCCTGGCGATCCTTGATGTGGCCGAAGACAAGCTCGAGTGTTTTTATGAGGCGTGTCTGATTACTCAGGATCTGAAAGACTGCTCGGTCCA
The DNA here is from genome assembly GCA_030015575.1 of Agapanthus africanus. NCBI lineage: Eukaryota > Viridiplantae > Streptophyta > Magnoliopsida > Asparagales > Amaryllidaceae > Agapanthus > Agapanthus africanus. The sequence goes on along the minus strand of JASDDO010000019.1, from coordinate 764,394,530 downwards.
TCTGTTGGGCAAGATAAGAGCCCGGCGGGCTATTATGTTTGCCTTTACGGATGGACATGGCGCTAATCGGTGGGGAGCCACTCTTCGTGAAAATCGTCGCTTCGATGTGCTGGAGAAGGCAGAGAGGGAGTTAGAAAATTTTGTATTTTGTTTTGTTAACCCTTGTGCCGCTGATCCTTTGTTTGGTGACCTTTACCCGGTAGCGTAGTATGTTTAAATCAATGTACTATTTTTATCATTGGCTGTTGCGTGTTTTCTGTTGAATTTTCATATTTGTCGGATACTCGTATGTGCGTCTTTCTTGCGTAAATGAGCTTTATATTTTTCCCATGGGAATTTTCTTTAATTGCGAGCACTATCTTTATGTTGCATGCACATCAGTGCTTTGGGTATCATTTCCTTTTAAACATTCATACAGTTGCAAATGCATGCTTGATAGGATATACATCGGAGACTTTCCTTATTGCTTCCCATATCAGGTGGTTTGTGCTTGTTTTAGATCTAGTATTGTCGTCGAATGGAGGCTTGTTTATATAGTCTTGAGTGTACGTGCCTTCTTTCAGATGTGGTGGCTACAAAGGTGAGCTTGCAGGGGCTGATCGAACGGTACACCGTAAATATGCTGTCATGCGAGAAGAGGCTCAGCCGAAAATTTTCAGAGAGGAAGCTGGCTTCAACTGCGCTGGGGGAACTTCAAGCTAATCTTACGGCCAAGATCACTCGGGTGTATGAACTTTGGCGAGTGCTTCAAGAAGCTATCAGGGAGGTGGTAGCCATTGATAAAGCCGTCATTTTCACTCGCAAAATGGTTGAAGCCCATAAAGTTACCGAAAAGGAACTTGAAAGTCGGCTTGCCTCATACTAGGCTCATCAGTCTCAAGCAGAGGTCCGTCTCTTAGCGATAATGAATCATGAAGCCGAGGCCCAGCGGAAAAAGGATGAACTGGCAAATCTATTAAATCGTCCGCCAGCTTGAAGAATTGTATATTTTTTCTTTTATTCTTCTTTTGTACATACTCCTGAATGAGAGTATATTTTTCTGATTCTTTCATAAATTGTACTTTGTATTCATTTTGATTCATGAATAAAAGACATATTTTGCTTCATGATGGTGTGTCCCTTTTAGTAAATGAATTTTGTGGATAATCTATTTTGATCTCCTTGTAGGACAGCGATGGCTTAATAGTCGGGTTCAGATCTGCCACCTAAGACTTTTCAACTTTATGAGCCGTGAGGGTCTCATAAAGAATTTTCTCCCTACTGGTCGAGAGGATCCGATTGGTGTATTTTCTCTTTAGGAATCGTGAGGATTTCTAAGTGCATTTTCTCTTGAGAGTCGTAAGGATCTCACAAGAGAATTTTCTTCCTTACAAGTCGAGAGGACTCGTAAGTGATTGTTTCCTTTCTTGTCGGAGAGTGTGGCCCGTAGAAAATCTACCTTGACTTCTCTGCGAGGCAATGATGGCTTGGGAGACAGGGTTAGGATTTTCCACCTGAGACTTTTCAACTTTATGAGCCGTGAGGGTCTCATAAAGAATTTTCTCCCTACAGGTCGAGAGGATCCCATAGGTGTATTTTCTCCTTAGGAATCGTGAGGATTTCTAAGTGCGTTTTCTCTTGAGAGTCGTAAGGATCTCACAAGAGAATTTTCTCCTTATAAGTCAAGAGGACCCGTAAGTGATTGATGAGTTGACTTGCTTCCGAATCAAAGAATTGCTTTGACGGGGAAGTCGAGGGTTGACTTTATTCGTATTTCACGGAGTCAGGGGTTGACCTTATCCGCATTTCACGGGGTCAGGAGTTGACTTTATCTGCATTTCACGGAGTCAGGGGTTGCTCTGGACGTTTCCCACGGGGTCAGGATTGACATTAGCCGTGTTCCACAGGACCAGGATCCGCTCTGGACGCCTCCCACGGGGTCAGGATTGACATTAGCCGTGTTCCACGAGACCAGGATTTGCTCTAGGCGTTTCCCACGGGGTTAGGATTGACATTAGCCATGTTCCACGAGACCAGGATTTGCTCTGGGCGCTTCCCATGGGGTCAGGATTGACATTAGCCGTGTTCCACGAGACCAGGATTTGCTCTGGGCGCTTCCTACTGGGTCAGGATTGACATTAGCCGTGTTCCACGAGACCAGGATTTGCTCTGGGCGCTTCCCATAGGGTCAAGATTGACATAAGTCGTGTTCCACGAGACCAGGATTTGCTCTGGACGCTTCCCACGGGGTCAGGATTGACATAAGCTGTGTTCCACGAGACCGGGATTTGCTATGGGCGTTTCCCACGGGGTCAGGATTGACATTAGCCGTGTTCCACAGGACCAGGATTTACTCTGGATACTTCCCACGGGGTCAGGATTGACATCAGCCGTGTTCCACCCACGGGGTCAGGATTGACATTAGCCATGTTCCACAGGACCAGGATCCGCTCTGGATGCTTCCCACGGGGTCAGGATTGACATAAGCCATGTTCCACAGGACCAGGATCCGCTCTGGACGCTTCCCACGGGGTCAAGATTGACATTAGCCGTGTTCCACAGGACCAGGATCCGCTCTGGACGCTTCTCACGGGGTCAGGATTGACATAAGCCGTGTTCCACGAGACCAGGATTTGCTATGGATGCTTCCCACGGGGTCAGGATTGACATTAGCTGTGTTCCACAGGACCAGGTCCCACTCTGGGTGCTTCCCACGGGGTCAGGATTGACATTAGCCATGTTCCACAGGGCCAGGATTGATTGACTCTCGGTTGTCTATGCATCATCGAGTCATGAAACTATGAGCTTTGTCGCGGCTCCGATTTGCTAATGTTGTGTCTGTTGAGATGATCTCTAAGCTGTTTGTGAACCGTCGAGATTTGGCTTCTTTTTCTGATGGAGCCTGGTGGGAAGATATGGTTCCCTCTTTGTTTGTTCCCCTGGATTGTATACAGGGATCGATGTGATCTCACCTGTAGGGAAAAAGGTTTCATTTTATATATTTTTCTTTCCGCGATACTCTATCATTTCAGCTTTTATATCGCGAAAGTCGCGATTGCCCAATCATTTCAACTATTTTTCGCGGTGCCCAATCATTTCGGCTATTTTGCATGCATACATTTTTACTTGCCGATTTGCAAGTTGCCGCATCATTTCGGCTATTTCATATGCATTTGTGGCTCACTGGCTTTTCACTGTGAGTTTGGGATTTGATACCGATTTAGGCATCGGCATCGCTACAACTTGGGATATTGCCAGGAGCGAATCATCATTTGCCTCTGTCGATGTCGAACAATGGTGGCTTAGTAAATAGGGTTAGGATCCTATTGACTAAGGCTTTTGACTTCATGAGCCGTAAGGGTCTCATAAAGGTATTGTAGGGTTCCTAGGCACACTAATAAGGTCTCACAAGGCATCAACCATACCAATTTCAAAAATTACAAGTGCCGAGAAACCCTAATACGGATCGTTAACTAGAATTTTAGGCGAACCAAGCAACTAGTTAACAACTTAACTAAGTGAACGGAAATACAACCTTTGTAAATCCGGTTCTCCACCTCCATAGCTCCATGATGAAGTCTCCTTGCTGTCCAAATCAAATCCCGGGCTCTAGCGTCGGCTTCATCGGAGAAATGGGCGGGCTAGGTCATCGACTACGATGCCGAAGATGATCTACGTCGAGGCATCACAAGATCAAGCTCCCACTTCACCAAGTCATGAAACTTGTGAAGAAAACACCCTATACTACTTGGCAAGAGGTAGAGGATGAAGAAATAGGAGGTGGGTTCACTTTAGAATTGGATTTCTCACTCATTTTCTCAAGTTGCCATTGTTGATAGCAAGCTTTTCTTCATGTGAAGAAGAAGAAGAAGAAGAAAATATTATGATAAGTTAATCAAAATACAAAAAGAAAATGAATACTTATCATAATATGAACCATGGTTAGGTGTAGAGAATTGACTAAGGTTAGATCAATGGTTAGGGTTAAGCATGAAGACAAAATGGTCACTTTGGTCAAAGCTTCATGAAGCTTCAACAAGCTTCAAGAATGAAAGCAACCCTTTTGTTTTCATTTCTCTTTTTCTTTTGTCAAAATAAAATAAATAAATGCATAAATAAATCAAATGAAACCCTAACCATTAACTAACCATGGTTTAATCATACACTTAACCAAGTTAGCATGTATCATCAAACATGATACAAAAGAGTGCACAAAAGTATATCACATATACAACTTGTGAACTTCAAGTGAGAAAATCCATTTAAAGTGAACCAATACTAGTTAATGCAAAGTAATATATCAAATATATAATTATTCATTAAATCATTAAATCAACACTTGATTTAACGATCCGGTCATATCGCATATAACCGACTAATATCCAATGTATCGGCTTATCGAATCAATCCTTGATTCGATAACCAGGTTATATCGCATACAACCATATCGATACATTCATCACGAGAATAGAATACGGTATCACATACACGAATTATTCTCGGTCCCGCACATATCTCATATGCGCTCCTATTCCGTTTTGCTTGAGCCAGGAAACCTCTGTGTAGGACTCTAAAGACTCGTCAATACGCCGGCAGCAGGTGATGATCATATCAAACACCCACAAGCCGCAAGCGGTCTGCTAAACGTAACGGCCACCCGGGTATTGAGCGATCAGAAGATCGACGAGCAAGCCCGCTCATACTCCTGTGAATCCAACCAGTAACACTTACCGTACAGTCCGGTCTCGTCGTCTGATATGTCGCATATCTCGTCTAGGGGTGGTAAACGTCAGACCCCAACAGCTCGATAAGTCGTGTCGATATGAGGTCTATAACAGTTCGAGAAACTACTGGTAACACTTACCAGTAAATCTCAGCAACCCTGGCCAGGGATTTCCGGTTATAGCCTATCGAACACAGCGCAACATCAACTCCCTATACCGGGAGAGACGAATCCCCTCCTATCGCTCATTGCCTCCATGTGATTCGGGACTGTACCCAAAAACCACCGTTTTGCACGCCCTCTTGGACGTGGTAAGGTGGAATCAAAGCACAGTGGGAACCACACAAGACTCTATGACGATCTCGGGTCAACAGACTACTCTGTACCAGTGTCACCAGAGAACTGCCATCTGACGTAAGGTATAATACCATCTGGGAGTTCTCGGTGAGTCCGTCCAGTGTACCCAGTCTTCACTGAGCACCCGTATATCATCTCTGATGTCAAACACCAATGGATATGGGATCATCCATCGCCCATCTGTATGAGTCGAGAAGGTATATGCTAGTCTACTCTGGTATATCGATGCCCCGTCTCGATACACCCACGACTAGGGACCTTGAAGGATGTACTTATGGACTACCATGTCCCCACTAGTATGATCCGCATCATAGTCCAGGTAGTCAAGTATACATCCTAAGGGCTTTACCAACATGTAACAGAGAGACAATCAGTGTACACGTTAAGGTAAAGATCAACCAGATAGCATACTATCATGTCGAGCAAGAAAGTCCTCCCTATATATGTCCAAGCATCCACTACAATATACATCCTATGTATAGTAATGGCCTCTAGGGCATACATATAACTAACAATCTCCTACTTGCACTAGGGCCATCTGATAGCAGTGGTTGTAGTATCTCATACTCAACCATCCCATAATAGTCTCTCTCTGGGAATAGGCCTTTGTGAGTGGATCCGCCGTGTTTTCCTCTGAGTCTACTCTCCTAACCTCGATCACCCTGGAGATCAACCATCTCCATGATCAGGTGACACTGCCTTAGAATATGTCTGGATCACTGATGGGACGGGTGTTCCTTGGCATAAGCCACAACTCCATTGTCACACAATGGGAGGAACTAAGTTCATCTCATGAACAAATATACATCCAGACTGCCTCTTTGGTAGCATCTTAAGCAGCGATGTATCGAGCCTTTATCATCTAGTATGCCACGGTATCTAGCTTGGAACTCTTCCAACATACCGTCCCTTTACTGAGGGTAAAGACAATGCCTGTGACTGACTTTCAGTCGTCCTTATCACTCTGGAACCCTTCCAGTGATTCTCCCCAGGATCGATTGATACCATCTCACTATAATTAGTGAGAATCCTAACATCCAATTAGATCTATCTCATAGATCCAAAACCCAGGATTTAGGAGGTATCACTTTGATCCTATATGGAAAATCATTGTGATAAGCGGAGATTGACCGGGCGTAGCATAGGAAACTCCTTCCCTATAAAGAGCATGTCATCCACGTACTCTACGAGGATCGTCACTATACTCCCTACTACCTTTTTGTTTATACAAGGTTCATCTACCATTTTGATGATGTCAAACTTTTTGACTAACACATCAAAACAGATGTTCCAACTCCGCGATACCTGCTTTATCCTATAAAGCATCTTGTACACGTTTCCGCTGCTCCCACTGTCTACGAAGCCCTCTGGCTGTGTACTTATAGACGTTCTCTTCTAAAACATTATTTAGAAAAGCAGTCATGACACCCAACCGCCAGATATCGTAGTCATGGTATGTAGCCGTGGCAAGTAGAATTTGGATGGACTTAAGCATAGCTACTTGAAAAGGTTTCATCATTATCCACGCCTGGTCGATGACGAAAAGCTTTAACAAGTCTAGCTTTGAAAATCTCAACTTTTCCATCTACACCAAGTAATCTTCTCAAGATATACTTGCTCCTGATGGGGATTTAACCCTTCAGATATAGCAACCAAAGTCCATACTTTGTTGGTGTATAAGGATTACATCTCAGATCGCTAAGCATCCAGCCATTCTTACAGAGTCCCACTCCTGATGGCCAGCTCGAAACTAGTTGGGTCATCATCTCATGATGCAATCCTCGCTCCCACTGTCATAGAGTAACCGAAGTATCTCTCAGGTGGGTGAGGAACCCTACTAGATCGGCGGAGAGGCTGAGGTTCGTTGGTAACTATTGAATCCTTTGGTTCTTTCAAATCATCAGCTGCAGTTTGTATAGCTGGAACATTTCCAGTTCTACATAACAGAACTTGCCTTGAGCTTGTCCGGATTTTGCTTTTAGACATAGGCCGGACAACCCCAAATCTTAACTAACTTAAGATATGGGCTCTTCCCTTTCCATATCACATATGAAGTGGTAGGCAACTGATTTGATTTGAACCCTATTCAATAGGTATGCAGCTTCTCAAGCGCATAACTCCCAAAAAGGAAACAGGTAACTCAGTATTACTCATCATAGAGCGCACCATATCGAATAGGGCGCAATTGCTCCGTCCCGATATATCATCGTGCCATGGTGTATACGGAGGAGTAATGCTGAGAGAGAATCTCATTCTCCTTTAGAATAGTCCAGGAATTCCGTGCTCAAGTATTCTCCTCCTTGATCTCATCAAAGGACATAATACTTATACCCGTTTTGGTTCTCTACTTCTAACTTATATTCTGTGAATATCTCAAAAGGTTCGGACTTGTGTTTTAACAAGAACATATGTCTGAATCTAAAGAGATTATCAGAGAATGTAATGAAGTACAAGGAACCGGTCTTGGCATGTGCAGACAGGGGACCTTACATACATCAACATGTATCATCCCAAGAGTTCATTTCTGAACTCTTTCTCTTGTGTGCGTTCTGTATACAAGGAACTGTAGTTTGATTTAGAACATCAATACTTTTAGATAACGTGCCTGAATCGATCAACTTTTGATATAGGAAATGTTCAAAACATAATCCAACAATACAAAATTATATCCTTTCTTTACTAATAAAGAGACAGATATGATTTTGTATATCAGGTTCGGTATCTAATAACATTCGTTCAGAATCAATGTATTTGGGATACAGGGTGACAGTGACCAACAGACTTGGCTGCAACACTTGCCCCGTTTTCTGTCTCATGAAACTTATCACTCGTTCTCAGTTTTTCTACCCTTTTGTAGCCCTATGTAACAGATTACATATCTGGATCCTGATCCGGTATCATATACCAAGGATGCAGAGGATACTGAGAAACAGTTCTGTAGGATGAACACACCCGAAGATGATGCATCATCATGCACTCTCTTCGTTTGGGCGGCACGGGAATTCTGGTATTCCCCAATTTCCTGCTCTGTCTTATAACAATTATAAGTTGGAGCGGGACCAACGTTCCCCAGCTCAGTATAACAAGCGGGTTCGGTCAATATTCCGTATTATTATCTTGATTAAGGCGTGATATGGTCGCTACTTGGAGAGAGAGAGAAGAAAACACTCAGCGTGCGCTCTTGCAAGAATAGATTGGTTATTATTTTATCTAATCAGGATGGCTCCCACTGTTTTAATCAAATCTTCCTTCAAACCCTAAAAGAAAAGACTAGCCGGGATTAATTACACACTACAAGTTCGCCAATCTTTCAGCCAGGCCAGTGTCGGTACTTTGAGGGAGGTCCCCCGTGCTTTCGCACGAACCTAATTAATGTAAACCTCATTTTCCCAGAGGCGTAACCTCGTTAACACCTTTCTAGACACCTACTTGATCGGCTAATTGTAATGTGTAAAACTCTCCCAGGAGTAACAATTACTCGCAGTGGGTATCGGGATCCAACTATCTCATAGAAGGTATGCAATCTCATTGCAAATTTCAACACTTGAAATTCCCGATAATTTTGCCCCAAGCGATCTATGACCTTGACTGAGTCAACAAATCATAGACCACAAGTAAAGTTCAACCCGTCATTTCTCGATTGAATTAAACCCACCCGCACGACCCTTGACTGAGTCAACAAGGCCGCACGACTACCCTAATCCAATCGCACCATATGCTTTGCAGATAAGCACTAATTAGCTACCGCACACTACGCCTTGACTGAGTCAACAAACGCAGCACGAATACTAACTAGGATTTATCTGAAATGACGGAGGGCTACGTCAGGTTTTTAAGAAAACCTTTTGCGTAATGAACTTTATATCGTTGTAGAATCAAATGATTTTAAAATGGAGTGTTTTTGAAGCTTTTCTAGTTTTGCTAAAGGAGTCACTCCCGGTGAAGGGATCTCGGTCCTTTCCTCATCGAATAAGGTGCAGGATATATCATATATACCGCTGTGCAAAGCAAAAACTCTTAAAAGCAATCAAAAGACAAACCGAGTGTGTAGCATCTGCCAGTTATTGCTAAAGGAGTCACTCCCGGTGAAGGGATCTCGGTCCTTTCCTCATCGAATAAGGTGAAGGATATATCATATATACCGCTGTGCAAAGCAAGAACTGTAGCAACCTGTTTTATTTTGAAATTCGATTCTACAACATCTTAGGTTTCTTTTATTTTCATTAATCATATTAATGAAGTCCCATCATTTAAATCACCTAAACATCACAGATAAATACGACGTACACTTATGCCATCCGCATTCGTCTCGATGTCCCCTCATGCACCGTTAGATTAGGTAACTAACGGCAGAGCGGGGCAGGGCTAGTGCGGGTGTAAAACATAAGTAACATCTATATAATATATCATATATACTATATACAGTATCCATCACAGAACATATCACATGATCACATCACAGATATCGCAGCAGAAGAAACATATGAAATATTGGATATACTAGGACGTCCGTGTTTTCAATACGAGCCAGTATAAAACACGGATTCTACGGTCGCGATGAATAGCCAAACCCACACCCCTAGACCCCTACGAAAGCGGCAAGCAACCCTACCAATTCTAGAGTTAGGAGACCCGGACTCGACTCCTCGAGTTGGTCTCCCACTGGACTCCAGAACCCGGTTACTTGTGCTCCCTTCCTTGGGTCTATCCTAGTACGGAAAAGTAAATAATATACAAAGGGTGACATCTTCCGCAACCTGGAAGTGCCCCAATAAAAGAATATTACATACAAGTTTTTACATGAATGAAAATGAAAAACACTCATCTCACATAAAAAACCCCCGGCTATTCAAACACGACGATCCAATATAACATATCCAGCAACACATAACATCACATGTCATCAACGTAAGTAAATATGCGCATCCCAATTGTCGTTGACATATAGCAACGAAACCGGCGATATCACATATTACACTTACGGTCACAGAAAAGAAAGTGTAAAACTACAACAGTTGGAATCCGCATCCTCTTTAGACATCGCATGCCTAATCAAATGAAATACTTAGACATCACATGCCTAACAATTATAAACCCCGCATTTTAGTCTCAAAATCGAAAACACTTTTCAATACCAAGTCGGGAAATTCAACAGGATTCCCGACATTCTGATCGAATGCTCGTCGCAAACTTTAGTAGGCGGCCGCACCCCCGATACCGTCGACGAAGTGCACCAAGGCGGAACACCGCTTCCGCGAGCACCCGGACGGATGCTTTCGGCGACGGGGTTCTCCTACAGTCACTTGGTTGGGGCTATGGAGTGAGGCTGTCTATTAAGTTTACCCGGCGAGTATCCGCGTACGCTACGTGATTGCGACGGACTTTTGATCACATCAAAATTCCGTAGCAACCGATCAAGTGAGACTAAAATGCTATGTTTATAACATTCATTCAGTTATCTCATAACTTCTTATGAATTCCAATTGTTGTATCACATTCCGGATAAATAGAAAATATTAACCTTTCCGATCGAACAAACGAACACCCAAGTTTTCCCGATACAGCTCAACACATGAAATAAGTCTAAAAACATTCAGTTCATGCCTCAGTACCAACGGTCCAGCCGTAGAAGGGTCAATCCAACGCCTCACATGTGGCACGCCGTACTGCCCCAAACCCTAAGGTTCAAAGGGCAGTTCAAGACGGTCACATAATCGAGTTAAGGTTTGTTGTCTTCTAGAGGGACCATCGCGTTACTTGCATTACTTAGAACGTCTTTAAACCACGGAAAAATCCAACACTTGGAAATTTTCCGGCAGGGGAAAAGTTGGGTATTTATATCCGGTCGAACTTTTTAACATATTCGAAAATTATCCGGAATCCACATAGACAAAATCTGATAATCCGATCGAATCTTCGAATCCCCAAAACATCCCCAGAAAATTCAACTCTTGAATAAATATTAAAAATTCCTATAAAACTCAGCACTGTGAAAGAGGAATTACTGTGCAAATATGGAGGGCTGACGTCATCAGAGGGCCGCGGAACCGCCGCAGAAGCTAGGCTTTTGCCGCGGTTCCGCCGCATGTTTGAGGTATCATTGGTCAAATTTTGCACCGTAATTCTTATAATTCCCTGCTGAATTTTTTAAGCATTTTTAATCTGGAAAAAACCCAGTTTTTGGAAAAAGTCCAGAGAGCATTATGGTTTTTAGGGTTTCGGTTCGATCGGGTTTCAAACGTCGTCTACACTTCGCCTAAGGCTCTAGCTAGGCTCTGATACCACTGTAGGGTTCCTAGGCACACTAATGAGGTCTCACAAGGCATCAACCATGCCAATTTCAAAAATTACAAGTGCCGAGAAACCCTAATACGGATCGTTAACTAGAATTTTAGGCGAACCAAGCAACTAGTTAACAACTTAACTAAGTGAACGGAAATACAACCTTTGTAGATCCGGTTCTCCACCTCCATAGCTCCATGATGAAGTCTCCTTGCTGTTCAAATCAAATCCCGGGCTCTAGCGTCGGCTTCATCGGATAAATGGACGGGCTAGGTCATCGACTACGATGCCGAAGATGATCTACGTCGAGGCATCACAAGATCAAGCTCCCACTTCACCAAGTCATGAAACTTGTGAAGAAAACACCCTATACTACTTGGCAAGAGGTAGAGGATGAAGAAATAGGAGGTGGGTTCACTTTAGAATTGGATTTCTCACTCATTTTCTCAAGTTGCTATTGTTGATAGCAAGCTTTTCTTCATGTGAAGAAGAAGAAGAAGAAGAAGAAAATATTATGGTAAGTTAATCAAAATACAAAAAGAAAATGAATACTTATCATAATATGAACCATGGTTAGGTGTAGAGAATTGACTAAGGTTAGATCAATGGTTAGGGTTAAGCATGAAGACAAAATGGTCACTTTGGTCAAAGCTTCATGAAGCTTCAACAAGCTTCAAGAATGAAAGCAACCCTTTTGTTTTCATTTCTCTTTTTCTTTTGTCAAAACAAAATAAATAAATGCATAAATAAATCAAATGAAACCCTAACCATTAACTAACCATGGTTTAATCATACACTTAACCAAGTTAGCATGTATCATCAAACATGATACAAAAGAGTGCACAAAAGTATATCACATATACAACTTGTGAACTTCAAGTGAGAAAATCCATTTAAAGTGAACCAATACTAGTTAATGCAAAGTAATATATCAAATATATAATTATGCATTAAATCATTAAATCAACACTTGATTTAACGATCCGGTCATATCGCATATAACCGACTAATATCCAATGTATCGGCTTATCGAATCAATCCTTGATTCGATAACCAGGTTATATCGCATACAACCATATCGATACATTCATCGCGAGAATAGAATACGGTATCACATACATGCATTATTCTCGGTCCCGCACATATCTCATATGCGCTCCTATTCCGTTTTGCTTGAGCCAGGAAACCTCTGTGTAGGACTCTAAAGACTCGTCAATACGCCGGCAGCAGGTGATGATCATATCAAACACCCACAAGCCGCAAGCGGTCTGCTAAACGTAACGGCCACCCGGGTATTGAGCGATCAGAAGATCGATGAGCAAGCCCGCTCATACTCCTGTGAATCCAACCAGTAACACTTACCGTACAGTCCGGTCTCGTCGTCTGATATGTCGCATATCTCGCCTAGGGATGGTAAACGTCAGACCCCAACAGCTTGATAAGTCGTGTCGATATGAGGTCTATAACAGTTCGAGAAACTACTGGTAACACTTACCAGTAAATCTCAGCAACCCTGGCCAGGGATTTCCGGTTATAGCCAATCGAACACAGCGCAACATCAACTCCCTATACCGGGAGAGACGAATCCCCTCCTATCGCTCATTGCCTCCATGTGATTCGGGACTGTACCTAAAAACCACCGTTTTGCACGCCCTCTTGGACGTGGTAAGGTGGAAATCAAAGCACAGTGGGAACCACACAAGACTCTATGACGATCTCGGGTCAACAGACTACTCTGTACCAGTGTCACCAGAGAACTGCCATCTGACGTAAGGTATAATACCATCTGGGAGTTCTCGGCGAGTCCGTCCAGTGTACCCAGTCTCCACTGAGCACCCGTATATCATCTCTGATGTCAAACACCAATGGATATGGGATCATCCATCGCCCATCTGTATGAGTCGAGAAGGTATACGCTAGTCTACTCTGGTATATCGATGCCCCGTCTCGATACACCCACGACTAGGGACCTTGAAGGATGTACTTATGGACTACCATGTCCCCACTAGTATGATCCGCATCATAGTCCAGGTAGTCAAGTACATATCCTAAGGGCTTTACCAACATGTAACAGAGAGACAATCAGTGTACACGTTAAGGTAAAGATCAACCAGATAGCATACTATCATGTCGAGCAAGAAAGTCCTCCCTATATATGTCCAAGCATCCACTACAATATACATCCTATGTATAGTAATGGCCTCTAGGGCATACATATAACTAACAGGTATTTCTCCTTAGGAGTCATGAGGATCTTGTAGGTGCGTTTTCTCCTTAAGAATCGTGAGGAGTCTTAAGTGTATGGTCTCTTATAAGTCGTAAGGATCTTACAAGAGTGCTTTCTCCTTATAAGTCGAGAGGACTTATAAGTGTCTTTTTCCATATGAGCATATCCCCAGTCTCTGGTGGGACTTTGTTAGGGAAATGTTTATTCGCGCCCGTAGATTGTATACAAGGGTCGATATCGAGACGCTTGTAGGGCAGCATTGGAGGTTGTGATGGCTTAAGAACAGGTTCAGATCTCTGTAATATAAGGCTTTTGAACCCTGTGAGCCGTGAGGGTCTCAAAGGGGAATTCTCCTTACGAGTCGTGAGGATCTCGTAAGTGTAATCTCTCCATAGGAATCGTGGGGATCCCTAAGTGTGTTTCTCCCTTCTGAGTCGTAAGGATCTCACGCAGGTGGTTTCTCCTCACAAGGTCGAAAGGACCTTGCAAGTGTCTTTTAACGAGATTGCACCCTTCTGTTTTTACTCACGGAGCCTTTTCGGGTTTTCATCCGTCCCCATCTCGCTTACGGACATACCGTTTTCTTCTTTTATATATATATATATTTTTATTTTTTATTTTTTTGTCAGCCTTGGGATGCTGCGATCCGTAGTAGTTTATCGACGTCTCGGTCAGTAGCCAGTTTTAGGACATAGTGGTCCATCGTTAGTTTAAGGACGTTTCGGTCCGTCGTTAGTTTTAGAACATTTCGGTCCGTCGTTAGTTTTAGGACATTTAGGTCCGTTTGCTGGCTACTGCTTATAGAGTTTGGTCTTAGGAAGATAGCGAGCGGACATAGGCGTCGTCATCTATCGTTGACCTAGGCCGTGACTCGTCAGGCGTAGTATTTCTTCAAGAAGAGACCGTTTATTGGCCTGAAAGGTCTTTCACCATGCATGTCCATGAGTAGATATGCTCCACCCTGGTAAACTTTGTCTATGATGTACGGGCCTTCATAGTTCGGCTCGAATTTCTCCCGCTTGGCACGATTGGGGAGTATAGGTCTCTTGACCACTATCATGAGTTCACCTTGGCGGAATGTCCCCGGCCTAGTCAATCTTTCGTATGAGCGTGTCATCTTTCCTTTATAATCCTCCAGATATTGTTGCGCCATAAGCCGGGTTTCATCAAGGGCGTCGAGCTCCTCAAGCCGAAGGTGAGCATTCTCTTCGTCCGTTAGCTCATAATGAACTGCCACTCGTAGAGAGGGTAACTCTATCTCGAGGGGGAGTACCGCTTCTGTGCCGAATACCACATTGTGTTCGTGGCTGTTTTGAATGTAGTTCGATACGCCCAAAGAGCTTCATGCAGTCTCTCGTGCCAGTCCTTCTTATTTCGAGACACCGTCTTTTTCACGATCTTCGTCAAGGTCTTGTTGAAAGCTTCAGCTAGACCGTTAGCTCGGAGATTATAGACCGAAGAGTATCTCCAGTCTATGTTATGTTGTTGTACTAAGCGGCTGATCTTGTGGCTTCTATAGGCTGGCCCGTTATCGGAGATAATCCGTCGCGGAGTGCCGAACCGATAAATGACGTGTGTCTTAAAGAAATGGAGGATATTCTCCGACTTCACTTCTCTTAGTGGTACTGGTTCTGCCCACTTGAAGAAGTAATCGGTTGTTGCCAGTATGAACCGATGTCCTCTGGACGATGCTGGTTCGATGGGGCCGATTATGTCAGTTCCCCACATTTCGAACGGCCAGCTAGCCACCGTTGGATGTAGTGGATTTGGATGCTGGTGAATAAAATCCCCGTGAATTTGGCACGATGCACTGCTTCGCGTATTCAAGGCAGTCCTGGATCATCGTGGGCCAATAGTAGCCCATTCTTTTGATCTTTAGTTTCAACTTTGGCCCGACTTGGTGAGAACCGCAGAGTCCGTCGTGAGTTTCTTAGACGACTCTCTTTGCCTCTTCAGGTCCCATGCATCTTAGCCACAGGGAGTCGAACGATCTCTTATACAGAGTATCATTGACAAAGGCCAAGGATAGAGCTCGTTTCATGAGCTGATGTCTTGAGGACGCATATTCAGGTGTCCGATGGGACTTAAAGTAGTCTATAAAGACTTCTCTCCAATCCTTGGCCTTTTCCTGGTCTTTTATTTACAGAGCCGTTTTCTTGGTCGCTCCTTTTTCTCCGGACGACTCCGGAGATATTTCTGCCGGTGCAAGAACCTGACGGCTTTGCACAACAATCCTCACGTCATCGAGGTTCTCATCGGCCAGTTCTTTAGCGAGCTTGGCTAATGCATCCGCCTTGCTATTTTCCGCACGCGGTATGCTTTCCAGTATGTAGGAGGGAATTTGAGTCAGTAATTGTTGCACTCTCTCGCCGTACTTTACTAGCTCTGGCTTGCACGTTTAATAGTCGCCGTTTACTTGACTAACGATCAGCTGGGAGTCTCCGTATATGAGGAGGTTTTCGATTCCCATATCGACAGCGATCTCAAGACCTGCTATCAAAGCTTCGTATTCGGCTTCATTGTTCATCCTTGGCTCTGTCAAGGAAAAGTCAAAGCGCATTATCCCTCCTTGTGGTGTAACGAAGATGAGGCCCACCCCAGATTTGATTATGGGGGTGCTTTGTTTGCACTTCTTAATGGAAGATGCTCCATCGAAGTAGAGTTCCCACCGGGTATCATTCTCTCTTCTCTCCTCGTCGATCGTGTCAAATGCGTGCTCGTCAGGCAATTCGCAGTTCAAAGGAGAATCGGCAGGTATCGGATGCACAGCGAGGAAGTCGGCGATGGCCTGACCTTTCACTGCCTTGAGGGGTCGGTATGTCACCGATAATTCCATTAAGAGTAGGGCCCACTTAGCGAGCCGTCCCGTTAATATAGCCTTTGACATCAAATATTTGAGAGGATCCACCTTTGATATAAGATGGACCTTATGTGCCAACGCATAGTGTCCGAGCTTCGTTATCGCGAAGATCAACGCCAAGCAGTGTTTTTCAATGGGGGAGTAATTGTTTTCTGCCCCCAGGAGAACTCGACTCAAATAGTAGAGGGCTCTCTCCTTCCCTTGGTCGTTCTCTTGTGCCCATTGCGCGCCTAAGGAACTTTCAAGGGCAGTTGTATACAGAATGAGGGGCTTTCCGTTGACGGGAGCGGCCAATACTAGCGTATTCTGTAGGTATTGCTTGATTTCGTCCAGTGCGCTTTGGCATTTACGATCCCAGACGAACGGGGTTCCCTTCTTCATTAGGTGACTGTAAGGACGGCACTTGCCGAAGAGGTTGGCTATAAATCGCCGGATATACGCGAGCTTTCCTTGGAGAGACCGCAGTTGCTTGAGAGTCCTTGGCGGAGGCATTTCTATGATCGCCTTGATCTTCGATGGGTCTATCTCGATGCCTCAGTGTCGGACGACGAATCCTAGGAACTTGCCCGAGGAAACCCCGAACGCCCATTTGAGAGGGTTCGTCTTCAAGTTGTATTTCCGAAGGCGCTGAAATACGATCTTCAGATGCTCTAAATGTTTCTCGTATGATTTGCTATTAACCACGAGGTCGTCAATATACCATTCGACGATTTCATGTATGAGTTCATTAAAAATCTTCGTCATGGCCCTCTGAAAAGTGGCACCGGCGTTCTTTAGACCGAAAGGCATCAGCTTGTAGCAGAATATGCCCAGAGGAGTCCGGAAAGTGGTATGCTTTTGGTCTTCAGGATGCATCTTTATCTGATTGTACCCTGATGATCCGTCCATGAAGGAGAAGACTTCATGAGTGGACGTGTTATCTATCATTAGCTCGATAACCGGTACAGAAAAATCGTCCTTCGGGCAAGCTTTATTGAGATCCCGAAAGTCCACACATATGCGCACCGTCCTATTTTTCTTCATTACTAGGACATGTTCTCCTCCGAATCACGGAGACGCGACCGTGCAGGTCCGTCTTGCCTGAAATTCGGGGCAGATGCTAATTGGTGCAATCCATCTACCTCTCCGAAGATGCCAAGTTGATTTATGACACCATGTATCGAAGGTTTAAACGGATGCGGCCGATGTAGCAGATTTCGTCAGATTCCTCCTTGTTTGAGGGTTTTTTTTATTGTGGGAACGCTCTTCCCTGCAGGCGCAAGCCCCTGCAGTTAATTATGCTACCGCATCGCGGTAACAACTTTCTCCTTCTCCATATGGTCACTTCATGTCGTGGATGTTTGTTTTGTGCTCGGTTGCCCGTGGATTGTATACGGAGACTAAGTTATGTTGTCTCCCGTAGAACGTGGATTAGTCCAAATCCGTATCTTTCTTAGATTTAGGTTTGGGGGGGTTGTGTTTAAGGATACATTAGCCTTATTTGAGACTAAGATCAACTTAAACATTTTTTAAGGACACGTTAGTCTAATTTTAGACTAAGATCAACTTAACGGGATCGTTTAGATCCGACAAGAGAGAGCAATTAGGATCTATTGTTTAGTTTAATGACATTGCGGTCGATAATTAGTTTAAGGACATTGCGGTCCGTTGTTAGTTTTAAGACATTGCGGTCGAGGTTAAGGACATCATAGTCCTTGGATTTAAGGACTCCACAGTCCGATGTTAGTTTTAAGACATCACGGTCGAGGTTAAGGACATCATAGTCCGTGGATTTAAGGACTCCACAGTCCGATGTTAGTTTTAAGACATCACGGTCAAGGTTAAGGACATCATAGTCCGTGGATTTAAAGACTCCACAGTCCGATATTAGTTTTAAGACATCACGGTCGAGGTTAAGGACATCATAGTCCGTGAATTTATGGACTCCACAGTCCGACTTTAGTTTTAAGACATCACGGTCGAGGTTAAGGACATCATAGTCCGTGGATTTGAGGACTCCACAATCCGTAGCAATGTGTGGTTGTCGGGACCCGTCACCTCTCTGACGACGTTGAAGAATTACAACGACGGGTGTCAGAGGAGTAAAGAGATGTACCCTCGAACCGGGTGTAAATTGATTGGAAGAGCAGTTGTGCTCAGTTCAATTTATATTGAGGACTTATGGCCGGAATTGGGCTAAGTCCAGTTAAAAATGTTTAACATTTTATTTTTTTTCTGCCTGTTAGGCCTTTATTTGGGCTCTGCCCTTCTAATTGGGCTCTGACATTTCGTCTGGAATTAAATACATAGCATTTATTAGAACAAGGTATGTTCTGACAGCGCGCCACGTGGCGCGTCAGGCGCTTTGCGCCAATTAAAGAGTGCATTGCGCTAGCGCACATAAGGGTGACACGTGTCGTTTAGCGCTGAGCGCTGGTTTGTTAGCGCACTGCGCTTTATGAGTGCGCTGCGCTAGTTTATGGGCGCGCCAGTGAGTGACACGTGGCGTGTTCTGGTGCTGTGCGCCAGTACAAGAGCACGGTGTGCCATTTTTAGAAGCGCAAAGCGCAAACTGTTCTGTGGTTAACACGTGGCGCGTTCTGGCGCTGTGCGCCAGTCCAATAAGCGCAAAGGCACAATTCAAGAGTGCAAACCACTTTTCAGTAGCGCAGAGCGCATCAGATTAATTTTAAGATCAAAGAACATGTTCTTTGTTCTTCAAAAGAGGCCTTGCCTCAAGATCCAAGAATCAAAGTTCTTGTTCTTATCAAAAGGCTCTGCCTTTGTAGATCAGAAGATCTGTGAAGTAAAAGTATTTCTTTTAGTCTTTTTATAATTAGATCCTTTGATCTTTTTCTTTTTTTATTGAAGACCTTGATCTTGTTCTTAGATCTCTGATCTTTTTAGAAGATGGTTCTTTTTTTTTAATGAGATGATTTCATCTCTATTTATTCAAGAAGATAGCTCTTTACCTTTAAACATGAAGAAATGATCTTCTTTCTTCAAAGGCTTGCCTTTCTTTCTCTTTGAGTTCTTCTCTCATACTTTGTAGAGGGTTTTTTTCAATATTCTTCTGTATCTTCTGTATCTTTCTTCTTCTCTTTTTTTTTTATATTAGAAAGAAGGATCATTGGTCGTTGGGACCCACCACCTCTCCGACGACACTGAGAGATTACAGTACCGTATATCGAA
Organism: Agapanthus africanus; assembly: GCA_030015575.1. Lineage (NCBI taxonomy): Eukaryota > Viridiplantae > Streptophyta > Magnoliopsida > Asparagales > Amaryllidaceae > Agapanthus > Agapanthus africanus. Next base: position 764,374,931 of record JASDDO010000019.1, on the reverse strand, counting down.
GGTGTGGAGGGATGTACCCTTTGAACCATGTCTCACTCATCAGGGAGGAAGAACAGGCTGGAGCTTAAGCTTCTCGCTGCTGAAAAAGGCTTCTTTGCGTTCGCGCACGTGCATCGCACGTGTTGGGCACACGTGCGTTGCACGTGTTGGGCGCTCATATTTGCACGTAGCGCACATGGAGCTTGCGCATATGCGCATTATGGGGGGAGCAAGCTCCTATGGAGAACGAGTCTCCTTTTAATATTATTGAATATTCTCATGTGGTGCGCACGTGCGTTGCACGTGGTGCGCACGTGGCGGGCACACGTGCGTTGCACGTAGCGCACATGGCGCTTGCGCATATGCGCATTATGGGGAGAAGCAGGCTTTTATATATGGAGAACTAAGCTCCTTTTAATATTATTGAATATTCTCATGTGGTGCGCACGTGCGTTGCACGTGGTGCGCGCGTGGCAGGCACACGTGCGTTGCACGTGGCGCACATGCGCATTATGGGGAGAAGCATGCTTCTATATATGGAGAACTAAGCTCCTATGGAGAACTAAGCTCTTTTTAATGTTATTAAATGTTCTCATGTGGTGCGCACGTCTGTTGCACGTGGTGCGCGCATGGTGGGCACACGTGCGTTGCACGTAGCGCACATGCGCATTATGGGGAGAAGCAGGCTTCTATATATGGAGAACTAAGCTCCTTTGGAGAACTAAGCTCCTTTTAATATTATTAAATGTTCTCATGTGGTGCGCACGTGCGTTGCGCGTGGTGCGCGCATGGCGGGCACACGTGCGTTGCACGTAGCGCACATGGCGCTTGCGCATATGCGCATTATGGGGAGGAGCATGCTCCTATCTTGAAGAACTAAGCTCCTTTGAGTATTGAATCCTTTGAGGATTGAACTCTACCCTTTCTAAGAGGTATCCCCTCTTATTTATATAGGAGTGGTAGAGAAGCCATCTCTCCTTTTCCCGATGTGGGACTAAAAATGCATTTTCCATGTAGTAGAGCATTACTTTAGATTACACGTGCATAGCACATTTGCTCATAACTTTTGATCTCGGATGAATTATGAGGCCCATAATATATCAAATCGAAGGATTTTTCGAGACACTTTCGATACCATCAAAATTTAGCTGTTTCTCACTCCGGAGTTTGTCAAAATACAGCTCGGAAAATACTGGTTCGCATCTTCTTCCTTAAATCACATGTGCATAGACATTTGCTCATAACTTTTGATCCTGGATGAATTATGAGGCCCATAATATATCAAATAGAAGGTTTTTTTGAGATTCTTTCAACACCATCAGAATTTAGCTATTTCTCAATCGGGAGTTTGTCAAAATACAGCCCGGAAAATACAGGTTCATATTTTCTTAAGTGTATCGCTGCCATTTGATGCCTTGGGCTCTTTTGTGCAGAAATTTTTGGCAGGAACTAATGCCCCCCACTACTTTGCCCACGTAAGTATATACGTGGGTGAAGTAGTGCAGAGTAATTCATATTGTATGACCAGTTTCAGGTTGGTATATAATTTTTAAAATCTTGATCTGAGAAGATAACGAGCGGACACAAACGTCGTCATTTATTATTGACTCAAATCTTGACTCTTAAGGGGTATAGTCCCAAACCCTCAGCTCCATGAGCCGTACCCTTCTATTCCTTTATGTTTTACTCTGGCGTGAAGTAGTTTATATGCTCATGAGTAACTTCTCCATTTCAGTGACATGTAGTTTTGGCAAGTGTGGCCCATTGATGGTAGATAACAGTTAATCTTGAACTCTTTATAAGATAGTGATGGCTTAGGAGACAGGGGTAGGATCTGTTACCTAAGACTTTTCAACTTTATGAGCCGTGAGGGTCTCATAAAGACTTTTCTCCCTACGAGTCGAGAGGATCTCGTAGGTGTAATTTCTCCTTAAGAATCGTGAGGATTCCTAAGTGTGTTTTCTCTTGAAAGTCGTATGGAGCTCAAAAGAGAATTTACTCCCTTACGAGTCGTGAGGACCCGTAAGTGATGGATGAAGTTGCCCTTATCCGCATTTCACGGAGTCGGGGGTTGCTCTGGATACTTCTCACGGGTTCACTACCGTGTTCTGCGAGGACCAGGCTCCGCTCTGGACGTTTTCCAGGATACCGTAGTTTAAAGATATCGCGGTCGAGATTAAGAACATCATAGTCCATGGATTTAAGTACTCCACAGTCCGTTGTTAGTTTTAAGACATCACGGTCGAGGTTAAGGACATCATAGTCCGTAGATTTAAGGACCTCACAGTCCAATGTTAGTTTTAAGACATCACGGTCGAGGTTAAGGACATCATAGTCCATGAGTTTAAGGACCTCACAGTCCAATGTTAGTTTTAAGACATCACGGTCGAGGTTAAGGACATCATAGTCCATGAGTTTAAGGGCCCCACAGTCCGATGTTAGTTTTAGGACATCACGGTCAAGGTTAAGGACATCATAGTCCATGAGTTTAAGGACCCCACAGTCCGATGTTAGTTTTAAGACATTACGATCGAGGTTAAGGACATCACAGTCCATGAGTTTAAGGACCTCACAGTCCAATGTTAGTTTTAAGACATCCCGGTCGAGGTTAAGGACGTCATAGTCCGTGAGTTTAAGGACCTCACACTCCGATGATAGTTTTAAGACATCCCGGTCGAGGTTAAGGACATCATAGTCCGTGAGTTTAAGGACCTCACAGTCCGATGTTAGTTTTAAGACATCACCGTCTAGGTTAAGGACATCATGGTCCATGAGTTTAAGGACCTCACAATCCGATATTAGTTTTAAGACATCACGGTCGAGGTTAAGGACATCATAGTCCGTGGATTTAAGGACTCCACAGTCCAATGTTAGTTTTAAGACATCACGGTCGAGGTTAAGGACATCATAGTCCATAAGTTTAAGGACCTCACAGTCCAATGTTAGTTTTAAGACATCACGGTCGAGGTTAAGGACATCATAGTCCATGGATTTAAGGACTCCAGAGTCCGATGTTAGTTTTAAGACATTACGGTCGATGTTAAGGACATCATAGTTCATCAGTTTAAGGACCTCACAGTCCGTGAAATGTGTGGTTGTCGGGACCCGTCACTTCTTTGAAGACGTTGAGGAATTACAACGACAAATATCAAAAGAGTGAAGAGATGTACCCTTGAACCAAGGTAAAATTAGTTTAAGGACATTACGGTCCATTGTTAGTTTTAAGACATCACGATCGAGGTTAAGGACATCATTGTCCGTGAGTTTAAGGACCTCACGGTCCGATGTTAGTTTTAAGATATCACGGTCGAGGTGAAGGACATCATAGTCTGTGGATTTAAGGACTCCACAGTCCGATGTTTGCTCTGGATGCTTCCCACGGGTTCACTGCCGTATTCGGCGAGGACCAGGCTCCGCTCTGGATGCTTCACACGGGGTCATTACCGTGCTCTGCAAGGACCAGGATCCGCTCTGGATGTTTTCCACGGGGTCAGAAGTGACATAATCCGCGTTCCACGTAGCTAGGAATTTTGCTCTGGATGCTTCCCACGGGTTCACTGCCGTATTCGGCGAGGACCAGGCTCCGCTCTAGATGCTTCACACGGGGTCATTACCGTGCTCTGCGAGGACCATGATCCTCTCTGGACGTTTTCCACGGGGTCAGAAGTGACATAATCCGCGTTCCACGTAGCCAGGAATTTTTCTCTGGATGCTTCCTACGGGTTCACTGCCGTGTTCGACGAGGACCAAGCTCCGCTCTGGATGCTTCATACGGGTTCACTGCCGTGCTCTGCGAGGACCAGGATCCGCTCTGGACGTTTTCCACGGGGTCAGAAGTGACATAATCCGCGTTCCACGTAGCCAGGAATTTTGCTCTGGATGCTTCCCACGGGTTCACTGCCGTGTTCGGCGAGGACCAGGCTCCGCTCTGGATGCTTCACACGGGTTCACTGTCGTGCTCTGCGAGGACCAGGATCCACTCTGGACGTTTTCCACGGGGTCAGAAGTGACATAATCCGCTTTCCACGTAGCCAGGAATTTTGCTCTAGATGCTTCCCACGGGTTCACTGCCGTGTTCGGCGAGGACTAAGCTCCGCTCTGGATGCTTCGCACGGGTTCACTGCCGTGCTCTGTGAGGACCAGGATCCGCTCTGGACGTTTTCCACGGGGTCAGAAGTGACATAATCCGCGTTCCACGTAGCCAGGAAGGGTTGACTTTATCCGCATTTCACGGAGTCAGAATTTGACTCTCGGTCATCTGTACACCGTCGAGTCATGGAACTGGGAGTTGCCTCTATTCCTCTTTACTTGATGTTGTGTCTGCTGCAATGAGACGAACGTCGAGATGATCTCTAGGCTATCTGTGAACCGTCAAGTTTTGGCTTCTTCTTATGATGAAACCTGGGGAGGAGGAGTGTGGCTCCCTCTTCATTTGTGCCCCTGGATTGTATACAGGGATTGATGTGATATCACCTGTAGGGCATAAATTTCATCCATTCATTTTTTTATTTCTTTCCGCGATGCTCTATCATTTCAGCTTTTATATCGCGAAGGTCGCGATTGCCCAATCATTTCGGCTATTTTTCGCGGTGCCCAATCATTTCGGCTATTTATTTTATTCTTACTCGCTGCTTTTTATTGCGAGTTGCCCAATCATTTCGGATATTTTGCATGCATACATTTTTTTACTTGCTGATTTTGTTGCAAGTTGCCCCATCATTTCGGCTATTTCGTATGCATGTGTGGCTCGGAAGCTTTTTGCCGCAAGCTTGGGATTAGACACCGATTTCGGCATCAGCACCGCTACAACTGGAATATTGCCAGGAGCGAATCATCATTTGCCTCTGCCGATATCGAACAAAGGTGGCTTAGCGAACAGGGTTAGGATCCTGTCGACTAAGGCTTTTGACTTCATGAGCCGCAAGGGTCTTATAAAGGTATTTCTCCCTACAAGTTGTGAGGATCTCATAGGTGCGTTTTCTCCTTAGGAGTCATGAGGATTCCTAAGTGCATGGTCTCTTATAAGTCGTAAAGATCTTACAAGAATGTTTTCTCCTTATAAGTCGAGAGGACTTACAAGGGTTGTTCACTGTGTAGACACATCCCAGTCACGGATGGGACTTGGTTAGGGAAATGTTTATGCGCGCCCATGGATTGTATACAAGGGTCAGTATTGAGCCGCTTGTAAGGCGGTATTGGAGGTTATGGGGGCTGCTTAAGAACAGGTTCAGGTCTCTGTAACTTAAGACTTTCAAATCTTATGAGCCGTGAGGGTCCCATAAGAGGGTTCTCCTTACGAGTCGTGAGGATCTCGCAAGTGTATTTTCTCCTTAGGGATCGTGGGGATCCCTAAGTGTGTTGCTCCCTTGTGAGTCGTAAGGATCTCACGTAGATGGTTTCTCTTCACAAGATCGAGAGGACTCTGCAAGTATCTTTTAACGAGGTTGCGCCCTTTCGGGTTTTCACAAACACTCGCCGGTAGCCCTGCTGTTTTTACTCACGGAGCCCTTTCGGGTTTTCATTCGTGTCCATTTTGCTTGTGGACATACCGTTTTCTTTTTTCTCTCACCTTCTTTTTTTTTATTCTTTATTTTTTTATTCTAACGAGGTTGCGCCCTTTCGGGTTTTCATAAAACTCGCCGGTAGCCCTGCAGTTTTTACTCACAGAGCCCTTTCGGGTTTTCATCCGTGCCCATTTTGCTTATGGACGTACCGTTTTCTCTTCTTTTTTTTTGTATCAGCTTTGGGATGCTGCAATCCACCGTAGTTTCTCGACGTCTCGGTCAACAGCTAGTTTTAGGACAGAGTGGTCTGTCGTTAGTTTAAGGACATTTCGGTCCGCTGTTAGTTTAAGGACGTTTCGGTCCGCTGTAAAGTAAGCCAGTTACTACTTATAGAGTTTGGGCTTAGGAAGATAGCGAGCGGACATAGTCGTTGTCATCTATCATTGACCTAGGCCGTAACTCGTCAAGCGTAGTTCTTCTTCACGAAGCGACCGTTTATTGGCCTGAAAGGTCTTTCACCATGCATGTCCATGAGTAGATAGGCTCCACCCTGGTAGACCTTGTCTATGTACGGGCCTTCATAGTTCGGCTCGAATTTTCCCCGCTTGGCGCGATTGGGGATCATAGGTCTTTTGACCACTAGCACGAGTTCGCCTTGGTGGAATGTCTTCGGCCTGGTCAATCTTTCATATGAGTGCGTCATCTTTGCTTTATAAGCTTCCAGATTTTGCTGCGCCAGGAGCCGGGTTTCATCAAGGGCATCGAGTTCCGCAGGCCGAATGTGAGAGTTCTCCTCGTCTGTCAGCTCGTAATGAACTGCCACTCGTAGAGAGGGTAACTCTATCTCGAGGGGGAGTACCGCTTCTGTACCGAATACCAACGCGTACGGCGTTGTGTTCGTGGCCATCTTGAACGTAATTCGGTATGCCCAGAGAGATTCTTGCAGTCTCTCGTGCCAGTCTTTTTTATTTCGGGACACCGTCTTTTTCACGATCTTTGTCAGGGTCTTGTTAAAAGCTTCAGCTAGACCGTTGGCTCGGGAATTATAAACTGAGGAGTATCTCCAGTCTATGTTGTGCTGTTGTGCAAAGCGGCTGATCTTGTGGCTTCTGTAGGCTGGCCCGTTATCGGAGATGATCTGCCGCGGAGTTCCAAACCGATAAATAACGTACGTCTTGAAGAAGTGGAGGATATTCTCCGTCTTCACTTCCCTCAACGGTACTGCCTCTGCCCATTTGGAGAAGTAATCAGTCGTCGCCAAAATGAACCGATGTCCTCTGGACGACGCCGGTTCGATGGGGCCGATTATGTCAGTTCCCCACATTTCGAACGGCCAACTATCAACCATCGGATGTAGTGGGTTTGGATGCTGGTGGATGAAGTCCCCATGGATCTGGCATGAGTGGCATTGCTTCGCATATTCGAGGCAGTCCTGAATCATTGTGGGCCAGTAATAGCCCATCCGTTTAATCTTCAACTTCATCTTCGGGCCTGCTTGGTGAGAACCGCAAAGTCCATCGTGAACTTCTTGGACGACTCTTTTCGCCTCTTCAGGCCCCAGGCATCTCAACCACAGAGAATCAAACGACCTCTTGTATAGAGTATCATTGACAAAGGCGAAAGATAGGGCTCGCTTCATGAGCTGATGTCTTGAGGACGCATCTTCAGGCATTCGATGGGATTTGAAATAGTCTATAAAGACTTCTCTCCAATCCTTAACCGTTTCTTGGTCTTTTATTTGCAGGGCCGTCTGCTCAGTCGCTTCCTTTTCCTCGGATGACTCCGGAGATATTTCCGCCGGCGCAAGAACCCGACGGCTTTGTACAACGATCCTCACGTCATCGAGGTTCTCGTCGGCCAGTTCTTTAGCGAGCTTAGCTAATACATCCGCTTTGCTATTTTCCCCACGCGGTATGTTTTCCAAGGTGTAGGAAGGTATTTGGGTCAGCCGTTGCTGTACTCTCTCGCCATACTTTACCAGCTCTGGCTTGCACGTCTAGTAGTCACCGTTTACTTGACTAACGACTAGTTGGGAGTCTCCGTATATGAGGAGGTTTTCAATTCCTATGTCGATGGCGATCTCGAGACCTGCTATCAAAGCTTCATACTCGGCTTCATTGTTTGTCCTCGGCTCTGTTAAGTAGAAAGCAAAGCGCATTATCCCTCCTTGTGGAGTTACGAAGATAAGTCCTACCCCGGATTTGATGATAGGGGTACTTTGTTTGCGCTTCTTCATGGAAGACGCTCCATTAAAATAAAGTTCCCACCGGGTATCACCACCGTCGATCGTATCAAACGCATGTTCGTCTGGCAGTTCGCAATTCAAAGGGGAATCGGCTGGTAACGGATGCTCAGCGAGGAAGTCGGCGATGGCCTGGCCTTTCACCGCCTTAAGAGGCTGGTAAGTTATTGAGAACTCCATCAAGAGCAAGGCCCATTTAGAGAGTCTCCCCGTCAATATGGCCTTTGACATCAAATATTTGAGAGGGTCCACCATCGATATGAGACGGACTTTATACGCCAATGCATAGTGCCGGAGTTTCGTTATCGCGAAGATCAACGCCAGGAAGTGTTTTTCGATGGGAGAATAATTGCTTTCTGCCTCCAGGAGAACTCGACTCAAGTAATAGAGAGCTCTCTCTTTCCCTTGGTCGTTCTCTTGTGCCCATAATGCGCCTAAGAAACCTTCAAGGGCTGTTGTATAAAGAATAAGGGGCTTTCCCTTGACCGGAGCGGCTAGTACTGGCGGATTCTGCAAGTATTGCTTGATTTCGTCCAGTGCGCCTTGGCATTTGTGATCGCAGACGAACGGGGTCCCCTTTTTCATCAGGTGACTGTAAGGATGGCACTTGCCTGAGAGATTGGCTATAAATCGCCGGATATATGCGAGCTTTCCTTAGAGAGACCGCAGCTGCTTAAGAGTCCTTGGCGGAGGCATTTCCATAATCGCCTTGATCTTTGACGGATCTATTTCGATACCCCGATGTCGGATGATGAATCCTAAGAATTTACCTGAGGACACCCTGAACGCGCATTTAAGAGGGTTCATCTTCAAGTTGTATTGCCGAAGTCGTTGAAATACGATCTTTAGATGCTCTAGATGTTCCTCGTATGATTTGTTTTTCACCACAAGGTCGTCGATATAGCATTCGGCGATTTCATGTATAAGGTCATCGAAGATCTTCGTTATGGCCCTCTGATAGGTGGCACTGGCGTTCTTTAGACTGAAGGGCATCACCTTGTAGCATAATATACCCAAAGGGGTCCGAAAAGCGGTGTGTTTCTGGTCTTCGGGATGCATCTTTATCTGATTATATCCTGATTAGCCATCCATGAAGGAGAAGACTTCGTGAGTGGACGCGTTATCTATCATCAGCTCAGTGACCGGTACTGGGAAATCGTCCTTCGGACAGGCTTTATTGAGATCCCGGAAGTCCACGCATATGCGCACTGTCCCATTTTTCTTCATCACCGAGACGATGTTGGCGATCCAATCAGGATACTGAACCTCTTAGATGAAACCAGAGTCGATCAACTTCTTGACCTCGGCATTGATACTCATCTCAAGCTCAAGCCATATTCTCCTTGGTGCTTGTTTGATTGGCTTAACGTCCGGGGATATTGCCAGTTTGTGGACAGCAATCTCTGGATCTAGTCCTGGCATTTCGGAATAGTTCCATGCAAAGCAATCTTTATGTTGCAGGAGCTCGTCCTTCAACGTAGCCACCCTTTCTTCAGACAATAGCTCACTGACGAATGTCAGCCGCGGGTCATTCGTCGTCCCCAAATCAATTTTCTTGAGGTTATCTGCAGTGGTATGTATTCCATCCTCCAGCTCTTTTGGCGCCGGTGGAAACTCTGAGATCACCTCATCATCATTGTTTTCGAAGCACCAGGGGAGGTCACCCCTATTCTCGGGTTCTTCTTTTGATATCGTTATCATATGACAAGTACGAGCTCGCTTCCAAGACCGATGTGGATCTGGGTCTACCCTCGTGGATTTGGGTTCATGCTTTTGCGGCGGAGTTATCCTCCGACTGTCGGATAGAGCGAATTTGCCGAGTTGATATTGGTCTTCGACCCAATTCTTGAAGGTGAAGCAGTCTTCGAGAGGATGTCCTATCCTTCGGTGATAAGAGCAATAGTCTGGGTGAGAGATCTCGTTGGCGTGCTCAGGGTTTTAGACTCCGGAAGTGTAAGCATTTGATGTCTGATGGCAAGATCAAGTATCTTTTTTGTCTTGTCTTGAGGAAAAGAGTATGCTCGACTCATCTTCTTCATAAGGGACAAATCCGGACCGCTCGATTCCCGATCACGTGACTTCTTGGTCCCGCTTTGTCGCTGTCGAACGCCTTTTCCGCTTTTTGACTTGTTTCTGCCTCTGCGTCGGGCCTTTTTTTACAACAGGTTGACATGGAGGGGCATTTTCATTTTTCGCAGCCTGTTGGAGAAGGCGCCGCGTCTTGGATTTCTCGTAAATGGCCATTTCGCGATTATGGTTGTCTCGAACTTTTTGACCAGCTTCCCTGATAAGCTTGTCCATTTGTTCTTCGAATAATGGACTGGGCATTTCCACGTCGGGGGCTCTTTCTGGTTCAGGGTTAGCATTCTCCCATTGAGCATCTCCTTCTTCATCAAAGTCATGTACGGCATAGCAGTCGCGGAGTAGCTCCCTTTTCTTGGACCGAACATATCCAAGCCCGGTCGCTTCCATTCTCCCGTTAGGCAACTTGCGCTGAGGTCCGGGGACGTTCCAGATCCTTTCATAGAACTTAGCTTTTCGAGCGGTTTGTTTGAAGGGTATCCCTTGGCGCTTCAATAGCCTTTTCAAGCCTTCTGTGTAATATCTAGGCAGACGGATGGGCTGGAGCCTGTCAAGTGTAGAATCCGCGCCGTGCCATATTTCTTTCTCCACTTTGGTCTCCCCGGAGCGGTAGAATAGGATCGCCTTTTCGCTTTCTCGCCTGGGAGGGACATAGAACGTCTGCAGCTCTTCCACACTGTAGGTATCAAGCACGTCTAGTTCTTTATAATGTTTGGGCGGAACCATGGCAATTTGCAAACTTTGCTCTTCATCAGCGAATATTTGTATTGAAGGCTGAGCGGAGAATATAGCATGGACCTCATCTTCCGAATCACTGCCAAAGATCAACATGGGAGCGGACGGTCCTGGCTTGTTGTACTGGGGCGGACCTGGATAAACTATCTCTTCCTCTTCCTCAGTATCACTCCTGAAGACAGGAATGGTGGTGATATCTTTGTTCTCCGGCTTGCGACATCTTTCTGTGTCCTCGAAATCTGGCAAAAAGTATTTTGCATCTTCGTACTTGCGGACTTCGTTCACGGAGAATGGATTCAGCTCTCCTGTTACGGTATACTCGAGACCATCCTTAAAGTATTTCACACACTGATGTTGTGTAGAAGGGATGATGTTGTACTCGTGTAACCAAGGCCGGCCGAGCAAAGCGTTATACCATGTCTTAGCGTCAATGACATGAAATTTAATATCCGTGACAAGTATCCCGAATCGTAATGTCAATATCACAGACCCGAGAGTCCGCGATGACTGGGAGTCAAAATCAGAGATGGTGATTTTATCACGAGCGAGATGCTGGACGCTCATACAGATTTCCTTCAACACTCGCACGTTGAGAAGATTGACGGAAGACCCATTGTCAACCAGGATTTTGCCTACCTTTATATCGTGGCAGTATCCTGAGACATAGAGGGGACGGTTATGCTCGCACGTCCCAAGGAGGAGGTCTTCATCACCGAAGGTGATATCGGCTGTGTGTACTTCCTCCAGCTCGTCCTTCATCTTTTCTTCGGCGAGAAAAGCTTGGAATTGCTCTGGCTCTTGTAGCGCCTTGATCAATGAATCTCTCGCTTCTTTGGATAATAGAAGGGCGTCGAGAATACTGAGCTGCGAGGGTAACTTCCTTAAGTGCGCCAGAACGTTATAGTCCACCTTATTCTTCTTTGGCGGGTCCTTAGCGGTCAGCTCTTTCAGGACTTCGTCGTCCAGGGCGATATCCTCGGAGACCTTTTCTTTTCCCTTATCTTTTCTACTCGTGGGTCCGAGATTCTTTTCTGAAAGCGTGCGATTGCGCAGCTGAATGTTGTCACAGGCCTTCGGTTCTTCCACCTTCCCCAATGTGGATTCTTTAAAGAGAGGACCAAGGGCCATCTCTTCGTCAGAGTCGCTTCCGAAAGTGAAAACCTGTGATCCCCCGGTGTTGACCATGTGACAGTTACCAGTAGTTCTTTTATGCTCCTCGGTCGTACTTCTTTGCTCCCGACGAGTTTTGCGTTTCATCCGCTTAAAATTTTGCCGGTGGGCAACATATCCCTGCCACCATCTTTTAAAAGCGTCGCACTCTTCGGTAGGGTGCGAAATCTTTCGATGATATGAGCAGTAGCTAGGATGCATCTCTGCTTCACCGGGAGTGTTTCCTTCAGAGGGTGGTAGCTTCATTCCCATTGATATGGCTTTAGCAAACCTTTTCCTCGTCTTGAACTTGTTTTTATCCACGACGGATGTTCCTTAATTTGGCGGGAGTGTCTCGACTCTTTCATCTAGTTGTCGGCGTTTGGCTCTTTCAAATATAGCCATCTCACGCTCCCGATTGGCTTTACTTTTCAGATGAATCTCATTCAGGAAGGCGTCGATCATCTCATCTGATAGCCCTGAAAGTTCCGGCTCGGGACCTGCCCCCAGTCTCTCTGTGCAGGGAGCTTCTTCATTGTCTAGCGATGAATGAGAGATCAGATGGCAACTTGCTACGTAATCCTCAGATCCATTTGACGAGTCTTCTCCATCATCTTCGTCCTCAAGAACGTGGCTGAGGAACTCTTGGAGCGTGATTGGAGTCCGCGCCTTCTGGTTATACTCTTCCAGCGCGTCAATTTGTTTTTGTAAGTCTGTGCGCTGGTCGCCAGGCTTTACGGGCTTCTTGGATTTCTTCTTCTTTTTCGAAGATTTCGACGGCTGGGTATGAGCACTTTGGCTACCACCACCAATCTTTGGAGTTGGGCGCGGCTTCAGCATCCCTTCGATAATCTGGAGTTCCAGCGGGTTTTTCCACCTGATCGCCGGGCATGTCTGAAGATCACTCAGCATCCTTTTGGTTTTGGCTGAAAGCACGACCTCCCATGGAGCTTCTTCAACAAAAGAGCATGTTGCCTCCGGTGTGTCCGTATTCTTAGGAGTGTGCGGTTTTGGTGGGTTTACTTTCCACATCTTAGACAACGCAAACTTGCCTTGTAGGTACTGATCCTCGATCCATCCCTTAAAGACGAAGCAATCTTCGATCGGATGGCTTACCGTTTGGTGGTAAGGGAAATAATTGGGATTATTCACTTCGCTGGGTTGCGGTGGTCGTCTTGAATTTGGCAAATTGATAAGCCTGCTGCGCACCGCCAGCTCGAACAACCTCTTCGTTTTATCTCGTGGGAATGAGTAAGGACGCTTCATTTTCTCATTGTAATAGCGTCGTCTCTCTTCCAGTTGATCTGCTAGCTTTGGAGCACTGGGCTGCTGCTGGGTGTTTGCAACGAAGGTTGCCTTCCCTTTACACTTGTCGTTCCGCGGTTCCGGCTTCGGGGGAGACGGTCTGTGACCCATTTGATCCATCTGGGCTAGCTTATTGATTAAAACCTGGAATGTAATCGGTTTAAAGAACATCATGAACTGTGAAATAGTTTCATGAGGGTCTAGGGTGCCCATGAACATGCCTACCGCTGGTGCTTCTTCGATGCGCTGTTCGCACTTCGACCACATGTTCCTCCATCGGATTGCGTATTGGACCCAAGTTTCGCATGGCTTCACCCTTGCATTGATCAACGCCGTTATCGGGGTGCGTTCGCTGGTGCTTGCGAATCGCTGGGTAAATAGAAACTCCATCTCTGCGAAAGTTTTGACGGAGTCATTTGGAAGCTCGGAGTACCACTCAAACACCGTCTCCGATAAGCTGCCGACGAATTGGCGAAGCAAGAGCTTATCATCGCCCCCGGTGTTGCCGCACAGAGCTCTGAATTGGGCGACATGTTGATGGGGATTGCCCATCCCCTTGTAGACATGGAATTTCGGGATCGTGTAGCCCGGCTGGTATTTTATCTGGTCATACCATCCCGGATATGGTCGCCCAGTTTTGACGACTTGGCCGTCCACTTCATTTGCCTGGTGAACTCGTATTTGTTGAGCAATATAGTCATCCGGGGCGGCCTTAGAGATTGTTTCCTCTTTGGCTGTTGAAAGAGACGGAGGTGGATTTGACGTCTCTCCTCTGTCGTCTTCGAGGATAATCGGACGATCTTCAGCTGGGGGATCCGGCTGGATCATCATGCCCACCATGTCTTGGAACAGAAGAGCCATTTGCTTTATATTGGTCGCTTGTTCCGCAGCCTCCTTGTCCTTCTTTTCAAGCATTCTACGAAGGAAATCAGCATCAGTCTCATGTTCGCGACGTTGTTCCGATGACGCCTCCGGGCTTTCTTTTGGCCCGGTGAGTGCGGCCATCGCAGTCAGCATCTCCTGGAGCTTCTGCTGCTGCTGTTCCTGGGCCCTTGTGATGGATCAGGCGAGTGGTCGGTGACCCGTAGAAGCGCGGCTATCCTCTTTCCCGGATGCCATGTAAATAGTATGGACCGTTATGCCCCCAGACTTAGGGCGTTTGGGCTCAGTGCCTTTGACATTTGTCGCAGGCATAGGGATCTTCTCCGGCCTTCTCTTCTTATGAGCGGTCGAAGTTGAGGGGGCCGTCGCGGTGGGCACCCAGATAGCTTTCCGTGGCTTGGCAGGATGGCTTTCTTCTTGTTGAACTCTCGCCCTTTTCTGTCGGCGAGGGTAATCTTGATCAACCACTGAGTTCCGGACCTGCCGCCAGACCTTGTAGATCTTGGAGAACAGCCGCTGAGGGGACTGTTCTGGCTTTGTTTCCGCAACATTCTGCACCGGAGGAGGAGATCTTTTCAGTACGGCGGTAGGAGAATTCCTATGCACCTTGTTCAGCAACTCAAAACTGTTCCCAGTTGTAACAGCAGCATTAATTTCCACCGTTGGAGCTGGTGGAGTTAGCCCAGAAGGGGAGTTGCCCCCGGCCTTCCTTACTCGGCGCCAGTGGCGACGTCACGCGTGTCGAGCTGATGAAGTTGGCTCGGTGACGGGGATGGCCTTGTCTTGCCCCCTGTTCAGGTGAGGGGCTGTTGCCGGCGTCAGCCTCTTGAAGACTGATGTCCTTTGAGTAGCAGGAGAAAGAGTGGAAGTTGGGGCAGTCAGTCTTGTAAAGACCGACCCCTTGGCAGGAGAAGCCTCCTTAACGACTTCAGGAGCAGGGTTGGCTACTCTCTTCAGAGTAGCATTTTCTTGAGTTGTAGGCTTCATCTTGGGCCCATAGGAACTCTGGCCCAATCTGGCGAAGACTGAAGTGTTGGAGCTGGACGACTCGCTGAGAGGGGCCGCATTAGCTATAATAGCAAGCCGATCGAAGACCGACTTCTTGGGAGCTTCCGGTGCTGTCATAGGAGCCCTGAAGCTCGTTGGCGGGAGCATGGTCCCGAAAAACAACCCTATGGTGGCTTGAGTGACCTGTTGCACGGCCATCGTGAACAGGGGAGCCGCTTGGGGCCCGTAGGCTATACCCCCTGTTGAGGCAGGACGTGGGTTGCAGTTGCATGTGGAACACTTTGAGCAGGTGAACGCCATTGATCCTTTGCTTTCTGCACCAAGAAAAATGCCAATTCTCAGTACCTCAAAACCCAAGGGCAACCATTAGCAAACCGTGATTGGTTCGCGAACACGACACACGAAGTGTGGAGTGGAAAGAGGAAAAGGTCCCACCGGACGTGCCAGAATCTGTTCCCCTCCGAATCACGGAGACACGACCGCGCAGGTCCGTCTTGCCTGAAATTCGGGGCAGATGCTAATTGGTGCAATCCGTCCACCTCTCCGAAGATGCCAAGTTGATTTATGGCACCATGTATCGAAGGTTTAAACGGATGCGGCCGATATAGCAGACCTCGTCAGATTCCCCCTCGTTTGAGGTTTTTTTTTATTGTGGGAATGCTCTTCCCTGCAGGCGCAAGCCTCTGTAGTTAATTACGCTACCGCATCGCGGTAACAACTTTCTCCTTCTCCATATGGTCACTTTGTGTCGTGGATGTTTGTTTTGTGCTCGGTTGCCTGTGGATTGTATACGGAGACTAAGTTATGTTGTCTCCCGTAGGACGTGGATTAGTCCAAATCCGTATCTTTCTTAGATTTGGGTTTGGGAGGGTTGTGTTTAAGAATACGTTGGCCTTATTTGAGGCTAAGATCAACTTAAACGTTTGTTAAGGACACGTTAGTCTAATTTTAGACTAAGATCAACTTAACGAGATCGTTTAGATCCGACAAGAGAGAGCAATTGGGCTCTATTGTTTAGTTTAATGACATTGCGGTCGATAATTAGTTTAAGGACATTGCAGTCCGTTGTTAGTTTTAAGACATTGCGGTCGAGGTTAAGGACATCATAGTCCGTGGATTTAAGGACTCCACAGTCCAATATTAGTTTTAAGACATCACGGTCGAGGTTAAGGATATCATAGTCCGTGGATTTAAGGACTCCACAGTCCGATATTAGTTTTAAGACATCACGGTCAAGGTTAAGGACATCATAGTCCGTGGATTTAAGGACTCTACAGTCCGATGTTAGTTTTAAGACATCACGGTCGAGATTAAGGACATCATAGTCCGTGAATTTAAGGACTCCACAGCCCGACGTTAGTTTTAAGACATCACGGTCGAGGTTAAGGACATCATAGTCCGTGGATTTGAGGACTCCACAATCCGTAGCAATGTGTGGTTGTTGGGACCCGTCACCTCTCTGACGACGTTGAAGGATTACAACGACGGGTGTCAGAGGAGTAAAGAGATGTACCCTCGAACCGGGTGTAAATTGATTGGAAGAGCAGTTGTGCTCAGTTCAATTTATATTGAGGACTTATGGCCGGAATTGGGCTAAGTCCAGTTAAAAATGTTTTACATTTTATTTTTTCTGCCTGTTAGGCCTTTATTTGGGCTCTGCCCTTCTAATTGGGCTCTGACATTTCGTCTGGAATTAAATGCATAGCATTTATTAGAACAAGGTATGTTCTGACAGCGCGCCACCTGGCGCGTCAGGCGCTTTGCGCCAATTAAAGAGCGCATTGCGCTAGCGCACATAAGGGTGACATGTGTCGTTTAGCGCTGAGCGCTGGTTTGTTAGCGCACTGCACTTTATGAGTGCGTTGCGCTAGTTTATGGGCGCGCCAGTGAGTGACACGTGGCGCGTTCTGGCGCTGTGCGCCAGTACAAGAGCGCAGTGTGCCATTTTTAGAAGCGCAAACTGTTCTGTGGTTGACACGTGGCTCGTTCTGGCGCTGTGCGCCAGTCCAATAAGCGCAAAGGCACAATTCAAGAGTGCAAACCACTTTTCAGTAGCGCAGAGCGCATCAGATCAATTTTAAGATCAAAGAACAAGTTCTTTGTTCTTCAAAAGAGGCCTTGCCTCAAGATCCAAGAATCAAAGTTCTTGTTCTTATCAAAAGGCTCTGCCTTTGTAGATCAGAATATCTGTGAAGTAAAAGTATTTCTTTTAGTCTTTTTATAATTAGATCTTTTGATCTTTTTCTTTTTTTATTGAAGACCTTGATCTTGTTCTTAGATCTCTGATCTTTTTAGAAGAGGGTTCTTCTTTTTTAATGAGATGATTTCATCTCTATTTATTCAAGAAGATAGCTCTTTACCTTTAAACATGAAGAAATGATCTTCTTTCTTCAAAGGCTTGCCTTTCTTTCTCTTTGAGTTCTTCTCTCAAACTTTGTAGAGGGTTTTTTTCTATATTCTTCTTCTCTTTTTTTTTATTTTAGAAAGAAGGATCATTGGTCGTTGGGACCCATCACCTCTCCGACGACACTGAGAGATTACAGTACCATATATCGAAGGTGTGGAGGGATGTACCATTTGAACCATGTCTCACTCATCAGGGGGGAAGAACAGGCTGGAGCTTAAGTTATCGCTGCTGAAAAAGGCTTCTTTGCGTTCGCGCACGTGCGTCGCACGTGTTGGGCGCTCATATTTGCACGTAGCGCATATGGAGTTTGCGGATATGTGCATTATGGGGGAAGCAAGCTCCTATGGAGAACGAGTCTCCTTTTAATATTATTGAATATTCTCATGTGGTGCGTAGGGCGTTGCACGTAGTGCACGCGTGGCGGGCACACGTGCGTTGCACGTAGCGCACATGGCGCTTGCGCATATGCGCATTATAGGGAGAAGCAGGCTTCTATATATGGAGAACTAAGCTCCTATGAAGAACTAAGCTCCTTTTAATATTATTGAATATTCTCATGTGGTGCGCACGTGCGTTGCACGTGGTGCGCGCGTGGCAGGCACACGTGCGTTGCACGTAGCGCACATACGCATTATGGGGAGAAGCATGCTTCTATATATGGGGAACTAAGCTCCTATGGAGAACTAAGCTCCATTTAATATTATTAAATGTTCTCATGTGGTGCGCACGTCTGTTGCACGTGGTACGCGCATGTGGTGCACACGTGCGTTGCACGTGGTGCGCGCATGGCGGGCACATGTGCGTTGCATGTAGCGTACATGCGCATTATGGGGAGAAGCATGCTTCTATATATGGAGAACTAAGCTCCTATGGAGAACTAAGCTCTTTTTAATATTATTAAATGTTCTCATGTGGTGCGTACGTGTGTTGCGCGTGGTGCGCGCATGGCGGGCACACGTGCGTTGCACGTAGCGCACATGGCGCTTGCGCATATGCGCATTATGGGGAGGAGCATGCTCCTATCTTGAAGAACTAAACTCTTTTGAGTATTGAATCCTTTGAGGATTGAACTCTACCCTTTCTAAGAGGTATCCCCTCTTATTTATATGGGAGTGGTAGAGAAGCCATCTCTCCTTTTCCCGATGTGGGACTAAAAATGCATTCCCCATGTAGTGGAGCATTACTTTAGATTACACGTGCATTGCACATTTGCTCATAACTTTTGATCTCGGATGAATTATGAGGCCCATAATATATCAAATCGAAGAATATTTTGAGACACTTTCGATACCATCAAAATTTAGTTGTTTCTCATTCCGGAGTTTTTCAAAATACAGCTCGGAAAATACTGGTTCGCATATTCTTCCTTAGATCACATGTGCATAGACATTTGCTCATAACTTTTGATCCCGGATGAATTATGAGGCCCATAATATATCAAATCGAAGGTTTTTTCGAGATGTTTTCAATAATATTAGAATTTAGCTGTTTCTCATTCCTGAGTTTATCAAAATACCGCTCGGAAAATACTGGTTCGCATCTTCTTCCTTAGATCACATGTGCATAGACATTTGCTCATAACTTTTGATCCCGGATGAATTATGAGGCCCATAATATATCAAATCGAAGGTTTTTTCGAGTTGCTTTCAAAAGCATTAGAATTCAACTATTTCTCATTCGGGTGTTTGTCAAAATACAGCCCGAAAAATACAGGTTCAAATTTTCTTAAGCGTATCGCTGCCATTTGATGCCTTGGGCTTTTTTGTGCAGAAATTTTTGGCGGGAACAGGACAATGTTGGCGATCCAGTCAGAATACTGAATCTCTTGGATGATGCCGGAGTCGATTAGCTTCTTGACTTCGTCATTGATACTCAGTTCAAGCTCGAGCCGTATTCTTCTCGGTGCTTGTTTGATCGGCTTGACGTCTGGAGATATCGCCAATTTGTGCACAGCAATCTCCGGATCTAGTCTTGGCATTTCGGAATAGTTCCACGCAAAACAGTCTTTATACTGCATGAGCACGTCTTTAAGCGTAGCTTCCTTTTCTTCAGACAACAGTTCACTAACGAACGTCGGCCGTGGGTCGTTTGTCGTTCCCAAGTCGATTTTTCTGATGTCATCTGCAGTAGTATGTATCCCATCTTTCTGCTCTTTTGGCTCCGGTAGAAATTCTGAGATTAATTCTCCGTCCTCAAGGACGTGGCTGAAAAATTCTTGGAGTGTGATTGGGGTCTGTGCCTTCTGGTTATATTTTTCCAGCGCGTCAATCTGTTTTTGCAGGTCCGTGCGCTTGTCACCATGCTTCACGGGCTTTTTGGTCTTCTTCTTCTTCTTCGAAGACTTTGATGGCTGGGTGTGGCCGCTTTGACTATCACCACCAATCCTTGGAGTTGGGCGCAGTTTGAACATTCCCTTGATGATTCGGGTTCCAGCGGACTTTTCCATTTGATCGCTAGGCATGTTTGGAGATCTTTCAGCATTCTTTTCGTTTTGGCCGAAAGAGCAACCTCCCATGGGGCTTCTTCGATAAAAGAGCACGATGCCCCCGGTGTGTCCGCCTTTTTAAGAGCGTGTGGCTGAGGCAGGCTTACTTTCCAATTATCGGACAATGCGAATTTGCCCTGTTGGTATTGGTCTTCAATCCAGCCTTTGAAGATGAAGCAATTTTCGATTGGATGGCCTATCGCTTGGTGATAGGGGTAATAATTGGGATTATTAGCCTCACCGGGTTGCAATGGGCGTTTTGGATTCAGCAAATTGATGATCCTGTTGCGCACCGCCACCTCGAACAATCTCCTCGTTTTGTCCCAGGGAAACGAATAAGGACGCTTCATTTTCTCATTAAAGAATCGCCGTCTCTCGTCTAGGTGATCTGTTAGTTTTGGGCCACTGGGCTGCTGTTGAGCATTGGCGACGAAGGTCACTTTCCCCTTCCCTTTTTCATTCCGAGGCTCCGACTTCGAAGAGGAAGGCCTGTGGCCCATCTGGTCCATTTGGGCCAGCTTGTCAATCAGGACCTGGAAAGTAGTTGGCTTGAAAAACACCATGAATTGTGAAATGGTCGCTTGAGGGTCGAGGGTCCCCACAAACATGCCTACCGCAGGCGCTTCTTCAATGCGCTGCTCGCACTTCGACCATAGATTCCTCCACTGTATTGCATACTGAACCCATGTTTCTCCAGGCTTCACTTTGGCATTGATCAATACCGTGATTGGGGTGCGTTCGCTAGCACTTGCGAAACGCTGGGTGAATAGCAACTCCATCTCCGTAAAAGTTTTGATGGAATTGTTGGGAAGCTCCGAATACCATTCGAACGCCGTCTCCACCAAGCTGCCGACGAATTGGCGAAGTAGTAGCTTATCATCCCCTCCAGTGTTACCACAGAGGGCCCTGAACTGAGCGACATGTTGATGGGGATTGCCTGTCCCCTTGTATACATGGAATTTGGGAATCGTATATCCTGGAGGGTACTTTATTTGGTCGTACCAACCTAGATAGGGTCGTCCAGTTTTAACAATTTGCCCAGCCGCTTCATTCGCCTGATGAACTCGTATCTGCTGAGCGATGTAATCATCCAGGGCTGCTTTTGAGATGGTCTCCTCCTTGGATGCTGACAGAGCCGGCAGAGGATTTGATATTTCTCCTCTATCATCTTCAATTATTACTGGAGGATTTTCGGCCGGAGAGGTCTTCTGGATCATCAGGCCCACCATATCTTGGAATAAAAGGGCCATTTGTTTTATATTGGCCACTTGTTCCACAGTCTCTTTGTCCTTCTTCTCAAGCATTCTCCGAAGGAATTCGACATCAGTTTCCTGCTCACGGCGCTGCTCCGAGGATGTCTCCGGACTTGCTTTCGGTCCCGTAAGTGCGGCCATAGCTGTTAGCATTTCTTGGAGCTTTTGTTGTTGTTGCTCCTGAGCCTTTGTTACGGATCACGTAAGCGGTCGATGACCTGTGGAGATACGGCTATCCTCTTTTCCGGATGCCAGATAGATAGTGTGCACCACCATGCCTCCAGCCTTGAGGAGTTTGGGTTCAGTGGTCTTGCGATTTGTCACAGACGCAGGGATTTTCTCCGGCCTTCTCCTATTGTGGGCGGTCGAAGTTGAGGGGACGTTGCAGTGGGCACCCAAGTAGTCGTCGCCTTCTGTGGCTTGACAGGATGGTCGTCTTCTCGCTGAACCTTCATCTTTTTCTGTCGACGGGAATAATCTCGATCAATCACCGAGTCTTGGACTTGACGCCGGATCTTGTAAATTTAAGAGGACAACCGCTGAGGGGGCTGCTCTAGCTTCGCCTTTGGGGCATTCTCCATAGGTGGAGGAGATCTCTTCAGCACGACGGTCGGAGAGTTTTTGCGCACCCTCCTTAGAGGTTCAAAGCTGTTCCCAGTTGGAACAACAGCATCGATTTCCACTGTTGGAACCAAGCGCCAGTAGCGACGTCAAGCGTGTCGAGCCGTTGGGATTGTCTCAGCTATAGGGGTGACTTCCTCATGCCCCATGTGTTGGTCAGAAGTTGTCATTGTCAGCCTATTGAAGACTGATGTCCACTGAGTGGGGATAACCAACCTATCGAAGGAAGACTTCTGAGCAGGGGAAGCAGCCTTGACGATTTCTCCTAGAACGGGAGCTGAAACAGTCAGTCTTGTGAAGACCGACCCTTTGGCAGGGGAAGCCACCTTGACGACTTCATGAGCTGGAATGGCAATCCGCTTAGGGATAACCCTTTCTGGTATCGCGGGCTTCTTCATGGGCCCAAATGAGCTTTGGCCCAGTCTGTCAAAGACTGAGGCGTTGGAGCTGGACGACCCGTTAAGAGGGGCCGCAGTAGTTGTGAGCCGCTTAAAGTCCGAGCTCTTCGGAGCTTCTTGCAATGGTACAGGGGCGTTGAAGTTCATCGGTGGGAGCATGGTCCCGAAGAATAGCCCAGTGGTGTCTTGAGTTACCTGCTCCACTGGCATTGTGAAAAGGGAGGCCGCTTGGGGCCCGTAGGTTACTCCTCCAGATGAGGCGGAACGGGAGTTGCAATTGCAGTTGGAGCAGTTAGAGGCCATTGATGTTCTTTTTTCTGCACGAGAGCAAACCCAATCTTAGTACCTCGAACCCAAAGGCAACCATATTAAACCGTGATTCGTTCACGAACACGACATACGAAGTGTGGAGTGGAAAGAGAAAGAGGTCCCACCGAGCGTGCCAGAATCTGTTCTCCTCCGAGCACAGAGACAGAACCGCGTAGGTTCGTCTTGCCTGAATTTGGGGGCAGATGCTAATTGGTGCTATCCGTCCACCTCTCCGAAGATGCCAAGTTGATTTATGGCACAGTATATCGAAGGTTTAAACGGATGCGGCCGATGTAGCAGACTTCGTCAGATTCCCCTTCATTTGAGGGGTTTTTTGATTGTGGGGACGCTCTTCCCTATAGGCGCAAGCCCCTGCAGTTACTTACGCTACCGCATCGTGGTAACCACTTTCTCCTTCTCCAGATGGTCACCTCGTGTCGTGGGTGTTTGTTTTGTTTTTGGTTGCCCGTGGATTGTATACGGAGATCAATTTATGTTGTCGCCTATAGGGCGTGAATTAGTCTAAATCCCTATTTTCTTAGATTTGGGTTTGGGGTTGGGTTTAAGGATACGTTAGTCTCATTTGAGACTAAGATCAACTTAAACGTATGCTAAGGATACATTAGTCTAATTTCAGACTAAGATCAACTTAACGGGATCGTTTAGATCCGACAACAGAGCATTTGGGCTCTATTGTTTAGTTTATGGACATTGCGGTCCATTACCAGTTTAAGGACATTGTGGTCCAATGTTAGTTTAAGGAAATTACGGTCCAATGTTAGTTTAAGGACATCTCGGTCCAGTTTAAAGACATCATAATCTATAAAGGTTAACGACATCATAGTCCATGGGCTTAAGGACCCCACAGTCCGAGGTTAAGGACATCATAGTCCATGGGCTTAAGGACCCCATAGTCCGTAGTTTAAAGACGTCATAGTCTATATAGTTTAAGGACATCATATTCCATGAGTTTAAGGACCCCACAGTCCGTGAAATGATTGGTTATCGGGACCCATCACCTCTCTGAAGACGTTGAAGGATTACATCGACAAATATCAAAGGAGTGAAGAGACCCTTGAACCGAAGTTGATTGGAAAATCTGTAGTCCAATTTGGGACTAAGATCAATTAATTAGATTATGAGCACATGGGCTCAGTTAAATCTGAATTGAGGACTTATGGCCAACTTGGGCTAAGTCCAATTAGGTTTGAAATGTTGGACCTTTGTTTGGACTGTTGAAGATTTGTCTGTGTTCAGCCCCCCATTATTTAGCAATGCTAAACATGAGCCTGGGTTCTGACCGCATTTTGTCTTTGGCTGAGCACTAACCATTCATTATAGCTCTGGACTTTACTTTGCATATCATATGAACTGATCAATTTTGAGGTTCAGTTGAACGGGAGACTTGCCTCTGAAAAATTTAGCCAATTTGGGCTAAGATTGGTTTTAAAATAGTGTTAAACACTAGAGGATATTTGGCGATCACGTGTTCCCACGTGATGCGCTTAAAATAGTGTTAAACACTAGGGACGAAGCACTTAAAGTAGTGTGAAACACTAAAATTGAAGTGGTCATATGGAGTCACGTGAGGCATTTGAAGATGGGGCCAGACTTCCTTTATTCTATCCTCAGAATACGTAAGTAAGTGTTAAATACTTAGTCTTTGTAATTATCACATGTGGACATGTGATAGTGCCCATATATTGGGTATTAAATCCTCTGTTTTCCCTCATTTGCCCTTTTAAATAGGTGTTAGTCAGGGGTCACATGGAGACACGTGAGGCGCCCTAAATCATTACCGTCTTTGGCTTTGTTCCCTTCATTTTGAGGGTCATGTGGGAGCACGTGAAGTATTACCTCCAGGCTTGTTCTTTCTCATCTTGAGGAGTCTATTTAAGGGTCACGTGACCATGTCTCATTCGTTCTTTTCTGATTATTGAAGGGAGGGTCACGTGTTGCCACGTGATCAGAGTTACGTGCATGGAGAGTTTAAGTCTCTTGTTTGAGAATTAATTTCTTTGGTAGGGTTAAACCCTAGCTTTATTTAGAGCAATTAAATTCCTATGTATATGAAAGAATTAAATTCTTTAAACCCAACTCTCTCTCTAAGTTTTGGATCTGCATGGCAGAATTTCCCCGATGAGAATTAAATTCTCAACTTATGGGGAGATCTGCTTTTGCAGATCTTCAACCATGAAGAAGAACTAAGTTCTTGTTTTAAGGGTTAAACCCTGTTTCTGTTGGAGGAATTAAATTCCCTAAACTCAATTCTCCCTCTAAGTTTTTGTTCTGAATGGCAGAATCTCCCCGATGAGAATTAAATTCTCAACTTATGGGGAGATCTGCTTCTGCAGATCTTCAACCAAAGGAAGAACTAAGTTCTTATTCAGAAGAGTTAAACTCTTAATTTAAGAATTAAATTCTCTTTTTGTTTTATGGAGCTTAGATCCCTTTCCCTTTCTCACCTAGGATTTCTTTCTCTTCTGAGGAAATCTTCTTTTCTCTCTGTTGTTGTTCTCTCTCTCCAATAAAAAAATCCTCCTCTTCTTCTCTTCTTAGCTCCTATTTATAAGAGAAAGAAAAAAATCAGTTTGTTTAAACAATCTTTCATTGAAAGATTTCAATTGATTTTGTAACCAACATGATCTTTTAGATCACTCAGTGAATTTTATTCACCATTGGATTTTTAATCCAAAAGATATTTTGTCTTTATTCATGCCAAATTTCAGGAAAATCTTTCTTTGTATAGAATCTTTCTATAAATTGGTGATTTTTAATCACCATTGGATTCTTAATCCAACGGTGCTCCATTTTACAGAGCACAATATTTTTTATTTGGAAAGATTTAAGGAAATATTAGGGTTTTTGATTTCCCTTAATTTAAAATTTAATTCTATTAGTTCAGAAGGTTTAAATGCCTATCACGTGTGGGCACGTGACCCACTGTTTAAGCTTTTTAACAAGAATTTAATTCTGTTGTTTTAAAGAACTCAGGAATTATCACGTGTCAGCACATGACCCTTGGTCACGTGTGAGCACGTGATGCCCTATTGGGGTTTTTCCTTGTTGTTTTATTATACTTTTAATTCTTTTCAGTGGGTTTAAAGGCCCATCACGTGTGGACACGTGACTCCACTGATTGATTGTTTGATTAGAATTTAATTCTTATTTCAACAGAATCCCCAGGAGACCATCACGTGTCAGCACGTGACCCCTGGTCACGTGTGGGTACGTGATGCCCCATTGGGGTTTTTCCTAATATTTTATGAGGGAACAATAAGCACTAGTCAAGTTCTACCCGTCATTTTATGATCGATTTAGACCCACCCGTATGACCCTTAACTATGGTCTATAAAGTCATACGAATGTCCTAATCGATCACATCATATTCTTTGTAGGAAGACATCACTTGGCAACCGTACACTACGCCTTAACTATAGTCAACAAACGTAGCACGAATACTAAGTACTCTACTTCCTAAAATGGCGGAGGGCTACGAATGGTTTTGATGAAAACCTTTAACGTAATGAACTTGATATCGGTGTAGAATCTAGTGATTTGAAAAGGAGTGGTTTAAGCTTCGCTTAAAAATTGAGTAGTTTTTCAAAAAGAAACCAAATAGCTTTTGTTAAAGAGGTCACTTCCGGTGAAGGGATCTCGGCTCTTTCCTCATTGAATAAGGTGCTGAATATTCATCAAGGAATACCACTATGCAATGCAAGAACTAGGGAGGCTATCTTGATAAACCGAGTGGGTTGTAACATTTGCAAGTTTTGCTAAAGAGATCACTCCCAGTGGAGGGATCTCGGCTCTTTCCTCATCGAATGAGGTGCTGGATATTCATCAAGGAATACCACTATGCAAAGCAATAACTAGAACTACCTTTTTTGAATATTTTTGATTCTACAACATCTTTAGGTTTCTTTTCTTGACATTAATCTCATCAATGTTTTCCCATCATTTAACCTTATCATTGCAGAAAAAGAAACGAAAATAGAACATATGCTTATGTCATCTGCATTCGCCACAGGGCCCCGTCATACACCGTTAGGTTACTTAACAACTGCAGAGGGGGGCTAGACTAGCGCAGGTGCAAAACATAAGCAACGTTTATTATATATCTCATCTATATATAGCCATTCGTCTCACGCAATAATAAGCATTCCATATCACAGATGAATATATTGGATATATTAGGAATTCCGTGTTTCGTTTAAACCCTCAACGAAAGACGGATTCCACGGTCGTGATGAATGGCCAAACCCCACCCTAGACCCCTACGGGTGTGGCAAACTACCCGCCAAATTTCTGAAGTGAAGCAACCTCCCTCAATAAAATGATTAGGCCACTCGGCACTTCAAGAACCCGGTAGTTTATGCACCCCACCTTGGGTCTATCCTAGGAGCAAAAATAGTAAAATGTAATAATATAACGGTGGCTACAATCTCAACCCGGATGTGCCCCGCAAAATAATATTACATTACTTTTATAAATTACAAGAATGAAAGAAAAGAAAAACACTATTCTCACATCCCCCGGTTATTCATCCACAACGATCCAATACATCCATATACACATACCATCACATGATACATATATGTGCAACCCACACTAATCATCGTATAGCAATTAGTGGACGTTTCATAACACATATCAAACTGAAAAACGCAAAAACGATGCTAAATATTCGACTCCGAAACACTCCGAAAAGCTCTAACACTTAGATAACATCACATGCAATCTGGGCAAAAATAAATAATACCATAAAACTTAAAACCAAGAGTACAGCACACCATCAAAAACCCAAGCCCAAAATCCTCTACAGGGCCGGCGAGGCCGGGAAATATATGGGTTTGGCCGGCGAGATTTGGGAATTTTGGGTTCGTTTTTCGATAGTGTTCTACTTATCTCATAACAAGTCCTCTGCACATGTTTTAAAAAATTTTAGAAGACTTATAAAAATTTCCAAAAACTTAGTTTTTAGTTATACGGTTTCAGAGTCGTTTCGGTTTCGAAGCTTTAAACGTCGTCAAAAATAATAGTTTTGGTTTAGTTAGGCTCTGATACCATGTTAGTAGATGTTGTACACCACCACAACTCTTGTGGGGAAGGCGGAATTAGCAAACAATAATTTTGAAGTATGCAGCATCGACTTTTACTCCCGGATCTTATACTAAACCATAACTAGTAATCATATCTAGGAGTTTTAACTACAATGATAGGGATTACACCTTCTTGAACCAGTCCTTCGGGGCTTCTTTCCGCTGCGCTCCTAGGCTCTTTTGGTGTTAGAGTTGATCTCGGTCTCCGGTCTCCTCTACGCCATAGATGATCCACCTGAGAGCTTTGGATCAAGCTTCAACCTCTACTAATGAGGTTACTAAGAAGTCTAATGTGCTAAAGAAGACTACTTAGATGATGTAGAGAATATCTAGAGGATTATTTGATCTCAATACCCTATGAATCACAACTCATGTGAAGGGTTAGGGTTGAGCTTGAGGGAGGTGATAATTTGGAGAGAGAATGTGAGAGTGAGAATGAGCTAGGTCAAGTGAATGAATAAAGTTATGGCTAAGGTTTCAATTATTGAAGCGTGGATTATTTTTCTCAAAAATAATGAACCATACTTCAATAGTGAAGCCAAATGAATACAATATTCATTAACCATACTTTCATCCATACTCCAAATTCCACCTCATTAATTTTATTTTCCATAAAAGAAAATCCAATATATGAGGTATCTCCTTTTAGAAGCTATTCATGTACAATTACAAGAATGCCCCTGATAGTATTTACATACCCGTATTCGTATTCCGAAAAATACGAATATAATGATATACCAATAATCCAATAATATAATACTGGCATCCGGCTTAAACCAAAGCCTACCAGCATTATCCGTCCTAAACCAAAGCCTACCAGCATTATCCGTCCGAACATCATTCGTGTGGCCAGTACACGTATATGTTCGAAACCCTGCCGTAATCCCATATGACCTCTACATCGTTTCGCATGAACCAGGGAAACCCTCTGTGTGGGACTGTAAAGACTCGACAACACGCTGGCAGTGGGTTTGACCACAATTCCGTCAGCGGCACTGGCTGTATGTAACGTCTACCCAGGTACATGTCGAAAAGGTGCCCGACGAGCGAACTCATCCTAACCCCAACAAGTCTATAAGTAACACTTACCGTACGGTCCGGTCTATTCATCTAATATGTCGCATATCAAGTCTGGGGGTGGAAGCGTCAGACCCCGGTAACTTGATAAGTCATGCCGGTGTGTGGCTTATAACGGTTTGAGAAATTACTAATAACACTTATCTGTAAATCTCATCAACCCTGTCCAGGGAATTGCTGTTATAGCCAATCGAGCATAGCGCAACATCAACTCCTTATACCGGGAGAGATGAAACCCTTCCTATCGCTCACCGCCTCCATGTTTTTCGGGACTGTACCCAAAATCCGCCTGTTTGCACGACTCTGATGAGCCGTGGTAGGGAGGAAATCAAAGCACAGTGGGAACCACATAAGACACTATGACGATCTCGGGTCTACAGACTAACCTGTACAAGTGTCACCAGAGAACTGCTATCTGACAATAGGTATGATACCATCTAGGAGTTCTCGGTGAGTCCTGTTCGGTGTACCCATTCTCTAATGAGCACCAGTGTACAATTTTTGATGTCAAATACCAATGGTTGTGGGATCAACCATCGCCTCCATGCAGGGTCAAGAAACGTACACACTAGTCTACTCTGGAATATCGATGCCCTGTCTCGATATTCCCTCGACTAGGAAATGTTAAAGGATCTGCTTGCGGACTGCAAGCCCCACTAGTATGATCTGCATCATAGTCCTGGTAGTCAAGCAAACATCCTAAGGGCTTTATCAACATGTATAAAAGATATGAAATACTGAGTAGAACACATCACATGTTAAGATAAAGGTAAACCAAATAGCGTACTATCATATTGAGCAAGATTGTTTCTATACATACATATCCCTAGCATCCTATACAATAAAGGCCTCTAGGGCATACATATCCAACAGATCCGTCAGTGTAGTCGCGACGGGGCACACTACTGCTTCCACTTTTGCTACTGCTTTTTGAACGTGATATTTTGTAGGTGGGTTGCGAGTATTCTTTTGTCTTCTACCTTGTACACTTTCTTTCATTGCATCTAGTATACTCTATGTACCACATGTATATTTGACTTAGAGACAAGACTGGGAGATTTGTATTATATTTGACTCTGGGTGTCGTGCTCGTGTGAGCCGACTTTTGTGTTATTGTTGTAGATATTGCTTTCTTTTCTCATTTCCTTATTTCTTCGCCTATGGCGTCGTATATCTTGCTTTGTGATTGTGTTCCGCCGGATGGCGTTGAGTTTGCTCTTAAGTGGAGATGCTTTTTATATATATTATGCTTATGTATCGGTTTTGATCAGTTTTTACAAAAGAGATGCTGCCGAATATTTTAACAATAACTTGATCTTCAAAAAGGTTTTGATATGATTCTTTTGAACCTTAACTTGACTTTTTAAACAAAGATTTTACCACTCTACCCTTAATTACGGTTTAGATTCTGGGTTTTTGGCTTACTTGAATTACGTTACACCTTTAGACTTTGCGTGATTTAAATGCCGGTCACGTTCCACATTTGGGTTGTGATAAAGTTGGTATCAGAGCGCGATATTTTACCTTTCTGAGTGTAGGATGACCCTTGGTATGATGGAGTAGGTAACTTAAGTAGAGTGACGTAGCATGTGTATGTTCCGTGGCAGACTCACAATACGATACTCCGCCTAAGTGGCCTTAGGATATATGTCTTGTGATTCCTTCTTTGATTCCATGCATCCTTTTTGTTCCGATTGCCATGTTCTTACCAAATCATATTTCTTGTTCCAGCCACTATGCCGCCGAAGACTACGAGGGCCTTGAGGGCTGCTGCCAGAGACGAGGTTAGGACAGGCTCATCTGAGACGAGGACCAACCAGAGCGGTATGCCTACCCCTCAGAGAAAGATTGATCCTCCTTCCCCAGACCGGATTGCTAGGCTGGAGGAGAGCATCCATGATTTACGCCAGATGGTTAGATCTTTAGTCGAGGTCAGCCGAGCATAGAGATCAGATGATGTTCTGCCTACTATAGGGACCGTGATAGTACCTACTGCTCAGACAGTTGTACCTGCCGCTACCGAGGAGATTATGAGGCTGAAACCTCCGGTTTTCATTGGCACAGACACAGCAGAGGATCCACTGTCGTTCCTCGATAAGATGACCAGGATTTATCGTTCCCTGAGGTGTTCTGATGTGAGATCGGTTGAGTTTGCTAGTTTCCATCTGAAGGGTTTTGCCCAGACTTTGGTGTGAGTCCGTTAAGAGGGGCCGAGCTGCTGGTCTTCCTCCTATGACAAGGGATGAGTTTTCGACAGTATTTCTTGCTCGTTTCCTTTTGCAGAGTATCAGGGATGCCCGAGCTTGCAGTTTTTAGTCTTTGCACAAGACTCCTGGTATGACCGTAGCCGAGTGATATCCAGTTCACTCAGGTATCTAGATATACTCCTTATTTGGTGGACACCGAGGAGAAGCGCGTCAAAAGATTTGTGCGAGGTCTTGACACACAGTTGTTCCTTTCTATTGGCGCCCAGCACTTTGACACCTATGTAGCAGCGATGGATACTGCCATGCCAGTGCAAGAGCGTATTACCGAAACTACGACTGTTCCGGGACAGAAGCGGATTCGCACTGGTGTATCGGTTTCTAAGCAGATTGGCAGAGGTATGGCAGGCAGAGGCCACGACGAATTTTTTCTAGGCCGTGGCGGCGGCAGAGGCTTGATACAGGGCCATTTATTTAGCTCTTACTTACAGGGTTAGCAGACGTCACCAGGATATTTTCGGTGTGGGAGTCCGCATCACCATGTCAGGCATTGTACTGTGAGACACCGGAGTGGAGCAGCAGTTCCACAGGTCACCTTACCCTCTTCACCTCCTCCTCCGAGAGCATTGCCTCCTACGCTCATCATTACTCCATGCCAGACCGATGCTCAGAGAGGCCGTGGCCATGGCAGTCCTATTCAGAGAGGACGAGACGGCAGAGGAAGAGGACTGCGGGATCCCGGTAGAGGACATGCCCAAGTTTTTGCTTTGAGTCCTCAGGATGCACAGACATCGAATGCCGTTGTGACAGGTACTCTTTCCGTGTGTTCTTTCGACACGTACATATTGTTCGACCCTGGTTCCATGCACTCTTATGTATCCACACACACTTCATACCGAGGTTGGGCCGAGATTCATCCTTCTTAGATTAGCCACTAGTTGTGATTACTCCCGTAGGAGAGTCCTTTATCGCTCAATGCGTGTTCCGTTCATAATGGGGATAAAGATTCTTTTTTTGATTTGATCCTTCTCGATATATCAGACTTCGATGTCCTACTCGGCATGGACTAGTTAACCACTTGTTATGCGTCCGTGGACTACCGTGAGAAGGCGGTCAGATTTAGTTTTCCAGGAAAGCCAGTTCTTGTGGTTCAGGGGGACCGAAGTGCCACTCTTCACAGTTTGATTTCTGCCCTTTGCGCTAGTCGGCTCTTGAGAAAAGGATGTTGGGGATTCTTGGCATATATTCGTGATGCTGGAGCCACAGAGGTTTCGTTGGACCAGGTTCCGATTGTGAGAGAGTTCCCCGATATGTTTCCCGATGAGTTACCTGGGTTACCGCCAGAGCACGATATCGAGTTCTGCATCGACTTGATCTCCGGCTCGGGGCCTATTTCTATACCGCCTTATAGGATGGCCCCGGCGGAGCTTAAAGAGCTTAAGGATCAATTGCAAGATTTGCTTGATAAGGGACTTATTCGACCGAGTGTGTCACCTTGGGGAGCTCCTGTCCTGTTCATTAAGAAGAAGCACGACAGTATGAGATTGTGCATTGATTATCGTCAGCTGAACCGAGTTACTGTGCGGAATAGGTATCCTCTATCTCGCATTGACGATTTGTTCGATCAGCTCCAGGGTGCGGGATATTTTTCGAAGATCGACTTACGGTCAGGTTATCATCAGTTGCGGGTCCGGAATGATAACATTCCGAAGACTGCTTTTCGGACGCGCTACGGGCATTATGAGTCCTTGGTGATGTCATTTGGGCTCACTAATGCCCCAGCAGCGTTCATGGATTTGATGAACCGAATTTTCAGGCTGTTTCTCAACCAGTTTATTATCGTATTCATAGATGACATTCTGGTTTACTCCATGAGTCAAGAGGAGCACGAGCAACATTTAAGGATTACATTGCAGACATTGAGAGAGCACCAGTTGTTTGCCAAATTCTTGAAGTGTGTTTTCTAGCTTGACAGTGTTAACTTCTTGGGTCATGTAGTTACGAGAGATGGTATCCGAGTGGATCCGAAAAATATCGAGGCAGTATAGCATTGGCCCGTCCTGTTTCAGTGACAGAGGTTCACGGCTTCTTGGGTTTAGCCGGTTATAACCGTCGTTTCATACAGGACTTCTCCCGTATCGCTGCACCGCTGACTTGGCTAACCCGGAAAGGAGTTCCATTTCTTTGGACTGAAGCATGTTAGCAGAGTTTTCAGCAGTTGAAGACTCGTTTGACGACTGCACCGGTTCTATCTTTGCCTTGAGTCTCAGGCGATTATGTTGTTTATTGTGATGCTTCTCGAGTGGGTTTAGGTTACTTATTGATGCAATACGGTAGAGTCATCGCTTATGCTTCTCGGCAGTTGAAAAAGCACAAGCAGAACTATCCCACTCACGATCTAGAGATAACCGCGGTGGTCTTTGCGCTCAAGATTTGGAGGTATTACTTGTATGGTGAGTCGTGTCAGATCTTTATGGACCACAAAAGCCTGAAGTATATCTTCCAGCAGTGGGATATGAATTTGAGGCAGCACCGTTGGATTGAGCTCGTAAAGGACTATGATTGTGAAATCCTTTATCACCCGGGCAAGGCGAATGTTGTAGCTGATGTTTTGAGTCGGAGGCCCAGAGGCAGTTTGTCCCATTTGAGCGTAGTTCAGAGACATTTTTCTACAGATTGGCAGATTTTATGCGACAACGGAGTACAGTTTGAGTTTGCTTACACCGGAGGACAGCTTTCTCATGTCCACGCCCGTCCACTTTTACTTGATCGCATCTGGGCAGTCCGACGATGCTCGATTGTCTGAGATTATGGAGCTGGTTCGGCAGGGGATAGATTCGGAGTTCGTGATCGATGGCCAGAGAGTGCTACGATTTGGGAATCGTCTATGTGTACCTGATTCTGAGGGGCTGATACGTGAGATCTTGGAGGAGGCACATCAGTCAGCATACAACATTCATCCGGGTTCCACTATGATGTATCGTGATTTGAGAGATGTCTAATGGTGGGAAGGGATGAAGAGAGATATTTCAGATTTCATTTCGAGATGCCTGACTTGCCAGCAAGTCAAGACCGAGCATCAGAGGCCGGCGGGAGAGTAACAGCCTTTTCCCATTCCGGAGTGGAAATGGGAGCAGATCTCCATAGACTTCATTGTGGGTCTATCTAGGTCCAATCGAGGGTATGACTCCATTTAGGTGATTGTATATCGGTTGACGAAAGCGGCTCACTTCTTTCCATTGAAGACCCCTTTCGGATTTGCTCAGTATGCTCAGCTCTACGTTGACGAGATTGTGTGGTTGCACGGCGTTCCGACATGCGTTGTTTTCGACAGAGGCATCCAGTTTACCAACCGTCTTTAACAGAAACTTCAGGAGATTTTGGGTACCCGTTTGAGTTTCAGTACCGCTTTCCACACGTAAACCGATGGTGAATCAAAGCGGACCATACCGACTCTCAAGGATATGCTTCGAGCGTGCATACTATATTTTGGTGGCAGTTGGGATCGTCACTTTCCATTGATAGAGTTCTCCTATAATAACAATTTTTAGGAGACGATTCAGATGGCACCTTTCGAGGATTTGTATAGGAGAAAGTGTCGATCTCCAGTCTGTTGGACCGAGCTCAGCTAGAGCACGGTTTTGGGACCGCGGTTAGTCCAGAAGACTACAGAGAAGATCCAGTTGATTCAGGATAGGATGAGAGCAGCCCAGAGCAGGCAGAAGTCTTATGCCGATCGTCGTCATCGTAGACTTGAGTTTGTCGTAGGTAATCATGTTTTCTTATGGGTCTTGCCGATGAAGGGTGTGATAAGGTTCAGAAGGAAGTAGAAATTTAGTCCCAGATATGTAGGTCATTTTGAGATTCTTGAGCGAGTCGGTACCGTCGCTTATCGTTTAGCACTTCCATCCAGTTTTCCAGATGTACACCCCGTATTTCATGTATCGATGCTTCGCAAGTACTTTCATGATCCTTCTCATGCGATTCAGCAGCAGACGATCCAACTGGAGTGCGATCTTTCTTTCACCGAGCAGCCGGTAGTTATCCTGGACCGGCAGGTAAAGAAATTGCGGTCGAAAGCCTTACCGTCCGTGAAAGTTCTATGGCGTGGTCCGAACAGCGAAGAGGTCACATGGGAAACCGAGAGTGAGATGCAGAAGAAATTTCCCCATCTCTTTGAAAGTACGCGTAGTTGGATTTTAAATTCGGGGACCGAATTTTCTTAAGGGGGGAAGATTGTAATATCTTAACACGTGATTAGAGTTAATTATAATTTAATTAGCGGTATAACATGCGTTTTTCAATAAAACTTAGTTAATAATTATTTTCACATATATTTATTTATATATATTTAATTAATTATTTATATATTTATTTATTTGTTTGTTTATTTATTAAATTATTTTAAATACACACACACATATATATACTAATCTAGTGTTAACAACATGTAGTTTAGGTTAAAACATATTTAGGAAACCATGACAATTTAAACCACATTTTATATTTTATTTTAGATATTTAATATTTGGATGGTTCTAGATAATAAAAGAAAAAAGAAAAATAATAATAGTAAAATGGTGGACAAGAGAGTATGGTGTAATTAATGAAGAGAGAGGATGTCATGGCTAGTATTAGCCATTCACTCTTCGTTTCTCTTTATCTCTCTTCCTTTTTCTTCTTCTCTCCTTCATCATGAAGCTCTTCTACCTCTCAAAATTTTCCAACAAGTAATCTCACCCCCACTCAAAAATCACTGCTAACCATTACAAACCTTAGGTTTTATTTCTTCAAGCTCTTGGTGAAAGCAAGATCCTCATTTTGGGCCACCTTGTACGCTTAGGATCTCCTTCAAGCTAAGCTTAAGGTATGGTGTAACCCTCATGCATATTTCACTAAACTTTTGCCTTAAACACTCATAATCCTAATTAAAGATATGTTTTGTGGTGTTTTAGTATTTCAAGTAAATTTTTGAGGTAAGTTTGCGGTTGTGTTAAGTTTTAGAGAAACCATAATCTAAATAAATTAGTTAAGAGTATTTTAGTGCAATAAACTACCCCAAAGTCTTAATTAGTGTTAAAACTAGTTTTAGTTTAAGGTTAGAATTTCCAATTTGAATCTGCTATCAAATCAGGGACTTTAGAGAAAAGTTTCAATTACTGGGAGCTAGTTACAGGACCATGAATACACTCTCAAAACCCGAGCCCCTACCTCCAAGTTATGGCCGCCAAAATACTGCTTTTGGCCACAATTTACGGCTCGAACAAGGATTTTGAGTGTGGGTTTTTGTCGTGGGCTCTCTGAGACTTCTATTAGACCTCTGGTATATGCAACTTTTTCTAATTTTGTATATACAAAAATCTGGGACTGTTTTATCTTATTTTAGGCGATATGTTAACGTACGATACGGACATTCGGATTCTTGTTTTAGTCTTTCTCTTGGTTAACAGTTCTTAGGGGTGGTCTTAAGTATTTGTTATACGCGTTTAACACACTAAGTTCACACGTGTTAACTTATGAGAGTTAGTTCGTTTGTGTAGTATATGTTTGCGTGTCATATCAGATTTCTAGCCTCATGTGGTAAGTCTTGTGCATTTTAGAATCGGTTGCGGAGACTTCGGACGCGGCTAGGAAAGGGAAATAGGTGGTCGTATTCGAGTAGCTCGAGATCGTTCCCGTGAGAAGATTTGACATCTATGGGGGAATCGTTCGGGTGGCGTAAAGCACCCGAAGTTTAGAATTAGTTACAAACTTCATATACATATACCTATGTACATTTCCATATTGCATACGCATTGATATCCCATAATAGGACACTTGCACCATTACCAGTGGTTCATGTCACACGTGCACTAGCCTATATGTACACACACACTGTTAGTTATATGTATGCCCTAGAGGCCATTACTATACATAGGATGTATATTGTAGTGGATGCTGGGACATATATAGGGAGGACTTTCTTGCTCGACATGATAGTATGCTATCTGGTTGATCTTTACCTTAACGGGTACACTGATAGTCTCTCTGTTACATGTTGGTAAAGCCCTTAGGATGAGTACTTGACTACCTGGACTATGATGCGGATCATACTAGTGGGGACATGGTAGTCCATAAGTACATCCTTCAAAGTCCCTAGTCGTGGGTATATCGAGACGGGGCATCGATATACCAGAGTAGACTAGCGTATACCTTCTCGACCCATACAGATGGGCGATGGATGATCCCATATCCATTGGTGTTTGATATCAGAGATGATATACGGGTGCTCAGTAGAGACTGGGTACACTGGACGGACTCGCCGAGAACTCCCAGATGGTATTATACCTTACGTTAGATGGCAGTTCTCTGGTGACACTGGTACAGAGTAGTCTGTTGACCCGAGATCGTCATAGAGTCTTGTGTGGTTCCCACTGTGCTTTGATTTCCACCTTACCACGTCCAAGAGGGCGTGCAAAACGGTGGTTTTTGGGTACAGTCCCGAATCACATAGAGGCAATGAGCGATAGGAGGGGATTCGTCTGTCCCGGTATAGGGAGTTGATGTTGCGCTGTGTTCGATTGGCTATGACCGGAAATCCCTGGCCAGGGTTGCTGAGATTTACTGGTAAGTGTTACCAGTAGTTTCTCCCACTGTTATAGACCTCGTATCGACACGACTTATCGAGCTATTGGGGTCTGACGTTTACCACCCCTAGGCGAGATATGCGACATATCAGACAAACAGACCGGACTGTATGGTAAGTGTTACTGGTTGGATTCACAGGAGTGTGAGCGGGCTTGCTCGTCGATCTTCTGATCGCTCAATACCCGGATGGCCGTTACGTTTAGCAGACCGCTTGCGGCTTGTGGGTGTTTGATATGATCATCACCTGCTGCCGGCGTATTGACGAGTCTTTAGAGTCCTACACAGAGGTTTCCTGGCTCAAGCGAAACGAAATAGGAGCGCATATGAGATATGTGCGGGACCGAGAATAATGCGTGTATATGATACCGTATTCTATTCTCGCGATGAATGTATCGATTGGTTGTATGCGATATAACCTAGTTATCGAATCAAGTATTGATTCGATAAGCCGATACATTGAATATTAGTCAGTTATATGCGATATGACCGGATCGTTAAATCAAGTGTTGATTTAATGATTTAATGCATAATTATATATTTGATATATTACTTTGCATTAACTAGTATTTGTTCACTTTAAATGGTTTTTCTCACTTTAATGTGCACATTGTATATGTGATATATTTTTGTGCACTTAATTGTATCATGTTTGATGATACATGATTGCTAGGGTTTGTGTAAAGAATTAAACCTTGGTTAAGTAAATGGTTAGGGTTTTTATTTATTCATTCTATTATCTTTTTAATTTGGATTAAAAAGAAATGGCAAAAGAAAAGAAAATGGTTGCTTTCATTCTTGAAGCTTGTTGAAGCTTCATGAAGCTTTGACCAAAGTGACCATTTTGTCTTCATGCTTAACCCTAACCATTCATCTAACCTTAGTCAATTCTCTACACCTAACCATGGTTCATATTATGATAAGTATTCATTTTCTTTTGCATTTTTAATTAACTTATCATAATCATCATCATCTTCTTCTTCTTCTTCAAGAAGAAAAAGCATGCAACCATCAATGGTGATTTGAGAAAAATGTGTGAGAAATCCAATTCTAAAGTGAACCCACCTCCTATTTCTTCATCCTCTACCTCTTGCCAAGTAGTATAGGGTGTTTTCTTCACAAGTTTCATGACCTGGTGAAGTGGGAGCTTGATCTTGTGATGCCTCGACGTAGATCATCTTCGGCATCGTAGTCGATGACCTAGCCCGTCCATTTCTCCGATGAAGCCGACGCTAGAGCCCGGGATTCGATTTGGACAGCAATGAGACTTCATCATGGAGCTATGGAGGTGGAGAACCGGATCTACAAAGGTTGTATTTCCGTTCACTTAGTTAAGTTGTTAACTAGTTGCTTGTTTCGCCTAAAATTCTAGTTAACGATCCGTATTAGGGTTTCCCGGCACTTGTAAAATTTGAAATTGGTATGGTTGATGCCTTGTGAGACCTCATTAGTGTGCCTAGGAACCCTACACACACCATTGGTAATTGCCATATCATGTACACTATAGAACTCGAATGATATCTTGCATTGCATTGCCTCTTATTGATAGATAGATCCTCGCGTTATTTATCTAGCTTGCATCATATTAATATCATGTACATTGCCATCCTCGCTATATTCATATATTATGATATTTAGTGAGATTTCTGTTTTTATGGGATTTCTGGATTTGAGAAACCGCGGATACATTTTGAAAACTTATGATTGTTTTAAAAACACGGTTTTTCTTGATATGATATGTGGCGTCCACCATGAGTTTTCTCGGTTTTGAGTTATTTGTATACTCGATTTGAGGAGAGAGGAGGAACCGTCTGTGGGTACGTGTGGACTCGATAAGGTACCCTGGGGTAAGAAGACCGTATAGAGAAATGTTGAGCCTGGCAGGGGAACAATACCTACCGGTGATAGTTTTAGGCTCGGCGGATATCCGGAGGATACTGATCGGAGTCGTGTAATCAGATGGATTTGAGAGCTGATCTAAGAGACGGCGCCTGAGATATTGAGATTTTTGAGTGTCGATGTTGATACAGGATTTATGTTGTTTCCTTGATAATACTTTTGGTTCTACCATATTGAATTTACTATGACATATTCAGTTTTCTATAGTTGCTACACATTTGATTTCATACGTCACTCATCTATTCATGTTGCACTTATACTAGTGTACCGAATTATAATTCATACTTAGAATCTGACGATGTTACGTACATGCTTGCGATTGCCACTTATGATATTACTTACTACTCACGAGCTGACAACTCACCCCCGTTGTGCCACAGTGTCTTGCAGGGCCGATCCATCAGTGTAGTCGCGACGCGGCACACTACCACCACCATTTTTGCTACTACTTTTTGGACGTAATATTTTGTAGGTTGGTTGCGAGTATTTTTTTGTTTTCTACCTTGTACATTTTTTTCATTGTATCTAGTATACTCCATTTATCACATGTATATTTAACTTAGAGACGAGTCTGGGAAATTTGTATTATATTTGACTCTGGGTGTCATGCTCGTGTGAGCAGGCTTTTGTGTTATTGTTGTGGTTATTGTTTTATTTTCTTATTTCTTTATTTCTTTGCCTATGGCATTGTATATCTTGCTTTGTGATTGTGTTCCGCCGGATGGCGTTGAGATTGCTCCCAAGTGAGGATGCGTTTTATATATATTATGCTTATGTATCGGTTCGGATCAGTTTTTACAACGGATATGCTGCCGAAAATTTTAACAATAACTTGATCTTCAAAAAGGTTTTGATATGATTCTTTTGCATCTTAAATTGACTTTTTAAACAAAGATTTTACCACTCTACCCTTAATTACGGTTTAGATTCTGGGATTTCGGCTTATTTGAATTACGTTACGCTTTTATACGTTGCGTGATTTAAGTGCCGGTCACGTTCCACATTTGGGTCGTGACACCAGGAGTGCCTGTCCAACCTTCCCGCCTCCGCCTTCGACGAATTCATCACCGCTCCAAATCAACGAGTTTCATGTGGTTAATAATTTTAGGAGGTCTGAAGTTGGGAATTCAAGTGGGTACAAGATTATTCCTTCTGCTACTGCTTCTAACTTGCTTGGTCTTGATGATCCTCCACAAATTAGAAGTGCCTCCATAAATAATCAGGTAACTGCAATGACTCAATCTCATCACCTTCAACGTCATGATCTCCGGCTACTGCAATGACTCCCACGACCCCCTCTCTGTCCACGCCTTATTTTGTTCCATGCAATTGAGTTAGTATGTATCAAATAAATTTTTCTATATGTGTACACTTATTTAGTTTTTGTTGTAATAAAATTATGTTAATCAATAAGGCTTGTAATGTGTTCATATAAATACTTGAATGATGAAGATGATGGTGTTTGTTGTAACAGATTTATTTTGATGAATGGTGTTTGGAATGTGTTTGCATAAATGGTTGGATGATGAGGATTTTTTAATTGTGTTTGTATCAATCACTACTACAATATGGGGTTGCCCCTACGGATGATGAAATCCGTAGGGGCAGATTTTTCTTGCCCCTACGGACTAAGCCGTAGGGCCAAATGGTTGTCCCTACGGTGCCCAACATTTTAATTTAAAAATATTAAATCTTAATTTGTTGTTTGGCCCTACGGATCCATAAACCAATAACCTACGGTTATGTCCGTAGGGGCATCTAAATGGGAATTTAATAAAAAAAGGCACAGAAATGCCCTACGCCTCGATCTCTTTCCCTCTCGTTCCCAAAATTTTCTCTCGTTCCCGCGTCTCCAATTTTCTCTTCGTCGCCACCACGCGCCCTCCGTTCTCAGCCCGCCACCGCCTTCCGTTCTCGGCCCACCACCGCCCTCGTTCTTCCTCGTCGCCGATTGCGTGCGTCGTCAACCGCCAAGTGTCTCCGTCGTCTCCTCCACTGTCTACAGGTAAGTAAATCTCCAATTAAACATAATTGTGATGATGTTAGGGCTAGTGTTCAGGGTTCGGGTAGGGATGAGGGTTAAGGTTAGGCATCGGGTTCAGTTTATGTTAGGGTTAGGGTTAGGGTTAGGGTTAGGGTTGGGGCTCGGCTGGGGCTGGGGCTGGGGTTGGGGTTTAGCTGGGGCTGGGTCTGGGGTTAGGGTTAGGTTGGGGCTGGGGTTGGGGTTGGGGTGGGGCTGGGCTGGGCTGGGGCTAGGGTTAGGATTAGGTTGGGATTGGGGTTTGCTGAATTTGGCAAACCTGAGAAGAATTTCCAGCAATTTTAGCCTAGTTTGATTACTATAATTATTGTTGATCGAGAAAATCTTGGGTCCATCTAATCAAACATTGTTTGTTACTGTATGTCAACGAGTACTGATAAAAGAAAAAACCGATTTCAAGTGGAAATTAGGTATGTACAATGTTCTAATATAAAAATTAAGAAATCCCTTTTATTTAAATATAAAGCATATGTTTCATGTTAACAATAGGAGTTTGGCTTCAAGCATGGTTAATTATATATGGATCTATGTTTATAATTATGAAAAAGAGTATCAACTTAGAACTATCATACTATCATGTTGATCTGCATGGTGATCTGATGAATGTGTCTAAATTTTATATAATCTCCTAGAAATACCTTGATGCCTTGTATCGATAAATTTCAGGTTAATTAGTTAATTAGGCATATGGATTGTTATATTATAGGTGAGCCGAATATCAAGAAATTGTAGAATTATTGGATTTATGAGTTTTGATAAACATTGATTTGATAAAAAAAATGGTAATTTGTAATATCTTAGTTTTTCCCAAGTTAGGGCTTCAAGCCAAGGTTGTTCTCCTCGTGCCACCGCCGGTTTCGTCGCCACTGCAGTTCTCGTCGCCACCGCGGTTCAGGTCGTCGCCACCGCCGTTCAGGTCGTCGCCCCAGCCCCAGCAGCCGTTCAGGTGAGTAAATCTCGAGGTAAGTTAAAGAATTTATTGGATTATTTTGGGCTTAGGGTTCATGGCGTGCGAGTTGGGGTTGGGCTGGGGTCGCGGTCGCAGTCGGGGTCGGGTTAGGGTTGGGGCAGGGGCTGGGCTGCGGGGTCGGGTTCGGGGTCGGGGTAGGGTTAGGGTCGGGGTCGGGGTCGGGGAAGGGTCAATTTATCAAATTTTTTATTGGGGGTGCGGCTGGGGCTGCGGGCTGGGGCTAGGGCTGGGCTGCGGGCTGGGGCTAGGGTTGGGGCTGGGGCTGGGGCTGCGGCTAGGGCTGTGCGTCCTCCAGAGGGCGATCATAGGATCGGTGAAGTGAGGTGGCTGGATATGAGATACGATGGATTTCCATGTGTTCAATGGAATGCTGAGGGTCAGAGTCGGTTATTCATATATCTCCCAAAAAAGAATGAGTTTGTTATCAAAGGTGTATTGACTTCTACATCAAGGAATATCAGTTATATATCATCCAGTGACTAAGTCTGTTTCTGGCCCAACCATATTTATGAATCGTTTCTTCTTTTTCCTTCTTACGTATATTTACTAGTTCAGACTGTATGCACCTCTGCAATCAACGCCGAGAACTTGTACATTATAGGTTAATAGACATATGCTATGAAATCACGGTGCATATCGAATTCATGATATGTTATAGTCCCTCATTATTTTTACTGTGGTGAGAAAGCAGTCGCTGGTGGCGAAAGTTGTTCGGATGAAATTCTAATTCTGGTGGAATTGAAACCGATAACCGGTTCATATGGTGATTTAGGCTGCTTCAGTGATATTTGTGCCTACATTGATGCCTCAAGCAACGAATCAAATGATGTGGATCACAAACTAATTAAATAAATTTTGAATACCAATCTGGACTGGGATTTGAATACCAATCCTAGTTTGCTACATTTTTTATATATAGTAGATGGTGATACTTCTTTAAGTAAAAACAACCCTACACTTAAGCGAAATCATAAATCGAACACACATATATAGAATACAACTCATACATGGGTATCCTCAAATCTAACTTTCATTGAATTTGCACGCGCACTTAAAATAACAACCTTTATACTAAAAAATTATATATGCCATTACTTAGTAGTTTATGGTTTTTAGACGCAAAAGCCATTTGAGAAATACTTTTCCTACCCACTATTAATCCATATTCTCAATATAGTCATTGAGTTTGCACGCGCACATAATAAGAAGGAGAAGACAGTAATGTGGCAGAAGAAGAAGGAGAAGACAGTAATGTGGCAGAAGAAGAAAAAAATGACATTCCCTGTTCTCTGTTTCAGCATCAATCTTCTGATATGAACTAATGATGGCTTTCACATAGGCTTTTCCCTTTAGAGACTTCTTAGTGTCCAATGGAAAGCATACATCAGATTTGTGCAGGTCAGGTTCTTCTATGACTTTTAAGAGTCTCAACTGATTCTGTAAATTACACCCTAATTGGGTGATACTTTTACCACTTCTCACTGCAGGTGCGCTCTCTAATATCCATTTTGAATGTAATATTATAGATATCCATGCCTGTTTATGTCAAAATTACTTATATTGTCAATGTTTGATTGTCTAGTTGTTGGTGATGCGTCCATATCTGGGACAG
The DNA here is from genome assembly GCA_030015575.1 of Agapanthus africanus. Classification (NCBI taxonomy): domain Eukaryota; kingdom Viridiplantae; phylum Streptophyta; class Magnoliopsida; order Asparagales; family Amaryllidaceae; genus Agapanthus; species Agapanthus africanus. The sequence continues at coordinate 764,331,043 of JASDDO010000019.1, read as the reverse complement.
AAGCCACTCCCGTTCCTCCAGGTATGTTTATATATTATATAGGGCATGTATATTGATTTAGAATGCTATATCATAAATATACACACATTCCTTTTGCTCTTAGTCGTCCAACTCATTATCATGGGCTGCTTGATGAGATTAGATTTGCGCCTGATGATCTACAAGAGCTTGTTCATTCCCTGTCATATGTGTAAGCAGCGCTATATGCGAGTTTACCTTGTTAGTATGTATGTACTGAAATTAATTAATATTATTCAAATTTTGATACATGTAGATACCAGAGGAGCACATCTTCTATCTCTGTAGGTAAGGCTTTGAATTTGTTGATTTTGGTATTTCTTGTCAATTTTATAGACCAGTATGTGCTAAATATAATGTTCTGACAGTTGCTAGGGGGAAGGCGGCATTCGAGGCTGCTGACCCCAGTCCTGGACGCCGCACACGGACGGCACCACGGAGGTTGGGAGAGAGGCCGGGGACTGGGCTCTAGCAGGGCCCATATGAGGTTGGACTCCACCCCGGTGGTTACTTCCTCCGTCTCCAGTGAGCGACGTATCCAGCAGGAACTGGAGAGCTTGAAGGCCACCGTTCAGGAGTTGAATGAGATGCTGGTATGTATACTACTTAATAGTAAAATATAATGTCATATTATAGATATCAACATATCCAATATCAGTACATAGCCTGAGCTTATTTGGTTGTAGACTTATGTTTTATTAATCATACATGTACATATCTAATTAAAATAAACTACAGTTTTCCAAACTAGATATCCAAATGGGGTTTCGAAATAACTCGATAATGATAAGAATTCGAATGTGGGTGTAGGAGCGGGTGGTTGAGCAGGCCCAGGCCTTGGACTCCACCCCGGCGGTTACTTCCTCCGTCTCTAATGACCGGCATGTCCATCATGAACTGGATAGCTTGAGGGCCAGCGTTCAGGAGTTGAAGGAGATGCTGGTATGTATACTACTTTATAGTAAAATATCATTTCATATTATATACATATCAACATATCCATAATTAGTACGTAGCTTGAGCTTATTTGGTTTTAGACTTAAGTTTGATTAATCATACATACATATGTAATTGAAATAAACAAGGCTTTTCCAAACTAGATATCCAAACAGGGTTTCGAAATAATTTAATAATGATACGAATTCGAATAATAAACAGTTCTTACACGCTTCTTACACACGTTATATCCAGACGCGACAGGGTAGATCGACCGAGCCTCCACACGCATCTCCTTCGGCTGCGGCTCCGCAAGCCACTACATCGGCTGCGGTTCCGCAGACAGCTCCTGTAGCTCCACCGCCCACTCAGACTCCCGCAGCCGCGGCTCCGCAAGCGACTACCTCGACGGCGGCTGTGCAGACCACATCGCCGGCTCCACATGCCGCTCAGACTCCCGCTCGCGACGAATTGCAGAGTTTATTGACCGAGGAGCAGGCGCGCGTTATTCTATCGTTATTCAGAGGTGGAGCTGGACCGAGCTAGGGTAGATTTTTGGTTCTTTTTTTTTGAAACATGTATTTATTTATATCATACACATTGTACTGCATTTTGAAACGATATTGATATTGGTTTGTATTTATATCATATTCAGTTTTTGTGTTTCTTTTGTATATTATATATATGCGTGAGATGTGATTATGAATACTGCAATATATGATTTGATTGATGTATATATTATTGTGCATAGGGCGGGAAAAAATCAAGCAGCCCATTTTTAAAAAAAATTACAGACAATATGTACCTACGGATTAATCCGTAGGTATATATTTTGCGCCTACGGATATGTCCGTAGGGGTAAAATATCAGCAGTAACTGATATTTCCCCCAGATCTCAGTGCCAGGGGGTTGGGAAAGCCCCTACGGATATATCCGTAGGGGCTACTGACTCTCCCCTACGGCGTTATCCGTAGGGGAAAAATATCAGGAATCCTGAATTTGTGCCCCTACCATATATCCGTAGGGGTAGTACGTGCCCCTACGGGTATATCCGTAAGGCCAAGTAATTTATTAAAATAAACCGTAAATAATATAAAATCTTATACCCTACGGCTTAATCCGTAGGGGCAACTGGACCTACACATATATCCGTAGGGGCAAAAATTTGACCGTAGGGGCAAGTTCAGGGCCTCAACTTGCACCTGCGGCCTTTGCACCTACGGGGTATTTTTTCGCCCCTACGTATATATCCGTAGGGGCAGTGGGAGATTCAACTCCTGAACGGTGGCCTTCAAGCTCTCCAGTTCCTGCTGGATACGTCGCTCACTGGAGACGGAGGAAGTAACCACTGGGGTGGAGATGCTGGTATGTATACTACTTAATAGTAAAATATAATGTCATATTATAGATATCAACATATCCAATATCAGTACATAGCCTGAGCTTATTTGGTTGTAGACTTATGTTTTATTAATCATACATGTACATATCTAATTAAAATAAACTACAGTTTTCCAAACTAGATATCCAAATGGGGTTTCGAAATAACTCGATAATGATAAGAATTCGAATGTGGGTGTAGGAGCGGGTGGTTGAGCAGGCCCAGGCCTTGGACTCCACCCCGACGGTTACTTCCTCCGTCTCCAGTGACCGGCATGTCCATCATGAACTGGATAGCTTGAGGGCCAGCGTTCAGGAGTTGAAGGAGATGCTGGTATGTATACTACTTTATAGTAAAATATCATTTCATATTATATACATATCAACATATCCATAATTAGTACGTAGCTTGAGCTTATTTGGTTTTAGACTTAAGTTTGATTAATCATACATACATATGTAATTGAAATAAACAACGCTTTTCCAAACTAGATATCCAAACAGGGTTTCGAAATAACATAATAATGATACGAATTCGAATAATAAACAGTTCTTACACGCTTCTTACACACGTTATATCCAGACGCGACAGGGTAGATCGGCCGAGCCTCCACACGCATCTCCTTTGGCTGCGGCTCCGCAAGCCACTACATCGGCTGCGGTTCCGCAGACAGCTCCTGTAGCTCCACCGCCCACTCAGACTCCCGCAGCCGCGGCTCCGCAAGCGACTACTTCGACGGCGGCTGCGCAGACCACATCGCCGGCTCCACATGCCGCTCAGACTCCCGCTCGCGACGAATTGCAGAGTTTATTGACCGAGGAGCAGTGTTAGTGTATATGCCCTAGAGGCCATTACTGTATCATACTAGTATGTATATTACTTGATGGAAGCTTGGGATATTCACAGTTGTACAGACAATCTTGCTCAATATAGTAGTATGCTACTTGGTTTATCTCTGCTTTAATGTGTACATGTGTGTTTATTTATTATATCACCTATACGCATTAGTAGAGTCCTTAGGATCTTTGCTTGATTACCGGCGTTGTGATGGCGATCACACTCGTGGGGGCTGGGTAATCTACAAGCACATCCTTATACACGTCCCTGGTCGTGGGAGTATCGAGATAGGGCATCGATGCTCCGGAGTAGACTAGCGTATGCGCTTCTCATCCCAGCACGGGAGACGGTCTGTCCCACAGCCGTCGGTACGTCGTACTTGAGATAGTATGCGGGTGCTCGTTAGGTTACGAGTACACTGGACAGGACTCGTCGGGAACTGATGGTTGGTATTATACCTATCGTCAGTTATCAGTTCCCAGGTGACATGAGTACAGCTTAGTCCGCTGACTTGACACTGTCACTCCACCTCGAGTGTGTTCCCACTGTTCTTTGATTACTACCCTACCACGGCTCTTCTGAGTCGTGCAAACAGGTAGTAGTTGGGAGCAGTCCCGAAACACTTGGAGGCAGTGACGGTTAGACAGGATTCGTCTCTCCCGGTATTGGGGGTTGACATCGCGCTGTGTCTAGGAGAGCCATTACACGAGTAGTCCCTGGCCAGGGCAAGCGAGATATACTGGTAGGTTTCCAGTGTTATCTCAGGGTGTTTTGGGCTTCACTCCGACACGACTTGTACCGCTATTGGGGGACTGACGTTTTACCGCCCCCTAGGCCCGACATGCGATGTATCAGACGAACAGACCGGACTGTACGGAGAATGTCACATTCAGACTCAGTAGGAGTTCAGATGGGGTTCACCTCGTCAGCCTTCTTGTCGGCATCTACCTGGGGACCGTTACGCACAGCTAGTGCCGCTTGCGGTCTGTGGTTAAACCCACTGCCAGCGTAGTGTCGAGTCTTTAGAGTCCCACACAGAGGGCATTCGCCTCTGGGCAAATCAGAGTAGAGGTCGCATGGTTTTGCGACAGGGTTCGTTCTCATCCGCGCACTTGTGCACGTTTGGAGTCCGGACGGATTATACTGGCAGGCTCTGGTTTGAGCCAGATACTGGTATATATATTTGGGGTTGCTTTTATATCTTGGTATTCTTGTTCCTCGGAACAAGAATGCAGGTGTGTATGCACAGTTGCTTGAGGCGGAGGATGAGGTATTTCATTAGGGTTTCGGAACGGGTGCGTATGCACAGTTGACAGTTATCATTTTCCAAACCCTAATGGATTTATGAATTATCTATTAATAATAGTAATTAAATGAGAATAATGTTATGGTTGATTTTGTTGACTTGTTGACCATGGTTGACTTGTTGACCATGGTTGAATGTTGACCACCATCATGCTTTGAAAAGTCCTCCTTGATTCATGCTTACATTTCATTAAATGAAGCATGGTAGTGGTCATTCCAAATTACCATCAACTATTCTTATTTTGAATTATTATTATTTAGATAACTCTTTTCTTTTGGCATTATGGTTGCAAAAAAGAAAAGATTGCTCATTCTATCATAACCTCTCTCTCTCCTCATTTCATCTTCTTCTTCCTCAAGCTCAAGGTGATTCCTTCTCATGTGTTGAGAATCCATCACCTTGAAAAGAAAGCACTCCATAGATACTCTCTACTCTCTCTAGGGTTCAAGGTTTAGCAAGCCGGAAATCCTAGTTCACTCAAAGATCGAGGAAGAGCCCAAAGGATGAAGCCTTCAGGTGGATCTATCTTCGGCAAAGAGGAGACGAGGAGGGGAAGCCATTCAAGCTACTACAAAGAACAAGAAAGAAGAACAACAACAAGAAGAGAAGGAGTTCAAGTTGAGGTATAACCACTTTGCATAGTAGTTAACTCTTCTTTGCAAGTATGCTAGTTTAGTTTAGCAAAGATCCGGCTTTTACGGTCCATGTTACAAAGTTTAGAAAAATTTTGATTTACCGTTTCCGCAACCCCGAAAGTACCGGGAGAGGTAACGTGGACCTAACAGTGGTATCAGAGCCTAACTAAACTTAAACTAGCTTGGTAGCGAAGTGTATGGAAGTTCGAAACCGAAAAATCGCAAAACCGGAAAAACCAAAACCCTAAGTTTCTGTTGAATTTTTTCTGCTCTAAATGAAAAACTTTATACTTGTAAATTCGTCTCAGGGTTTTGTTTGAACACCCATGAAAAACGATGACCTAATTCATTTAAACCGCCGCGCTTCCGCCGCACGAGGTAGGCATGTGCCGCGGAAGCGCCGCAGTTTGTTTTCCTCTCTGCATCGTTTTTCGTGCAGTGTTCTTCTGGTAGGATTTTGGGATTTTTCAGATATATTATATGTGCCCAGATTTTCCAGAACTGAAATTCACTTTTGGGGTCCTATAATTCCGTATTTTTTTCCGAACTTCACTGCACTTTGGCTATGTTGGTTATATCTGTGTTGCTTGCATGTATTGAACGTCGGTTAATCGCTATAAGACGATTAGTCGGGGTTATACATGATCTGTGTTTGATATTGGAATGTGTATATGAATCTGTTGGACTGTCGCGGGTGAATAGCCGGGTTGGATGTGAGATGAGCTTTTGTTTTTCTTTCATTCATTGTAAATGTAAATTGATGTAATAATATTATTTGTATGGCCGCACAACCGGGTCGGGGTTGTAGCCGTCATTGTATAATTCTTTTTACTGTTTTTGCTCTGAGTTTTGACCCATGGAGGGGGTGCACAAACTACCGGGTATCTCGAAGTGCCGAGGGGCCTACTCATGGCATTGAGGGAGGTTGCTTCGCTTCGGATACTTGGCGGGTAGTTTGCCGCACCCGTAGGGGTCTTGGGTGGGGTTTTTTGGCTATTCACCGCGACCGTGTAATCCGCTTTTCGTTGCAGGCTCGAAAGGATTGCGGATTGCTAGTATATCCAATGTATTCATCTGTGATTTGTAATGTCTATCATTGCTTTACTATTTAGGCGTTGCTTATGTTTTACAGCCGCGCTAGCCCAGCCCCCGCTCTGTCGTTAGTTAAGTAACCTAACGAGTGATGACGGGACCCCGTGGCGAATGCGAATGGCATAAGCGTACGTCATATTTTGGTTGTTTTCTGCAATGGTAGGATTAAATGATGGGACGCATTAAAAGAACTAATGCAAGAATATCACGCATTAAAAGAACTAATGCAAGAAAATAAACCTAAAAGACGTTGTTGGAACAATTTTTTCATAAAGCTGTTATTGCAAGGACGTTCATTTTTGTTTTGCATCGAGGTATTCGGTTATGAATGCCCAGCACCTCAATCGACGAGGCAAGGGCCGAGATCCCTTCACCGGGAGTGACCCCTTGGACAAAAGTTTGCGTCAGGGTAATAACTTCACTATAGTCGATTATTCTTGCTTTGCATCGAGGTATTCATTTTGTAATATCCTGCACCTCATTCGACGAGGAAAGAGCCGAGATCCCTTCACAGGGAGTGACCTCTTTAGCAAAAAGTTTTTCGCCACTATATTTTCAAAAGGTGTATCACGTTCCTTCAACGACATCAAGTTCATTACGTTAACGGGTTTTTCGCCAAAAACCCAGCCGTAGCCCTCCGTCGTTTCTTATAAGTTATACTTAGTATTCGTGCTGCGTTTGTTGACTGTGTCAAGGCGCAGTGAACGGTAGCTAAGTGTTGCTTATTTGCTGGATACAATGTGATTGGTTAAGACATTTATGTAACCTTGTTGACTGTGTCAAGGGTTATGCAGGTGGGTTTTAATGCAATCAAGACAACGACGGGATGAACTTGACTAGGACTTTTTGATTTGTTGACTGTGTCAAGATCACTTGAGTCCTAGGGGCAAAAACCACATCGGGAGTTTCAAAAGAACTGAAACTTGCAGATTTAGCATACCTTCTGGAGTGTGGTGACTAGAGTGGATTCCATCTAGGTTATCACACAATGACAGTTGGATCCCGATCCCACTGATGAGTTGGTTTACTCTCGGGAGATTATTTCACTTAACGATCAATGCTATAAACCTAGTAGGTGTCTAGAAAGGTGTTAGCGGGGTTACGCCCCCAGGGAAAAGAGGTTCTTTAATTAAGGAACTTCGCGAAAGCGTTGGAAAACCTCCCTCGAAGTACCGACACTAGCCTGGCTGAAAGGTTAAGCAAGTATTGTGACGTGAATTAAAACCCGGCTAGTTCTTCTTTTAAAAGGGTTTTAAGAAGAATTTGAGGAAACAGTGGGAGACATCCTGGTTAGATAAATTAATAAACCAATCTAATCTTGCAAAAGCATACGCTGAGTGTTTCTTTTCTCTCTCCAGGCAGCAACCTTTTCACGCCCTAATCAAGATAATAAAATGTATCGTTTGACCGATCCGAATTTTTATTCGGGACTGGGGAAAGTTGGTTCAGCTCTAACTCGTGACAACAGTCATGAGTATGAGAATGGGAAAGAGGAAAGTATGGATTTCCAGGATGCCCAGTCGAAGAAGAAGCATGGTTTTGCATCTACTTCAGGTGTTCTTGTAATTGAGAACTGTTTTACGGTCAGCCCTACCTACTGGGTACTTGATACCGGATCAGGATCTCATATCTGTAATTTATTACAGGGACTGAGAAAAAGTAGGAAAGTTGCACCGGGTGATATGTCGCTCAGAGTAGCGAACGGAGCACAAGTTAATGCGGCAGCCGTCGGTGAATATCACCTAGTATTGCCAAATGGCAAGACTATGATTTTGAAAGACTGCTACTATGTACCCTCCATGGTTTGCAACATCATATCAGTTTCTTTACTCGATAAAGATAGATATAAGTTTGTTCTTGAAAAGAATATCATGAACATTTACCTTGATAAGGTACTGGTTGCAGAGGGTACACTGTTTAATGGTATCTACGTTCTAAATCAGAATACAGTTCTCAATATACAAAACACACGCAAGAGGAAGAATTCAGATACGAATGAATCCTACTTGTGGCATTGTAGACTTGGTCATGTCGGAGAGAAAAGACTGAGTAAGTTGCATAAAGATGGACTCTTGGATGCGTTCGAGTTTTCATCTTATGAAACTTGTCAGTCTTGTCTCAAAGGGAAGATGACCAAATCTCCGTTCACCGGACATGGAGAAAGAGCAGCAGAGCTCTTGGGACTCGTACATAGTGATGTATGTGGTCCGATGTCTACACATGCAAGGGGTGGGTTCTCGTACTTCATCACATTCACTGACGATCTCTCTAGGTTCGGATACGTGTATCTGATGAAACACAAATCTGAAGCTTTTGAGAAATTCAAGGAATTCAGAAAGGAAGTAGAGAACCAGACAGGCAAAAGTATCAAGATCCTCCGGTCTGACAGGGGAGGGGAGTACTTAAGCACGGAATTCCTAGATTACTTAAAAGAGAATGGTATTCTCTCTCAGCTTACTCCTCCTTATACACCACAGCACAACGGTGTATCGGAGCGGAGGAATCGTACCCTATTGGATATGGTTCGCTCCATGATGAGTAGTGCTGAGTTACCTCTTTCATTCTGGGGATATGCACTTCAAACTGCAGCACATCTATTGAATCAAGTTCCATCCAAATCCGTGCCTAAGACTCCGTATGAAATATGGAGTGGTAAAAGTTTGTATCTTAAACGTATTAAGATTTGGGGTTGCCCAGCTTATGTCAAAAAGCAGAACCCAGACAAACTTGAAGCACGGGCAGTTTTGTGTAAATTTGTGGGATACCCAAAAGATTCAAGTGGGTATCTATTCTACCATGCAGAGGAACAGAAGATAATTGTTTCAAGAAATGCCACATTTTTAGAAAAAGAATTTCTTGTTAAAAACATAAGTGGCAGCACGGTAGAACTGGATGAAATTCCAGAAACACAAGCTTTAACAGAAAATTTGGAGGAACCGCTAGATTCAATAACCCCAAACGAACCTCAGCCACTCCGCAGATCTGGTAGGATTTCTCATCCGCCCGAGAGATACTACGGTTTTCTCATTGACGGGGATCGAGAGGATTGCATCTTGGAAGAAGATGACCCTACCAGTTTCAGGCAGGCCATTATCAGTAGGGACTCTGATAAGTGGCAGGAAGCAATGCAATCTGAAATGGAGTCCATGTACGCCAATAAAGTGTGGACCATGGATATTGCTCCACCTGGGGTAAAACCCGTTGGATGCAAATGGATCTACAAAAGGAAACTTGGTGTAGATGGGCAGGTGGAAACCTATAAAGCTAGACTCGTTGCAAAAGGTTTTCGTCAAAGACCTGGTTTGGACTATGATGAAACTTTTTCTCCGGTGGCTATGCTCAAATCCATTCGGATCCTACTTGCCATTGCTGCCTTCCATGACTATGAAATCTGGCAGATGGATGTTAAAACGGCTTTCCTAAACGGTTGTTTGGAAGAGTGCGTTTACATGGATCAACCAGAAGGTTTCGTAGACAGTGGGAGCAGCAAAAAGGTGTGCAAGTTGCTTAAATCCATTTATGGATTAAAGCAGGCATCGCGGAGCTGGAACATCTGTTTTGATGAGGCAATCAAGGAATTTGATTTCATCAAGAACGAAGATGAACCCTGTGTATATAAGAAGATTGTAGGACGAACTGTCGTATTCCTAGTCTTGTACGTGGACGACATTCTTTTGATAGGAAATGATATTCCTATGCTACAATCGGTCAAGCTATTTTTGTCACAAAGGTTCTCCATGAAGGACCTGGGTGATGCCTCGTACATTCTGGGAATCAAGATCTATAGAGATAGATCCAAGAAACTATTGGGACTTTCGCAGTCCAGGTACATAGAGACCGTACTAAAGAGATTTAGTATGGAGGGTTCCAAGCGCGGTAACATACCCGCATTGCACGGAATTACCCTCTCCAAGAAGATGTCTCCTAAGACTGACGAGGAGAGGGTTCGCATGAGCACTATACCCTACGCTTCGGCGGTAGGATCTATAATGTATGCGATGCTATGTACAAGACCAGATGTAGCTTACGCGTTGAGCACGGTAAGCCGGTATCAGTCAGACCCAGGGGAGGACCACTGGACAGCAGTGAAGAACATTTTTTAAGTACCTGAGAAGGACTAAGGAGATGTTCCTGGTTTACGGTAATGGAGACCTCAGGGTCGAGTCCTTTACCGATTCAAGCTTCCAGAATGACAAAGATGACAGCAAGTCTGTCTCGGGTTTTGTGTTTACCCTCAACGGAGGGGCGGTATGTTGGAGGAGTTCCAAACAGGATACCGTCGCAGACTCGACGATGGAGGCTGAATACATTGCTGCAAGCGATGCCGCAAAAGAGGCGGTCTGGATTAAGAGGTTCATTTGTGAACTTCAGGTGGTTCCGTCCATTGTTGACCCAATACCTTTGTATTGCGATAACAATGGGGCTATAGCTTTAGCGAAGGAACCAAGGTCCCATCAGAAATCCAGGCACATCTTAAGGCGGTATCACCTGATCAGGGAGATCATTGATCGACAGGAGATCGAGGTGCGGAGAGTGGATACAAAGGACAACACTGCGGACCCATTCACAAAGGCTTTACCCCAGACTCAGTTCGAGCGGCTGATCGAGATGATAGGTCTTCGATACGCCAGTACATGGCCTTAGTGCAAGTGGGAGATTGTTAGTGTATATGCCCTAGAGGCCATTACTGTATCATACTAGTATGTATATTACTTGATGGAAGCTTGGGATATTCACAGTTGTACAGACAATCTTGCTCAATATAGTAGTATGCTACTTGGTTTATCTCTGCTTTAATGTGTACATGTGTGTTTATTTATTATATCACCTATACGCATTAGTAGAGCCCTTAGGATCTTTGCTTGATTACCGGCGTTGTGATGGCGATCACACTCGTGGGGGCTGGGTAATCTACAAGCACATCCTTATACACGTCCCTGGTCGTGGGAGTATCGAGATAGGGCATCGATGCTCCGGAGTAGACTAGCGTATGCGCTTCTCATCCCAGCACGGGAGACGGTCTGTCCCACAGCCGTCGGTACGTCGTACTTGAGATAGTATGCGGGTGCTCGTTAGGTTACGAGTACACTGGACAGGACTCGTCGGGAACTGATGGTTGGTATTATACCTATCGTCAGTTATCAGTTCCCAGGTGACATGAGTACAGCTTAGTCCGCTGACTTGACACTGTCACTCCACCTCGAGTGTGTTCCCACTGTTCTTTGATTACTACCCTACCACGGCTCTTCTGAGTCGTGCAAACAGGTAGTAGTTGGGAGCAGTCCCGAAACACTTGGAGGCAGTGACGGTTAGACAGGATTCGTCTCTTCCGGTATTGGGGGTTGACATCGCGCTGTGTCTAGGAGAGCCATTACACGAGTAGTCCCTGGCCAGGGCAAGCGAGATATACTGGTAGGTTTCCAGTGTTATCTCAGGGTGTTTTGGGCTTCACTCCGACACGACTTGTACCGCTATTGGGGGACTGACGTTTTACCGCCCCCTAGGCCCGACATGTGATGTATCAGACGAACAGACCGGACTGTACGGAGAATGTCACATTCAGACTCAGTAGGAGTTCAGATGGGGTTCACCTCGTCAGCCTTCTTGTCGGCATCTACCTGGGGACCGTTACGCACAGCTAGTGCCGCTTGCGGTCTGTGGTTAAACCCACTGCCAGCGTAGTGTCGAGTCTTTAGAGTCCCACACAGAGGGCATTCACCTCTGGGCAAATCAGAGTAGAGGTCGCATGGTTTTGCGACAGGGTTCGTTCTCATCCGCGCACTTGTGCACGTTTGGAGTCCGGACGGATTATACTGGCAGGCTCTGGTTTGAGCCAGATACTGGTATATATATTTGGGGTTGCTTTTATATCTTGGTATTCTTGTTCCTCGGAACAAGAATGCAGGTGTGTATGCACAGTTGCTTGAGGCGGAGGATGAGGTATTTCATTAGGGTTTCGGAACAGGTGCGTATGCACAGTTGACAGTTATCATTTTCCAAACCCTAATGGATTTATGAATTATCTATTAATAATAGTAATTAAATGAGAATAATGTTATGGTTGATTTTGTTGACTTGTTGACCATGGTTGACTTGTTGACCATGGTTGAATGTTGACCACCATCATGCTTTGAAAAGTCCTCCTTGATTCATGCTTACATTTCATTAAATGAAGCATGGTAGTGGTCATTCCAAATTACCATCAACTATTCTTATTTTGAATTATTATTATTTAGATAACTCTTTTCTTTTGGCATTATGGTTGCAAAAAAGAAAAGATTGCTCATTCTATCATAACCTCTCTCTCTCCTCATTTCATCTTCTTCTTCCTCAAGCTCAAGGTGATTCCTTCTCATGTGTTGAGAATCCATCACTTTGAAAAGAAAGCACTCCATAGATACTCTCTACTCTCTCTAGGGTTTAAGGTTTAGCAAGCCGGAAATCCTAGTTCACTCAAAGATCGAGGAAGAGCCCAAAGGATGAAGCCTTCAGGTGGATCTATCTTCGGCAAAGAGGAGACGAGGAGGGGAAGCCATTCAAGCTACTACAAAGAACAAGAAAGAAGAACAACAACAAGAAGAGAAGGAGTTCAAGTTGAGGTATAACCACTTTGCATAGTAGTTAACTCTTCTTTGCAAGTATGCTAGTTTAGTTTAGCAAAGATCCGGCTTTTACGGTCCATGTTACAAAGTTTAGAAAAATTTTGATTTACCGTTTCCGCAACCCCGAAAGTACCGGGAGAGGTAACGTGGACCTAACAAGCAGGCGCGCGTTATTCTATCGTTATTCAGAGGTGGAGCTGGACCGAGCTAGGGTAGATTTTTGGTTCTTTTTTTTTGAAACATGTATTTATTTATATCATACACATTGTACTACATTTTGAAACGATATTGATATTGGTTTGTATTTATATCATATTCAGTTTTTGTGTTTCTTTTGTATATTATATATATGCGTGAGATGTGATTATGAATACTGCAATATATGATTTGATTGATGTATATATTATTGTGCACAGGGCGGGAAAAAATCAAGCAGCCCATTTTAAAAAAAAATTACAGACAATATGTACCTACGGATTAATCCGTAGGTATATATTTTGCCCCTACGGATATGTCCGTAGGGGTCAAATATCAGCAGTAACTGATATTTCCCCCAGATCTCAGTGCCAAGGGGTTGGGAAAGCCCCTACGGATATATCCGTAGGGGCCACTGACTCTCCCCTACGGCGTTATCCGTAGGGGTAAAATATCAGGAATCCTGAATTTGTGCCCCTACGGAAATGTACCTACGCATATATCCGTAGGGGTAGTACGTGCCCCTACGGGTATATCCGTAGGGCCAAGTAATTTATTAAAATAAACCGTAAATAATATAAAATCTTATACCCTACGGCTTAATCCGTAGGGGCAACTGGACCTACACATATATCCGTAGGGGCAAAAATTTGACCGTAGGGGCAAGTTCAGGGCCTCAACTTGCACCTGCGGCCTTTGCACCTACGGGGTATTTTTTCGCCCCTACGTATATATCCGTAGGGGTAGTGGGTAAATCCGTAGGGGCAACCCTTCTTTGTACTAGTGAATATTCTTTTAGATGGTGTTTGGAATATGAAACATGATTTGTAAGTGTGAATTGAAGGCCATAACGCAGGGGTCCACATAAGCGGCGATGGTGATGATCAAATGCAAAAGATGTGGATGAACAGAAATCCACTATTAGAGTTGGCGATCCCTTGAGCTCCGGCAATGGCGATGCGATGCTTGACGTCTACGACGACTCATGGCCTACTTCAAGCACGGCATCTTCATCAAGATCCCATCGTCAGAGCCGATGTGGCAACCGTCAAGTTTCATTACAAATCAAATATTTTCTTTCATCCTCTTTCAAGCATTTATACAAAAACATTCCAAACAAAATTATCTTCAAAATTTATACAAACACAATATTTACATACAAACAAAAACTCTCTCAAGTATTTATACAAACACATTCCGAACACCATTAGCTCTAAAATCTATACAAATATATTTCAAACACTAAACAAATCAACAAATCAAAGTTCTCCCATCTCGCCCGCGATATAAATCATCACGTTGTAAGTCTCCGTATTATGACAAAACCCGTGTCGGAGGTGGACCCAATCGAAGAACCTAAGAGCCAAATGCCCAACTTTGAAGCAATGAGACAGCACCCATCTCCTCCAATCCTCGTTCTAAGGGCATTCGTGAGTTCTTCGGATGTTAAATCTCGGTGATTTTATGAACAATTGAGCTAGCATCTTCCTTTGTAGTAGTTGAGCTTTCTTGGGTATTTTGACAAACAGTTAGTATGCAAACTTGGATACTTGTTCAAATTGAGATAAATTCAAGTAAATTACAAAATTCATTGATAAAAAAAATTCTAACAATCTATAACTTATAAAAATCCCAACTTTTGCATTTTAAAAAATGCATCAATATCGTAATCATCAATTATGAAAAACAAATAATAAATCACGTCAATACCATCGCTGCAAAGCATGATCGGAGAACAAACTATTTCGAACTCTACGAAGATGGAAACAAACACAAGCGGCGAAACCCAGAGAGCTGCTGCAAAGCGAGAGATGAAGCCAAAACCATCGCTGACGTCGTTTCTTCTTATTCTTTCTTTTATGGAAAAATTTCTACTTCTTGAACTTGGAAAAATAAGAAGAAACCGAGACTAATTTTTTAAGTAACGTAGAAGATCCATTATCGAGACCATCGCTGAAGTCGCTTTTTTTAACTTCTTGATCAAGATCCTTCTCTTCTTCTGCTGCTTCTTATTCTTCCTTTTAAGCAATAAATTAAAGGAAAAAAGGAAGAAAGGGTATTTTGGTCACAACTTAAAGATTTAACGGTCAGGGGGGTCGGGGAGTCGAATTTAACGGACGTAAACATTAGGGGAGTTCTGTGATGGGTTTTTTCTCCAGGATGGCATTGAGAACATATGCTAAATCTCAAGATGGTTTTGATGAAATTTCCATAGAAGTTTTGTGTATGTTAAGTTTAGATCCAGTACTAATTGCTATCATTATTTAGCCATAATATCGTAGTATCTCATGACTTAGCATAATTAAGACAACAAGCTATCGTTGACCTTGCAACATAACTTTAGTTTTAGTAGTGGGGTGGGGGGAGCGTGGGGGCGGGGTTGGTGTTAGAAATTAATAGTTGCGAGAGTGAGCGGCCTCAATTGATTTGGTATCATATTTGGAGCTACATTAGAACACAACTTGTTTATGAATAAAGCTAGCATTTGATTCTTGAACAGCGTTACTTTAATTTCTATTGACTACTCAAATGTAGCAACAAAATTTGTGATCTTCTACAAAGCATTAGTCTAATCATTATATACATTATTGTCCTAACTAAAATATATAATAGTGGATTCGGTCGGGTTGTGCTTGTCGCTAGTAATAGACATGCAAATTTAATTATTGTGGGGTTTAGCTACCTTGCAATTGGGCAAAAACAAACAAGCATCTTATCAATGAGTTGTTGCCATCCTAATTCCTATTTTCTTAGTTACGGTTTGGTCCGCTTGATGCGCTTTTAACTAGCATTTTGCGAGACAATACATTGCATGGGACCCTATTTGTTTGAAATTTTATGTCAAAGAATAATGGAATAGTATAAACTTTGAGCTAAAAGAATATTACTTCAAATATTGTTGTTCATAAAACATGCATGGAATTCTCAGAACTAAAATGCGGATGTCAAAATTATCATTCAGACAAAAAGATGTACTCCGTCCATTTCACGATAGTCGTATTTTTTAGCCTCTTGCACTTCTATTAAGAAGAGTTTTAACTTTTCTAAAATTCAAAAATTATTTCATAAATGTGAAATCCCTTATTCAACCCTTTTTGTTTCTTTTGAGACATAAAAAATCATAAAGAAAATGCACAACTTCATTAATCATCAGGATAGAGTTGGAACACCATATTTAAAGTGAATTAGTTTTATAAATATGGATATAGTCATTGCAATATTTTCATGTACAGAAGTCATCGGAGTGAATGTATTTCGTACAAGTAAATTGAGAAAAAAAATATAGTACAAAAAAGGACTAGCATTGTGAAATGGAGGGGAGTACCTCTCAGCGATGAAAACACCATCGTCTATGCACTTTCCTCTAGCAAATGATTGTAAGTATGGAAAAAAAGAAAAGAAACAAAGACATGAGATTGCGAACAGAGTTTTTCCAGGTAAGAATTAATATACAATTTTTTGAAATACAAATATATTATTATAGTTAAATATGATATTTATAATTATGATATATAATATTATCATTTTGTTTTATAAAATGTAATTGACGATACTTATTTTCATTCATCTTATTAGGTGATCAAGAGATATGTCACGTTGCAGGAAGGGGGAGTGTTGAGATATGTGGATAATATAATTCTACATTGGAAAAACAATTAGAAATATTATACCTTGATCACAAAAAAATGTAGTGTGTTTTTCCAATAAGGCTTGAGTCTTATTGGATGGAACCCGCTTGAGTTGAAATTCCGTCTGTGCCTCTTGTAAATAAATGTAGTGTGTTTTTTGTCATCCATTGAGATAGATGTGCATGCTTGTCAGGCGTTGTAAAGATTCCATTCGTCCGATGGTGAGCGGGAGTTTATTGATTGTGGAGATTCTAATCTCTGACAGCCACGTACAAAGCAGCCATTAATTACCTCTCGTTTTGAAGTGAGCGAACCTCCGATTAACGGATATGGCGATCATGCGAACTCAATATGAAAATATGTCTTTAAAAAAATGGTTTGTTTACTTCATTTTTTTGTTTACTTATTTATTTATATTTTATTTATTTTCCATTTATCATTTTTTAAGGAGAGACGCCTGGGTGCCCATGGAGAGGAACCCAAGAAGGCTCACCATGGGTGGGGGGTGGGGGGGAGGGATTTATTGATTGTGGAGATTCTAATCTCCGGCAGCCACGTACAAAGCAGCTATTAATTACCCTTCGCTACGAAGTGAGTGAACTTCCGATTAACGGGTATGGCGATCATGCGAACTCAATATGAAAATATGTGTCCTTAAAAAGAGAAAAAGGTTTGATTACTTCATTTTTTTGTTTACTTATTTATTTATATTTTATTTATTTTCCATTTATCTTTTTTTTTAAAAGGAGAGAGGCCTGGGAGCTTACGGAGAGGAACCTAAGACGGCTCACCGGGGAGGGAGGGGGGGAGGGCGGCTCTCCCGTTGAGGGTCGGCTCTCTTAGGGCTGGCTCCTTCCTTTGGGCGAGGGGGGTCGGCTCCCTTGGGGGCCGACGCCCCCTGTGAAGGGGTTGGCTCTCTCTTTGGGGTTCGGGTACCCGATATCAGGTGCCCCTTTGGGGAGGCACTTGGCGAGGCATCGGCAGGGGGTTTGGGCCGACTCGGACATACCCGGCTGTGTGCTTTCTTTATTTTGTTATTTTATTTTTTATTTGTTTATTATCTTTTAACTTAGTTTTCTAAAGAGGTTAAGTGTGCAAATTTCAACTAAATTTCGGTGGAAAAACCGTTAGATTTCGTCATTTTATCGTTTTATTTTGGAGAATATAGGACGAAGCCTATATTTCCACGTATTTGGGTGAAGTACAGATGAAATCTGCATTCAAGAGGGGAGTACAGATCAAAATCCGCATCTCGGAGAGTTTCCCTGTATGAGAAACCCAAAGGCGTTCTCTTTGGTAGAGTCACTCTCAACCTTCTTTCTAATTTGTCAAAAAAAGAGTTATCTTGATTCTTG
This sequence comes from Agapanthus africanus, assembly GCA_030015575.1. NCBI lineage: Eukaryota > Viridiplantae > Streptophyta > Magnoliopsida > Asparagales > Amaryllidaceae > Agapanthus > Agapanthus africanus. The sequence goes on along the minus strand of JASDDO010000019.1, from coordinate 764,313,057 downwards.
AGAAGTGGAGATTGAGTTCTTGGATGAGAGAAAAGAGCCTCCTTTCCACTATTTTATGCCTTGTATATTGAAGTAGTAGTGTTTTGAAAGATGGGTTTCTTTTGATTTTTTCTCATTTCTTTGGATCTGAGAAAGAAGATGAAGGAGAAGGCTTAAAAGTTCTCCTTTCTGGGATTTGATGGAAGAAAGAGACTCCCTTTCAATGGATCTATGAGTTTTTGTTATTTATTTTAAGAAAAAGAGAGGTTTTTCTCTTAATTTATTTGAAGAAGAGGACAATGAAAAGAGAAAGAAGAGGGAGGGAAAAACCCTAGTATTTTATAAGAATGGGAAAAACTTAACATTTCTTGTTATGACTGGGTTTAAATACCCATTACAGTTTGCAACTTATCCCTTGGGTTTTACATATTGCTTTTTGTTTCTCCCATGTTTATGTACTCATTTCTTTTTGAACATAAGCCATGAGTTTTACATAATTTTGGATTTTTTTGTATTTGTATTACATTTTCACATTTATTTGCATAAAAAAATTATTTATTACATATTTTTTCTATTTCTTTTACGATGGCTAACCGGCTTCGTTTGGGTTTGAGACGGTTTGGACGTGGGCCCACTTGCTTGGGCTAGAGACCGGGTTGGTTGGACTTGGATCCACTTGTCTTGGTGTTGATTTTGATTTTTGACTTTGATTTTGACTTTTTGATTTAAATTTTGGCACATGGATTTAAATTTTGACCCCAACAAAATACTTCCCATCAATAAATGCATACAATATGTATGTGTCGTGTGCATGAAATTGATGGATCTTCGTTCATCGAGAGGTTGGTTTGATTTGATTCCCATTTTTAGGAGGCTGGCACTGCCCTTTTTGTGACATGGACGGTCGATGGCATGACTTGATTCTGAGACGGAGCTTGTTTCCGACGGGAAGATTAATGGTAGACTTGATTCCGAGGTGGAGCTTGATTCCGACGGGGAGGTCGATGGTTAACTTGATGCCGAGGCGGAGCTTTGTTCTGACAGGAGGTCGATGGTTGGCTTGATCCACTTCTGCAGCGTCGGTGCTTGACGTGATCCCCTTATGCGATGTCGGTGCTTGACTTGATCCACTTCTGTGGGGTCGGTGCTCGACTTGATCCAGTTCTACGGTGTCAGTGCTTATATTGATTGATTGGATTTTTTTTATTTGATTTGGGAGCGGAGTCAACATCTGTACCACAGGAATTGGGTTTCAGAGATAACTCATCTGGTACCCGGTCTTGGCTTGATTCTTGATTTAGGAGCGTAATCAACATCTCTAACATTGGAATCGGGCTCCTAAGGTAACTCGTCCGGTACCCAGTCTTGGCTTTGATTTGATTGATTTAGGAGCGGAGTCAACATTTCTACCACTGGATTGTTGGCTATAGTGCCCTCAAGGCAATTATTGTAATCACAGGCAGATGATTATGATGATTGAGGGATGACCTATATGGATAGAACAGTCTGACTCAAAATGATAATATACTATCTGATTTGTCTTTATTATCATGTACATGTATTATGTGGTATTACAAATCACTATTACATGTTGATAGAGTCAATAGAATTCTTTCTTGACTACCAGCATTATGATAGTGATCATAAACGTGGGTGCTGGGTGGTCTATAAGCACATACTTAAATGTCCCTAATCGAGAGAGTATCGAGACTGCGCATTGATACTCTAGAGTAGACTAGTGTGTACTTATCGAGACCCCGACGAGGGGCGGTGGCCGGTCTCACAAGCCATTGGAGTCTGATTGTCACCTGAGATAGTATGCAAGTGCTTATTGGGTTATGAGTACACTGGACAGACTCGTCTGAAACATGCTAGTTGGTATTATACCTATTGTTAGATAGCAGTTCTCAGGTGACAGGTGTACAGGTTAGTCTGTCGACCTGAGATCGTCATTTTTCTTGTGTGAGATCCCACTGTGCTTTGATTACTACCCTACCACGGCTCAAAGGAGTCGTGCAAACAGCTTTTAGTTGGGTACAGTCCCGAGTCATATGGAGGCAGTAAGCGGATCGTCGGGGATTCTTCTCTCTCGGTATTGGGGGTTGATGTCGTGTAGTACACGGGTGGCCATCACCAGAAATCCTTGGCCAAGCTAGTTGAGAATTACTGATTTGGATCAGTAGTTTCTTAGTTGGTGATGGGTTTCATACCGACATGAAATGTGGCGTTATTAAGGGTCTCACTTTATCCATCCCCCTAGATTCGATATGCGATACTCTTAGAAGAACAGACCGGACTATATAGATATTGTCACGTATAGGCTCAGTAGAGGTTCTGATGAGTTTGCTCGTCGGCCTTCCTTTCGCTTAATACCTGGGTAGCCATTACGTACAGCTAGTGGCGCTTACGTGCTTGTGGTTAAACCCACTGCCAGCGTATTCACGAGTCTTTAAAGTCCCACATAGAGGGTTCCCTACTTTAGGCGAAACGATGTAGAGGGCGTATGGTTTTACGGCAGGGTTCAATCATATACGTGCACTTGTGCACGTATCATGATTCGGACGGATAATATTAGTGGGTTTTGGTTTAAGCCGGATTCTAGTATTATATTATTGGATTATTTTTGTCTCATTGTATTCGTATTTTATTGGAATACGGATACGGGTATGTATATACGGATAAGGGGTATTCTTGTAATTTCTTACAAGTTGCTTCTAGAAGATGCCACCTTATTTATGCTTTAACCTTTTTGGATTAAAAGGTTAATGAGGTGGAGGAAGAGGTGTTTACTGCATTTATTGAGGCATGGCTTTGTGGTGACTCATCGGGTGACTCATCGGGTGACTCATGATTACTATTCTAGCATTCTTCATATTTGTTTGTGTTGTGAGATATTTTGACTTGATGTTTTTTCTTTAGCTTACAACACCTAGCCATTTTCTTGAGTTGCTTCATGCTTCACACTCTCATCCTCAAGCTACTTCTTCTACCTCCAGCCTTCAAATCTCATGTGTTGAGAAATCTAGGGTGTTTGGAGACAGAATAATCCATCATTAGATTCTACATCATCTAGGCTATCTAGTTTAGCGAACTAGGTACCCTAGTTACCTCGGTTATGAGGTTGTAGCTCGAACTATAAATCCTCAGGTGGAGCATCTTCGATGGAGGGAGACCGGAGATCAAGCTTGATCATGGAGGCCTCTAAGAGATTAGGATGATAGTTAAAGACCGAAGGATACGGATCATTCGGTATAACCTTTCTAAACTCCTTTTTATGTTTGCTAGATTAGGGTTAATGGTCGATCTGTATTATGAGGTTGTTCTAGCGCCAGTTTTATAAAATTTTTATTTCGCATTCGGTCACGGTAGATGGCTAGGGTGCTGGCATAACCCAACATGGTATTAGAGCCAACCCATAAACCCTTAGCCAGCAGTTTAAACGATGTTGAAGTATCGAAACCGAAACAAATCTGAAACAATACGCGGTATATTCCAGTTTCTGTCAATTTTTATTTGTCTTCTAAATTTTTTTTAAACAATTGCAAAAGACTACTCTTGAGACAACTAGAACATAGTTTAAAAACGAGACACAAATTCCAAAGTACGGCCAGTGAGAATGCTCTTTTTACCGGCGCCGCCGGGCCTATTGGGAATTTGGGTCTTGTAATTTTGGTGTGTTCTAGATTCTTGAATATTGGTTTTTGGGTATTGTTTGTTTTTGCCCAGATTGCATATTATGTTATCTTTGGTTTGGGGGTAATACGGAGATTTCGAAGTCACTATTTTTAACACCGTTTAAAAGTTTTCAGTACATACATTACTATCTGCGACCGTGAATCTCATTAGAGCGGTACAACCCGAATAGTTGCTATATGTTCTATTAGATGGGTTTGTGAACATGACATTCACGTTGATGTTCTGTGTTGTGCTATGGTTGTGGTTGGATTGTCATGGTGGATAGCCAATGGTGCAATGATAGTTGTATAGTTCAGATTCTTTTATACATTTAATATTGCGGGGCGAGTATCCGACATGTGGACTGCCGTCTCTGCTAGTTTGTATATTATATGTTTGGAGCATGACCGGGTTGAGGTCGATGTCACCCTTGTACATATATTTTCATTTTCTATATTTGGATTACCCCGCGGTGGAGTGCTCGAATAGCCGGATTCTAGAGGGCAACGGGCCCGCATCTCATGGCATTGAGATTGAGGGGGCCTCACTCTAGAATTGGCGGGCTATTTGCTGCACTCGTAGGGGGTACAGGTTGACCCACGGAGGGGTGCCCAAGTTACCGGATTCTGTGAAATACTGGGTGGCCCATTCACTTCGTTGATTAAGGTTGCCTTTCTTCTGGGATTGGCGAGTAACTTTCCGTGCTCGTAGGGATCCACGTTTTCATTGCATAGGCTATCCACACGACAGGGAACGTCGGGTCTCATTTGCGGCTCAAATGAAACCCGAGGCTCCAAAATTATCCACCATTCTATGTTGCTTGCTGAGATTATATGATGCAGCTGATGAATGTTATATATATTTATATATATACTAGTAGATTTTGTATATGTTTTGCATCCGCGCTAGTCCAGCCCCCGCACTACCGTTAGTTAAGTAACCTAACGGTGCATGACGGGACCCCGTGGCTAATGCGGATGGCATATACGTACATTGTATTTTCGTTCTTTTCTGGTGTGATATGGATTAATTGATGGGACTGCATTAACTCTGATTAATGCAAGGAAAAACAAACCTATATATGATGTTATTGGAACTAAGTTTTTAAAAAACTGACATTATAGACGTTTCCTTTTGCTTTGCACAGTGGTATTCGGTTATGAATATCCAGCACCTCATTCAACGAGGCAAGAGCCGAGATCCTTTCATAGGGAGTGACCTCTTGAGCAAAAGTTTGCGTCATTGTAATAACTTCACTATAGTCGATTCTTTTGCTTTGCATCGTGGTATTCAGTTTGGAATATCCTGCACCTCATTCGACGAGGAAAGAGCCGAGATCCTTTTACAGGGAGGGACCTCTTTAGCAAAAGTTTGCGCCACTGTATATTTGTAAAACCACTCGGTTCCTTCAACGATATCAAGTTCATTACGTTAAAGGTTTTTCGCCAAAAACCAGCCGCAGCCTTCCGTTATTTCTGATAAGTAGAAGTTAGTATTCGTGCTATGTACGTTGGTTTCTATCAAGGCATAGTGAACGGTAGCTGAATGTTACTTATCTGTTGCATCTTAGGATGTAATTAATTAGGACAGCTACATAGCCACTTTGGTCTCTATCAAGGGCTTATGCGGGTGGGTCTAAGTTAATCTAGGATAATGACGGGTTCAACTTGACTTGCGACTTATGGTACGTTGGTCTCTATCAAGACCATATGTCGCTTGGGGTAAAAATCACATCGGGAGTTTCAAACATACAGGAAACTTGCCATGCATGCTCATACCTTCTGGAGTGTGGTGACTTGAGTGGCTTCCATCAAGTTATCATGCGATGATAGTTGGATCCCGATTCCCACTGATGAGTAGGTGTTACTCCTCGGGTGATTTTAGATGATCCCGACTAATTCTCCTTTTAAGGTTTGAAGGAGAATTCGAAGAAACAGTGGGAGCCATCCTGATTAGATAAAGTGATTAACCAATCTAATCTAGGTTTGAGTGCACGCTGAGTATTTCTTTTCTCTCTCTCTTTGGCAGCGACCATGGCCTGACCTTAAAAACTCATGAACCAAGTTAACCAAACCTTCTTAAAACCAGTTTGACTTTTGGATTATCATTTAGTCGCATATATCATTGCCGATCCTACATACCTTTTGCATTTCTCCAGAACACTTCGTATCACTACGAAAATCCATATTGCTTGGATATTCCATCGTATAGTTACATACGAACTCGAAAGAACTTGTTCCAGTTCGAGGATGGTTTCTGGTTCTGGAGAAATTGAATAGAATTATTCGGTTGCCTTTTATTTTTACCTTCTCTCAAGTTGCGAGGGCTCCAAGTGTTAGGAGAGTACACCTATTGTGCTTATTGATGGTCTTCTTCCAAACCTTAGGCTGGTGCCGAAAGGTAGGGAAGGTAGAAAACCAATTAGCCTAAGTGTGGTGTGCAGAAGGTAATAAGTAAAGATATATAAAGGGATTAGAGTAAGGGCAAAGGAAATTGCAACTGCTGTCATTTACGGCAAAACCGCGTATACCCCTGCCACTCCTACTTCACCTTTGGATTTCTCCAGAACACTTTGTATCACTACAAAAATCTATATTTCTTGGATATACCATCGTATAGTTACATACGAATTCGAAGGAACTTGTTCCAGTTCGAGAATGGATTCTGGTTCTGTAGAAATAGAATAGGATTATTCAATTGTCTTTTCTCTTTACCATCTCTCAGGTTGTGAGAGCTCCTAGTGTTAGGAGAGTACACATATTGTGCTTATTGGATATTCTTCTTCCAAACCTTAGGCTAATGCCGAAGGGTAGGGAAGGAAGAAAACCAATTAGCCTAAGTATAGTGTACAGAAGTTAATAAGTAAAGACATATAAAGGGATTGGAGTGAAGGCAAGAAAGTATACGGTTACTGTCATGAATCTGGATAGTGGAAGAGCAATTACTAGGAATACCCGGCTACCCCATCAAAACATTTTCATGTTTCAATTTTACTGTGCGATATTAATTGAAAACTGTTTTCCCAATTTGATTCTAACTCCAGGGTATGTTTTTACCAGATTTGATTCTCACAATTGTATGGCGTTACAGATGGTGAGTGCGAGTAAGATATTGGGAATTGGGTGATTATATCCTCTATATATCGGAATTCTTTATAATTGGTGATATTTAAGGAAATCACCTGGGTTTTGCGTAACAACAAATTTTTGGTTTTGAATATCCGTTATTATGCACCAATTTCAAAATGATATATCTATATGTTTATTTTATAAAGTGAGATATAATTTTTTGAAATTATGTCTATGACATTTACTTATATTAGTTGGCGATTAGGTAAGGAGTATTGAACAACAGTGTAATTCTTCTTAACCATAGTACAGTTTTTCAACCTATGATGCACAAGGTTTTGAGTTGTTAAACTCAGAGGACTTATACAGAGTATTGTATGTTGTCTAATATCCGTTAGGACAAAGGGGTTGGTACTCGTACTATATTCTGTTTACTCATGACTTCTCTAGTTTTAGATAAGTATTTCATTGAAATACAATATCCAAATTTTGAGAAGTTATAGGTATAAGAATAAGATAGAGAACCATATGTTGCAAGTATCAGGATTCTACAAGGTGATCTAAGATGTAGATACTTGTGTTTGGTATTCCATTGTAAGTAATAGTTTTGAGAATTTTCTTCTCTTTCAGGTTACTCATGCGTGGATGTATTCCTGGATGAGTAATACTGTATGACTTTCATCAATTTGGTTGATATGCACTGGAAACATCTGCATGTTTTTTTGAATCTGGTTCCAATTAAATTAGTGCCTTTGTTTCTATATTGAATATATAGAATATGTTCATATCTTAACGATGTTAAGGTATATGGAGTTGTCCGGCTGATACTTAAAACAAGAATCCGGATAAACTCTAGGCACGTTTTAGTAATGGCAGTTTGTGGGTTATCCCGAGCTTTGACGAGGGTTAACATTCTACCATCTGGAAGATCAATGGTTATATCGTTCTTGATTCGCCACAGTTTTAGTAAAATTGATTTTTTTTCAGAAAATATTAGTGGGAGTATAGTAGAACTGGAAGTGATTCCAGAATCACAAACGATTACTGAAAATTTAGTAGAACCTAAAGATTCAAATAGTTTCGATGATCCATTAGCCACTCCGTACATTTGGTGGGTAACCTTAGGTACCCGAAAGGTATTTCGGTCTCCTCAAAGACGGTGATAGGAAGGTTATTGATTACCCAAACTTGACACTACTGCTGTTCTAGACTATGAGATATGGCAGGAGGATGAGTATAACATCATTCTAAATTAGTTTTATAAGTGCACGTGTATATGACCCTGCCAGATGGTTGTTGTAGTCAATGGGAGCAGTAGAAGCATAGTGGGCAAGTAGCTTATGTCTATTTATAGACTAAAGCAGGAATAGCAGAGATAGATCATCTAGTTTTGATATGACAGTTATAGAGTTTGACTTCATCAGAATAAGAGATGGACCTGGTAAGAAGGTAGTAGGGAGTGATGTCCTGGTATTTGGATGGCATGCACTTAATAGGAAGAGATCTTCTTATACTACGATCGGTTATATTGTGGCTGTCACAAGGATTTTCTTCACATAGGATCTGGATAAAATATCAAGGATTCTGGTGACTAGATCTATGGTTTTAGATCTAGATTTGGGAAGTGTCCCAATTCGGGTACTTGACACTATTCTAAAGTGCTTTAGAATGGACGACTTCTGGCGTGGTAGTGTACCCACAGGTGATGGCGTCACCCTCTCTTAAGTAATGTCTTCTAGTATGATGAGAAGATGGATTTGCATGATTGGCATATCAGTTGCTTAGGCAATTGAGTCAATCATGAGATGTCAAGTACAACACCGGATATTGATTTTGCACAGGCTGCAATAAGTATATATTAATCCAATCCTGGAGAAATATTAGGAAGCAGTTATGAACATAAGATGATGTTTTTGGTAAATGGTAACGGCAGCCTTCTTAACGAGGCGGTTATCATTTCTGGCTTCCAAGGTGACATGGATGATAGAGTGGCTGTCAGAGTTATAGTTTTCCCTCTTTTTGAGGGGCAGTATGTTGGACAGGTGGTCCAAGCAGATACTATGGAAGGCATGGCGCATGATACTGATTAAATTCAGTGGATTATACAGTCTAAAAAGTTTGTTGGATTTGGAGTTCATTATGAACTGGGTCCCATCAGATATCTAGACAAATTCTAAGACAGGTATTGCTCATTTCGGGAGATAGTCTTTCTCCGTGAATATGAGATAGAGAGAGAGATAAAGATAGAAACATCGGTGCGGATCCACTCGCTGAGGCTGTTTCTCGAACGCAATAGTTTCACAAACAAGCATTGCGAGACTGATTAGTAGAGAAGTTGGGTGTTCGGTATCGCACGGGCTGTGAGTATGCGACACCGCAATTATTAGCCTTAAGTGCAAGTAGGAGATTGTTGGCTATAGTGCCCTAAAGGAAATTATTGTAATTACAGGCAGGTGATTATGATGGTTTAGGGAGGACCTATACGGATAAAACGGTCTTACTCAAAATGATAATATGCTATCTAGTTTGTCTTTATCATCATATACATGCATTATGTGATATTACAGATGACTATTACATGTTGACAGAGCCCATAGGATTGTTGCTTGACTGCCAGTATTATGATGACGATCATATATGTGGGAGCTGGATAGTCTATAAGCACATCCTTAAATGTCCCTAGTCGAGGGAGTTTCGAGACAGGGCATTGATACTCCAGAGTAGACTAGTGTGTACTTATCGAGACCCCGACGAGGGACGGTGGCTGGTTTCATAAGTCATTGGTGTCTGTTTGTCACCTAAGATAGTATGCAGGTGCTCATTGGGTTATGAGTACACTGGACGAACTCACCGGGAACATGCTAGTTGGTATTATACTTATTGTCAGATAGCAGTTCTCAGGTGACATGTGTACAGGTTAGTCTGTCGACCTGAAATTGTCATTTGTCTTATATGAGTTCCCACTGTGCTTTAATTACTACCCTACCACGGCTTAAAAGAGTCGTACAAACAGTTTTTAGTAGGGTACAGTCCCGAGCCACATGGAGGCAGTAAATGGATCGTCAGGGATTCGTCTCTCCTGCTATTGGGGGTTGATGTCGTGTAGTGTACGGGTGGCTATCACCAGAAATCCTTGGCTAAGGTAGTCGAGAATTACTGAATTGGATCAGTGGTTTCTCAGTTGGTGATGGGCTTCATACCGACATGAAATGTAGCATTTTTAGGGGTCTGACTTTATCCACCCTCCTAGACTCGATATGCGATATTCTTAGATAAACAAACCGGACTATACGGATATTGTCACGGACAGGCTCAGTAGGGGTTCGGATGAGTTTGCTCGTCGGCCTTCTTTTCTCTCAATACCTGGGTAGTCGTTACGTACAACTAGTGTCGCTGACGTGCTTATGGTTAAACCAACCGCCAGCGTATTGACGAGTCTTTAGAGTCCCATACAGAGGGTTTCCCTGCTTCGGGCGAAACGATGTAGAGGCCGTATGGTTTTACGGCAGGGTTCGATCATATACGTGCACTTGTGCACGTATCATGATTTAGACGGATAATACTAGTGGGCTTTGGTTTATGTCGGATTCTAGTATTATATTATTGAATTATTTTTGTCTCATTGTATTCGTATTTTGTCGGAATACGGATACATGTATGTATATACGGATGAGCGGTATTCTTGTAATTTCTTACAAGTTGCTTCTAGAAGATGCCACCTCATTTATGCTTTAACCTTTTTGGATTAAAAGGTTAATGGGATGGAGGAAGAGTTGTTTATTGCATTTATTGAAGCATGGCTTTGTGGTGACTCATGGGGTGACTCATGGTTACTACTCTAGCATGCTTGATATTTGTTTGTGTTGTGAGATATTTTGACTTGATGTTTTTTCTTTAGCTCACAACACTTAGCCATTTTCTTGAGTTGCTTCATGCTTCACACTCTCATCCTCAAGCTTCTTCTTCTACCTCCACCCTTCAAGTCTCATGTGTTGAGAAACCTAGGGTGTTTGGAGACAAATTAATCCATCATTAGATTCTACATCCTCTAGGCTATCTAGTTTAGCAAATTAGGTACCTTAGTTATCTCGGTTATGAGGTTGGAGCTCGAACTACAAATCCTCAGGTGGATCATCTTTGATGGAGAGAGACCGGAGATCAAGCTTGATCATGGAGGCCTCTAGGAGCTTGGGATGATGGTTAAAGACCGAAGGACATGGATCATTCGGTATGACCTTTCTAAACTTCTCTTTATGTTTGCTAGATTATGGTTAATGGTCGATCCGTATTATGGGGTTTTTCTAGCGCCGGTTTTATAAAAATTTTGTTCCGCATTCGGTCATGGTAGATGGCCAGGGCGCTGGCATAACCCAACATGAATTGGGATCTAGAGGCAACTCGTCTGGTACCCGGTCCTGACTTGATTAGATTGATTTAATTGATTTGTTTCATTTGATTTAATTTGGGACTGGAGTTAACATCTCTACCACTAGAATTGGGCTCCAAGGGCAAATCGTCCGTCGACCGAGCTGATTGGCTATTTCGCTTGTGTTTCCCCCAATCAGAGCAAAGTTCTGTTCAAAATTTCAAATTTTGAAATGAAACAGCGCTTCATAACAGCGCCGGCGCTTAGAGAGTCAAAGACTCTGAGGCAGCACACTACGTGAAAAGCACGTAAGCACGTAAGCACTAGCGCTAAGTCCGCTGTACTCTAAACAGCACACCACGTGCAAAGCACGGGTGCGCTAGCGCTAAGCGCGCTGCACTCTAAGCAGCGCACCACGTGCAAAGCACGGGTGCGCTAGCGCTGGAACTAAAAACTCCTCACCGTCAGATCAAAGATCCAATAAAGATGATAAATCATCAATAAATCAGAATAAAATACTGTTAAGGAAAGATTTCTCAAAATCTTTTCAAACAAGAAGATGATGCTCTGTAAATCAGGGCACCGTTGGATTAATGATCCAAAGGTGATTAAAAATTATCAAAAATACAGAATAAATTCTGTATGGGAACGATTTCCCAATCTTGTTAAAAACAAGAAGATTGCCTTCTGTAAATCAAAAGTTCTTGGATCAAAGATCCAACGATGGGAAAATCCCCAAATCAATTGGAGAAAAGATCTCCTTAACTGATTGAACAAATTAGCTTGCTCTATATAAAGGCCCCGAGACTTCAAATCTCATACATAGGAACCCCCCTATACACTTTGAGAAATCTCAGAAAGAAGAGCCAAGCTCTCGGTAGAAGAAGAAGATTTTCTTCAAGGTAAAAATAGACAGAAAGACGAAATCGTCTCATATAAAAAGAAGAATTCACTTCTGTCTTTAAGATCATAGATCCACAAGACTAAGGTCTTTCACAAAGAGATTAAAAGATCTCATCATAAAATAAGAAGAAGAATATAATTCTTCTCACAGATCATAGATCTATAAGACTAAGGTCTTTTGTACAAAGAAATCATGAACATCTCAGTATAAATGGGGGGAGAATAATTCAATTTTCTTTGATCACAGATCCATAAAGGCAAAGCCTTTTATCAAAATAAGAGATTGAAACATCTCCTATGAAATAAGAACTTTGTTCTTAGAGCCTTGAGACAGTCTCTTATAAAAAGAGAATTTAATTTTCAGAGCGCAAAACTGATCTAAGTTGCATAAAAGAAGAGCCTTAGCGCTCCTAATTTAAAAGAGTTTCAGCGCTCCACATCTAGCGCAAAGCGCTGCAGAGCCTTGGCGCTCTTAATTAAAAAGAGCTTTAGTGCTCCACATCTAGCGCAAAGCACTGCAGAGCCTTAGCGCTCTTAATTTTAAAGAGCCTTAGCGCTCCAATCAACAGAAGCGGACTGCGCTCATTATCTGGCGCATAGTGCCAAGCGCGCCACATGCTCCCCACGTGTGCGCTACTTAAAAAAAGAGTTTCAGCGCTCCACATCTAGCGCAAAGCACTGCTGAGCCTTAGCGCTCCTAATTTAAAAGAGTTTCAGTGCTCCACGTTTAGCGCAAAGCGCTGCTAAGCCTTAGCGCTCCTAATTTAAAAGAGTTTCAGTGCTCCACATCTAGCGCAAAACGCTGCAGCGCCTCAGGGCTCCAAATGTAGCGCACTACGCTCATTGACTGGTGCTAGCGCCAAGCGCGCCACGTGTTTCTCACGTGTACGCTGATAGAACATAAACTGTTCTTTAAATGAAGCCCCAGAGCTATGATGAATGCTCAGCATTTAGTAAAAGACAAAAATATTGTCTGAACTCAAATCAATGCCTAGCATTATCAAATGTTTAACATTTTAACATAATGAGCCGAGCCCAAGTTGGCCATAAACCCCTCATTCAGATTAACTGAGCCAATATGCTCATAAATCTCAGATCTTAGTCCGAATTGGACTACAGATCTCCCAACCAAAATTGGTTCAAAGGTACATCTCTTTACTCCTCTGATATTTGTCGTTATAATCCTTCAACGTCTTCAGAGAGGTGACGGGTCCCGACAACCATACATTCCATAAACTATGACGTCTTTAAACTGGACTGTGGAGTCCTTAAACCCATGGACTATGATTTCCTTAACCTTGGACTGTGGGGTCCTTAAATCCATGGACTATGATGTCCTTAACCTTGGACCGTAATGTCCTTAAACTAATCGACCGCAATGTCCCCAAACTAAATAATAGAGCTCAAATGCTCTTTTATTGGATCTAAACGATCCCGTTAAGTTGATCTTAGTCTAAAAGTAGACTAACGTATCCTTAACTAACGTTTAAGTTGATCTTAGTCTCAAATGAGACTAACGTGTCCTTAAACCCAACCCCAAACCCAAATCTAAGAAAAATACGGATTTGGACTAATCCATGCCCTACGGGCGACAACATAAATTAGTCTCTGTATACAATCCACGGGCAACCAAAAACAAAACAAACACCCAAGACACGAAGTGACCATCTGGAGAAGGAGAAAGTGGTTACCGCGATACGGTAGCGTAATTAACTGCAGGGGCTTACGCCTGTAGGGAAGAGTGTCCCCACAATCAGAAACCCCTCAACGAGGGGGAATCTGACGAAGTCCGCTACATCGGCCGCATACGTTTAAACCTTCGATACACGGTGTCATAAATAAACTTGGCATCTTCGGAGAGGTGGACGGATAGCACCCAATGTCATCTGGCCTCGAAATTTAGGCAAGACGGATCTACACGGTCTCGTCTCTGTTTTCGGCGGAGTACAGATTCTGGCACGCCCGGTGGGACCTTTTCCTCCTTCCACTCCACACTTCGTGTGTCGTGTTCGCGAACGAATCGCGGTTTGATATAGTTTCTCTTGGGTTCGAGGTACTATGATTTGGTTTTGCTCTCGTCAAGAAAAGAAAACATCAATGGCCTTTAACTACTCCAGCTGCAACTCCCGTTCCACCTCATCTGGAGGAGTAACCTATAGGCCCCAAGCTGTTAGTTGTATGTATGCCCTAGAGGCCAGTATTGTACAGATGATGTATATTATATTGGATGCTTGGACATATATAGAGAAGACTTTCTTGCTCGATATGATAGTATGCTATCTGGTTGCTCTTTATCTTAACATGTACACTTGTCTCTTTAAACTGTCTTATAGTTACATGTTGGTAAAGCCCTTAGGATGTGTACTTGACTACCTGGACTATGATGCAGATCATACTAGTGGGGACATGGTAGTCCATAGGTACATCCTTCAAGGTCCCTAGTCATGGGTGTATCGAGACGGGGCATCGATATACCAGTGTAGACTAGCGTATACGCTTCTCGACCCATGAGATGGGCGATGGATGATCCCATATCCATTGGTGTTTGACATCAGAGATGGTATACAGGTGCTCAGTGGAGACTGGGTACACTGGACGGACTCGCCGAGAACTCCCAGATAGTATTATACCTCACGTCAGATGGCAGTTCTCAGGTGACACTTGTACAGGTTAGTCTGTAGACCCGAGATCGTCATAGAGTCTTGTGTGATTCCCACTGTGCTTTGATCTCCACCTTACCACGTCCATGAGGGCATGCAAAACGGTGGTCTATTGGTACAGTCCCGAGTCACATGGAGGAAATGAGCGATAGGAGGGGTTTCGTCTCTCCCGGTATTGGGGGTTGATGTTGCGCTGTGCTCGATTGGCCGTAACAGGGAAGTCCCTGGCCAGGGCTGATCAGAGATTTGCTGGTAAGTGTTACCAGTAGTTTCTCGACCCGTTATGAGCCTCACATCGGCACGACTTATCGGTTATTGGGGTCTGACGTTTACCACCCCTAGACTTGATATGCGACATATTAGACGAACAGACCGGACTGTACGGTAAGTGTTACTGGTTGGATTCACAGGAGTGTGAGCGGGCTAGCTCGTCGATCTTCTGATCGCTCAATACCCGGGTGACCGTTACGTTTAGCAGACCGCTTGCGGCTTGTGGGTGCTTGATATGATCATCATCTGCTGCCGGCGTATTGACGAGTCTTTAGAGTCCTACACAGAGGTTTCCTGGCTCAAGCGAAACGAAATAGGAGCGCATATGAGATATGTTCAGGACCAAGAATAATGCGTGTATGTGATACCGTATTCCATTCTCGCGATGAATGTATCGATTGGTTATATGCGATATAACCTAGATATCGAATCAAGGATTGATTCGATAAGCCGATACATAGGATACTAGTCGGTTGTATGCGATATGACCGGATCGTTAAATCAAGTGTTGATTTAATGATTTAATGTATAATTATATATTTGATATATTACTTTGCATTAACTAGTATTGGTTCACTTTAAATGGGTTTTCTCACTTGATGTGCAAGTTGTATATGTGATATACTTTTGTGCACATGTTCGTATCATGTTTGATGATACTTGCTCATTTGGTTAAGTTTAAAGAATTAAACCTTGGTTAAGTAAATGGTTAGGGTTTTTATTTATTCATTAATTTATCTTTTTAATTTGGATTAAAAAGAAATTGCAAAAGAAAACAAAATGGTTGCTATCATTCTTGAAGCTTGTTGAAGCTTCATGAAGCTTTGACCAAAGTGACCATTTTGTCTTCATGCTTAACCCTAACCATTCATCTAACCTTAGTCAATTCTCTACACCTAACCATGGTTCATATTATGATAAGTATTCATTTCTTTTGCATTTTTTTTAAGACAATACTTATCCTATTCTATCTTCTTCTTCATCTTCTTCTTCAAGAAAAAGCTTGCCTTCATCAATGGCAACTTGAGCAAAAGTGTGAGAAATCCAATTCTAAAGTGAACCCACCTCCTATTTCTTCACCCTCTACCTCTTACCAAGTAGTATAGGGTGTTTTCTTCACAAGTTTCACAACTTGGTGAAGTTGGAGCTTGATCTTGTGTAACCTCGACATAGATCATCTTCGGCATCGTAGCCGACGACTAGTCCGTTCATTTCTCCGATGAAGCCGATGTTAGAGTCCGAGATTCGACTTGGACAGCGAGAGGACAACTACGTGGAGCTAAGGAAGTGGATAACCGGATCTACAAAGGTTGTAGCTTCTTAACTTTAGTTAAGTTGTTAACTAGTTTTTCTTTTCGCCTAAACTCTAGTCGACGATTCCGTATTAGGGTTTCTCGGCACTCATAAAATTTGAAATTGGCATGGTTGATGCCTTGTGAGACCTCTTGAGAGTGCCTAGGAACCCTACAGTGGTATCATAGCCTAGCTAGAGCCTTAGGCGATGCTTAGACGACGTTTGAAACCCGATCGAAACCGAAACCCTAAAACCAAATCGCTCTCTGGACTTTTTCTAAAAACTGGGTTTTTTCCAGATTAAAAATGCTTAAAAAATTCAGCAGGCAGTTATAAGAATTACGGTGCAAAATTGGACAAATGATGCATCCAACCTGCGGCGGAACCGCGGCAGAAGCCTAGCTTCTGCGGCGGTTCCGCGGCTACATGATGACGTCAGCCCTCCAAATTTGCACAGTAATTCCTTATTTACAGTGCTGAGTTTTATGGGAATTTTTAATATTTATTCAAGAGTTAAATTTTCTGGGGTGTTTTGGGAGTTCGCTGATTCGATCGGATTATCAGACTTTGTCTATGTGGCTTTCCGGATATTTTGGAATATGTTAAAAAGTTCGACCGGATGTAAATACCCAATCTTTTCCCTGCCGGAAAATTTCCAAGTGTTGGATTTTTCCGTGGTTTAAAGACGTTCTAAGTAGTGCAAGTAACGCGATGGTCCCTCTAGAAGACAACAAACCTTAACTCGATTATGTGACCGTCTTGAACTGCCCTTTGAACCTTCGGGTTTGGGGCAGTACGGCGTGCCACATATGAAGCGTTGGCTTGACCCTTCTACGGCTGGACCGTTGGTACTGAGGTATGAAGTGAATGTCTTTGAACCTATTTCATGTGTTGAACGGTTTCGGGAAAACTTGGGTGTTCGAATGTTCGATCGGAAAGTTTAATATTTTCTATTTATCCGGAATGGGAAACAATAATTGGAATTCACAAACAGTTATGAGATAACTGAATGAATGTTATAAATCTAGCGGTTTAGTCTCATTTGATATTGAAAAGAGTTTTCGATAATGGGACTAAAATGCGGGGTTTATAATTGTTAGGCATGTGATGTCTAAGTATTTCATTTGATTAGGCATGCGATGTCTAATAAGGTTGTGGATTCCAACTGTTGTAGTTTTACACTTTCTTTTCTGTGACCGTAAGTGTAATATGTGATATCGCCGGTGTCGTTGCTATATGTCAACGATAATTGGGATGCGCATATTTACTTACGTTGATGACATGTGATGTTATGTGTTGCTGGATATGTTATATTGGATTGGCGTGTTTGAATAGCCGGGGTTTTTTATGTGAGATGAGTGTTTTTCATTTTCATTCATGTAAAACTTGTATGTAATATTCTTTTATTGGGGCACTTCCAGGTTGCGGAAGTTGTCACCTTTTGTATATTATTTACTTTTCCGCATTAGGATAGACCCAAGGAGGGGAGCACAAGTAACCGGGTTCTAGGGTCCAGTGGGAGACCATCTCGAGGAGTCGAGTCCGGGTCTCCTAACCCTAGAATTGGTAGGGTTGCTTGCCGCTCTCGTAGGGGTCTAGGGGTGTGGGTTTGGCTATTCATCACGACCGTGGAATCCGTGTTTTATACTGGCTCGTATTGAAAACACGGACGTCCTAGTATATCCAATGTTTCATATGTTTCTTCTGCTGCGATATCTGTGATGTGATCATGCGATGTTCTGTGATAGATACAGCCTATAGTATATATGATATATTATATAGACGTTACTTATGTTTTTCACCCGCATTAGCCCTGCCCTGCTCTGTCGTTAGTTACCTAACCTAACGGTGCACGAGGGGACATCCAGGCGAATGCGGATGGCATAAGTGTACGTCGTATTTATCTGTGATGTTTAGGTGACTTAAATGATGGGACTTCATTAATGTGATTAATGAAAGAAAAGAAACCTAAGATGTTGTAGAATCAAATTTTAAACAAAAAAGGTAGCTACAGTTCTTGCTTTGCATAGCGGTATATATGATATACCCTGCACCTTATTCGATGAGGAAAGGACCGAGATCCCTTCACCGGGAGTGACTCCTTTAGCAATGACTGACAGACGCTACACACTCGGTTTGCTTTTGATTGCTTTTGGAGTTTTGCTTTGCACAGCGATATATATGATATATCCCGCACCTCATTCGACGAGGAAATGGCCGACGATCCCTTCACCAAGAGTGACCCCTTTAGCAAAACTAGAAAAGCCTCGAAATCACTCCATTGTCAAAACTTCACTTGATTCTACAACGATATCAAGTTCATTACGCAATAGGTTTTCAGAAAAACCTGTCATAGCCCTCCGTCATTTCAGATAAGTACTAGTTAGTAATCGTGCTACGTTTGTTGACTATGTTAAGGCGTAGTGTGCGGTAGCTAATTAAGTACTTATCTGCATAAGCATATGATGCGATTGGATTAGGGTAGTCGTGCGACTTTGTTGACTATGTTAAGGGTCGTGCGGGTGGGTTTAATTCAATCGGGAAATGACGGGTTGAACTTGACTAACACTTATGATTTGTTGACTATGTTAAGGTCATATAGCTGCTAGGGGCAAAATATTATCGGGAATTTCAAGTGTTGAGATTTGCAATGAGATTGCATACCTTCAATGAGATAGTTGGATCCCGATACCCACTGCGAGTACGAGTTACTCCCGGGAGAGTTTTACACATTACAATTAGCCGATCAAGTAGGTGTCTAGAAAGGTGTCATCGGGGTTACGCCTCTGGAAAAACGAGGTTTACATTAATTAGGTTCGTGCGAAAGCACGGGGGACCTCCCTCAAAGTACCGACACTGGCCTGGCTGAAAGATTGGCGAACTTGTAGTGTGTAATTAATCCCGGCTAGTCTTTCCTTTTAGGGTTTGAAGGAAGATTTGATAAAAACAGTGGGAGCCATCCTGATTAGATAAGATAATAACCAATCTGATCTTGCAAGAGCATACGCTAAAGTGTTTTCTTCTCTCTCTCTCCAGGTAGCGACCATGTCATGCCCTGATAAAGATAATAATATGGATGTATTGACTGAACCCGCATGTTATACTGTGCTGGGGAACGTTGGTTCCGTTCTTTCTTATAAGAGTTATAAGAATGAACAGGATATATGGGAATACCAGGATTCCCATGCCACCCGATTGAAGAAAGTACATGATGATGCATTTTCTTCGGGTGTGTTCGTTACTGAGAACTGTTTCTCCATTTGCTCTACGTCCTGGGTATTAGATACCGGGTCAGGATCCCATATATGTAATCAGTTACATGGGCTAAGGAAAGGTAGAGAACTTGGAGAAGGTGATAAAGACATTAGAGTTGGAAATGGTGCAATTGTTGCAGCTAAGACTGTCGGGGAATATCACCTTGTATTACCAACTGGTAATACATTGGTTCTGAACGAATGCTATTACATGCCGAACCTGATATGCAACATTATATCGGTTTCTTTGTTGAGTAAAGAGGGATATAATTTTGTATTGCAGGATAATGTTATGAACATTTTCCGTAACCAAAAGTTGGTTGGATCAGGCACGTTGTGCAATGGCATTTTTGTTCTAAATCAATCAACAGTTCTGAGCATAACAAACACACACAAGAGGAAGAGTTCAAAACTGAACGAATCCTTCTTGTGGCATTGTAGACTGGGTCACATCAATGCGACATGACTGGTTAAGTTGCATAAGGATGGATATTTGAATCCATTCGAATTTTCATCTTATGACACTTGCCAGTCATGTCTCAAAGGCAAGATGACCAAAACTCCGTTTACGGGACACGGAGAAAGAGTTACCGAACTCTTGGGACGGATACATAGTGATGTATGCGGTCCTATGTCAACACATGCCAGGGACGTTCTTCGTACATCATTACATTCACTGACGATCTCTCTAGATTCGGATATGTGTTCCTGATGAAACACAAATCAGAAACTTTTAAGAAATTTAGAGAATATAAACAAGAAGTTGAGAACCAAACCGGAAAAAGTATTAAAATCATTCGATCTGATCGAGGAGGTGAATACTTGTGCAATGAATTCCTGGACTTTCTAAAAGAGAATGGGATTCTCTCTCAGCTGACTCCTCCATATACACCACATCACAACGGTGTATCAGAACGGAGGAACCGCACCCTATTAGATATGGTGCGCTCTATGATGAGCACTGCTGAGTTACCTATTTCCTTCTGGGGATATGCGCTGGAGACAGCAGCATGCCTATTGAATCAAGTTCCATCTAAATCTGTAACTACCACACCATATGAGATATGGAGTGGGAAGAGACCATATTTTAAACGAGTTAAGATATGGGGTTGTCCGGCCTATGTCAAAAGGCAAAATCCAGAAAAACTCGAGGCACGGTCAGTTCTTTCCAAGTTTGTGGGATATCCTAAGAATTCACAAGGATATTTTTTCTACCATGCTGAAGAACAAAAGGTGTTTGTTTCTCAATATGCCACCTTTTTAGAAAAGGAATTCCTTGAAAAAGAAATTAGTGGCAAAGTGGTAGAGCTGGAAGAAGTTCCAGATACACAAACCGTAACTGAAGATTTAGTGGAACCAGAAGATTCAGTAGCTCCCAATGAACCTCAGCCTCTCTGCAGATCTAGTAGGGTTCCTCGCCAACCTGAGAGATACTACGGTTTTCTCATGGATGGTGGGAGCGAGGATTGCATCATGGAGGATGATGACCCAACTAGCTTCGAGCAGGCCATCACGAGTAGGGACTCAGTGAAATGGCTGGATGCTATGCGGTCCGAGATGGAATCCATGTACACCAACAAAGTATGGACTTTGGATGTTGCTCCTGAAGGGGTAAAACCCATCGGGAGCAAGTGGATCTTCAAGAAAAAACTTGGTGTAGATGGGAAAGTGGAGACTTTCAAAGCTAGACTTGTAGCAAAGAGTTTTCGTCAAAGACCAGGTGTGGACTATGACGAAACCTTTTCTCCAGTGGCTATGCTTAAATCCATCCGGATCATGCTTGCCATCGCTGCATATCATGATTACGAAATCTGGCAAATGGATGTTAAGACCGCCTTTCTAAATGGTGATTTAGAAGAGTGCGTGTACATGACTCAGCCAGAGGGCTTCGTAGACAGTGGGAGCAGCGGGAAGGTGTGCAAGCTGCTTAAATCCATTTATGGATTAAAGCAAGTATCGCGGAGTTGGAACATCTGCTTTGACGTCGTTATCAAAGAGTTTGATTTCGTCAAAAACCCAGATGAACCTTGTATCTACAAGAAGGTAGCAGAGAGTAAGGTGGTCTTCCTCGTATTGTACGTGGACGACATACTCTTGATAGGAAATGATATTCCTATGCTGCAATCGGTCAAGCTCTTCTTATCACAAAGATTCTCAATGAAAGATCTTGGTGATGCTTCCTGCATATTGGGAATAAGGATCTATAGAGATAGATCCAAACGGATATTGGGATTGTCCCAATCCAGGTACATTGACACCATACTAAAGAGGTTTAGTATGGAAGAATCCAAGCGTGGGAACTTGCCCACGATCTCTGGAGTCACTCTCTCCAAAGAGATGTCTCCCAAGACTGATTTGGAGAGAGCTCGCATGCAAAGGATACCCTATGCTTCGGCTGTAGGCTCTATCATGTACGCGATGCTATGTACCAGACCCGATGTAGCATACTCACTAAGTGTAGTGAGCAGGTATCAAGCTGATCCTGGAGAGAGTCACTGGACAGCTGTGAAGAGCATTCTCAAGTACTTACGAAGGACTAAAGAGATGCTCTTAGTGTATGGTAACGGAGAACTCCAAGTGGAGTCCTTTACCGATTCGAGCTTCCAAAGTGATAAGGACGACTCTAAGTCGCAGTCGGGATTTGTCTTTACCCTTTACGGAGTGGCGGTTAGCTGGAAGAGTTCGAAGCAGGAAACCGTGGCAGACTTGACGATGGAGGCTGAATACATCGCTGCCAACGATGCTGCTAAAGAGGCTGTCTTGATCAGGAAGTTCATTATTGAACTTGGAGTGGTTCCATCCATTGAGCATCCAATACCTTTGTATTGCGATAACAATGGAGCGGTGGCTTTGGCCAAGGAACCTAGGTCCCATCAGCGATCCAGGCATATTCTGAGGCGGTATCACCTGATCCGGGAGATAGTCGATCGCCGGGAGATCGAGGTCAGGAGGGTTGACACGAAGAACAACACAGCGGATCCACACACGAAGGCCATTCCCCAGATACAGTTTGAGAGACTCTTCAGGATGCTCGGTATGCGATACTACAGCAGCTGGCCCTAGTGCAAGTGGGAGATTGTTAGTCGTATGTATGCCCTAGAGGCCAGTATTGTACAGATGATGTATATTATATTGGATGCTTGGACATACATAGAGATGACTTTCTTGCTCGATATGATAGTATGCTATCTGGTTGCTCTTTATCTTAACATGTACACTTGTCTCTTTAAACTGTCTTATAGTTACATGTTGGTAAAGCCCTTAGGATGTGTACTTGACTACCTGGACTATGATGCAGATCATACTAGTAGGGACATGGTAGTCCATAGGTACATCCTTCAAGGTCCCTAGTCGTGGGTATATCGAGACGGGGCATCGATATACCAGTGTAGACTAGCGTATACGCTTCTCGACCCATGAGATGGGCGATGGATGATCCCATATCCATTGGTGTTTGACATCAGAGATGGTATACAGGTGCTCAGTGGAGACTGGGTACACTGGACGGACTCGCCGAGAACTCCCAGATGGTATTATACCTCACGTCTGATGGCAGTTCTCAGGTGACACTTGTACAGGTTAGTCTGTAGACCCGAGATCGTCATAGAGTCTTGTGTGATTCCCACTGTGCTTTGATCTCCACCTTACCACGTCCATGAGGGCGTGCAAAACGGTGGTCTATTGGTACAGTCCCGAGTCACATGGAGGAAATGAGCGATAGGAGGGGTTTCGTCTCTCCCGGTATTGGGGGTTGATGTTGCGCTGTGCTCGATTGGCCCTAACAGGGAAGTCCCTGGCCAGGGCTGATCAGAGATTTGCTGGTAAGTGTTACCAGTAGTTTCTCGACCCGTTATGAGCCTCACATCGGCACGACTTATCGGTTATTGGGGTCTGACGTTTACCACCCCTAGACTTGATATGCGACATATTAGACGAACAGACCGGACTGTACGGTAAGTGTTACTGGTTGGATTCACAGGAGTGTGAGCGGGATAGCTCGTCGATCTTCTGATCGCTCAATACCCGGGTGGCCGTTACGTTTAGCAGACCGCTTGCGGCTTGTGGGTGCTTGATATGATCATCATCTGCTACCGGCGTATTGACGAGTCTTTAGAGTCCTACACAGAGGTTTCCTGGCTCAAGCGAAACGAAATAGGAGCGCATATGAGATATGTGCAGGACCGAGAATAATGCGTGTATGTGATACCGTATTCTATTCTAGCGATGAATGTATCGATTGGTTATATGCGATATAACCTAGATATCGAATCAAGGATTGATTCGATAAGCCGATACATAGGACACTAGTCGGTTGTATGCGATATGACCGGATCGTTAAATCAAGTGTTGATTTAATGATTTAATGTATAATTATATATTTGATATATTACTTTGCATTAACTAGTATTGGTTCACTTTAAATGGGTTTTCTCACTTGATGTGCAAGTTGTATATGTGATATACTTTTGTGCACATGTTTGTATCATGTTTGATGATACTTGCTCATTTGGTTAAGTGTAAAGAATTAAACCTTGGTTAAGTAAATGGTTAGGGTTTTTATTTATTCATTAATTTATCTTTTTAATTTGGATTAAAAAGAAATTGCAAAAGAAAACAAAATGGTTGCTATCATTCTTGAAGCTTGTTGAAGCTTCATGAAGCTTTGACCAAAGTGACCATTTTGTCTTCATGCTTAACCCTAACCATTCATCTAACCTTAGTCAATTCTCTACACCTAACCATGGTTCATATTATGATAAGTATTCATTTCTTTTGCATTTTTTTAAGACAATACTTATCATATTCTATCTTCTTCTTCATCTTCTTCTTGAAGAAAAAGCTTGCCTTCATCAATGGCAACATGAGCAAAAGTGTGAGAAATCCAATTCTAAAGTGGACCCACCTCCTATTTCTTCACCCTCTACCTCTTGCCAAGTAGTATAGGGTGTTTTCTTCACAAGTTTCACAACTTGGTGAAGTTGGAGCTTGATCTTGTGTAGCCACGACGTAGATCATCTTCGGCATCGTAGCCGACGACTAGTCCGTTCATTTCTCCGATGAAGCCGATGTTAGAGTCCGAGATCCGACTTGGACAGCGAGAGGACAACTACGTGGAGCTAAGGAAGTGGATAACCTGATCTACAAAGGTTGTAGCTTCTTAACTTTAGTTAAGTTGTTAACTAGTTTTTCTTTTCGCCTAAACTCTAGTCGACGATTCCGTATTAGGGTTTCTCGGCACTCATAAAATTTGAAATTGGCATGGTTGATGCCTTGTGAGACCTCTTGAGAGTGCCTAGGAACCCTACAGTGGTATCAGAGCCTAGCTAGAGCCTTAGGCGATGCTTAGACGACGTTTGAAACCCGATCGAAACCGAAACCCTAAAACCAAATCGCTCTCTGGACTTTTTCTAAAAACTGGGTTTTTTCCAGATTAAAAATGCTTAAAAAATTCAGCAGGCAGTTATAAGAATTACGGTGCAAAATTGGACAAATGATGCATCCAACCTGCGGCGGAACCGCGGCAGAAGCCTAGCTTCTGCGGCGGTTCCGCGGCTACATGATGACGTCAGCCCTCCAAATTTGCACAGTAATTCCTTATTTACAGTGCTGAGTTTTATGGGAATTTTTAATATTTATTCAAGAGTTGAATTTTCTGGGGTGTTTTGGGAGTTCGCTGATTCGATCGGATTATCAGACTTTGTCTATGTGGCTTTCCGGATATTTTGGAATATGTTAAAAAGTTCGACCGGATGTAAATACCCAATCTTTCCCCTGCCGGAAAATTTCCAAGTGTTGGATTTTTCCGTGGTTTAAAGACGTTCTAAGTAGTGCAAGTAACGCGATGGTCCCTCTAGAAGACAACAAACCTTAACTCAATTATGTGACCGTCTTGAACTGCCCTTTAAACCTTCGGGTTTGGGGCAGTATGGCGTGCCACATGTGAGGCGTTGGCTTGACCCTTCTACGGCTGGACCGTTGGTACTGAGGCATGAAGTGAATGTCTTTGAACCTATTTCATGTGTTGAACGGTTTCGGGAAAACTTGGGTGTTCGAATGTTCGATCGGAAAGTTTAATATTTTCTATTTATCCGGAATGGGATACAATAATTGGAATTCACAAACAGTTATGAGATAACTGAATGAATGTTATAAATCTTGCAGTTTAGTCTCATTTGATATTGAAAAGAGTTTTCGATAATGGGACTAAAATGCGGGGTTTATAATTGTTAGGCATGTGATGTCTAAGTATTTCATTTGATTAGGCATGCGATGTCTAATAAGGTTGTGGATTCCAACTGTTGTAGTTTTACACTTTCTTTTCTGTGACCGTAAGTGTAATATGTGATATCGCGGGTGTCGTTGCTATATGTCAACGACAATTGGGATGCGCATATTTACTTACGTTGATGACATGTGATGTTATGTGTTGCTGGATATGTTATATTGGATTGTCGTGTTTGAATAGCCGGGGTTTTTTATGTGAGATGAGTTTTTTTCATTTTCATTCATGTAAAAACTTGTATGTAATATTCTTTTATTGGGGCACTTCCAGGTTGCGGAAGTTGTCACCTTTTGTATATTATTTACTTTTCCGCATTAGGATAGACCCAAGGAGGGGAGCACAAGTAACCGGGTTCTAGGGTCCAGTGGGAGACCATCTCGAGGAGTCGAGTCCGGGTCTCCTAACCCTAGAATTGGTAGGGTTGCTTGCCGCTCTCGTAGGGATCTAGGGGTGTAGGTTTGGCTATTCATCACGACCGTGGAATCCGTGTTTTATACTGGCTCGTATTGAAAACACGGACGTCCTAGTATATCCAATGTTTCATATGTTTCTTCTGCTGCGATATCTGTGATGTGATCATGCGATGTTCTGTGATAGATACAGCCTATAGTATATATGATATATTATATAGATGTTACTTATGTTTTTCACCCGCACTAGCCCTGCCCTGCTCTGTCGTTAGTTACCTAACCTAACGGTGCACGAGGGGACATCCAGGCGAATGCGGATGGCATAAGTGTACGTCGTATTTATCTGTGATGTTTAGGTGACTTAAATGATGGAACTTCATTAATGTGATTAATGAAAGAAAAGAAACCTAAGATGTTGTAGAATCAAATTTTAAACAAAAAAGATAGCTACAGTTCTTGCTTTGCATAGCGGTATATATGATATACCCTGCACCTTATTCGAAGAGGAAAGGACCGAGATCCCTTCACCGGGAGTGACTCCTTTAGCAATGACTGACAGACGCTACACACTCGGTTTGCTTTTGATTGCTTTTGGAGTTTTGCTTTGCACAGCGATATATATGATATATCCCGCACCTCATTCGACGAGGAAAGGGCCGACGATCCCTTCACCAAGAGTGACCCCTTTAGCAAAACTAGAAAAGCCTCGAAATCACTCCATTTTCAAAACTTCACTTGATTCTACAACGATATCAAGTTCATTACCCAATAGGTTTTCAGAAAAACCTGTCATAGCCCTCCGTCATTTCAGATAAGTACTAGTTAGTATTCGTGCTACGTTTGTTGACTATGTTAAGGCGTAGTGTGCGGTAGCTAATTAAGTACTTATCTGCATAAGCATATGATGCGATTGGATTAGGGTAGTCGTGCGACTTTGTTGACTATATTAAGGGTCGTGCTGGTGGGTTTAATTCAATCGGGAAATGACGGGTTGAACTTGACTAGCACTTATGATTTGTTGACTATGTTAAGGTCATATAGCTGCTAGGGGCAAAATATTATCGGGAATTTCAAGTGTTGAGATTTGTAATGAGATTGCATACCTTCTATGAGATAGTTGGATCCCGATACCCACTGCGAGTAAGAGTTACTCCCGGGAGAGTTTTACACATTACAATTAGCCGATCAAGTGGGTGTCTAGAAAGGTGTCAACGGGGTTACGCCTCTGGGAAAATGAGGTTTACATTAATTAGGTTCGTGCGAAAGCACGAGGGACCTATCTCAAAGTACCGACACTGGCCTGGCTGAAAGATTGGCGAACTTGTAGTGTGTAATTAATCCCGGCTAGTCTTTCCTTTTAGGGTTTGAAGGAAGATTTGATAAAAACAGTGGGAGCCATCCTGATTAGATAAGATAATAACCAATCTGATCTTGCAAGAGCATACGCTAAAGTGTTTTCTTCTCTCTCTCTCCAGGTAGCGACCATGTCATGCCCTGATAAAGATAATAATATGGATGTATTGACTGAACCCGCATGTTATACTGTGCTGGGGAACGTTGGTTCCGTTCTTTCTTATAAGAGTCATAGGAATTAACAGGATATATGGGAATACCAGGATTCCCATGCCACCCGATTGAAGAAAGTAAATGATGATACATTTTCTTCGGGTGTGTTCGTTACTGAGAACTGTTTCTCCATTTGCTCTACGTCCTGGGTATTAGATACCGGGTCAGGATCCCATATATGTAATCAGTTACATGGGCTAAGGAAAGGTAGAGAACTTGGAGAAGGTGATAAAGACATTAGAGTTGGAAATGGTGCAATTGTTGCAGCTAAGACTGTCGGGGAATATCACCTTGTATTACCAACTGGTAATACATTGGTTCTGAACGAATGCTATTACATGCCGAACCTGATATGCAACATTATATCGGTTTCTTTGTTGAGTAAAGAGGGATATAATTTTTTATTGCAGGATAATGTAATGAACATTTTCCGTAACCAAAAGTTGGTTGGATCAGGCACGTTGTGCAATGGCATTTATGTTATAAATCAATCAACAGTTCTGAGCATAACAAACACACAAAAGAGGAAGAGTTCAGAACTGAACGAATCCTTCTTGTGGCATTGTATACTGGGTCACATCAATGCGACACGACTGGCTAAGTTGCATAAGGATGGATATTTGAAACCATTCGAATTTTCATCTTATGACACTTGCCAGTCATGTCTCAAAGGCAAGATGACCAAAACTCCGTTTACGGGACAAGGAGAAAGAGTTACCGAACTCTTGGGACTGATACATAGTGATGTATGCAAACCAATGTCTACACATGCCAGGGATGGTTCTTCGTACTTCATTACATTCACTGACGATCTCTCTAGATTCGGATATGTGTTCCTGATGAAACACAAATCAGAAGCTTTTGAGAAATTTAGAGAATATAAACAAGAAGTTGAGAACCAAACCGGAAAAAGTATTAAAATCCTTCGATCTGATCGAGGAGGTGAATACTTGAGCAATGAATTCCTGGACTTTCTAAAAGAGAATGGGATTCTCTCTCAGCTGACTCCTCCATATACACCACAGCACAACGGTGTATCAGAACGGAGGAACCACACCCTATTAGATATGGTGCGCTCTATGATGAGCACTGCTGAGTTACCTATTTCCTTCTGGGGATATGCGCTGGAGACAGCAGCATACCTATTGAATCAAGTTCCATCTAAATCTGTACCTACCACACCATATGAGATATGGAGTGGGAAGAGACCATATTTTAAACGAGTTAAGATATGGGGTTGTCCGGCCTATGTCAAAAGGCAAAATCCAGACAAACTCGAGGCACGGTCAGTTCTTTGCAAGTTTGTGGGATATCCTAAGAATTCACAAGGATATTTTTTCTACCATGCTGAAGAACAAAAGGTGTTTGTTTCTCAATATGCCACCTTTTTAGAAAAGGAATTTCTTGAAAAAGAAATTAGTGGCAAAGTGGTAGAGCTGGAAGAAGTTCCAGATACAAAAACCGTAACTGAAGATTTAGTGGAACCAGAAGATTCAGTAGCTCCCAATGAACCTCAGCCTCTCCGCCGATCTAGTAGGGTTCCTCGCCAACCTGAGAGATACTAAGGTTTTCTCATGGATGGTGGGAGCGAGGATTGCATCATGGAGGATGATGACCCAACTAGCTTCGAGCAGGCCATCACGAGTAGGGACTTAGTGAAATGGCTGGATGCTATGCGGTCCGAGATGGAATCCATGTACACCAACAAAGTATGGACTTTGGATGTTGCTCCTGAAGGGGTAAAACCCATCGGGAGCAAGTGGATCATCAAGAAAAAACTTGGTGTAGATGGGAAAGTGGAGACTTTCAAAGCTAGAATTGAAGCAAAGGGTTTTCGTCAAAGACCAGGTGTGGACTATGACGAAACCTTTTCTCCAGTGGCTATGCTTAAATCCATCCGGATCATGCTTGCCATCGCTGCATATCATGATTACGAAATCTGGCAAATGGATGTTAAGACCGCCTTTCTAAATGGTGATTTAGAAGAGTGCGTATACATGACTCAGCCAGAGGGCTTCGTAGACAGTGGGAGCAGCGGGAAGGTGTGCAAGCTGCTTAAATCCATTTATGGATTAAAGCAAGCATCGCGGAGTTGGAACATCTTCTTTGACGTCGTTATCAAAGAGTTTGATTTCGTCAAAAACCCAGATGAACCTTGTATCTACAAGAAGGTAGCAGAGAGTAAGGTGGTCTTCCTCGTATTGTACGTGGACGACATACTCTTGATAGTAAATGATATTCCTATGCTGCAATCGGTCAAGCTCTTCTTATCACAAAGATTCTCAATGAAAGATCTTGGTGATGCTTCCTGCATATTGGGAATAAGGATCTATAGAGATAGATCCAAACGGATATTAGGATTGTCCCAATCCAGGTACATTGACACCATACTAAAGAGGTTTAGTATGGAAGAATCCAAGCGTGGGAACTTGCCCACGATCTCTGGAGTCACTCTCTCCAAAGAGATGTCTCCCAAGACTGATTTGGAGAGAGCTCGCATGCAAGGGATACCCTATGCTTCGGCTGTAGGCTCTATCA
The DNA here is from genome assembly GCA_030015575.1 of Agapanthus africanus. Lineage (NCBI taxonomy): Eukaryota > Viridiplantae > Streptophyta > Magnoliopsida > Asparagales > Amaryllidaceae > Agapanthus > Agapanthus africanus. Next base: position 764,282,792 of record JASDDO010000019.1, on the reverse strand, counting down.
TGTACGCGATGCTATGTACCAGACCCGATGTAGCATACTCACTAAGTGTAGTGAGCAGGTATCAAGCTGATCCTGGAGAGAGTCACTGGACAGCTGTGAAGAGCATTCTCAAGTACTTACGAAGGACTAAAGAGATGCTCTTGGTGTATGGTAACGGAGAACTCCAAGTGGAGTCCTTTACCGATTCGAGCTTCCAAAGTGATAAGGACGACTCTAAGTCGCAGTCGGGATTTGTCTTTACTCTTTACGAAGGGGCGGTTAGCTGGAAGAGTTCCAAGCAGGAAACCGTGGCAGACTCGACGATGGAGGCTGAATACATCGCTGCCAACGATGCTGCTAAAGAGGCTGTCTGGATCAGGAAGTTCATTATTGAACTTGGAGTGGTTCCATCCATTGAGCATCCAATACCTTTGTATTGCGATAACAATGGAGCGGTGGCTTTGGCCAAGGAACCTAGGTCCCATCAGCGATCCAGGCATATTCTGAGGCGGTATCACCTGATCCGGGAGATAGTTGATCGCCGGGAGATCAAGGTCAGGAGGGTTGACACGAAGAACAACACAGCGGATCCACTCACGAAGGCCATTCCCCAGATACAGTTTGAGAGACTCTTCGGGATGCTCGGTATGCGATACTACAGCAGCTGGCTCTAGTGCAAGTGGGAGATTGTTAGTTGTATGTATGCCCTAGAGGCCAGTATTGTACAGATGATGTATATTATATTGGATGCTTGGACATATATAGAGATGACTTTCTTGCTCGATATGATAGTATGCTATCTGGTTGCTCTTTATCTTAACATGTACACTTGTCTCTTTAAACTGTCTTATAGTTACATGTTGGTAAAGCCCTTAGGATGTGTACTTGACTACCTGGACTATGATGCAGATCATACTAGTGGGGACATGGTAGTCTATAGGTACATCCTTCAAGGTCCCTAGTCGTGGGTGTATCGAGACGGGGCATCGATATACCAGTGTAGACTAGCGTATACGCTTCTCGACCCATGAGATGGGCGATGGATGATCCCATATCCATTGGTGTTTGACATCAGAGATGGTATACAGGTGCTCAGTGGAGACTGGGTACACTGGACGGACTCGCCGAGAACTCCCAGATGGTATTATACCTCACGTCAGATGGCAGTTCTTAGGTGACACTTGTACAGGTTAGTCTGTAGACCCGAGATCGTCATAGAGTCTTGTGTGATTCCCACTGTGCTTTGATCTCCACCTTACCACGTCCATGAGGGCATACAAAACGGTGGTCTATTGGTACAGTCCCGAGTCACATGGAGGAAATGAGCGATAGGAGGGGTTTCGTCTCTCCCGGTATTGGGGGTTGATGTTGCGCTGTGCTCGATTGGCCGTAACAGGGAAGTCCCTGGCCAGGGCTGATCAGAGATTTGCTGGTAAGTGTTACCAGTAGTTTCTCGACCCGTTATGAGCCTCACATCGGCACGACTTATCGGTTATTGGGGTCTGACGTTTACCACCCCTAGACTTGATATGCGACATATTAGACGAACATACCGGACTGTACGGTAAGTGTTACTGGTTGGATTCACAGGAGTGTGAGCGGGCTAGCTCGTCGATCTTCTGATCGCTAAATACCCGGGTGGCCGTTACGTTTAGCAGACCGCTTGCGGCTTGTGGGTGCTTGATATGATCATCATCTGCTGCAGGCGTATTGACGAGTCTTTAGAGTCCTACACAGAGGTTTCCTGGCTCAAGCGAAACGAAATAGGAGCGCATATGAGATATGTGCAGGACCGAGAATAATGCGTGTATGTGATACCGTATTCCATTCTCGCGATGAATGTATCGATTGGTTATATGCGATATAACCTAGATATCGAATCAAGGATTGATTCGATAAGCCGATATATAGGATACTAGTCGGTTGTATGCGATATGACCGGATCGTTAAATCAAGTGTTGATTTAATGATTTAATGTATAATTATATATTTGATATATTACTTTGCATTAACTAGTATTGGTTCACTTTAAATGGGTTTTCTCACTTGATGTGCAAGTTGTATATGTGATATACTTTTGTGCACATGTTTGTATCATGTTTGATGATACTTGCTCATTTGGTTAAGTGTAAAGAATTAAACCTTGGTTAAGTAAATGGTTAGGGTTTTTATTTATTCATTAATTTATCTTTTTAATTTGGATTAAAAAGAAATTGCAAAAGAAAACAAAATGGTTGCTATCATTCTTAAAGCTTGTTGAAGCTTCATGAAGCTTTGACCAAAGTGACCATTTTGTCTTCATGCTTAACCCTAACCATTCATCTAACCTTAGTCAATTCTATACACCTAACCATGGTTCATATTATGATAAGTATTCATTTCTTTTGCATTTTTTTAAGACAATACTTATCATATTCTATCTTCTTCTTCATCTTCTTCTTCAAGAAAAAGCTTGTCTTCATCAATGGCAACTTGAGAAAAAGTGTGAGAAATCCAATTCTAAAGTGAACCCACCTCCTATTTCTTCACCCTCTACCTCTTGCCAAGTAGTATAGGGTGTTTTCTTCACAAGTTTCACAACTTGGTGAAGTTGGAGCTTGATCTTGTGTAACCTCGACGTAGATCATCTTCGGCATCGTAGCCGACGACTAGTCCGTTCATTTATCCGATGAAGCCGATGTTCGAGTCCGAGATCCGACTTGGACAGTGAGAGGACAACTACGTGGAGCTAAGGAAGTGGATAACCGGATCTACAAAGGTTGTAGCTTCTTAACTTTAGTTAAGTTGTTAACTAGTTTTTCTTTTCGCCTAAACTCTAGTCGACGATTCCGTATTAGGGTTTCTCGGCACTCATAAAATTTGAAATTGGCATGGTTGATGCCTTGTGAGACCTCTTGAGAGTGCCTAGGAACCCTACACAAGCAGCCTCCCTTTTCACAATGCTGGTGGAACAGGTAACCCAAGCCACCACTAGTCTATTCTTCGGGACCATGATCCCGCCAACAAGTTTCAGCACTCCTGTACCATCGCAAGAAGCTCCGAAGAAGTCGGTCTTTGATCGGCTTGCAACTACTGCGGTCCCTCTCAGCGGGTCGCTTAGGTCCACTGCTTCAGTTTTCAATAGACTGGGCCGAAACTCAGATGGGCCCGTGAAGAAGCCCATAATTCCTGAAGGGGTTATCCCAAAATGGATAGCCATTCCTACTCCTGAAGTCCCCAAAGCGGCTTCTCCTGCCAAAGGGTCGGTCTTCACAAGATTGGCCGTTGCAACTCCCCATCCAAGCGAAGTCGCTAAGGCTGCCTCCCCCGCTCGAAGGTCTGCCTTCGACAGGCTGGCCATTCCCTCTCAACGAACGTCAGTCTTCAAGTGGCTCGCACCGGCAGTAACCCTTCACCAAGACAGGGGGCATGATGAAACCACCCCCATAGCTGAGCCAGTACAGTCGGCTCGACATGCTCGACATCGCAACTGGCGCCAAGTGAGGAAAGCTGGGGGCAATTTCCCTTCTGGATTGACTCCGCCGGCTCCAATGGTGGAAGTTGATACTGCTGTTCCAACTGGGAATAGCTTTAAACTACTTAACAGGGTGTGCAGGAATTCTCCCACTGCTGTGCTGAAAAGATCTCCTCCACCTGTGGAGAATACCATAAAGGCAAAGCTTGAACAGCCCCCTCAGCGGCTGTCCTCTAAAATTTACAAAGTTTGGCGACAGGTCCAGGACTCCGTGGTAGATCAAGACTATCCCCGCCGACAGAAAAAAGGTGAAGGTTCAGCGAGAAGATGACCATCCTGTGAAGGCACAGAAGGTGACAGCTACTTGGGTTCCTACTGCAACGGCCCCCTCAACCTCGACCGCTCATAAGAGGAGAAAGCTGGAGAAAATCCCGGTGTCTGCGACGAATCGCAAGAACACTGAATCTAAACGGCCCAAGTTTGGGGCATGGTGGTGCATACCGTCTATATGGCATCCGGAAAAGAGAATAGCCATATCTCCACAGGTCGTCGACCACTTACGCGATCAGTGACTAAGACTCAGGAGCAACAACAACAAAAGCTCAAAGAAATGCTAACAGCTATGGCCGGACTTACGGGACCAAAAGCAAGCTCGGAGACATCCTCGGAGCAGCGCCGTGAGTAGGAAACTGATGCTAAATTCTTTAGAAGATGTAGGGTCCCTAGGCACACTAGTGAGGTCTCACAAGGCATCGAACATGCCAATTTCAAATATTCTAGGTGCCGAGAGACCCGACTACGGACCGTTTGCTAGAAAACTAGGCGAAAAACAATCTAGTTAACACTTAACTAATGGGTTATCGGAAATACAACCTTTGTAGATCCGGTGCTCCACCTCCACGGCTCCGCAATGAAGTCTTCTCCGCTGTCCAAAAGGAATCCGGGCTCTAGCGTCGGCTTCGTCGGAGAATGGGCAAGCTAGGTCGTCGATGTCCATGCCGAAGATAATCTACGTCGAGGCATCGCTAGATCAAGCTCACAACTTCACCAAGTCAAGAAACTTGTGAAGTAAACACACTCTACTACTTGGCAAGAGGTAGCGGATGAAGAAATAGGAAGTGGGTAGACTTTAGTTTTGGATTTCTCACTCAAATCATCAAGTTGCCATTGATGGTCAAGCTTTTCTTCACTTGAAGGAAGAAGAAGAAGAAGCTAAAAAATTATGATAAGAATAATAGAATAGAAAATGAATAATCATTTCTTATCATAATTTAACTATGGTAATGTGTAGAGAGTTGACCATAGTTAAATGAATGGTTAGGGTTTGTTAGATGAAGACAAAAGGGTTAGATTGGTCAAAGCTTCATGAAGCTTCACTAAGCTTCATGAAAGAAACCCTTTTGTTTTCTTCTTCTCATTTACTTAACCTAGGTCTAACTCATTACACAAAACCCTAGCATGCTCGCATCATCAAACATGATACAAACAAGTGCACAAAATCATATCGCATATGCAATGCGCACGAACCAAGTGAGAAAATCCGTCTAAAGTGAACCGATACTAGTTAATGCAAAGTAATATATCAAATATATAATTATGCATTAAATCATTAAATCTACACTTGATTCAATGATCCGGTCATGTCACACATAACCGACTGGTATCATCAGTAACAACTTATCGAATCAACACTTGATCCGATAACCCGGCTATACAGCATATAACCGATCAATGTCACATCGCGAGAATCGAATACAGTATCACATACTCGTATTATTCTCGGTCCCGCACATATCTCATATGCGCTCCTATTTCGTTTCGCTTGAGCCAGGAAACCTCTGTGTAGGACTCTAAAGACTCGTCAATACGCCGGCAGTAGATGATGATCATATCAAGCATCCACAAGCCGCAAGCGGTCTGCTAAACGTAACGGCCACCCGGGTATTGAGCGATCTGAAGATCGACGAGCAAGCCCGCTCACACTCCAGTGAATCCGACCAGTAACACTACCGTACAGTCCGGTCTGATCGTCTGATATGTCGCATATCTCGCCTAGGGGTGGTAAACGTCAGACCCCAATAGCTCGATAAGTCGTGTCGATATGAGGCTCATAACGGGTTGAGAAACTACTGGTAACACTTACCAGCAATTCTCTGAGCAGCCCTGGCCAGGGACTTCCTGTTATAGCCAATCGAACACTGCGCAACATCAACCCCCTATACCGGGAGAGACGAATCCCCTCCTATCGCTCATTGCCTCCATGTGACTCGGGACTGTACCCAAAAACCACCGTTTTGCACGCCCTCTTGGACGTGGTAAGATGGAAATCAAAGCACAGTGGGAACCACACAAGACTCTATGACGATCTCGGGTCAACAGACTACTCTGTACCAGTGTCACCAGAGAACTGCCATCTGACGTGAGGTATAATACCATCTGGGAGTTCTCGGCGAGTCCGTCCAGTGTACCCAGTCTCTACTGAGCACCCGTATATCATCTCTGATGTCAAACACCTATGGATATGGGATCATCCATCGCCCATCTGTATGGGTCGAGAAGTTATACGCTAGTCTATTCTGGTATATCGATGCCCCGTCTCGATACACCCACGACTAGGGACTTTGAAGGATGTACTTATGGACTACCATGTCCCCACTAGTATGATCCGCATCATAGTCCAGGTAGTCAAGTACAGATCCTAAGGGCTTTACCAACATGTAACAGAGAGACAATCAGTATACACGTTAAGGTAAAGTTCAACCAGATAGCATACTATCATGTCGAGCAAGAAAGTCCTCCCTATATACGTCCCAGCATCCACTACAATATACATCCTATGTATAGTAATGGCCTCTAGGGCATACATATAACTAACAATCTCCCACTTGCACTAGGGCCATCTGATAGCAGTGGTTGTAGTATCTCATACTCAACCATCCCATAGAAGTCTCTCTCTGGGAACCGGCCTTTGTGAGTGGATCCGCTGTGTTGTCCTCTGAGTCTACTCTCCAAACCTCGATCACCCTGGAAATCAACTATCTCCATGATCAGGTGATACTGCCTTAGAATATGTCTGGATCACTGATGGGACCTGCGTTCCTTGGCATAAGCCACAACTCCATTGTCACACAATGGGAGGAACATAGTTCATCTCATGAACCAATATACACCCAAACAGCCTCTTTGGTAGCATCATAAGTAGCGATGTATCCTGCCTTTATCGTCTAGTATGTCACGGTATCTAGCTTGGAACTCTTCCAACATACCGTCCCTCCACTGAGGGTAAAGACAATGCCTGTGACTGACATTCAGTCGTCTTTATCACCCTGGAACCCTTCCAGTGATTCTCCCCAGGATCGGTTGATACCGTCTCACTACAACTAGTGAGAGTCCTAACATCCAATTAGATCTATCTCATAGATCCAAAACTCAGGATTTAGGAGGTATCAGTTTGATCCTATGTGGAGAATCATTGTGATAAGCGGAGATTGATCGAGCGTAGCATAGGAAACTCCTTCCCTATCAAGAGTATGTCATCCACGTACTCTACGAGGATCGTCACCATACTCCCTACTACCTTTTTGTTTATACAAGGTTCATCTACCATTTTGATGATGTCAAACTCTTTGACTAATTCATCAAAAACAGATGTTCCAACTCCGCGATGCCTGCTTTATCATATAAAACATCTTGCACACGTTTCCGCTGCTCCCACTGTCTACGAGGCCCTCTGGCTGTGTACTTATAGACGCTCTCTTCTAAATCATCATTTAGAAAAGCAGTCAAGACACCCAACCACCAGATATCGCAGTCATGGTATGTAGCCGTGACAAGTAGGATCTGGATGGACTTAAGCATAGCTACTGGAAAAGGTTTCATCATTATCCATGCCTGGTCGATGACGAAAACCTTTAACAATTCTAGCTTTGAAAGTCTCAACTTTTCCATGTACACCAAGTAATCTTCTCAAGATATACTTGCTCCTGATGGGGATTTAACCCTTCAGATATAGCAACTAAAGTCCATACTTTGTTGGTGTATAAGGATTCCATCTCAGATCGCTAAACATCCAGCCATTCTTACAGAGTCATACTCCTGATGGCCAGCTCGAAACTAGTTGGGTCATCATCTCATGATGCAATCCTCGCTCCCACTGTCATAGAGAAACCGAAGTATCTCTCAGGTGGGTGAGGAACCCTACTAGATCGGCGGAGAGGCTGAGGTTCGTTGGTAACTATTGAATCATTTGGTTTTATCAAATCATCTGCTGTAGTTTGTATAGCTGGAACATTTCCAGTTGTACATAACAGATCTTGCCTCGAGCTTGTCCGGATTTTGTTTTTCAGACATAGGCCGGTCAACCCCAAATCTTAACTAGCTTAAGATATGGGCTCTTCCCTTTCCATATCACATATGAAGTGGTAGGCAACTGATTTGATTCGAACCCTATTCAATAGGTATGCAACTTCATAAGTGCATAACTCCCAAAAGGAAAAAGGTAACTCAGTAGTACTCATCATAGAGCACACCATATTAAATAGGGTGTAACTGCTCCGTCCCGACATACCATCGTGCTATGGTGTATACAGAGGAGTAATGCTGAGAGAGAATCTCATTCTCCTTTAGAATAATCCAGGATTTTCGTGCTCAAGTATTCTCCTCCTTGATCACATCAAAGGATATAATACTTATACCCGTATTTTGGTTCTCTACTTCTAACTTATATTCTGTGAATATCTCAAAAGGTTCGGACTTGTGTTTCAACAGGAACATATGTCTGAATCTAAAGAGATCATCAGAGAACGTAATGAAGTATAAAGAACCAGTCTTGGTATGTGTAGACAGGGGAGCTTACATACATCAACATGTATCATATCCCAAGAGTTCGCTAACTCTTTCTCTGTTTCCAATAAACAGAGCTATGGTCATCTTATCTTTGTGACATGACTGGCGAGTTTCACAAGATGTAAATTCAAACTCATTTAAATATGCATCTTTATGTAACTTTAGCCAGTCGGGTCGCATTGATCTGACCTAGTCTACAATACCTCAAGAAGGATTCGTTCATTTCTGAACTCTTCCTCTTGTGTGTGTTCCGTATACTTTAGAACTGTAGTTTGATTTAGAACGTCAATGCTTTTAGATAACGTGCCTGAACCGATCAACTTTTGATATAGGAAATGTTCAAAACATTATCCAACAATACAAAATTTTATCGTTTCTTTACAAATAAAGAGACAGATATGATTTTGTATATCAGGTTCGGTATCTAATAACATTCGTTCAGAATCAATGTATTGTAATACAGGGTGACAGTGACCGACAGACTTGGCTGCAACTCTTGCCCCGTTTTCTGCCTCATGAAACTTATCACCCGTTCTCAGTTCTCTACCTTTCTGTAGCCCTATGTAACAGATTACATATCTGGGATCCTGATCCGGTATCATATACCCAGGACGTAAAGGATACTGAGAAACAGTTCTGTGTAATGAACACACCCAAAGATGATGCATCAACATGCACTCTCTTCGTTTGGGCGGCATGGGAATTCTGGTAATCCCCAATTTCCTGCTCTGTCTTATAACAATTATAAGTTGGAGCGGGACCAACGTTCCCCAGCTCAGTATAACAAGCGGGTTCGGTCAATAATCCGTATTATTATCTTGATTAAGGCGTGATATGGTCGCTACCTGGAGAGAGAGAGAAGAAAACACTCAGCGTGCGCTCTGTCAAGAATAGATTGGTTATTATTTTATCTAATCAGGATGGCTCCCACTGCTTTTTATCAAATCTTCCTTCAAACCCTAAAAGGAAAGACTAGCCGGGATTAATTACACACTACAAGTTCACCAATCTTTCAGCCAGGCCAGTGTCGGTACTTTGAGGGAGGTCCCCCGTGCTTTCGCACGAACCTAATTAATGTAAACCTCGTTTTCCCAGAGGCGTAACCCCGTTGACACCTTTCTAGACACCTACTTGATCGGCTAATTGTAATGTATAAAACTCTCCCAGGTGTAACACTTACTCGCAGCGGGTATCGGGATCCAACTATCTCATAGAAGGTATGCAATCTCATTGCAAATTTCAACACTTGAAATTCCCGATAATATTTTGCCCCTAGCAGCTATATGACCTTAACATAGTCAACAAATCATAAGTGCTAGTCAAGTTCAACCCGTCATTTCCCGATTGAATTAAACCCACCCGCATGACCCTTAACATAGTCAACAAAGTCGCACGACTACCCTAATCCAATCACATCATATGCTTATGCAGATAAGCACTAATTAGCTACCGCACACTACGCCTTAACATAGTCAACAAACGTAGCACGAATACTAACTAGTACTTATCTGAAATGACGGAGGGCTACGACAGGTTTTTCTGAAAACCTATTGCGTAATGAACTTGATATCGTTATAGAATCAAATGATTTTAAAATGGAGTGTTTTTTAGGCTTTTCTAGTTTTGCTAAAGGAGTCACTCCCGGTGAAGGGATCGTCGGTCCTTTCCTCGTTGAATGAGGTGCGGGATATATCACATATATCACTGTGCAAAGCAAAAACACTTAAAAGCAATCAAAAGACAAACCGAGAGCGTAGCATCGACCAGTTATTGCTAAAGGAGTCACTCCCGGTGAAGGGATCTCGGTCCTTTCCTCATCGAATAAGGTGCAGGATATATCACATATACCGCTATGCAGAAGAAACATATGAAATATTGGATATACTAGGACGTCCGTGTTTTCAATACGAGCCAGTATAAAACACGGATTCCACGGTCGTGATGAATAGCCAAACCCACACCCCTAGACCCCTACGAGAGCGGCAAGCAACCCTACCAATTCTGGAGTTAGGAGACCCGGACTCGACTCCTCGAGTTGGTCTCCCACTGGACTCCAGAACCCGGTTACTTGTGCTCCCCTCCTTGGGTCTATCCTAGTGCGGAAAAGTAAATAATATACAAACGGTGACAACTTCCGCAACCTGGAAGCACCCCAATAAAAGAATATTACATACAAGTTTTTACATGAATGAAAATGAAAAACACTCATCTCACATAAAAACCCCCGGCTATTCAAACACGACGATCCAATATAACATATCCAGCAACACATAACATCACATGTCATCAACGTAAGTAAATATGTCCATCCCAATTGTCGTTGACATATAGCAACGAAACCGGCGATATCACATATTACACTTACGGTCACAGAAAAGAAAGTGTAAAACTACAACAGTTGGAATCCGCAATCTGCATAGACATCGCATGCCTAATTAAATGAATACCTTAGACATCGCATGCCTAACAGTTATAAACCCCGCATTTTAGTCTCAAAATCGAAAACACTTTTCAATATCGAGTCGGGCAATTCAACAAGATTCCCGACAGTCTGATCGAATACTCGTCGCAAACTTCAGTAGACGGTTGCACCCCCGATACCGTCGACGAAGTGCACCAAGGCGGAACACCGCTACCGCGAGCACCCGAACGGATGCTTTCGGCGACGGGGTTCTCCTACAGTCACTTGGTCAGGGCTATGGGGTGTAGCTGTCTATTAAGTTTATCCGGCGAGTATCCGCGTACGCTACGTGATTGCGACGGACTTTTGATCACATCAAAATTCCGTAGCAACCGATCAAGTGAGACTAAACTGCTACGTTTATAACATTCATTCAGTTATCACATAACTACTTGTGAATTCCAATTATTGTATCCCATTCCGGATAAATAGAAAATGTCAAACTTTCCGATCGAACAATCGAACACCCAAGTTTTCCCGATACAGCTCAACACATGAAATAAGTCTAACAACATTCCGTTCGTGCCTCAGTACCAACGGTCCAGCCGTAGAAGGGTCAAGCCAACGCCTCACATGTGGCACGCCGTACTGCCCCAAACCCAAAGGTTCAAAGGGCAGTTCAAGACGGTCACATAATCGAGTTAAGGTTTGTTGTCTTCTAGAGGGACCATCGCGTTACTTGCACTACTTAGAACGTCGTTAAACTAGGGAAAAATCCAACACTTGGAAATTTCCCGACAGGGGAAAAATTGGGTATTTATATCCGGTCGAACTTTTTAACATATTCTAAAATTTATCCGGAAAACCACACAGACAAAATTTGATACCCCGATCGAAACACCGAATCCCCAAAACAACTGCAGAAAATACAACTCTGGAAACAGTATTAAAAATTCCCAGAAAATCCATAATAAAATAATAAGAGTTACAGTGCAAATAGTGGAGGATGACGTCATCAAGGTGCGGCGGAACCGCCGCAGAATGCAGGCATCTGCCGCGCTTCCGCCGCTCTATTTACTGTTCATCCAAAAAGATTTGCATGGTAATTCTTATTTTTCCCTGCTGAATTTTTTAGCAATTTTTAATATGGAAAAATCCACGTTTTACGAAATCGTCCAGAGAGCATATTGCAGGGTGGGTTTCGGGTTCGTTCGGGCTTCAAATTCCGTCTAGACTTCGCCTAAGGCTCTAGCTAGGCTCTGATACCACTGTAGGGTCCCTAGGCACACTAGTGAGGTCTCACAAGGCATCGAACATGCCAATTTCAAATATTCTAGGTGCCGAGAGACCCGACTACGGACCATTTGCTAGAAAACTAGGCGAAAAACAATCTAGTTAACACTTAACTAATGGGTTATCGGAAATACAACCTTTGTAGATCCGGTGCTCCACCTCCACGGCTCCGCAATGAAGTCTTCTCCGCTGTCCAAAAGGAATCCGGGCTCTAGCGTCGGCTTCGTCGGAGAATGGGCAAGCTAGGTCGTCGATGTCCATGCCGAAGATGATCTACGTCGAGGCATCGCTAGATCAAGCTCACAACTTCACCAAGTCAAGAAACTTGTGAAGTAAACACACTCTACTACTTGGCAAGAGGTAGAGGATGAAGAAATAGGAAGTGGGTAGACTTTAGTTTTGGATTTCTCACTCAAATCATCAAGTTGCCATTGATGGTCAAGCTTTTCTTCACTTGAAGGAAGAAGAAGAAGAAGCTAAAAAATTATGATAAGAATAATAGAATAGAAAATGAATAATCATTTCTTATCATAATTTAACTATGGTAATGTGTAGAGAGTTGACCATAGTTAAATGAATGGTTAGGGTTTGTTAGATGAAGACAAAAGGGTTAGATTGGTCAAAGCTTCATGAAGCTTCACTAAGCTTCATGAAAGAAACCCTTTTGTTTTCTTCTTCTCATTTACTTAACCTAGGTCTAACTCATTACACAAAACCCTAGCATGCTCGCATCATCAAACATGATACAAACAAGTGCACAAAATCATATCGCATATGCAATGCGCACGAACCAAGTGAGAAAATCCGTCTAAAGTGAACCGATACTAGTTAATGCAAAGTAATATATCAAATATATAATTATGCATTAAATCATTAAATCCACACTTGATTCAATGATCCGGTCATGTCACACATAACCGACTGGTATCATCAGTAACAACTTATCGAATCAACACTTGATCCGATAACCCGGCTATACAGCATATAACCGATCAATGTCACATCGTGAGAATCGAATACAGTATCACATACTCGTATTATTCTCGGTCCCGCATATATCTCATATGCGCTCCTATTTCGTTTCGCTTGAGCCAGGAAACCTCTGTGTAGGACTCTAAAGACTCGTCAATACGCCGGCAGTAGATGATGATCATATCAAGCATCCACAAGCCGCAAGCGGTCTGCTAAACGTAACGGCCACCCGGGTATTGAGCGATCTGAAGATCGACGAGCAAGCCCGCTCACACTCCAGTGAATCCGACCAGTAACACTACCGTACAGTCCGGTCTGATCGTCTGATATGTCGCATATCTCGCCTAGGGGTGGTAAACGTCAGACCCCAATAGCTCGATAAGTCGTGTCGATATGAGGCTCATAACGGGTCGAGAAACTACTGGTAACACTTACCAGCAATTCTCTGAGCAGCCCTGGCCAGAGACTTCCTGTTATAGCCAATCGAACACTGCGCAACATCAACCCCCTATACCGGGAGAGACGAATCCCTTCCTATCGCTCATTGCCTCCATGTGACTCGGGACTGTACCCAAAAACCACCGTTTTGCACGCCCTCTTGGACGTGGTAAGATGGAAATCAAAGCACAGTGGGAACCACACAAGACTCTATGACGATCTCGGGTCAACAGACTACTCTGTACCAGTGTCACCAGAGAACTGCCATCTGACGTGATGTATAATACCATCTGGGAGTTCTCGGTGAGTCCGTCCAGTGTACCCAGTCTCTACTGAGCACCCGTATATCATCTCTGATGTCAAACACCAATGGATATGGGATCATCCATGCCCATCTGTATGGGTCGAGAAGTTATACGCTAGTCTACTCTGGTATATCGATGCCCCGTCTCGATACACCCACGACTAGGGACTTTGAAGTATGTACTTATGGACTACCATGTCCCCACTAGTATGATCCGCATCATAGTCCAGGTAGTCAAGTACAGATCCTAAGGGCTTTACCAACATGTAACAGAGAGACAATCAGTATACACGTTAAGGTAAAGTTCAACCAGATAGCATACTATCATGTCGAGCAAGAAAGTCCTCCCTATATACGTCCCAGCATCCACTACAATATACATCCTATGTATAGTAATGGCCTCTAGGGCATACATATAACTAACAGAAGAATGCTTGAGAAGATGGACAAAGTGGCCGCGGAACAAGCGGCCAATATAAAACAAATGACCCTTCTATTCCAAGATATGGTGGGCATAATGATCCAGCCGGACCCTCCAGCCGAAGACCCTCCAGTAATAATTGAAGATGATATAGGAGAGACATCAAACCCTCTGCCGGCTCTGTCAGCAGCCAAGGAGGAGACCATCTCAAAAGCCGCCCCGGATGATTACATTGCTCAGCAGATACGAGTTCATCAGGTGAATGAAGCGGCTGGGAAAATTGTTAAAACTGGACGACCCTATCTGGGTTGGTACGACCAAATAAAGTACCCGCCGGGATACACGATCTCCAAATTCCATGTATATAAGGCGACGGGAAATCCGCATCAGCACTTCGCTCAATTCAGAGCCTTGTGCAGCAACACTAGAGGCGACGATAAGCTACTGCTTGCAGCTTGTCGGAGACAGCATTCGAGTGGTATTCCGAACTCCCAAATGACTCTGTCAAGATATTTGCAGAGATGGAGTTGCTATTCACCCAGCGTTTCGCAAGCGCTAGCGAACACACCCCAATCACGGTATTGATCAATGCCAGGGTGAAACCTAGAGAAACATGGGTTCAGTATGCAATACGGTGGCGAAATCTATGGTCGAAATGCGAGCAGCGCATTGAAGAAGCGCCTGCGGTAGGCATGTTCGTGGGTACTCTTGACCCTCAAGCGACCATTTCCCAATTTATGATGTTTTTCAATCCGACCACTTTCCAGGCCTGGATTGACAAGCTGGCCCAAATAGACCAGATGGGCCACAGACCTTCCTTTTCGAAGCCGGAGTCACAGAACGAAAAAGTGAAGGGGAAAGCGACCTTCGTCGCCAACGCTCAATAGTAGCCCAGTGGCCCAAAACTAACTGATCGCCCAGACGAGAGACGATGATTCTTTAATGAGAAAATGAAGCGCCCTTATTCGTTTCCCCGAGATAAAACGAGGAGATTGTTTGAACTAGCGGTGTGCAACAGGCTCATTAATTTGCCGGATCCAAAATGCCCATTGCAACCCGGTGAGGCTAATAATCCCAATTATTGCCCCTATCACCAAGTGATAGGCCATCCAATTGAAAATTGCTTCGTCTTTAAAGGCTGGATTGAAGATCAATACCAACAGGGCAAATTCGCCCTGTCCGAGAATTAGAAAGTAAGCCCGCCTCAACTGCACGCTCTTAAAAGGGGAGACACACCGGGGGCATCGTGTTCTTTTGTCGAAGAAGCTTCATGGGAGGTCGTTCTTTCAGCCAAAATGAAAAGAATGTTGAAAGATCTCCAAACATGCCCGGCGATCAAATGGAAAAGTCTGCTAGAACCCGAAGTCATCAAGGGAATGCTGAAGCCGCGCCCGAGTCCAAAAATTGGTAGTGATAGTCAAAGCGCCCACACCCAGCCGTCAAAGTTTTCGAAGAAGAAGAAAAGACCAAAAATCCCGTGAAGCCTGATGACAAGCCCACAGACCTGCAAAAACATATTGACGCGCTAGAAGAATATAACCAGAAGACGCAAACCCCAGTCACACTCCAAGAATTTCTCAGCCACGTTCTTGAGGACGGAGATGATGACAATGGAGAAGACTTGTCGGATGAGCCTGAGTATTATGTGGCAAGCTACCATGTGATCTCTCACTCGTTAATAAACGGTGAAGAAGCTCTGGATGCAGAGAAACTTGGGGAAGACCCTAAGCCGGAACTTCTAGGACCATCAGACGAAATAATTGACGCATTCCTAAACGAAGCTCTTCTGAAATGCAAAGCTGATCGAGAGCACGAGATGGCCATATTTGAAAAGGCCAAACGCCGGCGACTGAACGAAAGGGTTGAAATAGTCCCACCAGATCAAAGTACATCCGCCGCAAATAAAAGCAGATTCAAGACAAGGAAAATGTTCGCCAAAGCCATATCGATGGGAATGAAGCTGCCCTTGTTCAGAGGAAATTCTCCTGGCGGTATACATCTTGATGAAGCGGACGTACATCCTAACTTCTGCTTATATCATCAGAAAATAGCACACCCTACTGAGGAATGCTACGCCTTTACAAATTGGTGGCAAGGGTACGTCGCTCACAGGCAGCACTTCAAGAGGATGAAGCGCGAAGTTCGTTGACAGCGGAAAAATGCGACAGACAAACGTGGAAGAGCTACTGGAAACTGTCACATGGTTGATACCAGGGGATCGCAAGTTCTTACCTTCGGGAGTGACTCTGAGGAAGAAATAGCCCTCGACCTTCTCTTCAAACAATCCGCCTCAGGAAAAGAGGAAGAACCGAAAAGCTGTGAGAACATTCAGCTGCGCAATCGCACATTACCTGAAAAGAATCTCGGACCCATGAATAAGGGGTCGAACAAAAAGGATAAGGGAAAAGAAAAGGTCCCTGAGGATATCACACTCGATGACCAAGCCGTCGAAGAGCTGACAGCCAAGGATCCACCCAAGAAAAACAAAGTGGATTACAACGTTCTGGCACACCTGAGAAAGATACCCTCATAGCTAAGCATTCTCGATGCCCTTCTGCTATCTAAAGAGGCGAGAGATTCTTTGATCAAGGCACTACAAGAGCCCGAGCAGTTCCAAGCTTTCCTCGCCGAAGAAAAGATGAAGGACGAGCTGGAAGAAGTGCACACAGCCGATATCACTTTCGGCGATGAAGATCTCCTCCTCGGGACGTGCGAGCACAACCGTCCACTCTATATCTCCGGATACTGTCATGATATCAAAATAAGCAAAATCCTGGTCGACAATGGGTCCTCCGTCAACCTTCTCAATGTAAGAGTGTTGAAGGAAATCTGCATGAGTGTTTAACACCTCAATCGAGATAGGATCACTATCTCCGGGTTTGACTCCCAGTCATCAAGGACGCTCGGGTCTATGATACTGACGTTATGCTTTGGGCTGCTTGGCATGGACATTAAATTTCATGTCATTGACGCCAAGACATGCTACAATGCTCTGCTCGGCAGGCCTTGGTTACACGAGTATAACATCATCCCTTCTACACAACATCAGTGTTTGAAGTATTTCAAGGATGGTCTCGAGTATACCGTGACAGGGGAGTTGAACCCATTCTCTGTGAACGAAGTCCGTAAGTACGAAGATGCTAAGTACTTCCTGCCATATTTCGAAGACACAGAAAGATGTCGCAAACCGGAGAGCAAGCAAAAAGCTGTCACTACCATTCCGGTCTTTGGGAGTGATACCGAGGAGGAAGAAGAGATAGTCTATTCAGGACCATCCCAATGCAACAAGCCGAGACCGTCCACCCCTATGTTGATCTTTGGCAGCGATTCGGAAGATGAGGTCAATGCCATATATTCTGCTCGGCCATCGATACAAGCCTTCGTTGACGAAGAACAAAGCTTGCAAATCGCCATGGTTTCGCAAGAGCATTACAAAGAGCTCGACGTGCTTGGTACCTATAGTGTGCAAGAACTGCAGACATTCTACGTCCTTCCCAAGCGAAGAGATGAAAAAGAGATCCTCTTTTATCGATCAATGGAAACCAAAGTGGAGAAAGAAATTTGGCACGGTGCCGATTCTGCACTTGAAAGGCTCCAGCCCATCCGTCTACCCAGATACTACACATAAGGCTTAAAAAGGCTATTGTGGCGCCAAGGCGTACCCTTCAGACAGACTGCTCGACAAACTCAGTTTTACAATAGGATCTGGAACGTCCTCGAAACTCAGTGAAAATTGCCTAACGGGAGAATGGAAGCGATCGGGCTTGGATATATCCGATCCAAGAAACGGGAACGATTCCATAGTTTCTATGTCATACATGACTTCGATGAAGAAGGAGATGCTCTATGGAAAGATGCTAACCCTGAACTAAAACGAGGTCCTGTCATGAAAATGCCAAGTCCGTCGTTCGAAGAACAGATGGACAAGCCAATAAGGGAAGAGGGTCAAAAGGTCAGGGATGATCATAGCCGTGAAATAGCAATCTACGAGAAAGCCAGGACGCAGCGCTTCCTTCAGCAGGCTGCGGAAAATGACAATGCTCTTCATCGCCAACCCATCATACAAAAGTCTCGGTGTAGAGGCAAAAATAAACCAAAGAACCAGAAAAACGTTCGACAGCAGCGTAGCGGGTCTGAGAGGCCACGTGATCGAGAATCGAGCAGCCGGGATCCGTCTCTTATAAAGAAGATGGGTCGAGCATACTCTTTTCCCCAAGACAAGACACAGAAGATATTCGATCTTGTCATAAAACATTATATGATAACACTTCCGGAGTCCAAGCACCCCGAGCAAGCAGGCGAGGTCTCTCACCCAGACTATTGCTCCTATCACCGGGCAATAAGACATCCCCTCGAAGACTGCTTTACATTCAAAGACTGGGTAGAAGATCAGTATCAGCAAGGCAAGTTCACTCTATCCAGCAGTTGGAAGGTAACCCTACTACAGAAGCATGAACCGAAAGCCATGTATGCGGCGGGAGTAGAACCAGACCAACATTGGTCTTGGAAGCGATCTCGTACCTGTCACGTGATAACACTGTCAGAAGAAGAACTTGAGAATATGGATGACCTCCCCTGGTGTTTCGAAAACAATGATGACGAGGTGATCTCAGAGTTTCCACCGGCGCCAAAAGAGCTAGAAGATGGGATACATACTACTGCAGATAACCTCAAGAAAATTGACTTGGGAACGGCAAGTGACCCGTGGCCGACATTCGTCAGTGGGCTTTTGTCTTAAGAAAGGGTGGCTATGTTAAAAGACGTGCTCATACAGTATAAAGACTGTTTTGCGTGGAACTATTCCGAGATGCCAGGATTGGATCAAGAAATAGCCGTCCACAAATTGTCGATATCTCCGGACGTCAAGCCGATCAAACAAGCACCGAGAAGAATGAGGCTCGAGCTTGAGATGTGCATCAATGCCGAGGTCAAGAAGCTAATCGACTCTGGCTTTATCCAAGAGGTTTAGTATCCTGACTGGATCACCAACATCATCCTAGTGATAAAGAAAAATGGGCGGTGCGCATATGTGTGGACTTTCGGGATCTCAACAAAGCTTGCCCGAAGGACGACTTTCCAGTACCAGTCACCGAGGTGATGATAGATAATACGTCCACTCACGAAGTTTTCTCCTTCATGGATGACTCATCAGGATACAATCAGATAAAGATGCATCCCGAGGACCGGAAGCATACCGCTTTCCGGACCCCTTTAGGCATATTCTGCTACAAGATGATGCTTTTCGGTCTAAAGAACGCCGGTGCCACCTATCAGAGGGCCATGATGAAGATTTTCGATGACCTCATACATGAGATTGTCGAATTCTATATTGACGACCTTGTGGTGAAAATCAAATCATACGAGGAACATTTAGAACATCTGAAGATAGTATTTCAGCGCCTTCGGAAATACAACTTTAAGATGAACCCTCTCAAATGCGCATTCGGAGTTTCCTCAGGCAAGTTCCTGGGATTCATCGTCCGACACCGAGGCATCGAGATAGACCCGTCGAAGATCAAGGCGATTATGGAAATGCCTCCGCCAAGGACTCTCAAGCAACTGCGGTCTCTCCAAGGAAAGCTCGCGTATATCCGGCGATTTATAGCCAATCTTTCTGGCAAATGCCGCCCCTACAGTCACCTGATGAAGAAGGGAACCCCTTTCGTCTGGGATTGAAAATGCCAAAGCGCGCTGGACAAAATCAAGCAATACCTACAGAATCCGCCGGTGTTGACCGCTCCGGTCAAAGGAATGCCTCTCATTCTGTATACAACCGCTCTTGAGGGTTCTCTAGGCGCATTATGGGCACAAGAAAATGACCAAGGGAAGGGGAGAGCCCTTTACTATTTGAGTCGAGTTCTTCTTGGGGGAAGAAAACAATTACTCTCCCATTGAAAAACACTACCTGGCGTTGATCTTCGTAATAACGAAGTTCAGGCACTATGCATTGGCACATGAGGTCCATCTCATATTAAAGGTAGATCCTCTCAAATATTTAATGTCAAAGACCATATTGACGGGACGGCTTGCTAAATGGGCCCTACTTTTAATGGAATTCTCGGTGATATACCGACCCCTCAAGGCAGTGAAAGGCCAAGCCATCGCCGATTTCCTCGCCGAGCATCCGATACCTGTCGACTCTCCTTTGAACTGTGAATTGCCCGACGAGCACGCATTTGACACGATTGACGGGAAGAGAAGAGAGAATGACACCCGATGGGAACTCTATTTTGATGGAGCATCTTCTATGAAGAAGAGCAAACAAAGCACTCCCATAATCAAAGCCGGGGTGGGCCTCGTCTTCATGACTCCACAAGGAGGGATAATGCGCTTTGCCTTCTCCTTAACAGAGCCGAGGACGAATAATGAAGCCGAATATGAAGCTTTAATAGTAGGTCTTGAGATCGCTGTCGACATGGGAATTGAAAACCTCCTCATATACGGAGACTCCCAGCTGGTCGTTAGTCAAGTAACTGGCGACTATCAAACGAGCAAACCAGAGTTGGTGAAATACAGCGAGAGAGTGCAGCAAATGCCGGCTCAAATCCCTGCCTATACCCAGGAAAGCATACCGCGTGCGGAAAATAGCAAAGCGGACGCATTGGCCAAACTCGCTAAAGAACTGGCCGACGAGAACCTTGATGACATGAGGATCGTTGTGCAAAGTTGTCGGGTTCTTGCACCGCAGAAATGTCTCCAGAGTCGTCCGAAGAAAAAGGAACGACCGAGCAAGCGACCCTACAAGTAAAAGACCAGGAAAAGGATATGGATTGGAGAGAAGTCTTTATAGGCTACTTCAAATCCCGTCAAACACCTGAAGAAGCGTCCTCAAGACATCAGTTCATGAAACGAGCTCTATTATTCGCTTTTGTCAATGATACTCTGTATAAGAGATTGTTCGACTCCCTGTGGCTAAGATGCCTGGGACCTGAAGAGGCAAGGAGAGTCGTTCAAGAAACTCATGACAGACTCTGTAGTTCTCACCAAGCTGGGCCGAAAATGAAACTGAAGATCAAAAGGATGGGATACTATTGGCCCACGATGATCCGACTGCCTAGAATATGCAAAGAAGTGCCACTTATGCCAAATTCACGGGGATTTTATCCACCAGCATCCAAATCCACTACATCCAACGGTGGCTAGCTGGCCATTTGAAATGTAGGGAACTGACATAATCGGCCCCATCGAACCAGTATTGTCCAGAGGAAATTGGTTCATACTGGCAATAACTGATTACTTCTCCAAGTGGGCAGAAGCAATACCTCTAAGAGAAGTGACGACGGATAATATCCTCCATTTCTTCAAAACACACGTCATTTACCGGTTCGGCACTCTGCGACGGATTATCTCCGATAACGGGCCAGCCTATAGAAGCCACAAAATTAGCCGCTTTGCACAACAGCATAATATAGACTGGAGATACTCTTCAGTCTATAATCCCCGAGCTAACGGTCTAGCTGAGGCTTTCAACAAGACCTTGACGAAGATCGTGAAGAAGACGATGTCTCGAAATAAGAAGGGCTGGCACGAGAGACTGTATGAAGCTCTCTCAGCGTATCGAACTACGTTCAAACCGGCGACAAACACAACGCCGTATGCATTGGTATTCAGCACAGAAACAGTACTCCCCCACGAGATAGAGTTACCCTCTTTACGAGTGGCGGTCCACTATGAGCTAACAGACGAATAAAATGCACACCTTCGGCTTGAGGAGCTCGACGCTCTTGATGAAACCCGGCTCATGGCACAACAAAACCTGGAAGCGTACAAAGCAATGATGACGCGCTCATACGAGAGGTTGACTAGGCCGAGAACAATCCGCCAAGACGAACTCGTGCTAGTGGTCAAAAGACCTATGATCCCCAATCGTGCCAAGCAGGAGAAATTCGAGCTGAACTATGAAGGCCCGTACATTATAGACAAAGTTTACCAGGGTGGAGTCTACCTACTCATGGACATGCATGGTGAAAGACCTTTCAGGCCAATAAACGGTCGCTTCCTAAAAAATACTACACCTGACGAGTTATGGCCTAGGTCAACGATAGATGAAGACGCTTATGTCCGCTCGCTATATTCCTAAGCCCAAACTCTATAAGTAGTATCCGGCGCCACGGACCAAAACGTTCTTAAACTAACAATGGACTACTATGTCCTAAAACTGGCTGTTGAACAAGACGTCTACAAATTACTACTGACCGCAGCATCCCAAGGCTGACAAAAAAAAAGGTATGTCCATAAGCGAGATGGGCATGGATGAAAACCCGAAAGGGCTCCGAGTAAAAGCAGCAGGACTACCGGCGAGTTTTGTGAAAACCCGAAAGGGTGCAATCTCGTTAAAAGACACTTGCAAGGTCCTCTCGACCCTGTAAGGAGAAACCACCTGCGTGAGATCCTTAAGACTCATAAAGGAGAAACACACTTAGGAATCTCCACGATTCCTAAGGAAAAATTACACTTACGAGATCCTCACGACTCGTAAGGAGAATTCCCCTTTGAGACCCTCACGTCTTACAGAGTTCAAAAGCCTTAAGCTACAAAGATCTGAACCTGTTCTTAAGCCATCACAATCTCCAATACTGCCCTACAGGAGGGTCAATATTGACCCTTGTATACAATCCACGGGCGCGAATAAACATTTCCCTAACAAAGTCCCACCCGCGACTAGGGATATGTTTACACAGTGGACAACTCTCGTAATTCCTCTCGACTTATAAGGTGAAAACACACTTATAAGATCCTTACGACTTATAAGAGGCCATACGCTCAAGACTCCACACGATTCTTAAGGAGAAAACGCACCTACGAGATCCTCACGAATCGTAAGGAGAAATACCTTTATGAGACCCTTACAGCTCGTAAAGTCAAAAGCCTTAGTCGACAGGATCCTAACCCTGTTCGCTAAGCCATCTTTGTTCGACATCGACAGAGGCAAATGATGATTCACTCCTGGCAATATCCCAGTTGTAACGATGCTGATGCCTAAATCGGTATCAAATCCCAAATTCGCAGCGAAAAACCAGTAATCCACAAATGCTTATGAAATAGCCGAAATGATGGGGCAACTTGCAACAAAATCAGTAAGTAAAAATGTATGCATACAAAATAGCCGAAATGATTGGGCAACTCGTAATAAAAAGCAGCGAGTAAATAAAACAAATAGCCGAAATGATTGGGCACCGCGAAAAATAGCCGAAATGATTGTGCAATCGCGACTTTCGTGATATAAAAGCTGAAATGATAGTGCATCGCGAAAAGAAAAATATATAAAATGAAACTTTTTGTCCTACAGGTGAGATCATATCGATCCCTGTATACAATCCAGGGGCACAAACAAAGAGGGAACCATACTTACCCACCAGGCTCCATCAGAAAAAGAAGCCAAATCTCGTCGGTTCACAGACAGCCTGGAGATCATCTCAATATTCGTCTCACTACAACAGACGCAACATCAGCAAATCGGAGCCGCGGCAAAGTTCCTAGTTCCATGACTCGGCGGTGCACAGACTGTTAGTTATATGTATGCCCTAGAGGCCATTACTGTACATTGGATGTATATTGTAGTGGATGCTGGGACATATATAGGTAGGACTTTCTTGCTCGACATGATAGTACGCTATCTGGTTGCTCTTTATCTTAACATGTATACTTTCTGTCTCTCTGTTACATGTTGATAAAGCCTTTAGGATGTGTACTCGACTTCCAGGACTATGATGTAGATCATACTAGTGGGGCCTGGGTAGTCCATGAGTACATCCTTCAATGTTCCTAGTCGTGGGAATATCGAGACGGGGCATCGATATTCCAGAGTAGACTAGCGTATATCTTCTCGACCCATGTGATGGGCGATGGATGATCCCATATCCATTGGTGTTTGACATCAGAGATGGTATGCGGGTGCTCAGTGGAGACTGGGTACACTGAACGGACTCGCCGAGAACTCCCAGATGGTATTATACCTCACGTCAGATGGCAGTTCTCTGATGACACTGGTACATCTTAGTCTGTTGACCCGAGATTGTCATAGAGTCTTGTGTGTCTCCCACTGTGCTTTGATTTCCACCCTACCACGGCTCTACTGAGTCGTGCAAACAGGTGGTTTTTGGGTACAGTCCCGATTCACATGGAGGCAATGAGCGATAGGAGGGGATTCGTCTCTCCCGGTATTGGGGGTTGATGTTGCGCTATGCTCGACTGGCCATAACTGGAAATCCCTGGACAGGGTTGCAGTGATATACTGGTAAGAGTTATCAGTAGTTTCACACATGTTATGGTCCTTACGTCGGCATGACTTATCAAGCTATTGGGGTCTGACGTTTACCACCCCTAGACAAGATATGCGACATATCAGACGAACAGACCGGACTGTACGGTAAGTGTTACTGGTTGGATTCACAGGAGTGTGAGCGGGCTTGCTCGTCGATCTTCTGATCGCTCAATACCCGGGTGGCCGTTACGTTTAGCAGACCGCTTGCGGCTTATGGGTGTTTGATATGATCATCACCCGCTGCCGGCGTATTGACGAGTCTTTAGAGTCCTACACAGAGGTTTCCTGGCTCAAGCAAAACGAAATAGGAGCGCATATGAGATATGTGCGGGACCGAGAATAATGCGTGTATGTGATACCGTATTCTATTCTCGCGATGAATGTATCAATTGGTTGTATGCGATATAACCTAGTTATCGATTCGAGGATTGATTCGATAAGTCGATACATTGGATATTAGTCGGTCATATGCGATATGACCGGATCATTAAATCAAGTGTTGATTTAATGATTTAATGTATAATTATATATTTGATATATTTCTTTACATTAACTAGTATTGGTTCACTTAAGATGGATTTTCTCACTTGATGTGCACATTGTATATATGATATAGTTTTGTGCACTAGTTTGTATCATGTTTGATGATACACGCAACCTTGGGTGTGTGTATGCTATACACCATGTTTAGTTAATGGTTAGGGTTTCCATTGCTTTATTTATTTATCTATTTATTTTGGTTAAGAGATAAAACTAAATGGTTTCTTTTGTTTTATGCTAGAAGTTTCTTGATGCATCTTTGACAAAGTGACCACTTTGTCTTTATCCCTTAACCTAACCATTCAACTAAACCATAGTTTATTCTCTACACTCAACCATGGTTGCAAAATGATAAGAATCACTTGGATTTTATTTTTTAATAATTCCTTTTTTCATTCTTCTTCTTCATCTTCTTCATGAAGAGAAAATGAAAACCTTTGCTTGAAATTTCTAAGTGATGATTCCAAGTAAGAAATCCAAATCAAAAGTGAAACCACTTCCTATTTCTTCATCCTCTAGCACTTGCCATGTAGTATAGGGTATTTTCTTCACAAGTTTCATGACTTGGTGAAGGTGGAGCTTGATCTTGAGTTTCCTCGACGTAGATCATCTTCGGCATCGAAGTCGACGACCTAGCCCGATCATTTCTCCGACGAAACCATCGCCAGAGTCCGGGATCCGATGATCGCAGCGGAGGGACGTCAACACGGAGCTAGAGAAGTAGAGGACCGGATCTACAAAGGTTGTAGTCAGTTTCCTTTTTAGTTAAAGTTGTTAACTTGCTTGCATCGCCTTACCTCTAGTAACGATCTAGTTTAGGGTTTCTCGGCACATGGAAAAATTTTGAATTGGCCATGTTTGATCACTTGTAGAACCTCATGGGTGTGCCTAGGATCCCTACAGTGGTAACAGAGCCTAGCTAGAGCCTTAGGCGATGCGTAAACGATGTTAGAAGTCCGATCGAACCCGAAACCCTAATCCCAATTCACTCTCTGGACATTTTCTGAAATTGTGGTTTTTTCTGAATTAAAAATACCTGAAAAATTCAGCAGGGAAATATAAGAATTGTGGTGAAAAATGACCCCCTAAATCGTACATTCCACCACGGAACCGCGGCAATAGCCTTCTTGGGCCGCGGTTCCGCGGCCGTACAGAAGAGTTAAGCCGTCATTTTTCCACCATAACTCCTATTTCTTTGATTTATATTTTATGGGTATTTTTATTATGACTCTAGAGTTGAGTGTTCTGGGGTTGTATTGGGACTCGATGATTCGATCGGATTATTTAATTTTGTTTACTTTGTTTTCCGGGTATTTTTAGAGCATGTTAAAAAGTTCGACCGGATATAAATACCCACTTTTTCCCCTACCGGGAAATTTCCAATTGTTGGATTTTTCCGTAGTTTAATGACGTTCTAAGTAGTGCAAGTAACGCGATGGTCCCTCTAGAAGATAACAAACCTTAACTCGATTATGTGACCGTCTTGAACTGCCTTTTGAACCTTAGGGTTTGGGGCAGTACGGCGTGCCACATGTGAGGCGTTAGCTTGACCCTTCTACGGCTGGACCGTTGGTACTGAGGCATGAAGTGAATGTTTTTAAACTTATTTCATGTGTTGAGCTGTTTCATGAAAATTTGGGTGTTCGATTGTTCGATCGGAAAGTTTAACATTTTCTATCTTATCTGGAATGTGATACAATAATTGGAATCCACAAGCAGTTATAAGATAACTTAATAGAAAGCCTCACCCTATAGCCCCGACCAAGTGACTGTAGGAGAACCCCGTCGCCGAAAGCATCCGTTCGGGTGCTCGCGGCAGCGGTGTTTCGCCTTGGTGCATTTCGTCGACGGCGTCGGGGGTGCGGCCGCCTACTAAAGTTTGCGACGAGCATTCGATCAGGATGTCGGGAATCTTGTTGAATTTCCCGACTTGATATTGAAAAGTGTTTTCGATAATGAGACTAAAATGTGGGGTTTATAATTGTTAGGCATGCGATGTCTAAGTATTTCATTTGATTAGGCATGCGATGTCTAAAGAGGTTGCGGATTCCAACTGTTGTAGTTTTACACTTTCTTTTCTGTGACCGTAAGTGTAATATGTGATATCGCCGGTTTCGTTTCTATATGTCAACGACAATTGGGATGGGCATATTTACTTACGTTGATGACATGTGATGTTATGTGTTGCTGGATATGTTATATTGGATCGTCGTGTTTGAATAGCCGAGGGTTTTTATGTGAGATGAGTGTTTTTCATTTTCATTCATGTAAAAACTTGTATGTAATATTCTTTTATTAGGGCACTTCCAGGTTGCGGAAGATGTCACCTTTTGTATATTATTTACTTTTCCGCACTAGGATAGACCCAAGGAGGAGAGCACAAGTAACCGGGTTCTGGAGTCCAGTGGGAGACCATCTCGAGGAGTCGAGTCCGGATCTCCTAACTCTAGAATTGGTAGGGTTGCTTGCCGCTCTCGTAGGGGTCTAGGGGTGTGGGTTTGGCTATTCATCGCGACCGTGGAATCCGTGTTTTATACTGGCTCGTATTGAAAACACGGACGTCCTAGTATATCCAATATTTCATATGATATTTTCTGCTGCGTTATCTGTGATGTGATCATGTGATATATTCAGATAGATATGGTATATAGTATATATGATATAATATATAGACGTTGCTTATGTTTTACACCCGCGCTAGCCCTGCCTCGCTCTGGCGTTAGTTACCTAACCTAATGGTACAGACGGGATATCGAGGCGAATGCGGATGGCATAAGCGTACGTTATATTTATCTGTGATGTTTAGGTGGACTTAAATGATGGGATATTCATTAATGAGATTAATGAAAGAAAATAAACCTAAAAGATGTTGTGGAATCGAATTTAAAAAATAAAACAGGTAGCTACAGTTCTTGCTTTGCACAGCGGTATATATGATATATCCTGCACCTTATTCGATGAGGAAAGGGCCGACGATCCCTTCACCGGGAGTGACCCCTTTAGCAATAACTGGCAGATGCTACAACCCTTGGTTTGTCTTTTGATTGCTTCTATAGTTTCTGTTTTGTACAGTGATATATATGATATATCCCGCACCTCATTCGACGAGGAAAGGGCCGACGATCCCTTCACCGGGAGTGACCCCTTTAGCAAAACTAGTAAAGCCTCAAAAACATTCCATTTAAAAACCATTTGATTCCGCAACGAGATCAAGTTCAAAGCGTTAAAGGTTTTCATAAAAACCATCTGCAACCTTCCATCATTTTAGGAAGTAGAGTACTTAGTATTCGTGCTGTGTTTGTTGACCATAGTCAAGGCACAGTGTACGGTAGCTAAGTGATGTCTTCCTACACCGCATATGATGCGATTAGTTAGGACAGTCGCGTGACTTTGTTGACCTTAGTTAAGGGTCATGTGGGTGAGTCTAATTAATCACGAAATGACGGGTAGAACTTGACTAGTGGTTATGATTTGTTGACCATAGTTAAGGTCATAAGTGCTAGGGGTAAAAATCATTATCGGGAGTTTCAAGTGTTGAAATTTTCAATGAGATTGCATACCTTCTATGTGATAGTTGGATCCCGATACCCACTGCGAGTAATTGTTACTCCTGGGAGAGTTTTGCACTTTGCAATTAGCCGATCAAGTAGGTGTCTAGAAAGGTGTCAACGGGGTTACGTCTTTGGGAAAACGAGGTTTACTGTAATTAGGTCCGTGCGAAAGCACAGGGAACCTCCCTCAAAGTACCGACACTGGCTTGGCTGAAAGATTGGCGAACTTGTAGAGTGTAATTAATCCTAGCTAGTCTTTCCTTTTAGGGTTTGAAAGAAGATTTGATAAAAACAGTGGGAGCCATCCTGATTAGATAAAATAAATAACCAATCTAATTTTGCAAGAGCGCACGCAGAGTGTTTTCTTCTCTCTCTCTCCAGCTAGAGACCATATCACGCCTTAATCAAGATAATAATACGGATTATTGACCGAACCCACTTGTTATACTGAGCTGGGAACGTTGGTCCTGCTCCAACTTATAATTGTTATAAGACAGAGCAGGAAATTGGGGATTACCAGAATTCCCGTGCCACCCAAATGAAGAAAGTGCATGTTGATGCATCATCTTCGGGTGTGTTCATTACAGAGAACTATTTCTCAAATGTCCTTTACGTCCTGGGTATATGATACCGGATCAGGATCCCGCTAATGTAATTCGTTACATGGGCTACAGAAAGGTAGAGAACCGAGAACGAGTGATAAGTTTCATGAGACAGAAAACGGTGCAAGTGTTGCAGCCAAGTCTGTTGGTCACTATCACTCTGTATTACCAGAATACATTGATTCTGAATGAATGTTATTAGATACCGAACCTGATATACAAAATTATATCAATCTCTTTATTTATTAAAGAAATGATAAAATTTTGTATTGATGGATAATGTTTTGAACATTTCCTATATCAAAAGTTGATCGGTTCAGGCACGTTATCTAAAAGCATTGACGTTCTAAATCAAACTACAGTTCCTAGTATACAGAACACACACAAGAGGAAGAGTTCAGAAATGAACGAATCCTTCTTGAGGCATTGTAGACTAGGTCATATCAATCCGACCCGACTGGCTGAAGTTATATTTAGATGCATATTTAAATCAGTTTGAATTTACATCTTATGAAACTTGCCAGTCATGTTACAAAGATTAGATGACCATAGCTCTGTCTATTGGAAACAGAGAAAGAGTTAGTGAACTCTTGGGACTGATACATAGTGATGTATGCAAGGTCCCCTGTCTACACATGCCAGGACCGGTTCTTTGTATTTTATTACATTCACTGATAATCTCTCAAGATTCAGACATATGTTCCTGTTGAAACACAAGTCCGAACCTTTCGAGATATTCACAGAATATAAGTTAGAAGTAGAGAACCAAAAACTGGGTATAAGTATTATGTCCTATGATGAGATCAGGGAGGAGAATACTTGTGGATGGAATTCTTGGACTATTCTAAAAGAGAATGAGATTCTCTCTCAGTATTACTCCTCTGAATACACCACAGCACAACGGTGTATCGGGGCGGAGCAATCGCACCATATTAGATATGGTGTGCTCTATGATGAGTACTACTGAGTTACCTATTTCCTTTTGGGGTTGTGTACTTGAGAAGCTGCATACCTATTGAATTGGGTTCGAATCAAATCAGTGCCTACCACTCCATATAAGATATGGAAAGGGAAGAGCCCATATCTTAAGTTGGTTAAGATTTGGGATTGTCCGGACTATGTCTAAAAGCAAAATCCGGACAGGCTCGAGGCAAGGTCTGTTAAGTAGAACTGGAAAGGTTCCAGCTATACAAACTACGGCTGATGATTTGACGGAACCAAAGGATTCAATAATCCCCGACGAACCTCAGCCTCTCCGTCGAACTAGCAGGGTTCCTCATCCGCCTGAGAGATACTTTGGTTTCTCGATGACAGTGGGAGCGAGGAATGCATCATGAGATGATGACCCAACTAGTTTCGAGCAGGCCATCGAGAGTAGGGACTCTGTAAGAATGGCTAGATGCTTAGTGATCTGAGATGGAATCCATGTACACCAACAAAGTATGGACTTTGGTTGCTATATCTGAAGGGTTAAATCCCCATCAGGAGCAAGTATATCTTGAGAAGATTACTTGGTGTAGATGGAAAAGTTGAGACTTTTAAAGCTAGACTTGTTAAAGGTTTTCGTCATCGACCAGGCGTGGATAATGATGAAACCTTTTCCAGGGACTATGCTTAAGTCCATCCAGATCCTACTTGCCATTGCTACATACCATGACTACGATATCTGGTGGTTGGGTGCCATGACTACTTTTTTAAATAATTATTTAGAAGAGAACGTCAATAAGAACACATCCAGAGGGCTTCGTAAACAGTAGGAGCAGCGGAAACGTGCGTAAGTTTCTTTACAGAATAAAGCAGGCATCGCGGAGTTGGAACGTCTGTTTTGATGTGGTAGTCAAAGTGTTTGACTTCATCAAAATGGTAGATGAAGCTTGTATATACAAAAAGGTAGTAGGGAGTATGGTTGTGATCCTCGTAGAGTACGTAGATGACATACTCTTGATAGGAAAAGAATTTCTTATGCTACGAACGGTCAATCTCCTCTTATCACAAGGATTCTCCAAATAGGATAAAGGTGATACCTCCTAAATCCTAGGATTTGGATCTATAAGGATGTTAGGGTTCTCACTAGGTTTAGTGAGTTGGTATCAATCGATCCTGGGGAGAATCACTGGAAAGGTTCCAGGGTGATAAGGACGACTGAATGTCAGTCGCAGGCATTGTCTTTACCCTCAGTAGAGGGACGGTATGTTGGAAGAGTTCCAAGCTAGATACCGTGGCAAACTAGACGATAAAGGCTGGTAACATCGCTATTAAAGATACTACCAAAGAGGCAGTTTGGGTGCATATTGGTTCATGAGATGAACTAGGTTCCTACCATTGTGTGAAAATGGAAGTGTGGCTTTGGCCTAGGAACCCTGGTCCCATCAGTGACCCAAACATATTCTGAGGCAGCATCACCTAATCATGGGGATAGTTGATCTCCAGGGTGATCGAGGTTAGGAGAGTAGACTCAGAGGACAACACGGCGGATCCACTCACAAAGGCCTTTTCCCAGATAGAGACTTATATGGGATGGTTGAGTATTAGATACTACATCCACTGCTACAGATGGCCCTAGTGCAAGTGGGAGATTATTAGTTATATGTATGCCCTAGAGGCCATTACTGTACATTGGATGTATATTGTAGTGGATGCTGGGATATATATAAGTAGGAATTTCTTGCTCGACATGATAGTACGCTATCTGGTTGCTCTTTATCTTAACATGTATACTTTCTGTCTCTCTGTTACATGTTGATAAAGCCCTTAAGATGTGTACTCGACTTCCAGGACTATGATGTAGATCATACTAGTGGGGCCTGGGTAGTCCATGAGTACATCCTTCAATGTTCCTAGTCGTGGGAATATCGAGACGGGGCATCGATATTCCAGAGTAAACTAGCGTATATCTTCTCGACCCATATGATGGGCGATGGATGATCCCATATCCATTGGTGTTTGACATCAGAGATGGTATGCGGGTGCTCAGTGGAGACTGGGTACACTGAACGGACTCGCCGAGAACTCCCAGATGGTATTATACCTCACGTCAGATGGCAGTTCTCTGGTGACACTGGTACATCTTAGTCTGTTGACCCGAGATCGTCATAGAGTATTGTGTGTCTCCTACTGTGCTTTGATTTCCACCCTACCACGGCTCTACTGAGTCGTGCAAACAGGTGGTTTTTGGGTACAGTCCCGATTCACATGGAGGCAATGAGCGATAGGAGGGGATTCGTCTCTCCCGGTATTGGGGGTTGATGTTGCGCTATGCTCGACTGGCCATAACTGGAAATCCCTGGACAGGGTTGCAGTGATATACTGGTAAGAGTTATCAGTAGTTTCACACATGTTATGGACCTTACGTCGGCATGACTTATCAAGCTATTGGGGTCTGAAGTTTACCACCCTTAGGCGAGATATGCGACATATCAGACGAACAGACCGGACTGTACGGTAAGTGTTACTGGTTGGATTCACAGGAGTGTGAGCGGGCTTGCTAGTCGATCTTCTGATCGCTCAATACCCGGGTGGCCGTTACGTTTAGCAGACCGCTTACGGCTTGTGGGTGTTTGATATGATCATCACCCGCTGCCGGCGTATTGACGAGTCTTTAAAGTCCTACACAGAGGTTTCCTGGCTCAAGCAAAACGAAATAGGAGCGCATATGAGATATGTGCGGGACCGAGAATAATGCGTGTATGTGATACCGTATTCTATTCTCGCGATGAATGTATCGATTGGTTGTATGCGATATAACCTAGTTATCGATTCGAGGATTGATTCGATAAGTCGATACATTGGATATTAGTCGGTCATATGCGATATGACCGGATTATTAAATCAAGTGTTGATTTAATGATTTAATGTATAATTATATATTTGATATATTACTTTACATTAACTAGTATTGGTTCACTTAAGATAGATTTTCTCACTTGATGTACACATTGTATATATGATATAGTTTTGTGCACTAGTTTGTATCATGTTTGATGATACACGCAACCTTGGGTGTGTGTATGCTATACACCATGTTTAGTTAATGGTTAGGGTTTCCATTGCTTTATTTATTTATCTATTTATTTTGGTTAAGAGATAAAACTAAATGGTTTCTTTTTTTTTATGCTAGAAGTTTCTTGATGCATCTTTGACAAAGTGACCATTTTGTCTTTATCCCTTAACCTAACCATTCAACTAAACCATAGTTTATTCTCTACACTCAACCATGGTTGCAAAATAATAAGAATCACTTGGATTTTATTTTTTAATAATTCCTTTTTTCATTCTTCTTCTTCATCTTCTTCATGAAGAGAAAATGAAAACCTTTGCTTGAAATTTCTAAGT
This sequence comes from Agapanthus africanus, assembly GCA_030015575.1. NCBI lineage: Eukaryota > Viridiplantae > Streptophyta > Magnoliopsida > Asparagales > Amaryllidaceae > Agapanthus > Agapanthus africanus. Next base: position 764,249,396 of record JASDDO010000019.1, on the reverse strand, counting down.
GATGATTCCAAGTAAGAAATCCAAATCAAAAGTGAAACCACTTCCTATTTCTTCATCCTCTACCACTTGCCATGTAGTATAGGGTATTTTCTTCACAAGTTTCATGACTTGGTGAAGGTGGAGCTTGATCTTGAGTTTCCTCGACGTAGATCATCTTCGGCATCGAAGTCGACGACCTAGCCCGATCATTTCTCCGACGAAACTATCGCCAAAGTCCGGGATCCGATGATCGCAGCGGAGGGATGTCAACACGGAGCTAGAGAAGTGGAGGACCGGATCTACAAAGGTTGTAGTCACTTTCCTTTTTAGTTAAAGTTGTTAACTTGCTTGCATCGCCTTACCTCTAGTAACGATCTAGTTTAGGGTTTCTCGGCACATAGAAAAATTTTGAATTGGCCATGTTTGATCACTTGTAGAACCTCATGGGTGTGCCTAGGATCCCTACACAGACATCCAAGAGTCAACCCCTCTTGGTCCCGTGGAACACGGCTAATGTCAATCCTGACCCTGTGGGAAACGCCAGAGCAAATCTTGGTCCCGTGGAACACGGCTAATGTCAATCCTGACCCCTTGGGAAATGCCCAGAGCAAATCCTGGTCCAATGGAACACGGCTAATGTCAGTCCTGATCCCGTGGGAAGCGTCCAGAGCAAATCCTGGTCCAGTGGAACACGGCTAATGTCAATCCTGACCCTATGGGAAGCGTCCAGAGCAAATCCTGGTCCAGTAGAACACGGCTAATGTCAATCCTGATCCCGTGGGAAGCGTCCAGAGCAAATCCTGGTCCAGTGGAACACGGCTAATGTCAATCCTGACCACGTGGGAAGTGTCCAGAGCAAATCCTGGTCTAGTGGAAAACGGCTAATGTCAATCCTGACCCCGTGGGAAGCGTCCAGAGCAAATTCTGGTCTAGTAGAACATGGCTAATGTCAATCCTGACCCCGTTGGAAGCGTCCAGAGCAAATCCTGGTCTAGTGGAACACGGCTAATGTCAATCCTGACCCCATAGGAAGCATCCAGAGCAAATCCTGGTCTAGTGGAACATGGCTAATGTCGATCCTGACCCCGTGGAAAGCATCCAGAGCAAATCCTGGTCTAGTGGAATACGGCTAATGTCAATCCTGACCCCGTGGGAAGTGTCTAGAGCAAATCCTGGTCTAGTGGAACATGGCTAATGGCAATCCTGACCCCGTGGGAAGCATCCAGAGCAAATCCTGGTCTAGTGAAACACGGCTAATGTCAATCCTGACCCTATGGGAAGCGTCCAGAGTAAATTCTGGTCTAGTGGAACACGGCTAATGTCAATCCTGACCCCGTGGGAAACAGCAGAGCGAATCCTGGTTCTGTGGAACACGGCTAAAGTCAATCCTGACCCCGTGGGAAAAGCCCAGAGTAATCCCTGACTCCGTGAAATGCGGATAATGTCAACCTCATCAATCACTTACGGGTCCTCTCGACTCGTAAGGAAGAAAACTCTCTTATGAGATCCTTACGACTCCCAAGAGAAAACACACTTAGGAATCCTCACGATTCCTAAGGAGAAAATATATCTATGAGATCCTCTCGACTCGTAGGGAGAAAAGTCTTTATGAGACCCTCACGGCTCATAAAGTTGAAAAACCTTAAGCAACAGATCTGAACCTGCTTCCTAAGCCATCACTACCTCTCGAAGAGTTCAAGATGGAATGCTCTCTATCATCTACAGGCTATGCTTACTAAAGTAACATGCTGGCAACAAAGAAAAGAGAAGAAAGCAAGAAATAACACAAGATAATACGAAAGAAATGTATCTTTTATTCATAAGTTCAATTGGGTGCAAGATACATCATATGAAAGAATAAAAAATGGATACATGTTATTCAAAAAAATTACAAATGTTAATTGGTTCAAAAACAACTATTGGGAGGGAGGTGTTTTCGATAAACCAATCAGTTACTCACGCAATCTCCTCAAGCCCTTTTCACGGTCAGCTGCCGCGGCCAACTCCGCTTCAACTTGAGCCTGTTGCTGCAAATAAGACGAAAGTTGTTCATCGATGACCCGCTGAGCTGCCCCACGACTTTGCGCATCTTGCTCGATGAGGTCAAGCTTCTGCTTAAGCGATAGCCCGTCAGAAATACATCGAAGAAGGCCCTCAAAGATAGCTTTTAGCTGTACAGCATTTGCGTCAACCTGAGCGTGCTGCCGGGAAGATTCGCTTGAAGTCTCTTTGTGCTCCTTACGCTTTAAGGCTGCTTCTTGTTCAAGATGGCAAAAGTAGGGAGTGCTCTTCTCGACCCATGCAGCCCGTTGGGGACCTCAGGAGCAGGACGTCCGAGCTTAAGCTCATGCCGGCAGGCCTCAATTTTCCTGCAGTGATTAACCCAAGATTCAACGACGCCCTCGCTATGGAAGTTCATGTGCGTCGCCAACATGGGATTAACCTCGGCAGCAAGATCTGCAGCGAGGGCAGGGATATCTGTGTCAAGCTTTTCAATGGATTCACTCAACATACGAAGGCTGGTTGCAGCGCCCTTAGAAGATGGATGTCAAGAAAATGGTCCTGCTGGCATTAATATACAAGATTCGAAGGGAGCAGGAACCAGTGCGACTGTTGCAAAATGAATTACGGTTAAAAGCTAACTCACAAAATAAATAATTCACATGAGTGATGAAGTATACTATACCGGCTACGGCAGGTGGCAAGGCCGGGAGTACCGGTGGCGCAACTATTCTTTCATCTCCTCCTTCAATTTGTAGTGCTGCAGTCAAAACAAAGAAGAATTAGCAACGACTTGGCTGCCCGTAAAAGAAAAGAGAAGATATTAGCTAGAAACTGTACTCACCAACGCCACTAGATGAAGCAATCTCCGATTGGAAAGAGAAATGTGGGTGCAGCACCTAATACAGATGATCAAAAAGGACTCCTACAAGGGTGTAATAATGCAACGTCAGTACATAAAGTATATTTCCTATAATGAATCCGATAAGTCACAAACCCGTACCTTCCAGCATTTGGGTGGACACGAGAGAAGGCAAAGGGTCGGCGATCGTCAAAGCAGCAACCGGTGATGCTCCATCGGGTGGCACAACCTCAAAGCTCACCACACCTGCGTTAGAAACAAGAGAAATACTGTCAGAAGAGATTTAAAGGGTTTGCAGAATGAAAAGGAAAGCAATGACCCAAAATCTACCTGATGAGTCGCCAGTAGAAACCGCGACAAGGGCGTCACTGGGTGCAGCAGCTGCTTCACCCTTCTCCATCGGAATGGTTTCGCCGCCCGTAGCTTCATCCCCCGACTCCACGAAAGCCGTCGTGATACTTGCAGCACCCAGCAACAGCAAGAAACCGCAAGGGGAAAGAGTAACAATTGGGGCAGTTCCAGACTCTTGAGAAAGAGTGGCCACTTCAGGCTCAGTGGTTGCCACCGTCTCACCTACCACTTGCTCATCAAGACTCGACCTTGCAGGATAGGATATATGAGAATCTGAAGATTAAAACTTTAATAAAAGGACTCAGTGTTACGTTACCTTGGGTCGGCCTTTCAATTGCTTCCCGAGCCGCACGTGCCGCTTGTCTGTGAGCGGTAGACAGGGTGACCGGAGCACCCTCTGAAGAAGCAGGGACGGGGGAAGCAGGGCTCAAGCCTGCACCCGCGGCCAAGGCGGCGTCACATTCTTTTGCCGCACGCCTCCTACGCTTCCTTTTCGCCCGGGCCGTGAGAGCTGATCTTCTTAGGACCTTCGTCAAGGAGACGTCATCATCCGCGCCAGGAGTTACCTATGGAGCCATTGTGGCGTCCGTCATTGGTTGCTTAAGTGAAGCTTCTTTCGGCAATACTAGTGGAGCTGTGACTTCGGTAGCTATCCTTGGAAGCGTCTCTGCACCGCCCTGCGAAGTCGGTACTGAACTCGGGATAACCTGAGTAGAGGTGGTCCCTACAATAAGATAGGAAAAGAAGAGTTAGTTTACCCATAAAAACAGGGAATAAGGACATAATGAGCCGAAATATACCAAGGCCCAATGAAGCACGAAGCCTCTCTTCCTCCTCAAAAGTCTTGAGGGAAGCCGCGAGAGCCTCTTCAGTGGAAATTCCTGTTAAAGAAGGAGTGCCAGTCAAAATATGATAACAAAAGCATAACAGCAAAATGATATGGTTGAAGTTTACTTGATTGCGCGGGGATGATCGGTCCTGCTTTGTGGCTAGCGAGTCGCTCGAAAGCTGCGATGGCGGTCGCCAGATCAGTATCATCCGGCGCCATAAATAAGCCCTCGTTGGTCCTATCTTCGCTTAGGCCCTCGCTATAAGGAGCATGAGGCTCCTGGCCGAGTACAACGTCTGCAGAAAGAATCGAATTCTTCTTCTTCTTCTGCGAGTGAGTACCGGTTGCCGCTAGCACAAGCTTACGCTTGGTGGGCATCTTGGGACGACGAGTCTCGATATCTGAACCCATGCCAGATTCGAGAGATGCCACAGTCACTGCTTCAACGGGATCATGGGGCATCAGTAGCTCAGGGACATCACGTGGTGCCACAGCCGCAGCAGCTTCCCTTAAGGGAGGACGGACAATGGTCTGTCGCTTTAAGGAAACAGCGGGGTTACCAACCGGTATTGTACCCTTGCGATCAAACAGCAATCGCTTTTATTCCCTAATGACGGCGCCCATCGAATGTTGATACCACGCCACATACACATTCAGGGCCCTCGGAACACAGCTCAGTTCACTGATGAAGAAGTTGGACCCTGTGTTTAAGCACATAAAATGGTGCAGCGGGCTCCGGATACCCTCTTCGGTAGCAGCGAGTTCTGTCAAGAAAGCCTCGAGCGGGATGCCTTGATTATAGCTCAGATGCTGGGCGAAATGATGCGGGTTGTATCTCATGAACAACGCCGCATCATTCTGCCTAAATATGAGAAACCCCGGCCTGATGGAGTATAGATGAAGAATCTCCCGAGCTTTCAACACAGAGGTCCCGTCTTTAAAAATGTCCTGCAATGGCAGCACCGTTTTTGTAGATTCCTGGACGACGGTCAAAATTTTATCAGTGAAGGACATACCATCTCCAACCGTGTGTGGACGAAGGAGCAAACCCCTAGCTTCCCGCGGTGTCGGATTTACGATGGATGCGTCGACTAGCCGCATTATCCGAGGGAAGTTACATTTGTCATAAAAGGAAGGTCTTCTGTGAATAACGAAGATGCCAAGTACGTGCAACTCGAGCCACGAGGTGAAATAATGCATTGAGAAGTTGGCAGGTTGCACCTCTGGCTCAGTAGTATCCGCTGCCAAGGTGAGGCCATGATACAAGTGGGCTAACCCAGCAATTCCGACAGCCATTTGTATCCCAGCAACCATTCGATGCTGGGAAGAAAACGGACGGCCTCATATGGCGAGGGTGCATCGGAAGCGCAAACCAGCTCAACCATAACCCAAGAAACCCCAAAAAGAATGTTTCTTCATCGATCCTAGGAGCTGCCAGCTCTGCAAAAAGGACGACTGGGTTGTCGGGGAGAAAGAAGTTCTTCTGATCCACCTCCGCCGTCGGCAAGTTGCCCAAACCTAAGCCAAAAGGATCATCGAGTTTGGCGAACTTCGCGGCTTCCTTTGATAGTACTTCTGTACGGAGAAAACGGGCGATGAAGTCAGTGAAATTAACCCCGCGGCCTCCGGATTCGAGAAAGAGGCTCTCATAAATATTCAACACCTTTATCAAACTTGGGAATTGGTGTTGAATGGCATTCTCTAGGGTAAGACCCATTACCATTGATTTGGTGGCAAAAATATACTCATCTGGAGGAAACAGCTCCTCGTAATGTTCTCCCCTAACAGGTAAACCAGAGACCTCGACAAATTCCTCTAAAGAAACGGAGACTTCTCGATCCAATAAGAGGAAGGTATGAGTCAGAATGTTCCACTGCTCCAAAAATTCCTTGACACACCATGTAGGAAGTGCGGAATACTGGAACAAAGAAGCATAGATCGCAGGGTACAATCCGAGCTTTAGCAGCTGTGACTTCTTCGCCGATAAGATGTATCGGGCCCACTACAGATATTCGGCCGGGTGGCGGGGAGTTAGTCCTATGTTGTATGGCTGTCCCTAAGGGCGCGACTCTTCCTGACATATGCGCCGCCCTAGAGTGTTCAAAGCCACCGACGGCTGCACGGGTATTGCGGCCATAGAAGGTCGAAGGAGACCCTCTGAAGTCCAATTCACCTCCTCCACAGTATAGTTTATCAGGGGTGCATCTGCATAAGGGATCGCCGAAATAGGATCCGAAGGTGTCGCATAAGAAAAGCTCCGCCGACCCCTGATGATTTGGTTGTATCATGTTCCCCATAGATGAAGATTCTTGTGCTCCAGGTCATGGTCTTTGATCAGCGAAATAACCTCTCGATCTACGGGCGCTTTGAGGAATTCGCCTTCCGAACGGACGAATGGGAAGGAAGTGTCGAAAGACATAGTACCTGCACGGAAAAGAACAAACTTTCAGCCTCCAATGCTACAGTTTAATTTCTGTCACTAGGTATTTTAAATCTGTACCACACTGCAATGCAGTGAAAAGGGACCAAAGGGGTCCCACATAATCTAGATGACAGTTCATCATTAATAAAACAATCTCATCATTTGATGGGACTGTCATTAAATGAGGAAATTCTCAATTGATTCTCATTCAATGAGAACCCCTCGGGCAGAGGAGTAAATCTCCCCTTGAGAGCAATGCTCTGTGATAGAATGACACCTGTCAGATTCTAATGATGAAGGAATAAAATTCCTCAACAAAATTCTAAGAGCCTTGCTCTGTAAAAATGATGGAATAACCCATCAGAGAACTTAAAGTAAAGTTTTAATGGAATAAAATTCCATGATCTTCAAGATCCATGAACGAATTCTTAAGAGTTCTTTATGAAAGATTAATAAATCTATATGATTTGAAAAGAGCAAAGCTCTGTTAATGGGTTAAGAAACTCGAAGAAAGTTCTCTTTAGATCTATAATTTCAAGAGAGCAAAACTCTGTTAATGAAACCCTAAAAGAGGGTTTTCTTTAGATCAAAGATCTATGAAGAGCAAAGCTCTGTTAATGGGTGAAACCCTAGATTATTAAAAGATTTAATCTTTACCTAAATTTTGACAGAGTTCTGTCCTTAAGAAAATTCTTAAGATGAAGAGCTATGCTCTGAAGGAGAAATTGATTCTCAGAAAAAAAGAAAGAAGATGAACAGAAATCATCTCAAGGGCTAAAGGTCCTATTTATAGACGCTGAGAGCCGTTTCAACTTCTGAGTTGATCCAATGGTAGAGATGCTGCCACCACTGTACTCACGTGTGGGCCACGTAAGCGCAACGGTGGGGGACATTTGTTTCCCCCAATCAGAGTAAAGTTCTGTTCAAAATTTCAAATTTTGAAATGAAGCAGCGCTTCATAACAGCGCCAGCGCTTATAGAGTCAAAGACTCTGAGGCAGCGAACTACTTGCAAAGCACGTAAGCGCTAGCGCTAAGTGCGCTGCACTCTAAGCAGCGCACCACGTGCAAAGCACGGGCGCGCTAGCGCTGGAACTAAAAGCTCCACACCGTCAGATCAAAGATCCAATATAGATGATAAATCATCAATTAATCAGAATAAAATTCTGTTAAGAAAAGATTCCTCAAAATCTTTTCAAACAAGAAGATGATGCTCTGTAAATCAGGGCACGTTGGATCAATGATCCAAAGGTGATTAAAAATTACCAAAAGTACAGAATAAATTCTGTATGGGGAAAGTTTTCCCAATCTTATTAAAAATAAGAAGATTGCCTTCTGTAAATCAGAAGCGCTTGGATCAAAGATCCAACGATGGGAAAAACCCAAATCAATTGGAGAAAATATCTTCTTAACTGATTGAACAAATCAGCTTGCCCTATATAAAGGCCCTAAGACTTCAAATCTCATACAGAGAAACCCCCCATACACTTTGAGAAATCTCAGAAAGAAGAGCCAAGCTCTCGGTAGAAGAAGAAGATTTTCTTCAGGGTAAAAATAGTCAGAAAGACGAAATCGTCTCATATAAAAAGAAGAATTCACTTCTTTCTTTAAGATCATAGATCTACAAGACCAAGGTCTTTCACAAAGAGATTAAAGGATCTCATCATAAAATAAGAAGAAGAACATAATTTTTCTCACAGATCATACATTTATAAGACTAAGGTCTTTTGTACAAAGAAATCATGAACATCTCATTATAAAAGGGGGGAGAATAATTCAATTCTTTTTTATCACAGATCCATAAAGGCAAAGCCTTTTATCAAAATAAGAGATTGAAACATCTCCTATGAAATAAGAACTTTGTTCTTAGAGCTTTGAGAAAAAGTCTTTTATAAAAAGAGAATTTAATTCTCAGAGCGCAAAACTGATCTAAGTTGCATAAAAGAAGAGTTTCAGCGCTCTACATCTAGCGCAAAGCGCTGCAGAGCCTTGGCGCTCTTAATCAAAAGGAGCTTCAGCGCTCCACATCTAGCGTAAAATGCTACAGAGCCTTAGCGCTTTAATTTTAAAGAGCCTTAGCGCTCCAATTAACAGAAGCACACTGCGCTCATTATCTGGCGCATAGCGCCAAGCGCGCCATGTGCTCCCCACGTGTGCGCTATTTTACAAAAGAGCTTTAGCGCTCCACATCTACCGCAAAGCGCTGCTGAGCCTTAGCGCTCCTAATTTAAAAGAGCTTCAGCGCTGCACGTCTAGCGCAAAGCGCTGTCGAGCCTTAGCGCTCCTAATTTAAAAGAGTTTCAGCGCTTCACATCTAGCGCAAAGCACTGCAGCGCCTCAGCGCTCCAAATATAGCGCACTGCGCTCATTGACTGGCGCTAGCGCCAAGCCCGCCATGTGTTTCTCACGTGTGCACTGATAGAACATAAACTATTTTTTAAATGAAGCCCCAGATCTACGATGAATGCTCAGCATTCAATAAAAGATAAAAATATTGTCAGAACTCAAATCAATGCCCAGCATTATCAAATGTTTAACATTTTAACTAAATGGGCCGAGCCCAAGTTGGCCATAAACCCCTCATTCAGATTAACTGAGCCCATATGCTCATAAATCTCATATCTTAGTCCCAATTGGACTACAGATCTCCCAACCAAAATTGGTTCATGGGTACATCTCTTTACTCCTCTGATATTTGTCGTTGTAATCCTTCAACGTTTTCAGAGAGGTGATGGGTCCCGACTGTAGGGTTGCTAGGCACACGCACAACGGTCTACGAGGCATCAACCATGCCCGATTTAAAATTTAGCCGTGCCGAACAACCTAAAGCCGGATCTTTAAACTAGAGATTAGGCGAAAACAAGCATGTTAAACACTTTAACACTAAGTGAGAGGGATTACAACCTTTGTAGATCCAGTCCTTCACGCCTTAAGCTCCGTGTTGAGGTCCCTTCGCTGCGATCATCGTGTTCCGGACTCTCGAGAGGCTCCACAAAGAGAAATATGCAAGCTTGCTTCCGATCTTCGCTAACAAAGATGATCTACCTTGAAGTTTCATTAACACAAGCTCTCACTCACTAAATGAAGTGAACACTCTCATCTAAAGGGCAAGGGTAGATGAGGATGATGAAGTAGGATTTTTGCTCTCATTTATAATCTTTTTCTCACACATAATCATCAGTTAGAAAAAGCTAGAAAGATTTTACCATGAAGAACTCAAGGAAGAAGAAGATGAATAATAGTGCATCCTTTTATGATGAATAATGATAAGATAATAATGATGAATAATGCAACCATGGTCAACTAAACCTTTGTAGAGATTTAACTAGGGCTAGGGTTTGGGTTGGGTTAAATCATGAGTCATTTGAAAATATCTTAGCAAAAACAAAAAGAAACCTTCTAGAAGTATCAAGAAGGAACTAACCCAAAACAAACCCTAACCTTGTTTAATCTCCACTAAACATGTTGCATTAGTTATCATATCATGTTACAATATTATATATCACATATATAATATTTATTGTAACAAAATAAAATAATACAATTAACATATATCACATATATATCAATGTATAACCTGAGTGAGAAAAAGAATCTATTAGTGAGATAATATTAGATAATGTAATTCAATATATCATATATATTATTATACATTAAATTATCGAATCAACACTTGATCCGACAATCCGGCTATATCGCATATAACCGACTAATATCTCATTTACCGATTCATCGAATCAACACTTGATCCGATGACCCGGCTGATATCAAATATCGCGAGAATAGAATACGGTATAACATATCGCATTATCTTCGGTCCTGAACATGTCACATATGTGCCCCTATTCCGTTTTGCCTGAGCCAAGAAACTTCTGTGTAGGACTCTAAAGAATCATCAATACGCTGGCAGTAGGTGATGATCATATCAAACACCCACAAGCTGCAAGCGGTCAGCTAAACGTAACAGCCACCCAGGTATTGAGCGCTCAGAAGATCAACAAGCAAGCCTGTACATTCTCTTGTGAATCCAATCAGTAACACTTCCGTACAGTCCGGTCTCGTCGTCTGATATGTCGCATATCTCGCCTAGGGGTGGTAAACGTCAGACCCCAGTAGCTTTATAAGTCGTGTCGATATGACGTCTATAACAGTTCGAGAAACTACTGATAACACTTACCAGTAAATCTCAGCAACCCTGGCCATGGATTTCCAGTTATAGCCAATCGAACACAGCGCAACATCAACTCCCTATACCGGGAGAGACGAATCCCCTCCTATCGCTCATTGCCTCCAAGTGATTCGGGACTGTACCCAAAAGCCACCTTTTTGCATGCCCTCTTGGATGTGGTATGATGGAAATCAAAGCACAGTGGGAATCACACAAGACTCTATGGCGATCTCGGGTCAACAGACTACTCTGTACCAGTGTCACCGGAGAACTGCCATCTGACGTGAGGTATAATACCATCTGGGAGTTCTCGGCGAGTCCGTCCGGTGTACCCAGTCTCTACTGAGCACCCGTACACCATCCTTGATGTCAAACACCGATGGATATGAGATCATCCATCGCCCATCATATGGGTCAAGATGCGTATACGCTAGTCTACTCTGGCGTATCGATGCCCTGCCTCGATACACCCTCGACTAGGAACAGTTATAGGATGTATTCATCGACTACCGTGGCCCCACTAGTATGATCTTATCATAGTCCCAGTAGTCGAGTACATATCCTAAGGGCTTTATCAACATGTAATATAGAGACAATCAGAGTACATGTTAAGATAAAGTACAACCAGATAGCATACTATCATGTCGAGAAAGAAAGTCCTCCCTATATATGTCCAAGCATCCATTACAATATACATCGTATGTACAGTAATGGCCTATAGGGCATACATATAACTAACAATCTCCCACTTGCACGAGGGCTATCTGTTGTGGTATCGCATACCCAACAATTAGCTGTGGTTGAAATATCTCATACTCAACCATCCCATAAAAACCTCTACTGGGAAAAAATCCTTTTTGAGTGGATCCGCGCTATTGTCCTCTGTGTCTACTCTCCTAACCTCGATCTCCCTGGAGATCAACCATCTCCATGATCAGGTGATACTGCCTAAGAATTATATCTGGATTTCTGATGGGACGGTAGTTCCTTGGCTAAAGCCACAACTCTATTGTCACACAATGGTAGGAACGAAGTTCATCTCATGAACTTATATATATCCAGACTGCCTCTTTGGTAGCATCCTTGGTAACGATGTATCTTGCCTTTAATCGTCTAGTATGTCACGGTATCTAGCTTGGAACTCTTCCAACATACCGTCCCTCCACTGAGGGTAAAGACAATGCATGCGACTGACATTCAGTTGTCCTTATCACCCTGGAACCTTTCCAGTGATTCTCCTTAGGATCGATTGATACCATCTCACTACAACTAGTGAGAATCCTAACATCCAATTAGATCTATCTCATAGATCCAAAACCCAGGATTTAGAAGGTATCATTTTGATCCTATATGGAGAATCCTTGTGATAAGCAGAGATTGACCGAGCGTAGCATAGGAAACTCCTTCCCTATCAAAAGTATGTCATCCACGCACTCTACGAGGATCACCACCATACTCCCTACTACCTTTTTGTATATACAAGGTTCATCTACCATTTTGATGAAGTCAAACTCTTTGACTACCACATCAAAACAGATGTTCCAACTCCGCGATGCCTGATTTATCACATAAAACATCTTGCACACGTTTCCGCTGCTCCCACTGTCTACGAAGCCTTCTGGCTGTGTACTTATATACGCTCTCTTCTAAAACATCACTTAGAAAAGCAGTCATGACACCCAACCACCAGATATCGTAGTCATTGTATATAGCCGTAGCAAGCAGGATCTGGATGGACTTAAGCATAGCTTTGAAAGTCTCAACTTTTCCATGTACACCAAGTAATCTTCTCAAGATATACTTGCTCCTGATGGAGATTTATCCCTTCAGATAAAGCAACCAAAGTCCATACTTTGTTGGTGTATAAGGATTCCATCTCAGATCGCTAAGCATCCAGCCATTCTTACAGAGTCTCACTCCTGATGGCCGGCTCGAAACTAGTTGGGTCATCATCTTATGATGCAATCCTCGCTCCCACTGTCATAGAGAAACCGAAGTATCTCTCAGGTGGGGGAGGAACCCTACTAGATCGGCGGAGTGGATGAGGTTCGTTGGAAATTATTGAATCCACATTCACTAGGTATGCAGCTTCTCAAGTGCATAACTCCCAAAAGGAAATAGGAAACTCAGTAGTACTCATCATAGAGCACACCATATCTTATAGGGTGCTATTTCTCCACCCCGATATACCATCGTGCTATGGTGTATACGGAGGAGTAATGCTGAGAGAGAATCTCATTCTCCTTTAGAATAGTCCAGGGATTCCATGCTCACGTATTCTCTTCCTTGATCTCATCAAAGGACATAATACTATACCCGTTTTGGTTCTCTACTTCTAACTCATATTCATTGAATATCTCAAAAGGTTCGGACTTGTGTTTCAACAGGAACATATGTCTGATTCTTGAGAGATCATCAGTGAATCTAATGAAGTATAAAGAACCGGTCTTGGCATGTGTAGACAGGGGACCTTCATACATCAGCATGTATTAATCCCAAGAGTTCACTAACTCTTTCTCTGTTTCCAATAAACGGAGATGTGGTCATCTTATCTCCGTGACATGACCGGCAAGTTTCACAAGATGTAAATTCAAACTAATTTAAATATGCATCTATGTGTAACTTCAGCTAATCGGGTTGCATTGATATGACCTAGTTTACAATGCCTCAAGAAGGATTCGTTCATTTCTGAACTCTTCTTCTTGTGTGTGTTCTGTATACTAAGAACTGTAGTTTGATTTAGAACGTCTATGCTTTTAGATAACGTGCCTGAACCGATTAACTCTTGATATAGGAAATGTTCAAAAAATTATCCAACAATACAAAATTATATCCTTCTTTACTAATAAAGAGACTGATATGATGTTGTATATCAGGTTCGGTATCTAATAACATTCGTTCAGAATCAATGTATTCTGGTAATACAGGGTGATAGTGACCAACAGACTTGGCTGCAACACTTGCACCGTTTCTATCTCATGAAACTTATCACCCGTTCTCAGTTCTCTACCTATCTGTAGCCCATGTAACAAATTACATATGTGGGATCCTGATCCGGTATCTCATACCCAGGACGTAAAGGATACTGAGAAACAGTTCTCTGTAACGAACACACCCGAAAATGATGCATCAACATGCACTTTCTTCGTTTGGGCGGCACGGGAAATCTGGTATTCCCCAATTTCCTGCTCTGTCTTATAACAATTATAAGTTGGAGCGGGACCAACGTTCCCCAGCTCAGTATAACAAGCGGGCTCGGTCAATACATCCGTATTATTATCTTGATTAAGGCGTGACATAGTCGTAACTAGGAGAGAGAGAGAAGAAAACACTCAGCGTGCGCTTTTTCAAGATTAGATTGGTTATTAATTTATCTAATCAGGATGTCTCCCACTGTTTTAGTCAAATCTTCCTTCAAACCCTAAAAGAAAAACTAGCCGGGATTAATTACACCCTATAAGTTCGCCAATTTTTCAGCCAGGCCAATGCCGGTACTTTGAGGGAGGTTCCCCATGCTTTCGTACGGACCTAATTAAAATAAACCTCGTTTTTCCAGGGGCGTAACCCCGTTGACACCTTTCTAGACACCTACTTGATCGGCTAATTGTAATGTGTAAAACTCTCCCAGGAGTAAGACTTACTCGCAGCCGGTATCGGGATCCAACTATCTCATAGAAGGTATGCAATCTCATTGCAAATTTCAACACTTGAAATTCCCAATAATATTTTACCCCTAGCGTCCTGTGACCTTGACGAAGGCCAAACTACCCATAGTCCGCTAGTCAAGTTCAACCCGTTCATTTCTTGATTGAATTAAACCCACCCGCATGACCCTTGACGAAGGCCAAACTCCGCCGTACGAATACCCTAATCCAATCGCATCGTATGCTAGCAGATAAGCATTAGTTAGCTACCGTACACTACGCCTTGACGAAGGCCAAACTACCGCAGCACGAATACTAACTAGTACTTATCTGAAATGACGGAGGGCTACGACAGTTTTTTAAGAAAACCCTTTGCATAATGAACTTGATATCGTTGTAGAATCGAGTGATTTTTAAATGGAGTGTTTTTTAGGCTTTTCTAGTTTTTCTAAAAAGGTCACTCCCGGTGAAGGGATCGTCGGCTCTTTCCTCATCGAATAAGGTGCAGGATATTTCACAAATATCACTATGCAAAGCAAGAACTATAGAAGCAATCAAAAGGCAAACCGAGTATGCAGCATCTGCTAGTTTCACTAAAGAGGTCATTCCCGTTGAAGGGATCTCGGCTCTTTCCTTATCGAATAAGGTGCTGGATGTTCTATAAGGAACACCGCTATGCAAAGCAAGAACTAGAGCTACCAGTTTTTAAACAAGTTTCTACAACATTTTTAGGTTTCTTTTATTTCATTAATCTCATTAATGAAGTCCCATTTTATTATGCTTCACAAGCATCACATTTGAAACGAAATCTGCAATATAACATATATCTCATATATATAATATAAACATTCGTCTCAGGCAGTAATATGATCTCATCACAAAACATTGCAGCAAAAGAACATATATGAAATATTGGATATAGTAGGACGTCCGTGTTTTAGTACGAGCCTGTATAAAACACGGATTCTACGGTCGCGATGAATAGCCAAACCCACATCCCTAGATCCCTACGAGAGCGGCAAGCAACACTGCCAATTCTAGGGTTAGGAGACCCGGTCTCGACTCCTCGAGATGGTCTCCCACTGGACCCTAGAACCTGGTTACTTGTGCTCCCCGCATTGGGTCTACCTAATGCGGAAAAGTAAATAATATACAATGGTGACATCATCCTCAGCCCGGAAGTGCCCCAATAAAAGAATATTACATACAAATGAATTTTACATGAATGAAAAAGAAAAACTCTCATCTCACATAAAACCCCCGGTTATTCAGAATGCGACGATCCAATATAACATATCACAGCAACACATAATATCTCATATCATCAACGTAAGCAAGTATGCGTATCCCGATTGTCGTTGATGTATAGCAACGCAGCCGGCGATACACCACATACTACGCTTACGGTCATAGAAAAGGAAGTGTAAAACTACAACAGTTGGAATCCGCAACCTCCTTAGACATCGCATGCCTAACCAAATGAATTCCTTAGACATCGCATGCGTAAAAATTATAAAGCCCGCATTTTAGTCTCATTATCGAAAACTCTTTTCAATATCAAGTCGGGCAATTCTACAAGATTCCCGACAACCTGATCGAATGCTCGTCGCAAACTTTAGTAGACGGCCGCACCCCCGGATGCCGTCGACGAAGTGCACTAAGGAGGAACACCGCTGCCGCGAGCACCCGAACGGATGCTTTTGGCGACGGGGTTCTCCTACAGTCACTTGGTCGGGGCTATGGGGCGTGGCTGTCTGTTAAGTTTACCCGGCGAGTATCCGCCTACGCTACGTAATTGCGACAGACTTTTGATCACATCAAAATTCCGTGGCAACCGATCATCTGAGACTGAACAGCTAGATTTAAAACATTCAAATTTGTTATCTCATAACTACTTGTGGATTCCAAATATTGTATCACATTCCAGATAAATAGACAGTGTTAAACTTTCCAATCGAATAAACAAACACCCAAGATTTCCAAAATAGCTCAACACTTGAGCGGAGTTCAAAAAATATCCATCACATGCAACAGTACCAATGGTCCAGCCGTAGAAGGGTCAAGCCAATGCCTCACATGTGGCACGCCGTACTGCCCCAAACCCTAAGGTTCAGAGGCAGTTCAAGACGGTCACATAATCGAGTTAAGGTTTGTGTTCTTCTAAAGGGTCCACCGCGTTACTTACACGACTTAGAAAATTTCAAACTTGAGAAAAAATCCAACTTTTGAAAAATTTTCTGACTGGGGAAAAAGTGAGTTATTGATATCCGTTCAAACCTTTTAACTGTTTCTAAAATTATCCGGAAAAAACTTAAACGAAGTTAAATTATCCGATCGAATCAACGAGTTCCCAATACAACCCAGAAAACTCAACACTTGAGCAAATTAAAAATTTCCCAGAAGAATCAGGATTCACCTACGGAGGTAACTGTAGAAAAACGAGTCCTTAATCTCCACATACGGCAGCGGAACTGCCACCAAAACCAGGG
Source organism: Agapanthus africanus (assembly GCA_030015575.1). Lineage (NCBI taxonomy): Eukaryota > Viridiplantae > Streptophyta > Magnoliopsida > Asparagales > Amaryllidaceae > Agapanthus > Agapanthus africanus. The sequence continues at coordinate 764,232,652 of JASDDO010000019.1, read as the reverse complement.
TACGGCCGCGGTTCCGCGGCGCTACAGTGGAGTTAGAAAGTCGTATTCTACAGTTATTCTTAGATTTCCCTGCTCTATTTTCTGAGCATTTTTAATACGAAAAAATCAACATTTTTAAAAAATAACCAGAGAAGGGTTCGTGTCGAGGTTTCCGGGTTCGATCGGACTTTAAACTTCGTCTAGACTTCGCCTAAAGCTCTAGCTTGGCTCTGATACCATTGTAGAGTTGCTAGACACACGCACAAGGGTCTACGAGGTATCAACCATTCCCGATTTAAAATTTAGCCGTGCCGAACAACCCAAAGCCGGATCTTTAAACTAGAGATTAGGCAAAAACAAGCATGTTAAACACTTTAACACTAAGTGAGAGGGATTACAACCTTTGTAGATCCGGTCCTTCACTTCTTAAGCTCCGTGTTGAGGTCCCTTCGCTGCGATCATCGTGTTCCGGACTCTCGAGAGACTCCACGAAGAGAAAGATGCAAGCTTACTTCCGATCTTCGATAATAAAGATAATCTACCTTGAAGTTTCATTAACACAAGCTCTCACTCACTAAATGAAGTGAACACTCTCATCTAAAGGGAAAGGGTAGATGAGGATGATGAAGTAGGATTTTTTCTCTCATTTATAATCTTTTTCTCACACATAATCATCACATAGAAAAAGCTAGAAAGCTTTTTCCATGAAGAACTCAAGGAAGAAGAAGATGAATAATAGTGCATCCTTTTATGATGAATAATGATAAGATAATAATGATGAATAATGCAACTATGGTCAACTAAACCTTTGTAGAGATTTAACTAGGGCTAGGGTTTGGGTTGGGTTAAAGCATGGGTCATTTGAAAATATCTTAGCAAAAACAAAAAGAAACCTTCTAGAAGGATCAAGAAGGAACCAACCCAAAACAAACCCTAACCTTGTTTAATCTCTACTAAACATGTTACATTAGTTATCATATCATGTTACAATATTATATATCACATATATAATATTTATTGTAACAAAATAAAATAATACAATTAACATATATCGCATATATATCAATGTATTACCCGAGTGAGAAAAAGAATCTTTTAGTGAGCTAATATTAGATAATGTAATTCAATATATCATATATATTATTATACATTAAATTATCGAATCAACACTTGATCCGAAAATCCGGTTATATCGCATATAACCGACTAATATCTCATTTACCGATTCATCGAATCAACACTTGATCCGATGACCCGGCTGATATCAAATATCGCGAGAATAGAATACGGTATCACATATCGTATTATCCTCGGTCCTGCACATATCACATATGTTCCCCTACTCCGTTTTGCCTGAGCCAAGAAACTTCTGTGTAGGACTCTAAAGAATCGTCAATACGCTGGCAGTAGGTGATGATCATATCAAACACCCACAAGTTGCAAGCGGTCAGCTAAACGCAACAGCCACCTACGTATTGAGTGCTCAGAAGATCAACAAGCAAGCCTGTACATTCTCCTGTGAATCCAATCAGTAACACTTCCGTACAGTCCGGTCTCGTCGTCTGATATGTCGCATATCTCGGCTAGGGGAGGTAAACGTCAGACCCCAGTAGCTTGATAAGTCGTGTCGATATGACGTCTATAACAGTTCGAGAAACTACTGATAACACTTACCTGTAAATCTCAGCAACCCTGGCCAGGGATTTCCAGTTATAGCCAATCGAACACAGCGCAACATCAACTCCCTATACCGGGAGAGACGAATCCCCTCCTATCGCTCATTGCCTCCAAGTGATTCGGGACTGTACCCAAAAGCCACCTTTTTGCACGCCCTCTTGGATGTGGTATGATTGAAATCAAAGCACAGTGGGAATCACACAAGACTCTATGACGATCTCGGGTCAACAGACTACTCTGTACCAGTGTCACCGGAGAACTGCCATCTGACGTGAGGTATAATACCATCTGGGAGTTCTCGGCGAGTCCGTCCGGTGTACCCGGTCTCTACTGAGCACCCGTACACCATCCTTGATGTCAAACACCGATGGATATGAGATCATCCATCGCCCATCATATGGGTCAAGATGCGTATACGCTAGTCTACTCTGGCGTATCGATGCCCTGTCTCGATACACCCTCGACTAGGAACAGTTATAGGATGTACTCGTCGACTACCGTGGCCCCACTAGTATGATCTCATCATAGTCCCAGTAGTCGAGTACATATCCTAAGGGCTTTATCAACATGTAACATAGAGACAATCAGAGTACATGTTATGATAAAGTACAACCAGATAGCATACTATCATGTCGAGCATGAAAGTTCTCTCTATATATGTCCAAGCATCCATTACATTATACATCGTATGTACAGTAATGGCCTCTAGGGCATACATATAACTAACAATCTCCCACTTGCACTAGGGCCATCTGTTGTGGTATCGCATACCCAACAATTAGCTGTGGTTGAAGTATCTCATACTCAACCATCCCATAAAAGCCTCTACTGGGAAAAAAGCCTTTGTGAGTGGATCCGCGCTATTGTCCTCTGTGTCTACTCTCCTAACCTCGATCTCCCTGGAGATCAACCATCTCCTTGATCAGGTGATGCTGCCTAAGAATTATATCTGGATTTCTGATGGGACAGTAGTTCCTTGGCTAAAGCCACAACTCCATTGTCACACAATGGTAGGAACGAAGTTCATCTCATGAACTTATATATATCCAGACCGTCTCTTTGGTAGCATCCTTGGTAACGATGTATCTTGCCTTTAATCGTCTAGTATGTTACGGTATCTAGCTTGGAACTCTTCCAACATACCGTCCCTCCACTAAGGGTAAAGACAATGCCTGCGACTGACATACAGTCGTCCTTATCACCCTGGAACCTTTCCAGTGATTCTCCCCAGGATCGATTGATACCATCTCACTACAACTAGTGAGAATCCTAACATCCAATTAGATCTATCTCATAGATCCAAAACCCAGGATTTAGAAGGTATCATTTTGATCCTATATGGAGAATCCTTGTGATAAGCGGAGATTGACCGAGCCTAGCATAGGAAACTCCTTCCCTATCAAAATTATGTCATCCACGCACTCTACGAGGATCACCACCATACTCCCTACTACCTTTTTGTATATACAAGGTTCATCTACCATTTTGATGAAGTCAAACTCTTTGACTACCACATCAAAACAGATGTTCCAACTCCGCGATGCCTGATTTATCACATAAAACATCTTGCACACGTTTCCGCTGCTCCCACTGTCTACGAAGCCCTCTGGCTGTGTACTTATATACGCTCTCTTCTAAAACATCATTTAGAAAAGCAGTCATGACACCCAACCACCAGATATCGTAGTCATTGTATATAGCCGTGGCAAGCAGGATCTGGATGGACTTAAGCATAGCTTTGAAAGTCTCAACTTTTCCATGTACACCAAGTAATCTTCTCAAGATATACTTGCTCCTGATGGGGATTTAACCCTTTAGATAAAGCAACCAAAGTCCATACTTTGTTGTTGTATAAGGATTCCATCTCAGATCGCTAAGCATCCAGCCATTCTTACAGAGTCTCACTCCTGATGGCCGGCTCGAAACTAGTTGGGTCATCATCTCATGATGCAATCCTTGCTCCCACTGTCATAGAGAAAACGAAGTATCTCTCAGGTGGGGGAGGAACCCTACTAGATCGGCGGAGTGGCTGAGGTTCGTTGGAAACTATTGAATCCACATTCAATAGGTATGTGTTTCGCTCAATCAGAGCAAAGCTCTGTTGAAATTCAAATTCAAAATTCTGAAGCAACGCTTCAAATCTCGGGCGCAACGCGCCACATGTCAGGCGCTGATACGTCAGCGCAGCGCCCAAGAAGGCGCGCCCAATCAGAGCAAAGCTCTATTTTAAGCAAAATTAAAGGAAGCAACGCTTCAGCTGCGCAGGCACTGCGCTGCGCGACACGTGTCAGCGCGCTGCGCTGTGCGCTACGCTGCACGACACGTGTCAGCGCAGATGCGCTAGCGCAGTTGCGCTGCGCTGTGCGCTGCGCGACACGTGTCACGCGCTGGAGCATTTGCGCCAAACAGAATTAAGATTTTAAATAAATCTTTCTGTTCGTGTTAAAACAAGAAGATTTTTTTCTGTAAAACAGAAGCCCTTGGATCAAAGATCCAACGGTGGGGAAAATTCCCAAAATCACTCAGAGAAAGATTTCTTTAACAAATTTAACTAATTTATGGGCACTATAAAAAGGACCCTAGAGCTCAATTCAAAGGCATGAACATTTTTCTAAAACAAAAGAGAGAAAGAGGACTCTGAAGAACTCCTCAAGAACAAAAAAAGGTAAAATCCTTTGAAAGAAGAGAAAATTCTCTTATGAAAAGATCAGTGATCTAAAAACAAGATCATTGATCTTTAAATATAACTAAATGAAATGAATAAATAAAAATAAAAATAGTGCTTTGCACTTTTTCATGAACCTTTGGTTCTTTAAGATAAGAAAAAACTTATCTTTTCCTTTGATCTAAATTAGATCAAGAAATCTAACAGTGCTTTGCACTTCTGTTCTTGAATCTAAAAGATTCTCAAATTAATAGTGCTTTGCACTTATAAATCTGCACTGTTGCGCTCTTGGACTGGCGCAAGCCACCAGAGAGCGCCACGTGTCAGCGCCTGAACCATTTGCGCTATGCGCTTTTGAAATAAAGCTTTGCTCTCTGTGACTGGCGCAACTCACCAGAACGCGCCACGTGTCAGCAGCGCAAGCATAGCGCATTAGCGCAGCGCACTGCGCTGCATGACACGTGTCATCACCACGAGCGCTTGAGCTCTCTGATTGGCGCAAAGCGCCTGATAAATGCAATGCATTTCCTAAAAGGGTCAGGCCCAAATCAAAAAGACCAAGCAGGCCAAAATAAATTGCAAAGCAATAAAAGGGCAGAGCCCAAATAAAATTGATGCCCTGCATCATTTATAAAGGGCAGAGCCCAAAACAAATTGATGCATTGCATCATTTTTAAGGGGCAGAGCCCAAAACAAATTGATGCTCTGCATCCTTCTGGGCAAAGCCCAAATAAAAAAAAGAAAAGAAATGCAATGCAGAAGCAAATAAAATGTTGAACATTGAAACTGGACTTAGCCCAATTTTGGCCGTAAGTCCTTAAATTAAATTGACTGAGCAAAATTGCTCTCTTAAATCAATTTACCTTTGGTTCGAGGGTACATCTCCGAACTCCTCTGACACCCATCGTTGTAATCCTTCAACGACGTCAGAGAGGTGACGGGTCCCAACGACCACACCTCAATACGGACTGCGGGGTCCTTAAACTCGTGGACCGGAACGTCCTTAAACTAATGTTGGACCAGAACGTCCTTAAACTAATGTCGGACCACTACGTCCCTAAACTGGCAATGGACCCCCATGTCCCTAAACTGGAACACGGACCACTACGTCCCCAAACTGGAATAATAGAGCCTTCAAAATGCTCTTTAGTCGGATCTAAACGATCCCGTTTAAGTTGATCTTAGCCCCAAACACGGCTAACGTATCCTTAAACATTCAAATAGACTATAAAACTCCAAATCAACCTTGGTTCAATGGTACATCTCTGAACTCCTCTGACATCCGCCGTTGTAATCCTTTAACGACGTTAGAGAGGTGACGAGTCCCGATGGCCAGATATTAAATGGATCACCACGTTAAATTGATCTTAGTCTCAAACAGGACTAACGTATCCTTAACGAACGTTTAAGTTGATCTTAGTCTCAACACGGCTAACGTATCCTTAAACTAAAAACACCAAACCCAAATCTAAGTAAATACGGATTTGGACTAATCCACGTCCTACGGGCGACGGCATTACTCAGTCTCCATACACAATCCACGGGCAACCACAAACAAAACAAGCACACACGACACGAAGTGAAATTCTGGAGAAGGAGAAAGTTGTTACCGCGATGCGGTAGCGTAATTAACTGCAGGGGCTTGTGCCTGCAGGGAAGAGCGTCCCCACAATCAAAAACCCCTCAAGCGAGGGGGAATCTGACGAAGTCTGCTACATCGGTCGCATCCGTCTAAACCTCCGATACACGGTGCCATAAATCAACTTGGCATCTTCGGAGAGGTGGATGGATAAAACCAAATAGCATCTGCCCCGAATCTTAGCGTCAGGACACCGCGGTCTTGTGCGCCGTCTTTCGGAGGGGAACAGATTCTGGCACGCCCGGTAGGACCTCTTCCTCTTTTCACTCCACACTTCGTGTGTCGTCCTCACGAACCAATCGCGGTTTGTTAAATGGTTGCCTTCGGATTTCAAGTTACTAAGAATTGGTCTTTTGCCTGGCGCAGAACTCAAGATTCAATGGCCTCTAATTGCACCAACTGCTCGAAGTGCCACTGCAACAGACGCTCCACCTCACTGGGAGGTGTAGCATATGGGCCCCATGCGGTTTCCTTCCTCACTCTGCCAGTAGACCAGGTGACCCAGGCCACCACTGGCCTGTTCTTCGGGACCATGATCCCACCTACAAGCTTCCCTACGCCAATACCTGCACCGGAAGTGAATAAGAAGTCGGTCTTCGACCGGCTCACTGCTACGACGACCCCTGTCAACGGGTCGCCCACTACCAAACCGACAGCCTCTGTTTTCACCAGGCTAAATCAGAACTCTAAACTGGCTATTCCAAGGAAAACAATAACTGCTGCTCCAGAAGTCGTCAAGGCGGCTTCCCCTGTCAAAGAGTCAGTCTTTTCAAGACTGACGATTCCTGCTCCTTCCCCTGTTCGAGGATCCGTCTTCGACAGGTTGAATATCACCCCTCAAAAGACAACCTCAGTCTTTAAGAGGTTAACACCGGCGGCGCCTCATTTAGACGGGGGGCAAAAAGAAGATGTCTCAATCTCCGAGTCAGTCCCAACGGCTCGTCATGCTCGACGTCGCCATTGGCAACGAGTGAGGAAGGCAGGGGGCAACTCCCCCTCAGGGCTAACTCCACCGGCTCCAGTCGTGGAAGTCAACGCTGCTGTTCCAACTGGGAACAGCTTTGAACTGCTGAGGAGGGTACGTAAGAACTCTCCAACCGCTACATTGAAAAGATCTCCTCCGCCCGCGGAGAGAGTTCCAGAAACGAAGCAAGAACAGCCCCCTCAACGGCTGTCCTCAAGAATTTATAAAGTTTGGAGGAGGGTTCAAGACTCCGTGATCGACACGGATCACTCCCGTCAACGAAAGAAGATGAAGGTGCAAAAAGAAAAGGACCGTCCTATTAAACAGCAGGGGACAGCAGCTGCAAGGCTGCCCCCTTCAACGGTTCCTTCAACCTCCATGGCCCACAAAAGAAGGAGGCCAGAGAAAACTCCCGCGTCAGCGGCAAAAGTTAAAAATGGTGAACCTAAACGCCCCAAGTCAGGGGGCATAACAGTTTATACGATTTACATGGCATCGGGAAAAGAAGATAACCGCATATCAACAGGTCATAGACCGCACACGAGGTCAGTGACCAAGGCTCAGGAGCAGCAGCAGAAACTCCAAAAAATGATGAACGCTATGGCCGCACTTACAGGGCCAAAAGAAACCCCTGAAACGTCCTCGGACGAGCGTCAAGAACAAGAAACGGACGCTGAATTCCTTCGTCGCGTACTGGAGAAGAAGGATAAAGAAGCTGCAGAGCAGGCAGCCAACATAAAGAAAATGGCCCTCCTGTTCCAGGATATGGTGGGTATGATGATTCAACAAGATCCACCTACTGAAGATCCCCCGATCATCCTTGAAGATGATAAGGGAGAGACGTCGAATCCTCCACCAGCTCTGTCGACAGCTAAAGAGGATACAATCTCCAAAGCTGATTTGGATGAGTACATCGCCCAACAAATACGGGTTCATCATGCAACCGAAACAGCTGGCCAGGTCGTAAAAACGGGGAGGCCATATCCGAGTTGGTACGATCAAATCAAGTACCCGCCAGGTTATACGATTCCCAAGTTCCATGTCTACAAGGGGACGGGCAATCCTCACCAGCATGTTGCCCAGTTCAGGGCACTCTGCGGCAATATCGGTGGTGATGACAAGCTTTTACTTCGCCAGTTTGTTGGAAGTTTATCGGATACGGCGTTCGAGTGGTACTCTGAACTCCCGAACGACTCTATCAAAACCTTCGCGGAGATGGAGCTACTGTTTACTCAGCATTTTGCAAGCGCCAGTGAACGTACCCCGATGACAGCACTGATTAACGCCAGGGTAAAACCAGGCAAGACGTGGGTTCAGTACGCTATACGATGGCGAAACTTATGGTCAAAGTGCGAGCAGCGCATTGAAGAAGCTCCCGCAGTGGGTATGTTTGTGGGAACCCTTGATCCACAAGCAACCATCTCACAATTTAGGATGTTCTTCAAGCCAACTACCTTCCAAGCCTTGATTGACAAACCAGCGCAAATGGATCAAATGGGCCATAAACCCCCTCTTCCAAGGCCGGACTCCCGAAATGACAAGGGGAAGGGAAAAGCGATCGTCGTCGCTAATGCTCAACAACAACCGAGCGACTCGAAGCCGGTTGCTCGTCAAAATATTATGCGCCCTTACGTGCCCCTTGAGGATAGGATGAGACGTCCTTATTCCTTTCCCCGCGATAAAACGAGGAGGTTATTCGAGCTGGCGTTGCGCAACAGACTCATAAATCTGCGGGATCCAAAATGTCCGTTGCAACCAAGTAACGTCAACGAGCCTAACTACTGTCCTTATCATCAAGTACTAGGCCATCCGATCGAAGATTGCTACGTTTTCAAGAATTGGCTTGAAAACCAGTACCGACAGGGCAAGTTCGTGTTATCTGACAAATGGAAGGTGAATCCCCCGCAGCCCTACACCTCTAAGGGGACGAATACGCCGGGGGCAACATGCTCCGTCATTGAAGAAGCTCCTTGGGAGGTTGTATTATCAGCCAAGACAAAGAGGATGCTAAACGATCTTCAGACATGTCCAGCGATCAAGTGGAAGAATCTGTTGGAACCGCAGGTCATTGAAGGGATGCTGAAGCCACGTCCAACTCCAAAGACCGATGGTGGCGGTTCAAGCACTTGCAGCCAGCCATCAAAATCTTCGAAAAAGAAGAAGAAGAAATCTAAGAAGCCCGTGAAGCCTGGCGGCAAACGCACGGACTTATAAAAGCAAATTGACGCGTTGGAAGAATACAACCAAAAGGCGCGGACTCCCATTACATTCCAAGAGTTCCTTAATCACGTCTTTCAAGAAGAAGATGAAGGAGAAAGTTCATCGGATGAATCCGAGGAATATGTGGCGAGCTGTCATATGATTTCCCATTCGATCACAAACGATGAGGAGACTCCTTGCACTGAAAAGCTGGGGGCAGATCCTGAACCAAAAGTTCTGGGGCCATCAGATGAAGTAATTGACGCATTCCTTAATGAAGCTCGGTTGAAAAGTAAAGCTGATAGGGAGCGTGAGGCGGCTATATTTGAAGGGGCCAAACGCCAGCGACTTGATGAAGGAGCTGAGACGATCCCGTTGGAGCTAAACACCTCCGCTGCCGACAAAAGCCAATTCAAGATGAGGAAAAAGTTCGCTAAGGCCATATCAATGGGCATGAAGCTACCATCCTCTGAAGGAAACATCACCGGTGAAGTGGAAACGCACCCCTCCTATTGCTTATATCATCAAAAGATTTCGCACCCCACACAAGAGTGCAAAGCTTTCGATAGATGGTTGCAAGGATATGTTGCTCATCGACAACGCTTTAAACGGGAAAAGCGTAAAACTCGTCGAGAGCAAAGAAATACGACCGAAGGGAGTAAAAGAACTACCGGCGATTGTCGCGTAGTTAACACCGGCGGGTCACAAGTGCCTACATTCGGGAGCGATTCTGATGAGGAGCTGGAACTTGCCCCTCTCTTTAAAGAGTCCGCTTCGAGAAAAGAAGAAGAACCGAAGGTTTGCGAAAATATCCGGCTACGTAATCGCACGCTGCTCGAAAAGAACCTCAGACCCTCGAACAAAAAAGATAAAAGGAAAGAAAAGGCCACTAAAGATATCGTCTTAGATGACCAAGTGGTGGAAGAGCTAGCTGCCAAAGACCCACCAAAGAAGAATAAGGTGGATTACAATGTCTTAGCACATCTGAGGAAGCTGCCCTCGCAGCTCAGCATTCCTGACGCCCTTTTGCTATCAATAGAGGCGAGAGATTCGTTGATTAAGGCGCTCCAAGACCCGGAACAATTCCAAGCATGCCTGGCCGAGGAAAAGATGAAAGATGAATTGGAGGAAGTGCATACGACTGATGTTACTTTTGGCGATGAAGACCTTCTACTTGGGACGTGCGAACACAATCGCCCTCTCTATGTCTCGGGATACTGTCATGATATAAAGATAGGCAAAATCCTGATCGACAACGGATCGTCTGTTAACCTACTCAACGTACGGGTATTGAAGGAAATCTACATGAGCGTCCGGCACCTTGCTCGGGACAAGATCACCATCTCCGGGTTCGACTCCCAATCGTCAACGACTCTTGGATCTGTGATACTGACACTACGCTTCGGGCTACTCGTCACGGACATTAAGTTCCACGTCATAGACGCCAAGACATGCTACAACGCTTTGCTCGGCCGACCATGGTTACACGAGTACAACATCATCCCTTCTACACAACATCAATGTATGAAGTATTTTAAGGATGGTTTCGAGTATACCGTGACGGGAGAACTGAACCCGTTCTCTGTGAACGAGGTCCGCAAATATGAAGACGCCAAATACTTCTTATCGGATTTTGAAGACACAGAAAGGTGTCACAAGCCGGAGAATAAAACTAACGCCACCATCCCTGTCTTCGGCAGCGATACCGAGGAGGAAGAAGAGATGGTTTATTCGGGTCCACCCCAACACAACAATCCGGGACCATCGGCTCCTATATTGATCTTTGGTAGCGACTCGGAAGATGAGATCCGTGTTGTATTCTCTGCTCGACCTTCAATACGAACGTCCGCTGACGAAGAGCAAAGTCTACAAGTCGCCATAGTGCCACTTAAACACCAGAAAGAACTGGATACACTCAATATTTACAATGTAGAAGAGCTACAAACGTTCTATATCCCTCCCAGGCGAGAAAGCGAGAAAGCAATTCTGTTCTACCGCTCTGAAGAAACCAAGGTGGAAAAAGAAATCTGGCATGGCGCGGATCCTACGCTCGACAGGCTTCAGCCTATCTGTCTTCCCAGATATTATACAGAGGGTTTGAAGAAGCTGCTGAAACGCCAGGGGATATCCTTCAAATAGACCATTAGAAAGGCCAAATTCTATGACAAGGTCTGGAATGTTCCCGGGACTCAACGCAAACTGCCTAACAGGAGAATGGAAACAAAAGGGCTTGGATACATCCGGTCAAAGAAACGAGAGTTACTATCCGGCTGTTACGTCGTGTATGACCTTGATGAAGAAGCGGATGCTCAATGGGAGGACGCTAATCCTAAGCCAGTGAAAATTCCAGATGCAAAGGAGCCCAGTCCGCTGTTCGAGGAAAAAATGGACAAACTTATAAAGAAAGCTGGTCAAAAAGTCCGAGATGATCACAACCGTGAGACGACCGTTTACGAGAAAGCCAAGACGCAACGCCTCCTTCAACAGGCCGTCAAAGATGAAAGTGCCGCCCCTTGCCAACCTGTTATAAAAAAGGCTCGACGCAGAGGCGGAAACAAATCGAAAGGTCAAAAAGACGCTCAGTGATCAGTCGAAAATATTGCATATTTTAACAGGCAATTTCCATATCATCTGCATCCATATAGAAGTGTACGGTATTCATATTCTACATATTAGCAAATCGGTCGCAAAATATCAGATTACATGTATTCGACCTTAAAACCATCATTTCGAGGGAAATTGACTGCATTGCATTACATAGCATATTTTCTATATCTTGCAACCCCTGTTTCGAAGTCTATGCAGGAAAAGAGAAGCTTGCTCGATCATTACATTGCTTGACCATTACAATTGCTCGTAAATTCACTTAACTCAAATCTGGTATCAACACAGAAGAGGAAATACAAATCTAAACATCAAAGGAAGCTAAAAACAGCAGTACAAGACCACTACAGAAGACACAGATCCCAAGGCCACCAACAGACCGCGGAAGCGCGGCATATATAGGGTAAATGCGGCGGAAGCGCGGCATACTGGTGACGTCATCAAGGAATTTTGGCACCAAAATTCCTGTTTCAGTGGCTACAGCTCAGAAATGCTCACAAACTTCCAGAATATCCCAGATACTTCCTCCAGATCAGCAAACACCCAAACTAGCCTAATCATTCTAGAACTTTCCCTAAACCCTAGCTTAAACCCTAAGCTAACTCCTAACAAACTCCTTCTAGAAACCCTTCAACAAACTTTGGGAGGGAAAGTTCTAATTCAAATCTAACCTAGGGTTTGGGAGTTCTATAAATAAGACCCTAGGCTCACTCATTTCTCATGTTAGAAAAAGAATTCAACCTTGATTGAAGTTTAGAAAATCAATCTCTTTCTTCATTCCCTCTTCCTCAAGTTTAGTGAGAGAGCTTGTAGGAAACCCTAACCCTAAATCCAACAACAATTCAAGATCTTGAGTGCAAGCCAAGCAAGATGCCTTCAACCCTTTTATGAGCCGAGCCGATCTTCAATCGGGCAAGAGATCAAAGTAGATCCACGATCCACGGAGACGAGCGAAGCCGAGTCAACGATCGATTTCTTCTTCTTGTAGATTCTTGAAAGATTGTATTGAAATTGTTGATTAAATAAAAGGTGATATTCTTTTATCTTGTTTTCTTTAAATTCCGCATCATGTTATCATTACTATTCTTGAATATTGTCTTTGTGGTGATGTGTGAATAAAACTCCGCTCGTCGGGGAATCGAAACGATCTTTAGTATGATGATGTAACAAATTTGTAATCGATTCTTGAATCCTACGAGTTTGTAAACCCTAGCAAGTTCAAGAATCGACGACCCAATTCGTTGCGATGCTTTCTTGATCGACATCGCTCGAGATTGGGAAGTTCCGATCGTTTCTTGAAATTGCTAGAGGCTAGAATATAAATGGTATCCTCGAAAGAACAAGGGTTAAGAGATGAAACCCTAATTTCATCAAGAAAACCCTAACTCTCGTCGATCACCATTGATCTAGTATCAATTCTTCGAAAGACAAGAACACGAAACCCTTTAGATTGCATCACGTCTAAAGATCCGATCGATTCCTACGAGCCTCTCTTATATTCTTGATTGTTGATTGGAAATATTATCAAAACAACCGATTCTTGATTGTTTATAGTTTCTTGATTCTTGAGTAAAGGATAGTGACACTGGAATACAAATCACATCTTGAATCATGTTTTCGTTTATTGTTGTTTAACATTTCATTTCAAACGTATCATAATACAATTGAATTGCACAATCCCTGTGGACGATCCGCACTCATTCATTAACTACATCCGACACCGTGGTTTGATTGCGGTCAATATAATTTTTTGATTGTCGTTACTTTTTACATATACACGTCAGAAAATATTTCAATCAAAATGGCGCCGTTGCCGGGGATCGCGCTAATTCATTTGCATTTATAGTTTGAAGTGAAAGAATTATTACGTTTTACTTCTTGAAATCAAAATTCGTACAAACTCTTACACGTGTGTTGTAATTTGACTGCAAGGTGATCTGGAGCATTTTGTGCTGTTGAAAAATTATTTGGGATATACCAGAGAGCTGGAGATAGGAACAGGAAGCAGCTGAAAAAGTTTGGTACAGTGAATCCATCATCAAGCCGCGGAAGCGCGGCATATACATGCATATTGCGGCGGAAGCGCCGCAGTCTTGAGGGATCACTGAAATATTTTCAGTGCAGGTATTTTCTGTCTCTCTCCCCTCTCTCTTTTTAGCTCCAATTAACCCTTTGCTGCAGGATTCTTTGCAAATAAATCGCAGCGCGCAAAAGCAAAATAAAAATTGTGTGTGATTTTGATTTCTTGGTTGTTTGCATTCTAATACGGAAATTTAAGGGGCACGGCCAAATCCAAATTAGGTGGGGATTTCATTACCCTTCCTAGGCCCCGAAAATCGTCAAACTTGCATCCGCATTACCTCCATTAACTAAAAGAAATCTAGAGAAGACTCTAAGGACTGTCGCGCTCAATAGGACAAGAGAAGGTCGTGGGTAATTCATTGCTTATCCGCGTTTTCTTGTGGTGCCTAAGGCGAGTGTGTCTAAGGCTAGTGGTTATTAATTAGGTCCACTGTAGTGGTGGTTCCTTCCCACTTACCTGGCACTTATCCGGCCACAGGGGGACAAAGAGGCAGTGGAGGATTCTATCCTGCGGCTTGTCTTTTGGCAGTTAGGAGCGGTCTAGAGATCGGACCTAGGTGACCATTAGATTCTAGGGTTTGTATGCTGCATCTGTTTTGTCGCATCATTTTTTCAAAATCCGTCCCTTTTTAAAGCAAGCACCGCATTCATTTTACCCCTAATTATAAGTCAACGCTGCCACTTGTACTAACCCTTTTTAGTACAAGATAGGCTGGACACGGGATTCTAGTGCCCGTTTAGTCCGCGTACCTCCTATCGACTCCGAAGTCGGTAATTCTCCATTTACCTTTTCTTTACCTACTACCACACCCACACCGATGGATCCGAATCCATCAAACTTCTTTAACCCTAATCTGCCACCGTCCGTAGGTGCGCAGAATCCTACTCCACCCCACATTTCTCTCCAGGAAAGATGTTATCCACATAGAGGTCCACTTTCGACCTGCTTATCCACACCACCAGCCAATGGGGATAATTTTGAGATTAAGCCCCAGTATATCAATCTTTTACCCAAATACCACGGACTCGAGACCGAGGACGCTTACGTTTTCATTACCAAATTTGAAAACGTTTGCGCAATGATGGGTACGTCTCAACTTTCAGTGGATGCGATGCGTTTACGACTTCTTCCATTTACTTTGTGCGATATAGCCGAGAAGTGGCTATATAACACCACCGCACACTCTATTACGAATTGGGAAGAATTCGTCGCTGCATTCCTTAAGAAATTTTACCCAGTCCAAAAGACGGCTCGAATCCGTAGCGAACTGAACCAATTTGCCCAGCTCCCTGCCGAACCATTTTCAAAATACTTTGAACGTTTCAAGGATCTATTGGTTCAATGTCCTCATCACGGCATCCCGAGATGGGAGCTTTGCCGAATCATATATGAGGGCAGTAACCCTAGCACTAAACAGAGCCTTGAAAACATGTGTCAAGGTACATTTATGACCAAAGATGACGGGGAAGCCTGGCGATACTTAGAAGAGTTCGCTGAAAAGTCACTAATTTGGGAGAGTGGAACACAACCATTGAATAGGGGTGGCGTACACCAAATAGATGTGTCCATAGGTGTCCGAGCTGAAATGGCAGCAATGCAAAAGAAGCTCGACGCTATGGAACACAAATTTGCAGCAGCCTCCCTAAACCCAATGTCGCTCCCCAAAACTGTTTGTGGGTGCTGTTCTGATCCGTCACATTTAACGGAAGAATGTCCATTAAACTCTGCGTTTCAAGGTCACGAGCATTCTAATGCCGCATTTCAACGACCTCGAAACGATCCATATTCTTCCAGTTACAATCAGGGTTGGAGGAACCACCCGAATTTTGCTTGGAACCAATCACAATCTCAAAACACGGTTCCAAACACGAATCAATTTCAACGGGCTCTTCCTCCACCACAACAGCAACCCCTACAACTCACTCAGCACCCCTACCAGTCACAAAATTTCCAAAACCAGGGCAACACTCCTGCACAGTCTAATCCTATGCAGCCCTGTTCTGACGAGTTCTCTCAATTCACTCAAACCATGAAATCACTTTTATCAAATTTCATGGATGTTTCGACTGAGGTTAGATCTTCCGTCAGTGAAATAAAGAAAAACTCAGCATCCCAAGCTGAGAGTATTCGCACGATGGAAGCTGAAATCGCACGCTTAAAAGCCGAAATGAGTACGAGAGAAAAAGGGAAACTTCCCTCTCAACCCCTACAGAATCCTGGGCATTACAATGTAAATGCCATTACCACATTGAGATCGGGAAGAGTGCTGAACAATCATGTCGGGGAAGATATTGATAATACTGAAAATCATATCAACACCCCGGCTGAGTCTTTCCCACATACACACACTTCACCTTCTGATCCTTCTTCTTCTACCAAACCACCTTCGCACGAGCCTATTCTCCATTTCCCCTTAGGCTCAACACCTTCACCCAACCCTTATAGTTCTCCACAGACGGTCCCCACACCTCCTTTGGGACCTCGTCTACCCCCCTTTCCTTCTCCTATGATGGACCCCCGCGCTTATTGCGAAAGCACCTTACCCGAACCGGCTAAGGGCTAATAGAACGAGTCCTCATATGGAGAAAATTTTAGAGATGTTCAAACAGGTTAACATCAATATCCCTCTCTTAGATGCGATTCAGCAAGTCCCCGCTTATGCGAAGATTCTAAAGGACTTGTGCACTAGGAAGAGGAAGACCCAAGTGCCAAAGAAGGTCTTTATGTCTAATAACATTAGCACTGCTTTTATACCCCAGCTTCCAAAGAAAAGAAAGGACCCAGGTTGTCCTACAATTTCGATTTCAATTGGGGGTAAAAACATAAATCGTGCTTTGTTAGACCTTGGCGCGAGTGTTAACCTGTTACCTTATTCTGTCTATGAGCAATTAGGGATTGGAGAGCTGAAACCTGCTCATTGCACTCTCCAGATGGCAGACCGATCTATCACCAAACCAAGGGGTGAATTAGAGGATGTGCTGATAAAGGTCGGGGAATTTGTTTTCCCCGTAGACTTCATTGTGCTCGACACACATCCTGTAGCAAACCCCCGGGGCCAAATTCCGGTGATTCTAGGTCGTCCTTTCCTTGCCACTTCCAACGCTGTTATAAACTGTAGAAATGGTTCAATGAATTTATCATTTGGAAATATGACCATTGAACTAAATATCTATAGAGTTGGAAGTCAGCCGTCAGAACCCTCTGCTCATATTTTAGATGTGTGTTCTGTCCATGAGATCGCTCCCGATAGTTGTGGAGCTGAGGATCTTTGCTTGACTGATCTCGATGACATTAGCACATCTCTGTTTGATTTCACACATGATCTTAGTGAGGACACTTTAGCTACACATGAGTCCTGCACTTCTGACCTTTCTCCACCCGAGTCTGTATCTTTCACAGGCTCTGAGCTTCTTTGTAGATCCAAAAATCAATCTATGACCCTTCCTTCTATCATTTCTCCGCCTGAGTTAGATCTCAAAGTTTTACCTTCTCACCTGAAATATGCATATCTTGGTGAGAACGAGTCATTACCGGTTATCATTTCCGCTTCTCTTGCATCAGAGCAAGAGAATGCCCTTTTATCGGTATTGAGATCTAATAAAGAGGCGTTTGGTTGGAGTATGGCGGACATCAAAGGGATTAGTCCCTTGATAGTTGAACATCATATACATATGATGGATGATGCCAGACCGACCCGAGAACCACAGAGACGGTTGAATCCCGTCATGAAGGAAGCTGTCATGAAAGAAATCGTCAAGTGCTTAGATAATGGTATTATCTACCCCATCTCCGATAGCCAGTGGGTGAGTCCTATACATGTCGTTCCTAAGAAATCCGGCATCACAGTTATCACAAATGATGCGAATGAGTTGATTCAGACACGCGCCCAAACTGGGTGGCGTGTATGCATCGATTATAGAAAACTCAACGCTGCTACGAGGAAAGATCATTTTCCTCTACCATTTATTGATCAGATGCTGGAACGCTTAGCGGGACGAGAGTTTTATTGTTTTATGGACGGATACTCAGGCTACAATCAGGTCCCCATTGCCAAAAAGGATCAAGATAAAACCACTTTTACTTGTCCTTTTGGTACCTTTGCTTACAGTCGCATGCCCTTTGGGTTATGCAATGCTCCCGCTACCTTTCAGCGGTGTATGATGGGGATATTCTCTGACATGGTAGAGAATTTTCTGGAGATCTTTATGGACGACTTCTCGATTTTTGGAGACTCTTTTTCTGATTGCCTAGCGAATCTGGACGCTGTTCTTACTCGTTGCAAAGAGAAGAACTTGACTTTGAACTGGGAAAAATGCCATTTTATGGTCCAAGAAGGAATAGTCCTTGGACATGTCATTTCACAGAAAGGCATTGAGGTTGACAGAGCTAAAGTAGATGTCATTCAAAACCTGCCTCATCCCAAAAGCGTCAAAGATATTCGCTCTTTCCTTGGCCATGCAGGCTTTTATAGGAGATTCATAAAGGACTTTAGCAAAATTGCTAGACCTTTAACACTACTCCTGGCCAAGGATACGACCTTCCACTTTGACTCGGATTGCGAGACAGCTTTCGACTCACTTAAACACTCACTCACCACAGCCCCCGTTTTATCATCACCAAATTGGGACTACCCCTTCGAGCTGATGTGTGACGCATCTGATTTTGCAGTAGGTGCAGTCTTAGGACAGCACATCGATAAGATGCCACACGTGATTTACTATGCTAGTAAGACCCTGAATGATGCGCAAATCAATTACACAACCACCGAGAAAGAGCTTTTAGCGGTTGTATTTGCGTTAGAAAAATTCAGGCCTTACTTAATCGGCTCACCTATAGTTGTATATACTGACCATTCCGCTTTGAAACATCTTCTGGCGAAGAAAGATGCAAAAGGTCGACTAATACGTTGGATCCTACTGTTACAAGAATTTGATCTTGTGATCAAAGATAAGAAAGGATGTGAAAACGTAGTAGCCGACCACCTTTCACGCATCGTTTCTTCCCCTGTGACCCTGCCGATTAATGACTCATTCCCTGACGAACAACTCTTGAGCATATCCGCTGAACCATGGTTCAGGGATATTGTGAACTATCATGCCACGGGACTTATACCGAGCAATTGGTCAAAACAGGACAAATATCGTTTTCTTTCCCAAGTAAAACACTTTTACTGGGACGAGCCCTATTTGTTTAAATATTGTCCTGATCAGATCATTCGCCGGTGCGTCCCAAATGAAGAGTTCAAGAGTGTTCTTTCATTTTGTCATGATCAGGCTTGTGGGGGTCACTTTGGTCCTAGAAAGACAGCGGAAAAGGTTTTGCAATGTGGATTTTACTGGCCGACCTTATTCAAGGACGCATTTGAGTATTGCAAAACCTGTACACAATGTCAGTATACGGGTAGAATATCCCAGAGGAATGAAATGCCTCAGCAACCCATCTTGGTTGTTGAAATGTTTGATGTTTGGGGCATTGATTTTATGGGTCCTTTTCCCAACTCCTTTGGGAATCTGTACATTTTGCTGGCGGTTGATTATGTCTCAAAGTGGGTAGAAGCCATTCCATGTCGCACTAATGACAGGAAAGTTGTCATTAAGTTCTTGAAAGAGAATATTTTTTCGCGATTTGGACACCCACGCGCTATCATTAGCGATAATGGGACGCACTTCTGCAACAGATCTTTCGAGACTCTGATGCGGAAATACTCAATCAACCACCGTCTTTCTACACCCTATCATCCCCAAACAAGCGGGCAGGCTGAGATCTCAAACAGACAAATCAAACTTATCCTGGAGAAAACTGTTGCTAAGAATAGAAAAGACTGGTCGACCAAATTGACGGATGCTCTTTGGGCATTCAGGACTGCATATAAGACCGACCTAGGAATGTCTCCATATAGGATAGTGTTTGGAAAAGCATGTCATCTACCTGTTGAGATAGAGCATAAAGCATTGTGGGCTATAAAGGAAATAAATTTTGATCTAAACCTTGCTTGCAACTTTCGGAAGCTGCAACTTAACGAGCTAAGCGAACTCCGCGATGAAGCTTATGATAATGCTGTAATCACAAAGAATAGGACTAAGGTTTTTCACGATAAAAGCATTTTAAGGAAAACATTTTTACCTGGTCAACAAGTCCTTCTTTATGATTCACGTTTACACCTTCATGCGGGTAAGCTCCGATCTCGTTGGAAGGGACCTTTTGTTGTGCGGTCTGTATTCCCGCACGGGGCAGTAGAAGTAGAAAATGTTAAAAACGGCACAATTTTCAAAGTAAATGGACATAGACTAAAGCCGTATTTTTCTACTGACCCCACGGAGGAGCTCTTGTTTTTACAAGAGCCAGTTTATTTAGATTAAAATTCCTCCGTCTCACCTTCATATCCTGTATATCATTGCATCATCTTTTGAATGAAGGTGAGTGAAAAACAAGTTTGGGGGAAGTTCTTCACTTATATATTTTGCCCCCACTAATAATTCCCCCCAGATTTACAGGTTTTGTAGATATAGCTGTCGGCAACAGTGAGGACACTGTTGAAAACAAGTTTGGGGGAGGTTTGTGCTTATTTTTGCATCATGTGCATATCATCTGCATAAGCACAAAACATTTCTTTTAAAAATCTATAAAAATTGAAAAATTTTCAAAACCCATAAAAATTTAAAAATTTTCAAATATAAAAATAATTTTAATATTTACACCTTTTTTGTATATAAATAAGATAATGAAAGTTTAGATAGTGAAAAGTTACATCCATAAGATTAGAAAATTTTTAGAAAACTAAGAAAATTAGAAGTTTTCTTATACGAACTAGTAATAAGTAGTTATGAGCCGTTGTCCCAAGGGTTAGTAAGATGAAGGACGTCACTAATCTGAGGATAAAAATAAGTCTGAAAAATAGTTTCTATTCTGGAAGCCAAACATTTTGAACGTGGCTACCCTGCTATTCGCACTTACACACGTCTTAAAGCCTGGGATAGTAGAGGATACCTTGAAATGCTCTTGTCTTAAAGCCAAAAGTATGAAAAAAAAAAAAAAATATGTGTTTTAAAGTGGTGAGAAAAATGGATACTGGTTTTGTTATCACCAAGGGCAATAAAAATATATAGCAAAAGGGTGCTTCTTCACCTAGTGCCCCAAGGTCAACTGGTCTGGGAGTCACTGCTATGCCTGAGGTGGTGCAAGACGAGGAAAATACACCAAGCATGCAAGCACATTAGTAATCGGTCGGTTAGTACCTCAAGAAGTATTGACGGTCGCATGAAAGTGTGTAAGCAATCTCGTTTGCCAAGAAGTACTGAGGCCGATGGGCAAGGGTATGATAGCTTGAATTGAATTCTCCGGGTGTAGGGATGTCTTTACACACACGCAGGGTGATATGATCGATGTTTGGAATAAAGATAGGAATGAAGAATAAGACGATGTTTTATTGAGGGAGGACGTGATTTCTAACATTTTTTCATGACCATTAAGATAGGGCTCATGACAACCGAAAAGCTAGCTTAGTTGGAAACCCTAATTTTCAAAGCTTTTCTTTTACAATTCTCTTCTTTAAATGTAATATTCATGATCTTGCTTTTATTATTGGATTTTGTGGGTGCAATCCGCTGAAAACCCTCAGGAGACAACACTCCTCCTACTAGGGACACCTAGAGGTTTAAAGGCTTGTTGCACATGCTCAGTGCAATCGTGTTGCCTACGAAAGTGTGCTAGTTAGTTTTTCTCTTTCTTTATTTTCTCCTTCTCTCTTTTTAATAAAACATTCTCTCGAGACGATCGAAATTAAGTTTGGGGGTATTTGATCAGTCGAAAATATTGCATATTTTAACAGGCAATTTCCATATCATCTGCATCCATATAGAAGTGTACGGTATTCATATTCTACATATTAGCAAATCGGTCGCAAAATATCAGATTACATGTATTCGACCTTAAAACCATCATTTCGAGGGAAATTGACTGCATTGCATTACATAGCATATTTTCTATATCTTGCAACCCCTGTTTCGAAGTCTATGCAGGAAAAGAGAAGCTTGCTCGATCATTACATTGCTTGACCATTACAATTGCTCGTAAATTCACTTAACTCAAATCTGGTATCAACACAGAAGAGGAAATACAAATCTAAACATCAAAGGAAGCTAAAAACAGCAGTACAAGACCACTACAGAAGACACAGATCCCAAGGCCACCAACAGACCGCGGAAGCGCGGCATATATAGGGTAAATGCGGCGGAAGCGCGGCATACTGGTGACGTCATCAAGGAATTTTGGCACCAAAATTCCTGTTTCAGTGGCTACAGCTCAGAAATGCTCACAAACTTCCAGAATATCCCAGATACTTCCTCCAGATCAGCAAACACCCAAACTAGCCTAATCATTCTAGAACTTTCCCTAAACCCTAGCTTAAACCCTAAGCTAACTCCTAACAAACTCCTTCTAGAAACCCTTCAACAAACTTTGGGAGGGAAAGTTCTAATTCAAATCTAACCTAGGGTTTGGGAGTTCTATAAATAAGACCCTAGGCTCACTCATTTCTCATGTTAGAAAAAGAATTCAACCTTGATTGAAGTTTAGAAAATCAATCTCTTTCTTCATTCCCTCTTCCTCAAGTTTAGTGAGAGAGCTTGTAGGAAACCCTAACCCTAAATCCAACAACAATTCAAGATCTTGAGTGCAAGCCAAGCAAGATGCCTTCAACCCTTTTATGAGCCGAGCCGATCTTCAATCGGGCAAGAGATCAAAGTAGATCCACGATCCACGGAGACGAGCGAAGCCGAGTCAACGATCGATTTCTTCTTCTTGTAGATTCTTGAAAGATTGTATTGAAATTGTTGATTAAATAAAAGGTGATATTCTTTTATCTTGTTTTCTTTAAATTCCGCATCATGTTATCATTACTATTCTTGAATATTGTCTTTGTGGTGATGTGTGAATAAAACTCCGCTCGTCGGGGAATCGAAACGATCTTTAGTATGATGATGTAACAAATTTGTAATCGATTCTTGAATCCCACGAGTTTGTAAACCCTAGCAAGTTCAAGAATCGACGACCCAATTCGTTGCGATGCTTTCTTGATCGACATCGCTCGAGATTGGGAAGTTCCGATCGTTTCTTGAAATTGCTAGAGGCTAGAATATAAATGGTATCCTCGAAAGAACAAGGGTTAAGAGATGAAACCCTAATTTCATCAAGAAAACCCTAACTCTCGTCGATCACCATTGATCTAGTATCAATTCTTCGAAAGACAAGAACACGAAACCCTTTAGATTGCATCACGTCTAAAGATCCGATCGATTCCTACGAGCCTCTCTTATATTCTTGATTGTTGATTGGAAATATTATCAAAACAACCGATTCTTGATTGTTTATAGTTTCTTGATTCTTGAGTAAAGGATAGTGACACTGGAATACAAATCACATCTTGAATCATGTTTTCGTTTATTGTTGTTTAACATTTCATTTCAAACGTATCATAATACAATTGAATTGCACAATCCCTGTGGACGATCCGCACTCATTCATTAACTACATCCGACACCGTGGTTTGATTGCGGTCAATATAATTTTTTGATTGTCGTTACTTTTTACATATACACGTCAGAAAATATCTCAATCACTCAGCAGCAACAAAGCGGGGCTAAGAAGTCACGCAAACGGGAGGCGAGCGTTATTGATCTATCCCTCATGAAGAAAATGAGTCGAGCATACTCTTTTCCTCGGGATAAGACGAAGAGGATACTTGAGCTTGCGCTAAAACATCAAATGCTCACACTGCCGGAATCCAAGCACCCTGAACAAGCAAGCGAAGTCTCTGACCCAAACTATTGCTCTTACCATCGAGTAATAGGGCACCCTCTCGAAGACTGCTTCACCTTTAAGAATTGGGTTGAAGATCAGTATCAGCTCGGCAAATTCGCTCTGTCCAACAACTGGAGTGTAGAGCCGCCACAGAAGCACGAACCCAAAACCATAAGAACAGAACCAACTCCACATTGGGATTGTAAGTGGATTCGCACTTGTCACATGATAACAATATCAAAAGAAGAGCCCGAGAACATGGACAGCCTTCCCTGGTGCTTCGAAAACAGCAATGAGGAGATGATCTCAGAATTTCCGCCAGCTCCGAAAGAATTGGAGGATGGAATACATACCACTACAGATAACCTCAAGAAAATCGAGTTGGGGACAGCTGATGACCCACGGCCGACGTTTGTCAGTGAGCTGCTATCTGAAGAAAGGGTGACTGCTTTAAAGGACGTCCTTGTACAGCACAAAGATTGCTTCGCATGGAACTATTCCGAAATGCCGGGACTAGATCCAGAAATTGCTGTGCATAGGTTGGCAATATCTCCGGATGTCAAACCGGTAAAACAGGCGCCGAGAAGAATGCGACTCGAGCTTGAGATGAGCATCAACGCTAAGGTCAAAAAGTTAATCGACTCTGGCTTTATTCAGGAGGTTCAATATCCTGAATGGATCGCTAACATCGTCCCGGTGATGAAGAAAAATGGGACGGTGCGCATATGTGTGGACTTCCGGGATCTCAACAAAGCCTGCCCGAAGGATGATTTCCCGGTGCCAGTCACCAAACTGATGATAGACAACACGTCCACTCATGAGGTTTTCTCCTTTATGGACGGCTCGTCAGGGTATAATCAGATAAAGATGCATTCCGAAGACCAGAAGCACACTGCCTTCAGAACCCCTTTGGGTATATTCTGCTACAAGGTAATGCCCTTCGGTTTGAAGAACGCCGGCGCCACCTATCAGAGGGCCATGACGAAGATCTTCGATGACCTCATACACGAAATCGTCGAATGTTATATCGACGATCTCGTGGTTAAAAGCAAATCATACGAGGAGCATCTCGAGCATCTGAAGACCGTATTTCAGCGCCTTCGACAATACAACTTGAAGATGAACCCGCTCAAGTGTGCATTCAGAGTTTCCTCAGGAAAATTTTTAGGATTCATCGTCCGACACCGGGGTATCGAAATAGATCCATCCAAGATCAAAGCGATCATGGAAATGCCTCCGCCGAGAACTCTCAAACAGTTGCGATCTCTCCAAGGAAAGCTCGTATATATTCGGCGATTTATAGCCAACCTCTCTGGCAAGTGCCGTCCTTACAGCCACCTGATGAAGAAGGGAACCCCGTTCATCTGGGACCAAAAATGCCAAGGCGCGCTAGACGAGATCAAGCGATACCTGCAGAACCCTCCAGTATTGGCAGCTCCAGTTAAGGGAAAGCCTCTCATTCTTTACACGACCGTCCTCGAAGGTTCCTTAGGCCCATTATGGGCGCAAGAGAACGACCAAGGGAAGGAAAGAGCACTCTACTACTTAAGTCGAGTTCTGCTGGGGGCAGAACTCGACTACTCCCCCATTGAGAAACACTGCCTGGCGTTGATCTTTGCGATAACAAAGCTCAGACATTACGCATTAGCACATGAAGTCCGTCTCATTTCAAAGGTAGACCCTCTTAAGTATTTAATGTCAAAGGCCATATTGACGGGACGACTTGCTAAATGGGCCCTGCTCTTGATGGAGTTCTCGATAACGTACCAACCTCTCAAGGCAGTGAAAGGCCAGGCCATTGCCGACTTCCTCGCTGAGCATCCGATACTCGCCGATTCTCCTCTGAATTGCGATCTTCCAGACGAACATGCGTTTGATGCGATCGACGGTGATAATACCCGATGGAAGCTTTATTTCGACGGAGTATCTTCCATGAAAAAGCGCAAACAAAGTACCCCTATAATCAAATCGGGGGTAGGCCTCATCTTCGTGACTCCACAAGGAGGGATAATGCGTTTCGCTTTCTCCTTAACAGAGCCAAGGACAAACAATGAAGCCGAATACGAAGCTCTGATAGCAGGCCTCGAGATCGCCATTGACATGGGAATTGAAAACCTCCTCATATACGGGGATTCTCAACTGGTCGTTAGTCAAGTAAACGGCGACTACCAAACGTGCAAACCGGAATTGGTGAAATACGGTGAAAAGGTGCAACAATTGTTGGCCCAAATCCCCTCTTATACTTTAGAGAACATACCGCGTGCGGAAAACAGCAAAGCAGACGCGTTGGCCAAAATTGCTAAAGAACTGGCTGACGAGAACCTCGATGACGTTAGAATCGTGGTACAAAGCCGTTGAGTGCTTGCCCGGGCAGAAATATCTCCGGAATCATCCGAAGAAAAAGGAGCGAACGAGCAGACAACCCTGAAAGTAAAAGATTGGGAAAACACCGAGGATTGGAGAGAAATCTTCATAAATTACTTCAAGTCCCACCGAATGCCTGAAGAAGCGTCCACAAGACATCAGCTCATGAAACGAGCCCTGTCTTTCGCCTTCGTCAACGATACTCTGTACAAGAGGTCATTTGATTCTCTGTGGCTGAGATGTTTAGGACCAGACGAAGCGAAAAGAGTCGTCCAGGAAGTTCACGACGGACTCTGCGGTTCTCACTAAGCAGGCCTAAAGATGAAGATAAAGATCAAACGGATGGGCTACTACTGGCCCACGATGATCCGGGACTGCCTCGAATATGCGAGGCAATGCCACTCATGCCAAATTCATGGGGATTTCATCCATCAGCATCAGAATCCACTACATCCAACGGTGGCTAGCTGGCCATTTGAAATGTGGGGGACTGATATAGTTGGCCCCATCGAACCAGCATCGTCTAGAGGACATCGTTTCATCCTAGCGACGACCGACTACTTCTCTAAGTGGGCAGAAGCGGTGCCGCTGAGGGAAGTAAAGATGGAGAATATTCTCCATTTCTTCAAGACGCATGTCATATATCGGTTTGGAACTCCAAGACGGATCATCTCCGATAACGGGCCAGCCTACAGAAGCCACAAGGTCAGTCGCTTCGCGCAACAACAAAATATAGATTGGAGATATTCCTCGGTTTATAATCCGCGAGCTAACGGTCTAGCTGAAGCCTTCAACAAGACCTTGACGAAGATCATAAAGAAAACGGTGTCACGAAATAAGAAAGACTGGCACGAAAGACTGCAAGAAGCTCTCTGGGCGTATCGAACTACGTTTAAAACGGCCACAAACGCAACACCATATGCGTTAGTATTCGGGACAGAAGCAGTACTCCCCCTCGAGATAGAGTTACCCTCTCTACGAGTGGCAGTCCACTACGAGCTGACGGACGAAGAAAATGCTCACCTTCGGCTTGAGGAGCTTGACGCCCTTGATGAAACCCGGCTCATAGCACAGCAAAATTTGGAAGCTTATAAAGCAAAGATGACGCGCTCATATGAAAGACTGACCCGACCGAGGACATTTCGCCAAGGCGAACTCGTGCTAGTGGTCAAAAGGCCTATGATCCCCAATCGCGCCAAGCGGGGAAAATTCGAGCCAAACTATGAAGGCCCGTACATCATAGATAAGGTCTACCAGGGCGGGGCCTATCTACTCATACATATGCACGGTGAAAGGCCTTTCAGGCCGATAAACGGTCGCTTCCTAAAGAAATACTACGCTTAATGAGCCACAGCCTAGGTCAATGATAGTTGACGACGACTACGTCCGCTCGCTATCCTCCTAAGCTCAAGCTTTATAAGCAGTAGCCCGCCTCCCAACGACGGACCGAAATGTCCTTAAACTAATAGCAGACCGAAACGTCCATAAACTACTACCGCAGCATCTTTAGGCTGACAAGATATAAAAAAAACATATAAAAATAAAGAAAAACGGTATGTCCATAAGCAAAATGAGCACGGATGAAACCCAAAAGGGCTCCGTGAGTAAAAACAGCAGGGCTACCGGCGAGTGTTCGTGAAAACCCGAAAGGGCGCGACCTCGTAAAAAAAATATATAAAAATAAAAAGAATAAAAAAAACGGTATGTCCATAAGCAAAATGGGCGCGGATGAAAACCCGAAAGGGCTCCGTGAGTAAAAACAGCAGGGTTACCGGCGAGTGTTTGTGAAAACCCGAAAGGGCGCAACCTCGTTAAAGGACACTTATAGGGTCCTCTCGACCTTATAAGGAGAAACCACCTACGTGAGATCCTTACGACTCACAAGGGAGCATCATACTTAGGGATCCCCACGATTCCTAAGGAGAAAATACACTTGCGAGATCCTCACGACTCGTAAGGAGAACTCTCTTACGGGACACTCACGGCTCATAAGAGTTGAAAGTCTTAAGTTACAGAGACCTAAACCTGTGCTTAAGCAACCCCCACAACTTCCGATATTGCCCTACAAGTGGCTCAATACTGACCCTTGTATACAATCCACGGGCGTGAATAAACATTTCCCTAACCAAGTTTCATCCGTGACTGGGGATATGTTCGCATGGTAAACAACCCTTGTAAATCCTCTCGATTTATGAGGAGAAAACCCTCCTGTAGGATCCTTACGACTTACAGAGGAAACGAACACTTAGGAATCCTCACGAGTCCTAAGGAGAAAATACACCTACAAGATCCTCACGACTTGTAGGGAGAAATAACTTCGTGAAACCCTTACGGCTCATGAAGTCAAAAGCCTTAGCCGACAGGACCCTAACCCTGGTCGCTAAGCCACCTTTATTCGACATCGACAGAGGCAGATGATGATTCGCTCCTGGTAATATCCCAGTTGTAGCGGTGCTGATGCCGAAATCGGTGTCTAATTTAAGGTTTACGGCGAAAAGCCGATAGGCCGCACATGCATACGAAATAGCCGAAATGATTGGGCAACTCGCAATAAAAAGCAGCGAGTAAAAAAAAAATAAATAGCCGAAATGATTGGGCAACTCGCAATAAAAAGCAGCGAGTAAAAATAAAATAAATAGCCGAAATGATTGGGCAACTCGCAATAAAAAGCAGCGAATTAAAATAAAATAAATAGCCGAA
Organism: Agapanthus africanus; assembly: GCA_030015575.1. Taxonomy (NCBI): domain Eukaryota; kingdom Viridiplantae; phylum Streptophyta; class Magnoliopsida; order Asparagales; family Amaryllidaceae; genus Agapanthus; species Agapanthus africanus. The sequence continues at coordinate 764,203,980 of JASDDO010000019.1, read as the reverse complement.
ATGATTGGGCACCGCGAAAAATAGCCGAAATGATTGGGCAATCGCGACCTTCACGATATAAAAGCTGAAATGATAGAGCATAGCGGAAATAAAACAAAAAAAAGGGAAGATGATAAAACTTTGGCCCTACAGTTAAGATCACATCGATCCCTGTATACAATCCAAGGGCGTAAACAAAGAGGGAACCGTACTTTCCCAACAGGCTCCGCCAGAAGACGAAGCCAAATCTCGACGGTTCAGTCCAACTCCGAATAAACAAATAATCCTTAGCAAATTCCTCGACTCACGGATACAAACACTCCTTGACGAGAGCCTCCTGATCCGCGTCGACTCGCAGAGCCACCAGTACCTCCGTGGGAAATTCTCGACTCGTTTCAAACCCCAAGGAAACAAATAATCCTTGGCGCTTGGGAAATAAATAATCCCTAGCAAATTCCTCGACTCACGGATACAAACACTCCTTGACGAGAGCCTCCTGATCCGCGTCGACTCGCAGAGCCACCAGTGCCTCCGTGGGAAATTCTCGACTCGTTTCAAACCCCAAGGAAACAAATAATCCTTGGCGCTAGGGAAACAAATAATCCTTAGCAAATTCCTCGACTCACGGATACAAACACTCCTTGACGAGAGCCTCCTGATCCGCGTCGACTCGCAGAGCCACCAGTGCCTCCGTGGGAAATTCTCGACTCGTTTCAAACCCCAAGGAAACAAATAATCCTTGGCGCTTGGGAAACAAATAATCCCTAGCAAATTCCTCGACTCACGGATACAAACACTCCTTGACGAGAGCCTCCTGATCCGCGTCGACTCGCAGAGCCACCAGCCCCTCCGTGGGAAATCCTCGACTCGTTTCAAACCCCAAGGAAACAAATAATCCTTAGCGCTTGGGAAACAAATAATCCCTAGCAAACTCCTCGACTCACGGATACAAACACTCCGTGACGAGAGCCTCCTGATCCATGTCAACTCGCAGAGCCATCAATGTCTCCGCGGGAGAATTCCCGATTCGTCTCAACTCGCAAGATGAAGCCTTAGGCAGCAGGGACTAAAAAACTTGCTTTCTGAACAATGGGACCCTGTAAGTCAATCCAAAATGGTCTCTTGCATACTATTCACGGGTCTCACTCTCCAAAGTCGAGTTTCGACAAGGAGGGAAACAACCGCTTACGGGTCCTCTCGACTCATAAGAGGGAAAAATACTCTTGTAGGATCCTTACGACTTATAAGAGAAAACCACACTTAGGGATCCTCACGATTCCTAAGGAGAAAAACCCACCTACGAGATCCTCTCGATCCGTAGGGAGAAAAGTCTCTATGAGACCCTCACGGCTCATAGAGTTGAAAAGTCTTAGGCGGCAGATTTGAACCTGCGGCCTAAGCCATCGCTATCTCTTGGAAAAATTAAGTTATCGGCCAATTAGGTTCATCGAAAACATCATGATACAAAGGGAGAAAGCAAAGAGATAGTACAAGACATTGCAAAAAGAAAATGTGTATCTTTATTCATTGATTTCAATCAAATACAAGATGAATCGTACAAAAGAATAAAGAATGGATACATATTATTTAAAAAGGAAAATTTTGCAAATACATTGATACAAAGACAGCTATTGGGAAGGAAGCGTTTTAAGTAGCTTTATCAGTTGTTCATACACTTCCTTCCATGCCTTTTCCTAATTGGCCACCACTGCCAACTCCGTCTCTACTTGGGCCCGTTGCTGTGCGACAGATGCAAGCTGATCCCTGACGACCTGATGAGCAGCTTCACGGCCTGGAGTGTCATGCTCGGCGACATCAAGTGCCTGCTTCAGTCTCAGCCCATTTGATATGCGCTCCAGAAGGCCCTCGAAGATGGCCTTTACCTCAGCGGCGTTTGCCTCAACTTCAGCATGCAGGCGAGCAGTTTCACTTGAAGATTCTTGGCACTCCTTTAGCCTCAAAGCTGCTTCTTGTTCCAAATGACGGAAATGAGAAGTGCTTTGCTCGAGCCATGCTCCCCGTTGAGTGCTCACGGCCAAAGTCTCAGGGGATAGGCGCATCGACTCCAGCTGATGAAGGCGAGCCTCAATCTCCCGACAATAGTTAACCCAAGAGGTGACAATGCCCTCGTCATGGAAGGTGGCAAATATCAACAACATTGGGTTAACCGTCGTAGCGAAGTCCTCAGCAGATGTAGGAGCCTCCACATCGAGTTCCTCGATGTAGTCGCTCAACATGCGCAAACTATTCGCCGCACCTTTCGAGGACGGACGTCTCTAGGAAGGGCCGCCCGGTATTGTAATGCGAGACTCGAAAGGCACCGAGACTGGAACGATAGCTGAAAAGGACAAAATGTGATTAGATGATGATTCAATAGATGCGGAGAAAGTCATTGATAAGATAGTTTACTATACCGGTTGAAGCAGGTGGCAAGGCCGGAAGGGCCGGTGGCGCAACCGATCTTTCTTCTCCCCCTTCGATTTGTAACACTGCGATCAGGACAAGAGAGAGTTAGAAATAATTCTACCACTAAAAAAAAAAACAAAGATATCAATCGGGAACTATACTCACCAGCACCACCAGAGGGAGAAACGAGTTCAGATGGGAAGGAGAAGTGTGGGAGCAACACCTGATAAAGATGGTCAAAAAGTACTCCTGAAAAGACACAACAACACGACTTCAGTACGTAAACTATACATCTGAAAGATAAGACTAATAAGTTACGAACCCATATCTTCCAACATCTTAGATGGTATAAGAGAGGGTTGAGAGGTGACTACCGCCAAGGCAGTCGTTGAAGGCGCTCCCTCAAGCAGTGGGGCATCGGCGCTGGCTGCACCTGCGTTACAAGAAAGGTGAACTTGTCAGAAAGGATTGTAAAGTAAAGAAAAAACAACAACTTGGGGTTTACCTGAGAAGCTCCCGGCTGAAACGGAGACGACTCCCTCCTCTATCGACATGAGGCCACCACCCGTGGCCTCATCACCCGACTCGATGGGAACCGTCGTCGTGCTCGCATGGCCAGGAGACGGCGGAAGATCGTAGATGGGGAGGGCAATGATCGGAGCATTACCAGACTCTTGGGAGAGAGCGACTGACTCCTTCTCGAGAGTCGTGCTCATCTCACCCGCTACTTCTTCGGGCTTCGCGATCTCCATTGGCTCATCCGCCGTCACCACGACGTCGCCGGCCTCGAGCGCCTCATCCGCCACCACCATGGGCTCAGTTATAATGATCACATCATCTGCCACCACTTCAGGTTCGGCATCAATGGCCTTCTCGGCTGCAGGCCCCTCGACCTCCACCTCAGGCTCCAAAGCGACAACGACGTTGCCCACCGCCGGTTCGAGTTCCGCGGGTACCGCCTCCTCTGTTTCTTTGGGATTAACGGTTTCCGCCTCCCCCTCGATCGGACTTGGCCCTGCAAGATAAGAAATATAAGGACCAATGGCATTAAAATGCTTATAACAAAAACTCTTAGAGAAATATTACCTGAAGCGGATTTACCGTTTGCGCTCCGAACTCCGCGTGCCACCTCTCTGCGAGCAGTGGATAGGGCGACAGGGGGCTCTTCAGATGGAGTGTCAGCGCGAGGGACGGTGCTGGGGCCCGCTCCCGCAGCCAAGGCAGCCCGGCGCGCCTTCGCCTCATGCCTTTGCCGCTTTCTTTCCTCCCGAGCTGTCACAATGGACCTCTGTGACGCCTCTTTCACCGCGGCATCGTCATCCGTAAACAAAGAAACCTCCAGAGCTTTTGAGACGTCTCTCATCGGCTCCTCAAGACGGACTTCTTGCGGTAACCCTGAAGAAGCAGGAACGTCGGCAGCCGGTAGGACATCTGCGTCACTTGGCGGGAGCGGCATTGAGGTTCCTGTGATTAGAAGGGAAATGTTAGATCGACCATAACACAAGGGAAATGAAAGCTTAATGAATCGAAACTTACTAAGGCCCATAGATGCTCTGAGACGTTCCTCCTCCTGGAAAGTCTTCAGAGAAGCGGCAATGGCTTCTTCATCAGTGATGCCTGTTGGTAGAAAAGAAAGAAAAGCGTTAGTCAAAAGCAACGAAGGAAATATGTTGCAATAAAGAAAATGTGACTAGTAGTTACCTGATTGCGCAAGCTTAGCCAGCCACGCGTCACGCTTTGCCAACCACGCTGAAGTTTCGAGAGCGGCTTCCAAGTCTGTGTCGTCCGGCGGCGGCATGATTAATCCCTCGTTAGTCCCATATTCGATTGGGCCCTCGGCGTAGGGAGCATGGGGCTCCTGGCCGAACACGACGTCCGCGGCGAAGAGCGACTTCTTTTTCTTCTGCCCGCCGACCCTTGGTGCACGCGGGATCGACTTACGTTTAGCAGCCACCTTAGGACGGCGGGTCCCGATGTCTGCACCTACACCGGACTCCGGCGAGGCCACGACCACTGTCTCCACTGGAGCACGGGGCGCTGGGGCTGCATCTGTAATATCGGGAAGCGGCAATCCGTGCGGAGGACTTTGCGCACGCGATGGTCTGCCCCCGGCATCTTTTAGAGGAGGAACCACCGGGGTCCTTGGCATTAAGGGAGCGTTACGGTCGGTGCCGGGAGGTGCCTCTTTACGGTCGATCAACACTCGCCTCTCCTCCTTTATAACGGCCCCCGTCGCATGATTGTACCACTCTTTATATACATTAAGGAGTCGTGGAGCGCAGGCCGGTGTGCTGATAAAAAAACGAGAACCCGTGTTCAGGCGCATAAAGTGATGTAACGCGTTCTCCATCCCTTCTTCATTGGCAGCAGGTTCCAGTAAGAAAGCTTCCAAGGGTACCCCTCGATCGTAGCCCAGTTGTCGGGCAAAACGATGCGGGTTATATCTCATGAAGATTGCAGCACCTCCCTGCCTGAAGACTAGGAAGCCCGGTCTAATAGAATACAAGTGGAGGGTCTCCCGGGCCGTCAACACTGAAGCTCCATCCTTAAAGGAGTCCTGTAATGGTCGCACCGCAGTGGTGGACGCTTTTCCAATGGTTAACACCTTGTCAATGAAGGACATCTCGAATCCGACGGTGTGAGGGCGAAGCAGTAAACCCCTGGCGTTCCGGGGGTGAAGGGGTCACGATTGATGAGCCAATCAACTGTATAATGCGAGGAAAACCGCACTTGTCAAAGAATGAAGGCCTTTTATGCATGCCGAAGACACCTGCCGTATGTAGCTCGAGCCACGAAATGAAGTAGTGCATCGGGAAGACCACGTGCAATACCCCGGGCTCGTTAGTATCCGCGGCTCGGCTGAGACCATGATATAAGTGCGCCAAGCCGGCAATCCCCACAGCCACCTTTACCCCGATGACCATTCGGTGGGCTGGGTAAAACACGGAGGGCCGCATGCGATGAGAATGCATTGGGATCGCGAACCAACTCAGCCACAGTCCGAGAAATCCTAAGAAAAAGGCCTCCTCGTCCATCCCGGGGGCTGCAATTTCTGCAAAAGATATAGTAGGGAAGTCCGGAAGGAAGAAAACCTTTTGGTATATCTCCTTCGCCGGCAGGTTATCCAAACCTAGGCTGAAAGGATCATCCTGGATAGCAGACTTGGCAGCTTCTGATGAAATGACGCTTGGGCGAAGGAAACGAGCAATGAAGTCCTCAAAATTAACTCCTCGGCTCCTATGTTCGATAAATAGGGACTCGTAGATGTTCAACACCTTGATCAGGCTAGGGAATTGGTGTTGAACAGCATTTTCCGGCGTGATCCCCCTTACCATCGGCTTAGCACCGAAGACATACTCATCTGTCGAGAGCAGCTCTTCATAGTGTTCCCCCATGACTGGTAGACCGGATACCTCCGCGAATTCCTCCAAAGAGATGGACACTTCCCGATCCATGGCACGGAAAGTGTGGATGGGAATGTTCCACTGTTCCAGGAAAGCTTTAAACCACCAAGTGGGGAGCGTGGGATACTGGAAGAGAGAGACGTAGACCGCGGTGTACAATCCTAATCTTATCAACTGCGACTTCTTCGTCGACAGGATGTACCGGGCCCACGGCAGGTAACCAATCGGATGGCGGGGGATCAGACCAATGTTATATGATTTCCCCCAGGGTCTCGCCTCGCCCTGACAGATACGACATCCTAGGATATCGAAGACCATAGGACGTTGGACAGGAACCGCATCCATAGCGGGATGAAGAAAGCTGTTCGCGGTCCAATCCACCATCTCCACGGCATACTGCACCGAGGGTGGGGTAGCATAATTAATCGCCGTGATGGGCTCGGACGGCACTGCGCATGTGAAGCTGTGTCGACCCATAATGATCTGGTTATACCAAGACCCCCAAAGGTGGAGTTTCTTGTACTCCGGGTCGTATTCTCTAATCATAGTCAGGACTTCACGGTCCGAGGGCGCCTCGGGAAATCCCTCCTCCGAGCGAACGAACGGAAATGAAGTGTCTAGAGACATGATCGCTGCAAATAGAACAATTTAGCCGTTAGTGTTGTAATTCCAACATTTGGCATAAAAAAATGCATTAATTAAATTAAATTAAAATTAATTAATTACACCACACAGCAGTGCAGTGAGTAGGAGACCAAAGGGGGACCCACAAAATCTGGATGACAATACGTCAGACAACCTCATCATTGGATGAGATTGTCAGTTGATCCCCAGGAAAACATTCCCATTTATAAAAAAAGGGGGTGGGAAGAATCCCTAGAGACAAGGAGAAAATCTCCTCTTTCAGAGCAAAGCTCTGTCACAGAGTGACACTTGTCAAATTTTGGTCCCAGGGAAATAAGATTCCTTAAAAAGAGCACAGCTCTATGGTAATAATGGAAAGGTCCATCAGAAAATGTCTATACCTAAAAGAATTAAAATTTTTGAAATCTTGGAAAATCCACGAAAAACTTGTGAAATTTTTTCATTTTTCTGATCTAAAAGATCCACAGATGATCTATGAGCAAAGCTCTGTTCATGGGTTAAAACCTATGAACAAGATCCCTGTAGATCTATAAGTTTTTGAGAGCAAAACTTTGTTTATGAAACCCCAATGGGAATCTATTTAGATCAAAAGATCTGTAAGAGCAAAGCTCTTTGGTTAAGGTTAATTTAAGTTAATTTGATTTAAATTAATTTTACCTAAAGTTTTTAACTTTGGAAATGAGCAAAGCTCTGAAGTTCTGGAAACGAGAGCAAAGCTCTGAAGTTCTAAGAAAGAGCAAAGCTCTGGAATCAAAATCTAGAAAATGGTGAAGTTTTCTAAAGGGCCATAGGTCCAATTTATAAGGCGCCTGCGCCCCTTCAGCTCACCCCTTGATCCAACGGTCAGGGGCTTGCCACCGCAGCATTCACGTGCGTGCCACGTGAGCGCAACGGTGGGGGGCATTTGTTTCGCCCAATCAGAGCAAAGCTCTGTTGAAATTCAAATTCAAAATTCTGAAGCAACGCTTCAAATCTCGGGCGCAACGCGCCACATGTCAGGCGCTGATACGTCAGCGCAGCGTCCAAGAAGGCGCGCCCAATCAGAGCAAAGCTCTATTTTAAGCAAAATTAAAGGAAGCAACGCTTCAGCTGCGCAGACACTGCGCTGCGCGACACGTGTCAGCGCAGATGCACTAGCGCAGTTGCGCAAGCACTGCGCTGCGCGACACGTGTCAGCGTAGATGCGCCAGCACAGTTGCGCTGCGCGACACGTGTCAGCGCAGATGCGCCAGCGCAGTTGCGCTGCGCTGTGCGCTGCGCGACACGTGTCACGCGCTGGAGCATTTGCGCCAAACAGAATTAAGATTTTAAAGAAATCTTTCTGTTCTTGTTAAAACAAGAAGATTTTCTTCTGTAAAACAGAAGCTCTTGGATCAAAAATCCAACGGTGGGAAAAATTCCCCAAATCACTCAGAGAAAGATCTCTTTAACAAATTTAACTAATTTATGGGCACTATAAAAAGGACCCTAGAGCTCAATTCAAAGGCATGAACATTTTTCTAAAAAAAAAAGAGAGAAAGAGGACTCTGAAGAACTCCTCAAGAACAAAAAAAGGTAAAAACCTTTGAAAGAAGAGAAAATTCTCTTATGAAAAGATCAGTGATCTAAAAACAAGATCATTGATCTTTAAACATAACTAAATGAAATGAATAAATAAATAAAAAAATAGTGCTTTGCACTTTTTCATGAACCTTTGGTTCTTTAAGATAAGAAAAAACTTATCTTTTCCTTTGATCTAAATTAGATCAAGAAATCTTACAGTGCTTTGCACTTCTGTTCTTGAATCTAAAAGATTCTCAAATTAATAGTGCTTTGCACTTATAAATCTGCACTGTTGCGCTCTTGGGCTGGCACAAGCCACCAGAGAGCGCCATGTGTCAGCGCCTGAACCATTTGCGCTATGCGCTTTTGAAATAAAGCTTTGCTCTCTGTGACTGGCGCAACTCACCAGAACGCGCCACGTGTCAGCAGCGCAAGCGTAGCGCAGCGCACTGCGCTGCATGACACGTGTCATCACCACGAGCGCTTGCGCACTCTGATTGGCGCAAAGCGCCTGATAAATGCAATGCATTTCCTAAAAGGGTCAGGCCCAAATCAAAAAGACCAAGCAGGCCAAAATAAATTGCAAAGCAATAAAAGGGTAGAGCCCAAATAAAATTGATCCTCTGCATCATTTATAAAGGGCAGAGCCCAAAACAAATTGATGCTCTGCATCATTTATAAGGGGCAGAGCCCAAAACAAATTGATGCTCTGCATCCTTCTGGGCAAAGCCCAAATAAAAATAAAAAAGAAATGCAATGCAGAAGCAAATAAAATGTTGAACATTGAAACCGGACTTAGCCCAATTTTGGCCGTAAGTCCTCAAATTAAATTGACTGAGCAAAATTGCTCTCTTAAATCAATTTACTTTTGGTTCGAGAGTACATCTCCGAACTCCTCTGACACCCATCGTTGTAATCCTTCAACGACGTCAGAGAGGTGACGGGTCCTAACGACCACACCTCAATACGGACTGCGGGGTCCTTAAACTCGTGGACCGGAACGTCCTTAAACTAATGTTGGACCAGAACGTCCTTAAACTAATGTCGGACCACTACGTCCCTAAACTGGCTATGGACCCCCATGTCCCTAAACTAGAACACGGACCACTACGTCCCCAAACTGGAACAATAGAGCCTTCAAAATGCTCTTTTGTCGGATCTAAACAATCCCGTTTAAGTTGATCTTAGCCCCAAACATGGCTAACGTATCCTTAAACATTCAAATAGACTATAAAACTCCAAATCAACCTTGGTTCAAGGGTATATCTCTGAACTCCTCTGACATCCGCCGTTGTAATCCTTTAACGACGTTAGAGAGGTGACGAGTCCCGATGACCAGATATTAAATGGATCACCACGTTAAGTTGTTCTTAGTCTCAAACAGGACTAACGTATCCTTAACGAACGTTTAAGTTGATCTTAGTCTCAATACGGCTAACATATCCTTAAACTAAAAACACCAAATCCAAATCTAAGTAAATACGGATTTGGACTAATCCACGTCCTACGGGCGACGGCATTACTCAGTCTCCGTACACAATCCACGGGCAACCACAAACAAAACAAACACACACGACACGAAGTGAAATTCTGGAGAAGGAGAAAGTTGTTACCGCGATGCGGTAGCGTAATTAACTGCAGGGGCTTGCGCCTGCAGGGAAGAGCGTCCCCACAATCAAAAACCCCTCAAGCGAGGGGGAATCTGACGAAGTCTGCTACATCGGTCGCATCCGTTTAAACCTCCGATACACGGTGCCATAAATCAACTTGGCATCTTCGGAGAGGTGGACGGATAAAACCAAATAGCATCTGCCCCGAATCTCAGCGTCAGGACACCGCGGTCTTGTGCGCCGTCTTTCGGAGGGGAACAGTATGCAGCTTCTCAAGTGCATAACTCCCAAAAGGAAATAGGAAAATCAGTAGTACTCATCATAGAGCACACCATATCTTATAGGGTGCTATTTCTCCGTCCCGATATACCATCGTGCTATGGTGTATACGGAGGAGTAATGCTGAGAGAGAATCTCATTCTCCTTTAGAATAGTCCAGGGATTCCATGCTCACGTATTCTCCTCCTTGATCTCATCAAAGGACATAATACTATACCCATTTTGGTTCTCTACTTCTAACTCATATTCATTGAATATCTCATAAGGTTTAGACTTGTGTTTCAACAGGAACATATGTCTGAATCCTGAGGGATCATCAGTGAATCTAATGAAGTATAAAGAACCGGTCTTGGCATGTGTAGACAGGGGACCTTCATACATCAGCATGTATTAATCCCAAGAGTTCACTAACTCTTTCTCTGTTTCCAATAAACGGAGATGTGGTTATCTTATCTCTGTGACATGACCGGCAAGTTTCACAAGATGTAAATTCAAACTAATTTAAATATGCATCTATGTGTAACTTCAGCTAGTCAGGTCGCATTGATATGACCTAGTTTACAATGCCTCAAGAAGGATTCGTTCATTTCTGAACTCTTCCTCTTGTGTGTGTTCTGTATACTAAGAACTGTAGTTTGATTTAGAACGTCTATGCTTTTAGATAACGTGCCTGAACCGATTAACTCTTGATATAGGAAATGTTCAAAACATTATCCAACAATAAAAAATTATATCCTTCTTTACTAATAAAGAGACTGATATGATGTTGTATATCAGGTTCGGTATCTAATAACATTCGTTCAGAATCAATGTATTCTGGTAATACAGGGTGATAGTGACCAACAGACTTGGCTGCAACACTTGCACCGTTTCTATCTCATGAAACTTATCACCCGTTCTCAGTTCTCTACCTATCTGTAGCCCATGTAACAAATTACATATGTGGGATCCTGATCCGGTATCTCATACTCAGGACGTAAAGGATACTGAGAAACAGTTCTCTGTAACGAACACACCCAAAAATGATGCATCAACATGCACTTTCTTCGTTTGGGCGGCACGGGAAATCTGGTATTCCCCAATTTCCTGCTCTGTCTTATAACAATTATAAATTGGAGCGGGACCAACGTTCCCCAGCTCAGTATAACAAGCGGGCTCGGTCAATACATCCGTATTATTATCTTGATTAAGGCGTGACATAGTCGTAACCAGGAGAGAGAGAGAAGAAAACACTCAGCGTGCGCTTTTTCAAGATTAGATTGGTTAGCAATTTATCTAATCAGGATGTCTCCTACTGTTTTAGTCAAATCTTCCTTCAAACCTTAAAAGGAAAAACTAGCCGGAATTAATTACACCCTACAAGTTCGCCAATCTTTCAGCCAGGCCAGTGCCGGTACTTTGAGGGAGGTTCCCCATGCTTTCGCACGGACCTAATTAAAATAAACCTCATTTTTCCTGGGGCGTAACCCCGTTGACACCTTTCTAGACACCTACTTGATCGGCTAATTGTAATGTGTAAAACTCTCCCAGGAGTAACACTTACTCGCAGCCGGTATCGGGATCCAACTATCTCATAGAAGGTATGCAATCTCATTGCAAATTTCAACACTTGAAATTCCCAATAATATTTTACCCCTAGCGTCCTGTGACCTTGACGAAGGCCAAACTACCCATAGTCCGCTAGTCAAGTTCAACCCGTTCATTTCTTGATTGAATTAAACCCACCCGCACGACCCTTGACGAAGGCCAAACTACGCCGTACGAATACCCTAATCCAATCGCATCGTATGCTAGCAGATAAGCATTAGTTAGCTACCGTACACTACGCCTTGACGAAGGCCAAACTACCGCAGCACGAATACTAACTAGTACTTATCTGAAATGACGGAGGGCTACGACAGGTTTTTAAGAAAACCCTTTGCGTAATGAACTTGATATCGTTGTAGAATCGAGTGATTTTTAAATGGAGTGTTTTTTTGGCTTTTCTAGTTTTGCTAAAGAGGCCACTCCCGGTGAAGGGATCGTCGGCTCTTTCCTCATCGAATAAGGTGCAGGATATTTCACAAATATCACTATGCAAAGCAAGAACTATAGAAGCAATCAAAAGACAAACCGAGTATGCAGCATCTGCTAGTTTCACTAAAGAGGTCACTCCCGGTGAAGGGATCTCGGCTTTTTCCTTATCGAATAAGTTGCTGGATGTTCTACAAGGAACACCACTATGCAAAGCAAGAACTAGAGCTACCAGTTTTTAAACAAGTTTCTACAACATCTTTAGGTTTCTTTTATTTCATTAATCTCATTAATGAAGTCCCATTTTATTATGCTTCACAAGCATCACATTTGAAACGAAATCTGCAATATAACATATATCTCATATATATAATATAAACATTCGTCTCAGGCAGTAATATGATCTCATCACAGAACATTGCAGCAGAAGAACATATATGAAATATTGGATATAGTAGGACGTCCGTGTTTTAGTACGAGCCTGTGTAAAATACGGATTCTATGGTCGCGATGAATAGCCAAACCCACATCCCTAGACCCCTACGAGAGCGGCAAGCAACACTGCCAATTCTAGGGTTAGGAGACCCGGTCTCGACTCCTCGAGATGATCTCCCACTGGACCCTAGAACCCGGTTACTTGTGCTCCCCGCATTGGGTCTACCTATTGCGGAAAAGTAAATAATATACAATGGTGACATCATCCTCAGCCCGGAAGTGCCCCAATAAAAGAATATTACATACAAATGAATTTTACATGAATGAAAAAGAAAAACTCTCATCTCACATAAAACCCCCGACTATTCAGAATGCGACGATCCAATATAACATATCACAGCAACACATAATATCTCATATCATCAACGTAAGCAAGTATGCGTATCCCGATTTTCGTTGATGTATAGCAATGAAGCCGGCGATACACCACATACTACGCTTACGGTCACAGAAAAGAAAGTGTAAAACTACAACAGTTGGAATCCGCAACCTCTTTAGACATCGCATGCCTAACCAAATGAATTCCTTAGACATCGCATGCCACCTTTTTGCACGCCCTTTTGGACGTGGTATGATGTAAATCAAAGCACTGTGGGAATCACACAAGACTCTATGACGATCTCGGGTCAACAGACTACTCTGTACCAGTGTTACCGGAGAACTGCCATCTGACGTGAGGTATAATACCATTTGGGAGTTCTCGGCGAGTCCGTCCGGTGTACCCAGTCACTACTGAGCACCCGTACACCATCCTTGATGTCAAACACCGATGGATATGAGATCATCCATCACCCATCATATGGGTCAAGATGCGTATACGCTACTCTACTCTGGCGTATCGATGCCCTGTCTCGATACACCCTCGACTAGGAACAGTTATAGGATGTACTCGTCGACTACCGTGGCCCCACTAGTATGATCTCATCATAGTCCCAGTAGTCGAGTACATATCCTAAGGGCTTTATCAATATGTAACATAGAGACAATCAGAGTACATGTTAAGATAAAATACAACCAGATAGCATACTATCATGTCGAGCAAGAAAGTCTCCCTATATATGTCCAAGCATCCATTACAATATAAATCGTATGTATAGTAATGGCCTCTAGGGCATACATATAACTAACAATCTCCCACTTGCACTAGGGCCATATGTTGTGGTATCGCATACCCAACAATTAGCTGTAGTTGAAGTATCTCATACTCAACCATCCCATAAAAGTCTCTACTGGGAAAAAGGCCTTTGTGAGTGGATCCGCGCTGTTGTCCTCTGTGTCTACTCTCCTAACCTCGATCTCCCTGTAGATCAACCATCTCCATGATCAGGTGATACTGCCTAAGAATTATATATGGATTTCTGATAGGACTGTAGTTCCTTGGATAAAGCCACAACTCCATTGTCACACAATGGTAGGAACGAAGTTCATCTCATGAACTTATATATATCCAGACCGCCTCTTTGGTAGCATCCTTGGTAACGATGTATCTTACCTTTAATCGTCTAGTATGTCACGGTATCTAGCTTGGAACTCTTCCAACATACCGTCCCTCCACTGAGGGTAAAGACAATGCCTGCGACTGACATTCAGTCGTCCTTATCACCCTGGAACCTTTCCAGTGATTCTCCCCAGGATCGATTGATACCATCTCACTACAACTAGTAAAAATCCTAACATCCAATTAGATCTATCTCATAGATCCAAAACCCAGGATTTAGAAGGTATCATTTTGATCCTATATGGAGAATCCTTGTGATAAGCGGAGATTGACCGAGCGTAACATAGGAAACTCCTTCCCTATCAAAAGTATGTCATCCACGTACTCTACGAGGATCACCACCATACTCCCTACTACCTTTTTGTATATACAAGGTTCATCTACCATTTTGATGAAGTCAAACTCTTTGACTACCACATCAAAACAGATGTTCCAACTCCGCGATGCCTGATTTATCACATAAAACATCTTGCACACGTTTCCGCTGCTCCCACTGTCTACGAAGCCCTCTGGCTGTGTACTTATATACGCTCTCTTCTAAAACATCACTTAGAAAAGCAGTCATGACACCCAACCACCAGATATCGTAGTCATTGTATATAGCCGTGGCAAGCAGGATCTGGATGGACTTAAGTATAGCTTTGAAAGTCTCAACTTTTCCATGTACACCAAGTAATCTTCTCAAGATATACTTGCTCCTGATGGGGATTTAACCCTTCAGATAAAGCAACCAAGGTCCATACTTTGTTGGTGTATAAGGATTCCATCTCAGATCGCTAAGCATCCAGCCATTCTTACAGAGTCTCACTCCTAATTGCCGGCTCGAAACTAGTTGGGTCATCATCTCATGATGCAATCCTCTCTCCCACTGTCAAAGAGAAACCGAAGTATCTCTCAGGTGGGTGAGGAACCCTACTAGATTGGCGGAGAGGCTGAGGTTCGTTGGAAACTATTGAATCCACATTCAATAGGTATGCAGCTTCTCAAGTGCAAAACTCCCAAAAGGAAATAGGAAACTTAGTAGTACTCATCATAGAGCACATCACAAGCTGCAAGAGGTCAGCTAAACGTAACAGCCACCCAGGTATTGAGCTCTCAGAAGATCAACAAGCAAGCCTGTACATTCTCCTGTGAATCCAATCAGTAACACTTCCGTACAGTCCGGTCTCGTCGTCTGATATGTCGCATATCTCGCCTAGGGGTAGTAAACGTCAGACCCCAGTAGCTTGATAAGTCGTGTCGATATGACGTCTATAACAGTTCGAGAAACTACTGATAACACTTACCAGTAAATCTCAGCAACCCTGGCCAGGGATTTCCAGTTATAGCCAATCGAACACAGCGCAACATCAACTCCCTATACTGGGAGAGACGAATCCCCTCCTATCGCTCATTGCCTCCATGTGATTCGGGACTGTACCCAAAAGCCACCTTTTTGCACGCCCTCTTGGATGTGGTATGATGGAAATCAAAGTACAGTGGAAATCACATAAGACTTTATGACAATCTCGGGTCAACATACTACTCTGTACCAGTGTCACCGGAGAACTGCCATCTGACGTGAGGTATAATACCATCTGGGAGTTCTCGGCGAGTCCGTCCGGTGTATCCAGTCTCTACTGAGCACCCGTACACCATCCTTGATGTCAAACACCGATGGATATGAGATCATCCATCGCCCATCATATGGGTCAAGATGCGTATACGCTAGTCTACTCTGGCGTATCGATGCCCTGTCTCGATACACCCTCGACTAGGAACAGTTATAGGATGTACTCATCGACTACCGTAGCCCCACTAGTATGATCTCATCATAGTCCCAGTAGTCGAGTACATATCCTAAGGGCTTTATCAACATGTAACACAGAGACAATCAGAGTACATATTAAGATAAAGTACAACCAGATAGCATACTATCATGTCGAGCATGAAAGTCCATGGGCAATCAGAGTACAGCTTGTTTTGATTTGATTTGATTTTGGACAGGAGTCAACATCTCTACCACTGAAATTGGGCTCCATGGGCAACTCATCAGCCGCCCGTGCTGATTGGCTATTTCGCCTGGTTTGATTTGATTTGATGTGGGAGTGGAGTCAACATCTATACTATTGCAATTGGGCTCCATAGGTAACTCGTCTGGTACCCGGTATTGGATTGATTTGATTTATTTGGGAGCAGAGTCAACGTCTCTACCTCGGGAATTGAGCTCTAAGGGCAGCTCGTCTGGTATCCGGTCTTGGCTTAATTTGATTGATTTGGGAGTGGAGTCAATATCTCTACCACTGGAATTGGGCTTCAGAGGTAACTCTTTTGGTAGCCGGTCTTGTCTTGATTTGATTGATTTGGTTGATTTTAGTTCATTTGGGACCGGAGTCAATATCTCAACCACTGGAATTGGGCTCCAGGGGCAACTCGTCCACCACCCGAGCTGATTGGTTATTTCGACTGGTTTGATTTAATTTGATTTGGGACCGGAGTCAACATCTCTACCACTGGAATTGGGCTCCTGGGGCATCTCGTCTGCTGCCCGAGTTAATTGGCTATTTTCTTGATTTAATTTGATTTGACTTAGGAGTGGAGTCAGTATCTCTACCATTGGAATTGGGCTCCAGAGGCAACTCGTCCACCGCCCTAGCCGATCAGCTATTTCTCTTGGTTTGATTTGATTTGATTTGATTAATTTGATTTGGGAGGTCCTTTGCTGTTCGGCGGATCTTTTGAGCTTGGAGGCACTGTCGGGTGGGACTTTAATTTGATTTTCTTGATTTCTGCATTGTCCGATGAGACTTCTGAGCTTGGAAGCACTGCCGAGCTGTGCTCGATTTCTGCTTTGTTTGATGAGACTTCTGAGATTTAAAGCACTGTCGAGTAGGACTTGGAATTTGAATGTTTAAAGTTGGTAATGTTTGGTTTTGAGTTGAGAGTTGAATTAGGAAACAAAGGTTCAGATTTTTGGAATTGAAATTTGTGTTATGTTTGGATTTGAGCCAGGAATTTGATTGGGTTGGTACTTGAGGATTTGGAAATTGAATTCGAGAATTTTGAATGGAAGTTGGTTCAGAAGTTGGAATTAGATTTTGGAGTTGGAATTTCGATTTTTGAAGTTGGCGGGATTTGAATTTGTGTTGAGATTTGGACAAGAGTTCAATTTGAGTTTGGATTGAAAGCTATAATTTTGGAGATGGAAATTGAATTTGGATTTAGAGTTGGAATTTTGGAGTTTGAAATTTTGGTTTCTGGGCTGGCATCTGCGTTGCTAACACTGGAGCATGAGTGCAAGGAGCATTTTATCATTTGGAGCTGGGAAATTTAAGGATTTAAATTTTTAGTTGATATCAACATCGCAAACACTAAAGTATGGTTTCAGAAGCGAATCATCATTTGTCATTGGAGAAATAGAATTTGGATATGGATTTAATTAGCATTTGCATTGCTAAAACTAGAATGGTGCCAGGAGCGACTCACCATTTGCTTTTTGGAGGATTGGGAATTTAAGAGTTTTTTAAACATCGGAAAGCTATCAGGAGCGACTCATCATTCGTCGTTGTAAGATTGGGAATTTGAGAATTTTTGTTTTTTTTTCCAGCTTCTGCATCGCTAACACTGGAATGGTGCCAAGAGTGACTCATCATTCGTCTTTGGAGGATTTGGATGTGGAGTTTTTTTATTGTTTGGCGTCTGCATCGCTAACACTACAATGGTACTAGAAGCGACCGATCATTCGCCGTTGGAGGATTGGAAATTTGAAGGTTTGGGTTTTTTTGGTCGGTGTCTACATCACTGACACTAGAGTGGTGTCAGAAATGATTCATCATTCATCTTTGGAGGATTTCGATGTGGAGTTTTTTTTGTTTGGCATCTGCATCGCTAACACTGGAATGATACCAGAAGTGACTTATCATTCGTTGTTGTAGGATTGAGAATTTGAGTGTTTTGGTTTTTTTTGTTCGGCGTCTGCATCGCTAACACTGGAATGTTGCCAGGAGCGATTCATCATTCGCCTTTGGATGATTTGGATGTGGGGGTATTGTTTGGCGTCTGCATCGAGGTGTCCGGAGCGACTCATCATTCACCTTTGAAAGATTTAGGCCATGGTTTTTTTTTGTTTGGCGTCTGCATTGCTGCACTGAAATATGTACTAGGAGCATCTCAACATTTTCCTTTGGAGGGAAATAGGGATTTGTTGGACATTGAGTTTGTATCAGCACTGCTAACACTGAAATATAGGTTTCAGGAGCGACTCATCATCTGTCTAAGAATTTTTTTTTAATATCGAGTTCTTGCTCTTTCGGGTTTTCAGAAGCCGGCGAGTAATCTCGCTGTTTTTACTCACGAAACCTTTTCAGGTTTCCATTCGTGTCCTTTTGCTTGTGGAATGATCCTTTTATTCTTTTTTTATTTATATTTTTATCTTTTTATTCCCAGTTTAACAACTTAGGGGTCAAAACTGTACTTGTTTTTTTCCTATCTTTGTTGGCGTCTTTTGCAAAGTTATCTGAAATTCTCTGATTTTTTAATTTGATAAAACCGGATCGATAGCCAAGACAGTAGGCTTTATTTGATTTTGTTATTTGATCCTTGGATCCTTCTGAAGTGGCTTCAACATTTTCTTCGTTTTTTGTCCAAGCGTAAATCCCACAAAGGCCGCGACAGGACCGAGTCCTTCTTTAGAGCAGGCGATTGAGTTGTTTACTCCTGGAGGATTTTGGCGTTCAATTGTATAATGTTGGCAGTCGTGGCTTAATTTCTCATCACCACGCCGGATGACCGCGAAATTACTCCCATCTTGTGATGTAGATTTTTTTAGTCTATCTATTTTAACCGTAAGTTCATATTTATTCGCAGTCGTACTTACGGAATGTACCACAAAGAGGCTTGAGAATTCTAATTAATTCTAAAACAAGTTAAAATGAAATATTGATTTTGTTAACTAAACTAAATAAAAGCATATAATAAAATTGCATGTTTAAGGTAAAAACGGTTTTCAAATAAATAAGCAAGCCTAGGGTTTCGAATTACCTTTACTATCATGGTGTTTTATATGATTTCTATCCTTTTCTAACTCCGACATTTTAATTCATTAACTATCAATTATATAAAAGAATAAGGTAAAATATTGTCGCAATGAAATATCAAACAATTATGGAAGTATAAACCATACATCATATCTCTACCCTATCAATCACACAAAATTATGTCGCAAACAAATTAAAACCTATAATTCTAATTACCCTAAAAATAATCTAGTTTTACCCTTGTACAAACTAACCCACAAGTATTTTCAGAATACTCAAAATTACCTTAGTTTAATTAGGTTGAATTTACTTTTGATAAAAACCCATCTTATCTTCCCTAATTAGTTTTTTAGGTCGTCAATCTATCGTAAAACTAATTAGATTATTGGTGCTACCACCTTTCCCTAAACAAGTTCAAGAGCGTCAATCTATCATTATCTTGTCTAGTTTATTTGCATGGTAACAAAAAGAAGCAAACTTTCATCAAAGAAATTCATTATTAAAAAAAACATAAAAAAAGAGATGGAACAATTAAACCAAATACACGTGATGGCAAGTATAGTTCAAAAATCCTAGAAGTAAATTATCTACTCATAATAAAAGAAAGAAAATAATCAAATAAAATATACTTCATATTAAGAATAACTTTAAAAAATATCCTTTGATCTCTTCCAAAACCCTAAAACAATTAAACCATGGAGAGATGAAACCCTAATGATGAATACAAGAGTATTTATATAAGCTCTGGAAAATCTAAAAGTACATTACAGAAGATACGAGAAAATATAAATTTGCCTAAAAATCTGATATTCTGAAGCCCTAGAATTTCGGCCAAAATCATAAAAAATCGGTTTTAACCGAATTTTGGTAGGATTTAGGCTCCAGGTTTTTTCCCCATATCTTGTGATTTGATCTCGAGAATCTTATTCTACGCTCTATTTTTTATAATCTGTTCCCTTGTCTCTGTTTAAGCTTGATTAAGTCCACATCCAACGCACGTAGTTCGTCTTCTGCGCACTTTTCCCTTTTAGCCCTGTAATCTGCAATAATTGACAGAACATACTCGAAACAGCATAAAATAGAAAAAATAAAGATAAACATGATTATATAAATGCGCATTAAAATGCACCAATCATCATGTGCCGTTTCTTGACCCATTTTTTGAAAGCATGTCATTCTTCAATCGTATACCCAAACACTCTGTGATATGGGCAGTAATTGGGGTCATTGATCATTTTTGCTTCATGAGATCATTTTAGCCGGGCAGCTTCAGATAGCTGTTCAGGGTATTCTTAAATATCTTGCGGACTTTATCTTTTCTGAAAGCGTAGATTTTGTTCTTTCTCTCCATCAGAGTCGCTCCTCCCCCTAATATTGATTTTTGAAGCCGATCGGTTTTAGGTCCGCCCGAGCTTGCTTGTCCTGGTCAGCAGACATATCGAAGGAGTTGGTATTGCTGGAATTTCCGTCTCCGCGGCTGTTGTCCTTCTAGTACATAGATTTTTGTTATTAATTTAGAGGTCCGGGTATGTCACGACCCGAAAGTAAGGAACATGACCGGCACTTAGATTACGAAGCGTCTAGAGGTGCCACGTAACCTAAGTAAGCCGAAGCCCAGAATTCTAAACCATAAAAGAAGAAGAAGAAGAAAAAGAAAACAAGTCTAAAAACATCAGCAAATTTTACCAAAAATCTCGGCAGAGTCTCCTCTGTAAAAACTGGCCCCCAAACGGGTACAACAAGTATAATATACATAAACAATAAAAAGCATCCCCAAACGGGAGCTAGCTCAACGCCAATAGGCGGAAACAACCACAACAAGCACAATAATATACAACGCCAAGGGGCGAGGCTCAAAACTCAAAAAGAAAACAAAGCCACCAGATCAGAATAATACATGCGTGACTCTAAGGTCGAAATAAAAGACCGGTCCAATAAACTTATCAATTAATACAAGTATGGTTGATGGAGCTTACTAGATACAAATAAATGAATAAAATACAATGGTGGTTCAGATACAAGTGAACCAACCTACCGTGCAAATCACCCTGAAATAAAAGATGTGCCAGCAAACTGCCCGGGAAACCTGTACATCGAACCTGTAATAAAATTTGGCACAACGGGGGTGAGTTGCCAACTCGTGAGTAGAAGACATCTACAAAAAGAAATCGAATGCACGACGCTATCCTAGGTCATAATAATACACTACTAAATCTCAATCCTCTAGTAATAGCAGGGTAATACTACGTGTAAGTGCAGATACTCCGTGCTCGTGTCAGTGCCTCATATAGTACTATGTTATATGAATGGATATGCATGCACCATGAATATAAAATAAGCAATCCTGAAATCCAGGTATATCTGTATAAGAAATCTTTGGCTGTTATCATACTAAAATGTGTATAAGAATCTGAAATCTCAACAATGAAATCCATGAAAATCCGTGTCAAGCATCGACACAAACATGTAAATCTCAAGTCTCATAGTCTCAATACCTTGGGCTCCGTCAGTCCGGATCGGCCCATAATCAAATCTCACGACAACGGTCGGTATCCTCCGGATATCCGCCGCGCCAGACATCACCGGTAGGTAGCCTTTCCCTGCCAGGCTCATCGTCTACAACTCGATCTTCTTGCCCCGGGGTACCATACCGGGCCCACCATGTACCCGAGACGGTTCATCCACTCCTCGAATCGGGTCTCGAAATCCAACAGAAAACATAAAATCTCATGGTGGACGACACATACATCACGAGAAAACCGCAACTTTGTTTAAAAAGAGAAGAGGAGAGAGAGAGAAGTTTTTATATATTTTTGCGGTTTTCCCCAAAAATCCAGAAATCTCACAGAAATCCAAATCTCAAAATCATGAGTAAATATATGATAAGTGTCGGCATATGCCCATAATACTGCGTGATAACATGAAAATATGAATGCATGAATGTCTAAGTAATAAATATCATGTCTATATTAACATCAGCGAGTAATCACAATATTATATCGGTTTAGTTGTTAACTGATTCTATCAATAAAAGATAATCTGATCTAAAGTGTACGTGACATAGCAATTACCGATGATGATGTGTGTGAGCCGGCAAATAAGTGTGCGTGGAATATGCGCATCATCGGTAATGGTGCTGGTGTCCTAACAGGTAAGGTTTATACTGATTATAGCAACATATGTAAGAACATGCACCATGATGATTACAGTATGAATGTAAATATAGATGTGCATTATCCACTCCTCTGCGAAATACGAGTACAACTACCACTATGTGAGTCGAACCTAAACTAGTGTCCATCTAACATCCTAAGGAACTAAACCTAAGAAACTAGTCAGTAAGAAACTAGAGGCTACCTAAGGTCTGAATCAATATCTCTAATAGTCGGCGATCCCGCCTCAATAGCGTCACGTACGTAGTAGGCTTCCTCGAATCAAGAGTGCGGATCAATCATCATATCTAAGCCTCGTACGGTAAAATCCATCGTACGGCATCCCAATATCGGGGTACGGGTCAAGTATCTCCTAAGTGCCTTATCATTCGTATAATGTCATCATCAAAACATCTCATGATCAAGGTGCTAAACTGTAATCCCATACATCAAACATATATCATTGCCATCGTAAAATGCTTAATTAGTTTATCCTCAGAAATGTCATGTCATATGTATCAAATTGTGATTAAGTCATACTGATATCATATCGTCATCAAGTTATATCTATATGATATCGACATCAGGTCACACATATATGATGTCGTAATCAAGTCATACATATCCCAAATCGTGATCAATCACAAGTTACAATCCGGGTACTATTTTAGAGTCCTATGTATCACAATATCATCACTACCCATTATAATTTATATATACTTGTTCATTATCTCATTCTCTAATGATCCGCTAACACTTAATACGACTGTATAGCCAAGGATTCACGGCATCAAGCCCAGTTACACTGTTTCATCATATCTCAGATGTCATATCACATCAATGAATCCCATGTACGTGTTGTATATATATATATATATATATATATATATATATATATATATATACTTATACCTAGTTCTATATATATATACACTTATACGTACACACCATGTCGAGTTTCAGTGTGTGCGTGTGTGTTTCTATCTGAAACCTACGAACCTCCTCCAAGGTATTCATCCTCTGGTATGCTTTTCCTAAATCAGTCTAGTCCAGCCTAGGGTCATTGCTAGGGTCCCACTCATTAAGAATCTAGGGTCACGTCTGGTTTTCTAATGTCAATAAGTACTATTCCTATTCTATGTTGCGGGGGTGCTAAACGCCATCCACCCGACTTCCCCCCGTAGATATACATCTACTCACCTGGTCCATGTCTGCCCAAGACGGTGTCGCCATCCTCCTCTTCATCGCCCGCAGTCCACTTGAAGGGTACCTAAACGCAAACATATAAATAGTATCGTAAACCGAATCACATACAAAAGTCAAACGAGACAAGGAACAAGTATAGGTTAAAACCTATGTCCCGTCCACGCAAAAGAACCAAATACCGCTCGATATCGGCGTACAAACTCCGATGGATCGAGATAACATCATCAAACAACTTGTAGTTTTAAAACACATTACTTATACTATAAAACATGATTAAATCTATCGAAACCCGAAAATCTATCAAACCGTCCAATTTCGCAAAACCCGAAAATGCAGTTTACCGTTTTTCATCAAAACTTAACATTTAAATAAAACCAAAGGTCATAAAACTCATTAAATAGCATTACTAGACTATACAAACCATTACTATATTTTTATTACACAATTTTGTATTGATTTGAAATTTCTAATTTGCATCCTTTAACAATTTTCAACATTTTAAAGCAAAATACCACAATTCCACCACAAAACATGATTTCGCATGAATTAATGTCTTAAACTATAATTCATGATGATAGTGATATAATAAAACCATAATTATATTTTTAATCTCATTTATATAGAAATTTCTAAAATCTACTTTACAAAATTAGCAATTTTTATCACAATTATCAATTATCCATAGAAACTAGCAATCAAACTAGGTTTTTCTTTCCACCAACAAGTTAATACTCTTATTAAGACCAAAATCTAGTATTACCAATATTAATTGAGATTTATTTCACCAATAATTAGGTTTTATAGAAACCTAGTTAGCAAAATTTCCTAATTTAAACCATTTTCAATGAAAAATTTACAATTCAACAATCATGCAAGATTTTCCCAATCCAAAAGTGTTAAACTAACTATTATAACCCTAAATAATTAGCAAAAATCATAACTTGAATTTAGAAAGCCTAACTTGAATTTTTAAAATTGAACATAGAACTAATTCATTAAATCTAATTAAGCTTAAATGAACATCTAAAACAATAAATCAAAAGAAAGAAATTATACCTCCCAAAATATGAAATCCAAACTAGAAATGAGCCTCCAAAATGCATGCTTTCCATCTCCAAAATCCATGTAAAAATGAGTAAGGAATAAAGGGTATGAAATAAATAGGATTTTGTGGAATTTTAATGGAATTTTTGATGTATTTTGATCATTTTTGAATAAAAAAGAGGTGGAAAATGGGGGGGGCAGCCATGGTGGGGTTGTGGCCGGCCTAAGTGAGGAGAGTGAGAGAAAGAAGAGAGTGTGCAAAGTGTGTGGAAGTTTCAAGAAGAGAAACATCATTAAAAGTCTTTTCATGTATTTATTTATTTATTTATTTACTATAGCAACTCAAGAAAGCTCTAGAAATTAGGAAAAATTTGCAAATAAATTTTGCATGATACAAACTAATTTCTAATATGCCATGGTTCATTTTTACAAATTAAAACCATTTAAATTTGTAATTTACACTAATTTAGTGTAAAAATAAAGCTTATGTTAATATTTAAAATAATTAATTTAGGAAAAATATTTTATTAAACTAAAAATTTATAAGTGGCTAAATAAACACCATTTAATAGTAATTTCATAATTAAAATAGATATTTTTAAAATTATAATGAAAAACAATCACGGTTTGGTTTTACGAAAAATACATTTTACTTTACCGAAAATCCTAAAATTCACTTAAACACTTTTATTCATTTAATTATTTATTTAATCATTTTTAAAACGTTACAATCTTCCCCCCTTTTAGAAATTCGGTCCCCGAATTTAAATTAAAACTCCCCCTCCAAATAGTAAAACGTTTAGCAAAACATTCAAATCGTCGGGGCTCCGAAATCATCAATACATAACTAAAATCAACTCTGTCAAGCATAATGCAATCATCGGAGTTATGGCGAGAATAAAATATCAAAACCCAATATGAAAACCATCTTAATATACATCAATCTATAACTTATATATAGTGTGCATCACAGTAAAACCGTTCAAATATCTGGATAAGGAAATATGCAAAAAAAAAACCCTTTTGAAAATCGCCGTGTGATGCACATGTCACGGCATAAGTAGCGGACGTTTTAAAAAAAAACTAGATATATATATATATCTTTTATTTAACATACACGTCCCGCCTGGTTACTAAATCAGATAGTAATAATTATGAAAACATACTGCTCAAACTGAAATCAATCCCAATCACATCAATAAAATGTCATGTGCGTCCGGTGCGCACTGAAATCGAAACCAAATACAGATACCATGAATACCCACAAAACAAAACTAAGTGCAACAGGTGTGCACCAAAAACATCTGTCAAGTGCAACGGGCATGCACGACTCACTATCAGGTGCATCTAATCTGCACAAAACCCCGATTTAGTGCATCTGGTGTGCACCAAATCGCATCAAGTGCGCCAAGTATGCGCAAGAATCCTAATCAGGTGCACATGGTGCACGAAAACATATATCGAATATCAAAATCAAAATCACAGTACAAAAATGCATGAAAACTAGGTCGAAACATATGTCAAAATCATGTGTAACCCCTATGCACGAAATCAAATCAAAAATCTCAAATCATATAAAACCAAATCAAGTGTACTGGGTGTGTACTAAACAACATCAATACAACTGATATATGAAACACAAATAGAATGAAGGTACATACATGAAATACCAATCGTAGAACAAAAATCCTCAAAATACAAAAATCCAATCAATGAAAATATGAAATTCAAATCACTAGATCACAATCGTAAACACTATCGTCAATGCGCGCATCTTTCCTCTAATGTCGGCTGCTTCAAACTCGTCCCTTCGTAGCTATGCAGACTGCGCTACCAACGACAACACTCATATCTAGAGTCTCCCACGTAGTCGATCCCTTCACCTGATATCCGGACTACATTAAACTTTTCGATCGATCCATCAAAATCCCATAATTCCCCGAGAGCTCAACACTCAAGTACAGTTTAAAAATATCCGGTACATACCCCAGCATCGATGATCCAGCCGTAGAAGGGCAAACCCAAGCCTCACTAATCGCACCGCGGAACTGCCGTAAACCCTAAGGTTCAAGGGCGTTCTCGGGGTCATTATGTCGAGTTAGGGTTTCATTCTTCTAGAGGGTCCATCGAAATACCTGCATGTTCTTCCGAATACCTTAAACTTGGGAAAATGGTTTTCTGATAATCGTTCGAACCCTTTAACTTCATCCGGACGGTATGTGAATACCCTTCGTCCGCACGCTAAGCAATGCTTCAATCCTCAAGAATAACCAATACTCTAATGATTATCGTATTCGAGCCGCAGCTCCCTCTGCCAGTGCGCCCTGTGGTAACAGGAACCACCCTCCGACATCGACGAAGATAGATCAAAGGAACGAATGAAATACGGTGCAAACAAATGTACATCCTAAGGCTCCTTAAGCAGAGTAGCGTATCGTAAGTATGCCGCGGACCATACCCACGGTACGTTACTCTACCTAAATCGCCTACTCCATCAACCAAGGGTCACCTAGACTTATACAGGGTTAAACCTAGCGCTCTGATACCACGTTTGTCACGACCCGAAAGTACGGAACGTGACCGGCACTTAGATTACGAAGCGTCTAGAGGTGCCACGTAACCTAAGTAAGCCGAAGCCCAGAAATCTAAACCATAAAAGAAGAAGAAGAAGAAAAAGAAAACAAGTCTAAAAACATCAGCAAATTTTACCAAAAATTTCGGCAGAGTCTCCTCTGTAAAAACTGGCCCCCAAACGGGTACAACAAGTATAATATACATAAACAATAAAAAGCATCCCCAAACGGGAGCTAGCTCAACGCCAATAGGCGGAAACAACCACAAAAAGCACAATAATATACAACGCCAAGGGGCGAGGCTCAAAACTCAAAAAGAAAACAAAGCCACCAGATCAGAATAATACATGCACGACTCTATGGTCGAAATAAAAGACCGGTCCAATAAACTTATCAATTAATACAAGTATGGTTGATGGAGCTTACTAGATACAAATGAATGAATAAAATACAATGGTGGTTCAGATACAAGTGAACCAACCTACCGTGCAAATCACCCTGAAATAAAAGATGTGCCAGCAAACTGCCCGGGAAACCTGTACATCGAACCTGTAATAAAATTTGGCACAACGGGGGTGAGTTGCCAACTCGTGAGTAGAAGACATCTACAAAAAGAAATCGAATGCACGACGCTATCCTAGGTCATAATAATACACTACTAAATCTCAATCCTCTAGTAATAGCAGGGTAATACTACGTGTAAGTGCAGATACTCCGTGCTCGTGTCAGTGCCTCATATAGTACTATGTTATATGAATGGATATGCATGCACCATGAATGTAAAATAAGCAATCCTGAAATCCAGGTATATCTGTATAAGAAATCTTTGGCTGTTATCATAGTAAAATGTGTATAAGAATCTGAAATCTCAACAATGAAATCCATGAAAATCCGTGTCAAGCATCGACACAAACATGTAAATCTCAAGTCTCATAGTCTCAATACCTTGGGCTCCGTCAGTCCGGATCGGCCCATAATCAAATCTCACGACAACGGTCGGTATCCTCCGGATATCCGCCGCGCCAGACATCACCGGTAGGTAGCCTTCCCCTGCCAGGCTCATCGTCTACAACTCGATCTTCTTGCCCCGGGGTACCATACCGGGCCCACCATGTACCCGAGACGGTTCATCCACTCCTCGAATCGGGTCTTGAAATCCAACAGAAAACATAAAATCTCATGGTGGACGACACATGCATCACGAGAAAACCGCAACTTTGTTTAAAAAGAGAAGAGGAGAGAGAGAAGTTTTTATATATTTTTGCGGTTTTCCCCAAAAATCCAGAAATCTCACAGAAATCCAAATCTCAAAATCATGAGTAAATATATGATAAGTGTCGGCATATGCCCATAATACTGCGTGATAACATGAAAATATGAATGCATGAATGTCTAAGTAATAAATATCATGTCTATATTAACATCAGCGAGTAATCACAATATTATATCGGTTTAGTTGTTAACTGATTCTATCAATAAAAGATAATCTGATCTAAAGTGTACGTGACATAGCAATTACCGATGATGATGTGTGTGAGCCGGCAAATAAGTATGCGTGGAATATGCGCATCATCGGTAATGGTGCTGGTGTCCTAACAGGTAAGGTTTATACTGATTATAGCAACATATGTAAGAACATGCACCATGATGATTACAGTATGAATGTAAATACAGATGTGCATTATCCACTCCTCTGCGAAATACGAGTACAACTACCACTATGTGAGTCGAACCTAAACTAGTGTCCATCTAACATCCTAAGGAACTAAACCTAAGAAACTAGTCAGTAAGAAACTAGAGGCTACCTAAGGTCTGAATCAATATCTCTAATAGTCGGCGATCCCGCCTCAATAGCGTCACGTACGTAGTACGGCTTCCTCGAATCAAGAGTGCGGATCAATCATCATATTTAAGCCTCGTACGGTAAAATCCATCGTACGGCATCCCAATATCGGGGTACGGGTCAAGTATCTCCTAAGTGCCTCATCATTCGTATAATGTCATCATCAAAACATCTCATGATCAAGGTGCTAAACTGTAATCCCATACATCAAACATATATCATTGTCATCGTAAAATGCTTAATTAGTTTATCCTCAGAAATGTCATGTCATATGTATCAAATTGTGATTAAGTCATACTGATATCATATCGTCATCAAGTTATATCTATATGATATCGACATCAGGTCACACATATATGATGTCGTAATCAAGTCATACATATCCCAAATCGTGATCAATCACAAGTTACAATCCGGGTACTATTTTAGAGTCCTATGTATCACCATATCATCACTACCCATTATAATTTATATATACCTGTTCATTATCTCATTCTCTAATGATCCGCTAACACTTAATACGACTGTATAGCCAAGGATTCACGGCATCAAGCCCAGTTACACTGTTTCATCATATCTCAGATGTCATATCACATCAATGAATCCCATGTACGTGTTGTATATATATATATATATATATATATATATACCTATACCTAGTTCTATATATATATACACTTATACGTACACACCATGTCGAGTTTCAGTGTGTGCGTGTGTGTTTCTATCTGAAACCTACGAACCTCCTCCAAGGTATTCATCCTCTGGTATGCTTTTCCTAAATCAGTCTAGTCCAGCCTAGGGTCATTGCTAGGGTCCCACTCATTAAGAATCTAGGGTCATGTCTGGTTTCCTAATGTCAATAATTACTATTCCTATTCTATGTTGCGGGGGTGCTAAACGCCATCCACCCGACTTCCCCCCGTAGATATACATCTACTCACCTGGTCCATGTCTGCCCAAGACGGTGTCGCCATCCTCCTCTTCATCGCCCGCAGTCCACTTGAAGGGTACCTAAACGCAAACATATAAATAGTATCGTAAACCGAATCACATACAAAAGTCAAACGAGACAAGGAACAAGCATAGGTTAAAACCTATGTCCCGTCCACGCAAAAGAACCAAATACCGCTCGATATCGGCGTACAAACTCCGATGGATCGAGATAACATCATCAAACAACTTGTAGTTTTAAAACACATTACTTATACTATAAAACATGATTAAATCCATCGAAACCCGAAAATCTATCAAACCGTCCAATTTCGCAAAACCCGAAAATGCCAGTTTACCGTTTTTCATCAAAACTTAACATTTAAATGAAACCAATGGTCATAAAACTCATTAAATAGCATTACTAGACTATACAAACCATTACTATATTTTTATTACACAATTTTGTATTGATTTGAAATTTCTAGTTTGCATCCTTTAACAATTTTCAACATTTTAAAGCAAAATACCACAATTCCACCACAAAACATGATTTCGCATGAATTAATGTCTTAAACTATAATTCATGATGATAGTGATATAATAAAACCATAATTATATTTTTAATCTCATTTATATAGAAATTTCTAAAATCTACTTTACAAAATTAGCAATTTTTATCACAATTATCAATTATCCATAGAAACTAGCAATCAAACTAGGTTTTTCTTTCCACCAACAAGTTAATACTCTTATTAAGACCAAAATCTAGTATTACCAATATTAATTGAGATTTATTTCACCAATAATTAGGTTTTATAGAAACCTAGTTAGCAAAATTTCCTAATTTAAACCATTTTCAATGAAAAATTTACAATTCAACAATCATGCAAGATTTTCCCAATCCAAAAGTGTTAAACTAACTATTATAACCCTAAATAATTAACAAAAATCATAACTTGAATTTAGAAACCCTAACTTGAATTTTTAAAATTGAACATAGAACTAATTCATTAAATCTAATTAAGCTTAAATGAACATCTAAAACAATAAATCAAAAGAAAGAAATTATACCTCCCAAAATATGAAATCCAAACTAGAAATGAGCCTCCAAAATGCATGCTTTCCATCTCCAAAATCCATGTAAAAATGAGTAAGGAATAAAGGGTATGAAATAAATAGGATTTTGTGGAATTTTAATGGAATTTTTGATGTATTTTGATCATTTTTGAATAAAAAAGAGGTGGAAAATAGGGGGGGGGGCAGCCATGGTGGGGTTGTGGCCGGCCTAAGTGAGGAGAGTGAGAGAAAGAAGAGAGTGTGCAAAGTGTGTGGAAGTTTCAAGAAGGGAAACATCATTAAAAGTCTTTTCATGTATTTATTTATTTATTTATTTACTATAGCAACTCAAGAAAGCTCTAGAAATTAGGAAAAATTTGCAAATAAATTTTGCATGATACAAACTAATTTCTAATATGCCATGGTTCATTTTTACAAATTAAAACCATTTAAATTTGTAATTTACACTAATTTAGTGTAAAAATAAAGCTTATGTTAATATTTAAAATAATTAATTTAGGAAAAATATTTTATTAAACTAAAAATTTATAAGTGGCTAAATAAACACCATTTAATAGTAATTTCATAATTAAAATAGATATTTTTAAAATTATAATGAAAAACAATCACGGTTTGGTTTTACGAAAAATACATTTTACTTTACCGAAAATCCTAAAATTCACTTAAACACTTTTATTCATTTAATTATTTATTTAATCATTTTTAAAACGTTACAGGGTAGACTCGGGATTTGCACGCTCCATCATCTGGACCCTTTCAGTCAGGTCCCGAAGATTTTTGGGATCTATCATGCATAAGGAGAGGGACATCCAGTTATTGACATTTTCCCTCACAAGGATGACGACTTTCCCGCATTCTATCAACTATTCGCATTTGGTGTGAGGATTACACTGCCGGTTTACATGAAAAGCAATGCTGTCATTTTTATCCTGTTTAGTCTTCACGAGGTCAGCCACAGTGATTTTATCTCTGACACTAATGAATCTTTGTTTGAACAGTGATTCTATTTGAGCAAATATCTTTATTGAGTTGCTTGGTGTACTTGTGTATCAATGGAAAGCAAAGTCGGTCAAACTTTTGATGAACTGTCTGAGGAGCAGCACACATTGCCTTCTGTGTTTCCACATGACTCCTTGAAATGGCCAATATGTTGATCGGTGTTCCTTGTCCCATCGAACTTTTCGAAATTAGGGATGATATTGCTAAAGGGATGTTCCACAAGATCGTATTTAGCGGGGTATGGCCTCCCATTATTAGTGCAGCCTTTCTGTACTTCAGCTTCAACTATCATTGATTTGCATTTGATTTTGTTCTGTGTCAATTTGCTGTGGTCAAGTGCCAGAATTTCCCTGGAAGTTGGCTGTCGTTGATTTTCATGAAGATCTCTCACCCTCGGGCTAGAGGGAATAGTTTTTGGCTGTTTCGAGACGTCACTCCTTGGTTTATGTACAGAGCCTTGAATTTGCTGCGACTGCATCCGAACGACTTAGGTTGTGAGGTTTGCCACGACGTTTATCAAATCATCAATTTTGGAATAAACCTTGGCCAACTCCTTATCTCTATCATGTAGCTGCTTCTAGAGGTCTTGGAACAATGTTTGCTCTGTGTTTTCATTAAGAAAGGTTAGGTTATTTGTTTACCGCCGAAAACCGGACTGAAGCGTGGGGAGTGCGTCCTACTTGAATACGGGGGCAGATACTATATGGAACATATTAATCCACCTCTCTGAAGATACCAAGTTGATTTATGGCCACATGTATCAGAGGTTTGGATGGATGCATTCGTTGTAGCTGAACTTTTCAGATTCCCCCTCAATGTTGAGGGGTTTTTGATTGTGGGGATGCTTTTTCCTGATGGATAAGCCCTTGCAGTTAATTATATTATTGCCAAATGATAACAACTTTCTCTTCTCCAGATATATCATTTCGTGTCGTGTTATAGTTTATTTTGGGTTTCCCTTGAATTGTTTACGGAGACTAATATATGTCGTCGCCAGTAGGGTACAGATTAGTCTAAATTCGTATATATTAGACTTAGGCTTGAACTTAGGTAGCATTTCTCATATGAATAAGGTCCATAAGTTCAATGGAATATTTTATTTATTTAAGGATCGTTAATCTTATTTAGATTAAGATCAACTTAAAACATATGAGCATATGGGCTCAATTTATTTTAACTAAGGTCTGTTAGTCTTGTATAGGACTATGGTCAACTTAAATATCATGTGCATATGGACTCAATTAATTTAACATCAAAGAAGTTTTAAAACTTCAGAGAGTTAGCTCACTCAAGAATAAGTATTGGATTGTAAATCATCCAACAATGCTAAGCACTGAGTCATCTGAGGGTCACGTGAGCCGCTGAATTTATGGCGCTCAAGTTCCTATCATATGGCCCGCTGAGCTTATGTCACTTACGTACCTATCATGTGGACCACTGAGCTTATGGCGCTCACATGCCCATCATGTGCATCACTCACGTATTTAACACGTGCGACGCTGCCACATATTTGACAGAGATTGAAATCTGTTTTAAAAGAGTTAATTCTTTTGAGAATTATAATCTCTCTTTTATTCATCGAAGTCATCATCTTTTGTGATTTAATCTTTTCATAATCCAACAAGTCGTCAGATTGTAAGATCTTTAAGATCTGGACTATGTAGAATCTTAGTTCTTAATATATATTTTTTAGAAAGTAAGTTCCTGGAGGTAAAAATTATATCTTTTTCCCTTCTTTCCTTTTCTTCTCTTCTCTTTTTATAATGGTAGGCATTAAACCAATGTTCTCTACTGGTTCTTGAGTTTAAGATCAAGATCTTTCTATGAAAATTTAATTCATTTTCATTTATGAGAGACTTGTCTTATGTATCTCAGATCTAAAAGAAGAACAAATTTCTTATGGAGGGCTAAGCCCTTTTTTAATATATGAGATAGATAAAAAGAGATATATTTCTCTACTATTTACCTAGGGTTTTGAGAGATCAAAGATGATCTTCTTTTTGCAGAGAATTCGATTCTCGGTTGCAAGGCAGAAGCTAATAGGAGGTCTTCTCTTTTTTTTCTTTCCATCTCTCATGCTTTTTATATAGAGTATGAGAGGAATCATTTAGTTTGAGAGAATCTATCATTTAATAGATCTTGATTGATTTCATAATCAAATGGTAATTTTTAATCACCGTTGGATCTTTGATCTAAGAGCTCTCTATTTAATAGAGAATATCTTATTCGTTTTAGAAAGATTAGGGAAATATTTTCCCAAATAGAATTTTAATTCTTTCATAAGCGATCTGTTTCAAATATCGGCGGTGGTGTTCGCGTGCATTGCATATGAGGCACTGTCGTATACATAGTCGTGACACACGTGTGCCTTCGACGTGAGGCTCTGCCATATTATATGGCTTTAGCACTCATGTGCTTTGCATGCGGACGCTGCCATATTATATGGCCTCAACGCTCACGTGCCTTACACATGGGTGCTACCAAGGGTGTCATTAGCGCTCACGTGTATATCACGTGGGCGCTTACATATGCATGGCCTCAGCGCTCACATGACTACCACATGGGCACTGCCATATGTATGGTGTTGACGCTCACGTATTTTGTACGTGGGCGCCATCATTTTTGGCGGGAATAAATGCCTCCACCGCTGCGCCTACGTGCATTGCACGTGGGTGCAACGGTGTTAAGCTTATCACTGTTAGACATTAGATGTCTTAGGAGATAGGTTTAGGTCCTTGTCATCTAAGGTTTTTCAATTTTTATGAGTCCTGGGGATCTCATAAAGGTCTTTTACCCCTACGTGCTGAGAGGATCTCGTAAGTGAATATTCTCCTTAGGGGTCGTGAGGAATCCTAAGTATCCTTTTCCTTTGTAAGTTGTAAGGTTCCCACAAGAAAGTTTTCTTCTTATGAGTCGAGATGACACGCAAGTGGCTTCATCTCCTCATTGGTATCGTGGTTAGCCAATAAGGAATGTATTTAATACAACTTTGTTGTATGTGTCCTATGGATAGTATATAGTAGTCAGTATGGAGACATTCCGTAGGGAAACGATGGATTAGTAAATAAGTTTAGATCCATGTTACTTAAGGCTTTTCAATTTTATAAGCTGTGAGGGTCTCGGCTCCCCCTCTTTCACCCAGGGTGTAAGGAAGTTGCTGTTCTCTGAGGGTGCTAGCATTGTGAAAAAATCTTCGTATTTCTCTCTACGAGTCGAGAGGATCTCGTAGGTACATTTTCTCCTTAGAATTCATGAGGACTCCTAAGTGTCCTTCCTCTTATGAGTCGTAAGGATCCCATGAGAGTATTTTCTTCTTACGAGTCGAGAGGACCCGTAAGTGGTTTCTTTTCCTATTTTCTTCTTACTAGTCGAGAGGACTCGTAAGTGGTTTCTTTTCTTCGCTGTTTGTGCTGGAATGGCTTAACTTGGTTTATTTACTCATTCCGAAGCGTTCAAATTACCCTTCCCTTAGGCATATGGATAAACTCATTCAAACGCTAAACATACATAACCCCTATTATTGTAAGGATGTTATGCATTTGGATAGAGCAAAAACTCGACGCGGAATGGTAAAATCAAAATTTTCTAGCAAACATGACATGCTTCTCTAGTGATCATCCTAAAACTATAACTTGCAAGAACTAAAAAGGACTATGAACTAAAAGATCGACATACAACCTTTAATGCTTCTTCTTCTAACTCTCTAATTTGAGTAGGAAGGTTGCTTCTTTGATTTGAACTCCTAGTTGGTTCTCCTAGAGTTCACCGGTTGAAGTCGTTGTCGGCCCTTTCCGTTGAAAATGATCTTCGTCGATGAATGGCGGCTCGGGTTACTCCTTCTATCTTACTAGGTGCTAAGTAGTAAAAGAAGTGAGATGTAGTTCTTGATGATGAAGGGTTTCTACTCTTTTTCTCACTATTTTTCTTCTCTACCTTTTCCTTTTTCTTTCAAGAGTTAGCTTAGATTGAAGTGAGAGAGAAATGAGTTAGGTTATAGTCACTCTCACCATGCTCTCATGACCGAAACTATGCCACATCTCTTCTATCATGCTAACACATGTCCTAGAGTGTGTGAAATGGTTACACATCACTCTTGGGTATGCACAAATGAGAAAAGGAAAAAGATAAAAAGGAAAAAGGATTTATCATGGTTAAAAAAAGATATTAGCCATGATAAAAAGAAAATGTTCACATCACATCGAACATAAAATAAAGAGAGAGAGAGTGTAATTTATAATATTAGGTTAATTACATGTATTATCACATAATAACATATAATTAAACTTGTCATTAAATTAACAATTAATTCAACAACCCGGTTTAGTAAAAAACCGGCTACTATCATAACCCGTCTGGAAAAAAACGAATGTCTAACCGGACTCTGCACGCATCCTATGCGCACACTATATTATTTCGCTGGAGTAGACAAAATATCTATATGAGACACTAAATACTCGTCAACACGCTGGCAGTGAGTTGTCGGATTATATCTTTAACTTACGAGCACGTCAGTGGTACTAGCTGTACGTAACGGCAACCCAAGTATTGAACGAAGGAAAGGTCGACAAGAAAACTTGCCCGTACCCTACAGAGCCTATCGATGACACTTACCGTACAGTCCGGTCTCTTCGTCTGAAAATGTCGCATATCGGGTCTGGGAGGTGGTATCCGTCAGACTCCCACTAACCAGATGAATCGTGCAAGCATAAAACTTATAACCATATGAGAAACTACTGATAATGCTTATCAGTAAAACTCGCTTTCACTGGCCAGGGACTTATTGTTACAGCTAATCTTACATTGCGCAACATTAACTCCCATAACGGGAGAGACGAATCCCTTCCAATCGCTCATTTCCTCCACATGATCCAGGATTGTACCCAACCATTACCCGTTTGCACAGCCCTTTAAGGCTATGGTAGGGTAATAATCTAAGTACAGTAGGGACCACAAGAGACACTATGACGGTCTCAGGTCTACAAACTAACCCGTATATGTGTCATTTGAGAACTGCTGTCTGACGAAAGGTATAGTACAATCTATGAGTTCTCGACGAGTCCGTTTGGTGTACTCAGTCTCTAAAGAGCACTTGCATACAATCTTTGGTGTCAAACACCAATGGTTGTGGGATCAACCATTTTCCTGTACTGGGTCGAGAAACGTATACACTAGTCTACTCTGGAATATCGATGCCCTGTCTCGATACCCCTATGACAAGGAGCTTTTTAAGGATGTGCTTATCGACTACCCAAAGCCCGCTAGTATGATTAACATCATAGTCCTGGTAGTTAAGAAAAGATCCTAAGGGCTTTATCAACATGTATAATTTAGAGGAAGAAATAAATGTATCCACGTTAAGATAAAATCAAAACCAGATAGTACACTATCATTTTGAGAAAGATTATTCTATCCATACATATGTCCCTGACGTCCAATATAATATATAATAATGGCCTCTAGGGCATACATATCCAACAATTATCATAAGAATCTTTTAGGTTTGTGGTGTTGGGTTTAGTCCATTGCACTATTATATCAGCCAATTTCTTCTCGATCCACGTCCACTCGGGTCATTGGTTCGAGTAGCCACGTACTTGCTGTATCACCCAACCCTTCCAATGCAGAATACAACGTCTCAAGTAATCCTCTTACGCTGGTGTTTCTGTATTTTCGTCAGATGATCTAACGTTAGGCATCACCGTGGCACTTTAGCTTGAGGCCAGACTCCATTCTTCGAGTCTCAGAAAAGTCAAAGCCGCATCCATCTGATGTGGGATAACATCCAATGGTCTTTAGGCCTGCATATTTTGCCATCAAGACCTGAAGCTAGGAATATGTTGTCACTTTGCGTTAGCTTTGATGATATTGCGCCGATTCTTCACTGAAGTAGGGTAGACATCCATATGATCTTTAGGCTGTATATATCGTCATTGAGATCTGGAGCTAAGAATATGCCATCACTACGCTTTGATTTAACCCTTTGGTCCTTATTGATGTTGCGTCTGCACCGTGCTGGAATGAGAAGGAACGCCGAGATAATCTTTAAGCTATAAATGTTGCCATCGAGATCTGGAGCTAGGAATTTGCCATCAATCCACTCTTGCTTTGGCTTCTTAGAGCTTTATTAACACCACGTCTGTACTCTGATAGAGTAAGAGGGACGTCCAAATAGTCTCTAGCCTGTATATGTGTCGTCAAGACTTGGTTCTTCGTTTGGCGAAGCATAGTGGAAAATATGGTTTCTTTTCTTTCATTTGTGCCTATGGATTGTATACAAGAGTTAGTATTGACCTACTTGCAAGGCAAAAATTCCATATATATTTCTTTTTTGTATCCGCGTTACTTTATCATTTTAGATTTTCTTATCGTGAAAGTCGTGATTGCCCAATCATTTTTGCTATGTATTCGTGGTGCCCAATCATTTCAGCTATTTCATTTTATTTACTCGCTATTTTTATTACGATTTGCCCCATCATCTCGGCTATTTCATTTTATTTACTCATTGATTTTTATTGTGAGTTACCCAATCATTTCGGCTCTCTTTTTATATACGCATTTTTTCTGCTCGCTGGTCTTTATTGTTAGTTGGGGACTTGGAATCTGATACCAGATTTAGCATCAGTATCACTACAACTGGAATATCGTCAGGAACGACTTATCATCTACGATGAGAGGACTTGAAGTTTGATACCTGATTAGGCATGAATATCGCTACAACTGGGATAGTGCCAGGTGCGATCATCGTATGCCTTTTGAGGACTTGGAATTTGATGCCTGATTAGGCATCAGTATGCTACAATCGGGATAGTGCCAGAAGCGACTCATCATTTTCCATTGCCCATTTAGATAAAGGTGGCTTAGAAAACATGTTTAGATCCCTGTCAACTAAGGCTTTTTCCATCTTCATAAGCCGTAAAGGTCTCATGAAGGTATTTTTCCCTACGAGTCGAGAGGATCTCGTAAGTGCATTTTCTCCTTAGGAGTCGTGAGGACTCCTAATTAGTATTTTCTCTTACAAGTCGTAAGGATCTTACAAGAGTATTTTCTTCCTACAAGTTGAAGGGACTTACAAGTATCGTTCACAATTAAGGAAATATCGTTAGCCTTTGGTGGGACTTTGTTTGCCATATGTTTTGTATATGCCCGTGGATTGCATATAAGAGTTGATATCGAACTCCTTGTAGAGTAGTTTGGGGGACATGATAGATTAAGAAACAGGTGCAGGACCTTAGTGCTCGTGCTACAAGACTTTTATCGAGGCGGAAGGAATAAAAATCAATTTTTAAACAAGCACTAGACATAAATACTCATGGATACATCCATACACTAGAACTAGCGACAACCAAGAGAGCTAAACTACTCGGTTGAGGCATACAACCTTTGCAGTCGTATACTTTGTCTTCAAAAACTCCTTCTTGAGCTCCTCGGTACTCCGAGATTGAGCTTGTAGGTAATTCCTCCGATATCGAAGATGATCCACCCGAGAGTGTTAGTTCAAGCTCAAGCTTCATTTAGTGAAGCAACTAAAGACCATAGCTTGCTAAGAGATGGTGCTTAGGGATGTAGAGTGAGTGTTATAGTATTTTTTATTTCTCTTTATCCTTTTTAAATCTCAACTCATGAGAGAGGGTAGTGAAGGAGGAGTTAACTTGGAGAGAGAAGCGAGAAAAGAGAATGAGTGCTAGTGTTAGGAAAATGAAGCATACTCTTTTTTTTTATAAAAAGAATTTTTCAATAAAAAAAATTAGCCATGCTTCAATAGTATTTGCAAATGAATAAAGAGTAATTTCAAAAAATGGAAATTCTCTGAATGAGGTGTTCTCCTTTTAGAAATATTCATGTATGAATACAAGAATACAACCCCGTATATACATACCTGTATTCGTATCAAAATACGAATACCAATGAGATAGAAAAATACAATAAACATAATACTAGAATATATATATGTGTGTGTGTAAATTATTAAATCAATAATTGATTTAATAATCCGGCTTAATTCTAAGCTGGCTAATATTACAAACTGACTGATTAATATCTGTGTAGCTAGTACACGTATTTAATCGGAACCTTGAATGTATCAATATACGGCCTCTACATCATTTTTCCTGAACCGGGAAAACCGTCCCTGTGGGACTCTAACGACTCGACAATACGCTGGCATCTCTTGCCGATAGGACTTGGGAGAGTTATAGATCATTTATGCCCGTGAATTTTATACGGTGATCAATATGGAGATCTGCAGTAAGGCATAACATCTTTTGGAGGAATGTATCATTAGTGGAGCTTCATAGCCGGTGGGACTTCAGGTGCAGCCTCGTAGGTGAGACTTTATGGAGGTAGAAATCGTTTATGCCCGTGGATTGTATACGGTGATCAATATGGAAATCTACCATTGGGCAAGCTGCCAGTTTAGGGATATAGCGGTCCATGAGAGACATGGATAACATATGTGGGATATAGGTCATTTGTTTCTATGGATTGTATACGGCTGGTTATATGATCCACACCATAGGGCAACATGCTAGTTTAGGGACATCACGGTCTATGGGAAACATGGGATACATATTGTTTGTACTCGCGGATTGTATACGGTTGGTTATATGTTACATACCATAGGACGACATGCTAGTTTAGGGACATCACGGTCCATAGGAAACATGAGATACATATTGTTTGTGCCTATAGATTGTATTTGGTTGGTTATATAATCCATACCATAGGGCAACATGCTAGTTTAGGGACATCACGGTCCATCATCAACATAGTGGGGGTGCATATCATCCGGTAGGACTTTCAGAGTTTCGACTCAGGAAGATAGCGAGCGGACATAAGCGTCGTCATCTATCATTAACCTAAGTCGCAACTCTTCAAGCGTAGTACTTCTTCAGGAATCCTCCGTTTATTGGACGAACGGGCCTCTTTCCATCCATATCCATCAGGAGGTAAGCTCCACTTTGGAAGACCTTATCTATGACGTACGGGTCTTCATAATTTGGCTCGAACTTCCCACGTTTAGCGCGATTGGGGATCATCGGACTTTTGACAACCAGTATGAGTTTGCCTTAGCGGAATGTCCTCGGTCTAGTCAGTCTTTCATATGCCTTGGTCATTCTTGCCCGATGGGCTTCTAAATTTTTTTGTGTTATAAGGCGGGTTTCGTCGAGAGTATCAAGCCCTTCAAGCCGAAGATAAGCATTTTATTCATCCGTGAGCCGTATTGAACTGCCATTTGCAATGAGAAGGGTTCTATCTCCAGTGGGAGCACTGCTTCGGTACCAAACATCAAGGCATAAGGTGTTTTCTTCATGGCTGTCTTGAACGTCGTTCAGTACACCTAAAGAGTTTCATGCAGCCTCTCGTGTCAGTCCTTTTTATTCTTGGAAACCATTTCTTTATGAGCTTGGTTAGAGTTTTGTTGAAAGCTTCGGCTAAACCATTAGCTCGGGGATTATAGACGAAGGAATATCTCCAGT
The DNA here is from genome assembly GCA_030015575.1 of Agapanthus africanus. Classification (NCBI taxonomy): domain Eukaryota; kingdom Viridiplantae; phylum Streptophyta; class Magnoliopsida; order Asparagales; family Amaryllidaceae; genus Agapanthus; species Agapanthus africanus. The sequence goes on along the minus strand of JASDDO010000019.1, from coordinate 764,162,788 downwards.
TTGATTTATGTTGCTGAGAGAAGCGGTTTATCTTATGGATTTTATATGCTGGTCCGTTGTTCGAGACTATACGTCGTGGAACTCCGAACTGGTAGATGATATGTATTATGAAGTAATGGAGGATATTCTCCGTCTTTACTTCCCTTAGTGGTATCGCTTCTGCCCTTTTGGAGAAGTAGTCGGTCATCGCCAAGATGAACCGATGTTCTCGGGATGACGCCGGCTCGATGGGGCCTATTATATCGATCCCCTGCATTTCGAATGGCCAACTGGCTATGGTTGGATGCAGCGGATTGGGGTGTTGATCGATGAAGTACCTATGTATTTGGCATGAGTGGCATCGCCTTGTATAGTCGATGCAATCTTAAATCATCGTGGGCCAGTAATAACCCATTCTTTTGATCTTCAGCTTCATCTTTAGATTGGCTTGATGGGATCCACAAAGTCCGTCATGAATTTCTTGTACGGCCTTTTTGGCTTTCTTCGGTCCCAAACATCCTAACCATATATAGTCAAAGGACCATTTATATAGAGTTCCATCGATTAAGTTGAACAACATAGCTCGTTTCATGAGCTGATGTCTTTGCGACGCATCTTAAGGCATTTGCTGAGACTTGAAGTAGTCCATAAAGACTTCTTTCCAATCATCTTCTTCTTCTTCGGCTTCTTCCCCTTGAAGGACATCTTCATCGGCTACTTCGGCTAGAGATTCTGAAGATATCTCTGCCGGGGACGAGATCTTGAGACTTTGGACCATGATCCTTACATCGTCGAGATTTTCGTCGGCCAAATCTTTGGCCAACTTGGCTAATGCATCCGCTTTGTTGTTTCCGCTCGCGGCACATTTTCCAGTATATATGAAGACATCTGCGTCAGCAGTTGTTTTAGCTTTTCGCCATACTTTATCAGTTCCGACTTGCATGTTTTGTAGTCTCCATTGACTTGCATGATAATTAACTGAGATTCCCCGTATATGTGGAGATCCAAGATTCCCATATCGATTGTGATCTCAAGACCGTCTATAAGCGTTTCATATTTAGCTTTGTTGTTGGTCCTAGGCTCCGTCAATGAAATGGCATAGCGGGTTATTCTGCTTTGAGGGGTTACGATAATAAGGCCTATACCCGCCGTGTTTACTGGGACATTTTTCTTTCTCCCTTTCATCGAAGAAGCTCCATCGAAGTATAACTCCCAATGGGGCTTTCTGCTGGGTTCCCTAGTGCTCGCGGGTATAGTGGAAGCGAATTACGATAAAAAATTTCTTGCAAACACGAGGGAACCTCAAACCATAAAATCAATCCATACACTAAACTAGCAACTAACATATAAAGTTTGTAGAGACTACAACCTTTGTCACATGTCCGCTGATTGATCCCAAAAACTATCTAATAACCGCAATCAAGAACGGCGTCGCTTGGTATCTAGCCGGTGAGTACGGGTCGGTCCACAGGGATGTTGTGAATTTCCTAATCGCTCTTACGAGTTAATTCCAAACGGTGTGAATGGATTGATTAAATCTAAAAACTAAATTAATCTAGGGCAATTGAATTAAAGATCTAACTATCTAATTAGGGCAAGGAATTAAATTTAATCTAGGGCAGAGAATGAAAAATTACCTAGGACAAGAATTGAAATCTAAACTAGGGCAATTAAATAAATCTACTTACTTTACAGATGGCTCTCTCTAAACATTTACACAGGATTGTCAGATCTGAATAGATGATATGAAAAGAGGCATCGATGCTCTCCAAAAGAATTCTGAATTTTATTCATAAAAAGAGGGACGAGAGAGGCATAGCCTTTACAATGATTTAGAGTTCCTATTTATAGAGGATAGGAAAGCCTAGGTTACAATTGATTCGCATGTCTACATTTACCAAAATATCCTTAGGAAGACCTAGTCAAAGTAGACTCCAAGCTTTGGTAAAATTTTATGTCTGGAAATTTTGGAACTGATTCTAGGCTTCTTGGGCTTTTTATTTCTTTGGATCTTTATTCAATTTGGCTTCTCTATTTCTTCCAGATCTCCAGTGAACAATTGCAGTGGACTTTTAACCGTTTGCTTTGTATCTTGGACCTTGCGTTGCCTTGTACTGATCTTTTGTGTAGGCTTGATTAAGATCCTTCTATTTGTTGGTCAAAAGTCCATTTTTTGTGTCGTCTTTTGTCTTTTTCACTGTTTTCGCTCCAAGAACCTGTAACCTGTAATATGTAGCAGACATGCGTCAAAAGTACCTGTTTATTTATAAAAGAATAAGAATGGGGAATATAATAATACAATATTATGGTGTGAACAAATACCCCCAAACTTATGTTTTGCTCGTCCTCGAGCAAACTTATTTTTTTATTCTCTACAAAAAACCTAACCGCACTTTCGCAGGGAAACGCTATTGCATTGAGCACGTGCAACAAGCCGTTAAACCTCTAGGTGTCCCTAGTAGGAGGAGTGTTGTCTCCTGAGGGTTTTCAGCGGATACTACCCACAAAATCCTATCAATTTGGCTTATCGACTTTTATTCTCCAACTAGGTTTTCTAACAGGGAATTCTATTATCGTCGACTCGTAAATTATCCACCCACATTCTTCACACTTCCTCATTATCTAACTTAAGATTATACATGTTCTATAGACTTACTTAGCTTTCGGCATTTCTTAAGTTTTCCTTCTAGGGTTCCATCTCCACTTAGGAATTTTTATCAACTCTATTAAAGATACAAGTTCTATTCTTCACTCCTTTCTCATATCTAAACTCCAATCACATATCCCTACGTGTGTGTTTAGATCACCCCTACACTTGGAAATTCAAATCAAGCAATCATACTCTTGTTCGTTGTCCAAAGCACTTATTAATTGGTGAATTTTTAATTGAATTTTGCTTACACATCCTTCATGCGATCGTTAATACTTCTTGAGGTACCAACAACCGATTACAAGATATGTTTGCACTTTAAAGCGTAATTCCTAGTCTTGCAATACCCAAGGCTTTTAGCAGTGACTCCCAAACCAGTTGGTCTAAGCCACTAGGTGATGAAGCACCCTCGCTAAATATTTTTCTATTTTTGCAGCCTTAAGTAATCACAAAAACCAGTGTTCATTTTTTTTTCTTTATTCACACTTGAATATTTTTTTTATTTTTCATCATACTAAGGACTTTAGACAAGTGCATTTCAAGGTCTCCTCTACTATTCCAAGTTTCAAGGTGCGTGATTGTGCAATTTGTAGGGTATATATTTTCAGAATCTAGACTTAAGCTAGGAATTAATTTTCAAACTTATACTCTAATAAAAATATCAATACTTTTCCTTTGCTTCGACTTAGCCCAAGAAGTGAACTCAAAATTTGCCTATTTCTAAATAAACTACAAAGACATATACTCTCTGCCGTTAAATTTTAAGGAAGGTTATTTTTAGGGTTTTTAATTTACTAAGTCTAAGATCTAGTTGTTCCTAGCCAGTTAACCTATTTGTCAAACTCAAGTCAAATAAGGCCAAATTGAATACATTAATTTTTATAATTTTTGAAATTTTTCAATTTTTATGGGTTTTAGAATAAGTATGCAAATGCAAAAAATGTACACATGAATGCGAAGGAAGAAGACTTACCGAGCATACCCCCAAACTTAAACTTGACAGTGTCCTCACTGTCATGCTACGCCAAGAGGGTCAAAATGCTGGCACTCCCCTGTTTATTTATTTATAAATTTATTTTTTGTTTTTTTGTTTTTATTTATTTTTTATTTTTTATTTTTTTTATTAGAAAAGAAAACAAAAAATATATATACATATATACAATAAGGTTCCCCCCAAACTTAAGCTTGGCCTTACACAAGCCAAAGGTTAGCACCAACCATTCAAAAATCTTATTATGGTAATGGTAGAGTTGGTGAAAAATGGAGTGGAATGAAAAGAAATGAGAAGCACGCGAGACCATATGGGAAGAAGAGTGGAATATGGCCTCGGTGGAGGAGAAGAATGACGGAAAAGATAAAGAAGTGGAGTACGGTCTTGAGGGTGTAAATCGAGTGAATAAATTAGCACAATATGTGATGACCGATGTGTTAGAAGCGATTGTGCTAACCTATCAACCCGTCGAGAAATGGGGTCAAATCCCTCAAGATTCTCAAGAAAGCATATGTCCGTCGAACTTGGTATTGGAGATGAAAGCGTAACGGTCTCTTGTAAGGTCGGAACGATAGGAAGGACGAAAAGGAGTGAATTAGGGATAGTCTCATTCTCACCGTAGTAAACTGTCTCGAACATGAAAGATTCCATCAATGGTTCGAAACGACTGTAAGCAACCAAGTCTGATGGTTCAACTAACTCATCTGAAAATTCAAATGACTCATACTCGGGCGGTGAGTCTTCAACATTGTCCGAAAAAGTGAAACACTCGTAGGTGTTATCGGCTGTGAGAACTGTGTCAGATTCAAAGGAAAAATTTTCAAGCTCACAGTTTTCAAGCGTGATATTAGGCGTGGTCAGAACAATGGAAATGAGGGAGGGTGATATAACAGTTAAAGGTTCGGAAGGATGAATTGGAAAATCCGACACATCAAACAAAAATGGTTCAACCTTAATATTATCTTCAATACTCTCCTCATAATACTCCTCAATATTTAACACATCCATGCCATTATCATCAAAATCAAGACGCATATGAAGTTCGGGAGAAACATCTAATGACTCGGGATGATTAATTGGACATAAAAGTTCAATCAAATCGACAGGTTCATCATCCGAAATATTCCCGGCGTGTATATCCTCAATCAAGTGAAAATCAATTTTTTCTGACACCTCATCAAAAGCATGGATATTTATCAATTCAGGTTCTAGATTGGAGGTGTAAAGATCGAAAGGATTAGGTGTGGTTTCACTCGAAAGGGGTTCTTCACAGTCTGGCAAATCAAGCACTACAAAATCAAACAACTCGTTTTTATTTTCAACTGGTGAATTATTTAGGGCAATCGATGGAAAACATGAGTTGTGGGCTTCAATTGGGTATGGGTAGGTTTGATTTGTAAATCCTCTGAAATTCGCACTTTGTCCAACCGCCTCCTCATACATTGAAAAATTTGAAGCTAGCGGGAAACTAGCTACCGGCTCAGTAGGTTGCATAAGGGCGGCAATGGACGCATCCACATTCCTAACCATTTTGTTTGTTGCTGCAATATAAGCCTCCAACGACTGTTCCAAACTAGACATGGGTTGTGGAGGTGTTCGGTAAAAGATTCAAAATTGTTTGGATATGTGAAACTCCCAAATGGCTGTGTAGAAGCAATGTCTAGTGAAGGTGGGAAAGTCGGGGCGGACTTGTAGGAATTGGATGGTTGGACAGGAGTAGGGTCAACATGTGGATAAAAAGGTGAATGGACTTGTTGATCCCTAGAACTAGATGTGTGGAGAGGGGTGAAAGATCGGCTGCGAGATTGAGCAATATGCTCAGCAATGGACATCGGTTTAGGAGTTACAGTTGGACTCGAAAAAGTGGTATCAACGTACGAAGATGGTGAAGGTTGACAAGGTTGACACAAAGTGGGTTGTAAAGTCGAACTGTTTCTCCTAGACGCTTCTATTTGATCTTTCAAAGAAATTTTGGGCATGGAGGGGTCTTCCTTAAATCGACCGAAACAATTGACGTACGAGGCAAAGTTAGGTTCGGGATACCAAAGTTCGGCAAGAGATTTATGATGTGGGGTACCCATGATAGAAGAAAGGGGAAAAGAAAGAAGGTTGAGTGGTGCAAGCATTTCTTAGCGACAAAAGTTGCAAGTCTTTTTTTTTTTAATTTTTTTTTCCTTTTTCCTTTTTCTCTTTATTTAGACTGTTTGCAAAAAGATTTTCAAGAAAAGAGCTAAGACACACTTTCGATCAACCAAAAATGCACAATCAGGCCTAGATCTAGGGGCACCTAGGTCAGCTAGACAGCTCCTAACTGTTCCAAAGGGCTAGAAATAAGACCTCAAACCGCCTCTTCACCGCCAATTGCGGCCAGGTAAGTGCCAGGTAAGTGGGAGGCTCCCCGCTACAAGTAGCGGTCCTAATTAAGTAACCACTTGTCTAGACACCGCAAAGTCAAGTTAGGATAAACGGTCGATACCTATAACTAGTCCTCTGTCCTATTGAGCTCGAAGTCCTTAGGGCTGAGTCTAGTATTTATTAATTAAGAATGGTCAATGCAAATGCCTTATATGATTTCTGGGGTTCTGGGAAGGGTGATGAAATCCCCACCCAATTTGAATTGGTCAAAAGCCCCTTAAAGTCAGTTTTAAAGATATGCAAAACAGAAAAATCACTTGCAATCAAATCTTTTTATTTTATGCGCGGCGCAACGAATCCTGCACAAGATTGTTATTTGGAAGGGGAAAGATTTTTTTAAGCGCAAAGAATCCTACAGGAGATTTTTCAGAGGAGATATCAGAGATTTGCAGAGGAGGAGATCAGAAGACTTATAGGTTTTTTTTTATGAACCGTAGAGGAAGTTTGGGGATCTGATCCGCTGAGATGACCGCGGAACCGCCACCTGAAGCCACCAATGACCGCGGATCCGCCGCAAGGCGATGACGTCAGCAGGCGAATTTTTTTTTTGGACCTGATCACCGTGATTCTTCTTGTTGACTCGGTCCTCCAAATTTCTTCTGTTGTTTATTGTGATATTTCTCTGTTTGTTCGGATTTGATATTTGCTGTTTTGATCTCTGTAGATTTCCAGATCCGAATTTGTTCGTAGATCCTGCAAAATTCACACAAAAATACCCTTCCCAAAAATAACAGATGATATATTTTTATATTTTTTTTGATTTTTCAGATTTTTATGATTTTTTTTAATTTTGATTAACCCGAAATTGTAAAATGGAAATAACACGCGATCCCCAGCAACGGCGCCATTTGATTGATCTTAAAAACTATCTAATAACCGCAATAAAAAACGGCGTCGCGTGGTAACTAGCCGGTGAGTACGGGTCGGTCCACAGGGATGTTGTGAATTTCCTAATCGCTCTTACGAGTTAATTCCAAACGGTGTGAATGGATTGATTAAATCTAAAAACTAAATTAATCTAGGGCAATTGAATTAAAGATCTAACTATCTAACTAGGGCAAGAAATTAAATTTAATCTAGGGCAGAGAATGTAAAATTACATAGGGCAAGAATTGAAATCTAAAATAGGGCAATTAAATAAATCTACTTACTTTACAGATGGCTCTCTCCAAACATTTACACAGGGTTGTCAGATCTGAATAGATGATATGAAAAGAGGCATCGATGCTCTCTAAAAGAATTCTGAATTTTATTCATAAAAAGAGGGATGAGGGTGGCATAGCCTTTACAATGATTTATAGTTCCTATTTATAGAGGATAGGAAAGCCTAGGTTACAATTGATTCGCATGTCTACATTTACCAAAATATCATTAGGAAGACCTAGTCAAAGTAGACTCCAAGCTTTGGTAAAATTTTATGTCTGGAAATTTTGGGACTGATTCTGGGCTTCTTGGGCTTTTTATTTCTTTGGATCTTTATTCAATTTGGCTTCTCTATTTCTTCCAGATCTCCAGTGAACAAACCGTTTGCTTTGTAATCTTAGACCTTGCGTTGCCTTGTACTGATCTTTTGTGTAGGCTTGATTAAGATCCTTCTATTTGTTGGTCAAAAGTCCCTTTTTTTGTGTCGTCTTTTGTCTTTTTCACTGTTTTTGCTCCAAGAACCTGTAACCTGTAATATGTAGCAGACATGCGTCAAAAGCACCTGTTTATTTATAAAAAGAATAAGAGTGGGGACTATAATAATACAATATTATGGTGTGAACATCCACCCAATCATGGAAGACCACTCCAAGCTCCTCGTAGGCCGACAGGAACAAGCTTGAGAGGCGACCGCCCTTGCCGAAGATAATCCATCCGAGGGAAACCGATCCAAGCTCCTGAAGGAACTTTAGCATCCTAGAATGAATTTTAAAATGCTTGCACATAAGGTTTTCAAAAATCTATATAGCTAAGTTTCCAAACAGCCAAGAATCTTTATCGATAGACCTAAACTAGCAACAATAACCAAACAAGTTTAGAGTGAAGCTACCCTTGTAGCATCTTCATATGTTCCACACTTGTGTTGGACTCCATGTAGTTCTCCTAGGATGTGTTAGAATAAGGTTGGTGAAGACCCTCTCCATCATAGATAATCCAGCTTGAAGGCTCCAAAACTTTGGCTTCAATTTCATAAAATGAAATAACCTAGTGAACTAATTTGCTAGTTTAGCTCACTAGAGATGTAGGATCCTCACCATTTTCATTCACTCTATTTTAATTCTAATTTCTACATGGTTATCATAATTTTGAGAAGAAGGAAGAGAGCTTGTTGCTAAAGAGAAGAAGAGAAAGAGGAAAAATAATCTTTAACCATTTTCATAATGGATGTAAATCATTTATCCATTCTCTACACAATCTTAGCCTTAGAATTTGATCTAGGATCCAAGTGTCCACCCCCTTATCTCCCCTCCACATGTCACACCTAGAAGAGTAGGAATGCATAAGCTATTCTAAAGGAATAACTTAACTTAAACAGAACCATGAAAAAAAAGAAATAAATCTATTACTAAATATATATTTATATGTTTCACAACATATTAAATACATATGTTTGCATAAATTTCCTTTTTCTAATAATACATTAAAGATAGATAAATATAAATAGTGACAAAATACTAGTAAATACATATATCCAATAAGTATATATTAAATCAATCACTTGATTAATATCCGTCTTTATAAAAGACCCTTAGTATTTCAGCCGTTCGATTACCATTATTGTATCAAGTACACTAATTTTAATCGAACTCGAGCGCATACTAATGTACCACTACTACATCGTATTGCCAATGCGGGAAAATCTCTGTGTGGGACACTAAAGTTTCGAAATATGCTGAAAGTGGTTTTAACCATAAGCATGTCAGTGTCACTAGCTGTATGTAATGGTTACTTATGTATTAAGCGAAAGGAGGATCGACAAGTAAGCCTATCCGAACCCTTACTAAGCCTGTAAGTGAAATTTATCATGCAGCCCGGTCCGTTCGTCTGAGAGTATCGCATATCGAGTCTAGAGGGTGGTTAAAGTCAGACCCCTAATAACGCAATACATCATGCCGGTATCTAGCTCAATACCATCTGAGAAACTACTGACCTGCGATGGTCATGTACTTATGGTATTGGCCACCGAACACTATGCGACATCGACTCTCTATATCAGGAGAGATGAATCCCTTCTATCACTCACTGCCTCTAAGTGCTTCGGGAATGCATCCAAAAACTACCTGTTTGTATGACTCAGTAGAGCCATGGTTGGGTAGAAATCAAAGTACAGTGGGAATATATTTGAGACAAATGATGTCAGGTCAGCGAACTACCTGACTAATGCCACTAGAGAACTGCTATCTGACATTTTGTATAATACCAACTAGTATGTTCATGGGGAGTTCGTCCAGTGTAACACATAACCTAATGAGCACCTGTATACAATCTTTCGTGACTGACCAACACAAATGGCCGTGAGATCGGCCATCGCCCCTCGTCAAGGTCAAGAAACGTATACACTAGTCTCCTCTGGAATATCGATGCCTAGTCTCGATATTCCCATGATTAAGGACATTTAAGGATGTGCTTATAAACTTCCCAACCCTCACAAGTCTGATCACTACCAGAATGCTGATAGTCAAGCAAGAATCCTATGGGCTCTATCAATATGTAATAGTAATATACAATACTATATTATACATGTACATGATGATAGAGACAAACAAGATAGCATACTATCATCTCAAGTAAGACTGTTCTACCCGTATAGGTCCTCCTTCAATTATCAGAATCGCCTACTTGCAATTACAATAATTGCCATTAGGTCACTATATCCAACAATCTCCCACTTGCACTTAAGGCTAATTATTACGGTATCACGTACTCACAGCCCGTGTGCTATTGAATAACCAACTTCTTTACTAATCAGTTTCACAAAATATATTTGTGAAACATTCGAGTTCGAGAAATAGCCTCAGTGAGTGGATCCGCTCCAATGTTTCTATTTTTATCTCTCTATATCTTAACTTCGCAGAGAACAACTATCTCCCGAAATCAGCGATACTTGCCTTAGAATTTGTTTGGAAAGCTGATGGGACCATGTTCATAAATGAACATCTAAATCCAACAAACTACTTAGGTTGTATCCAATTGCTAATGTAATCAGCATCCAGCGCCATGACCACCTCAGTATCCTACTTGGAAACCTATCCAACACACTGCATCTCAAAAGAGGGTAAACTATTAACTCTAACAACCACTCTGTCATCTACGTCACCTCAGAAGCCTGAAACGATAACCGCCTCCAGCAGAAGGCTTCTGTTACCATATACCAAGAACATTCTCTTATGTTCATAATTGTTTCCTCTTGTTTGTCCAGGATTGAATTATACTTGCTGACTACATCCAATGCAAAAGCAACATTATCCAGATCTTATGTGGATGAAGGCTTGTGACATCCAAAGTTTAACCGATTGTAGTCTATAAACATTACTTGCTATTAGGAGTATGTCTTCCAAAAACCAGGAAGATACTCCCTACTACCTTCTTACTAGGTTCTTTTGTTGTTTTGATGAAGTAAAACACTATGACTGTCACATCAAAACTGATGATCTATCTCTGCTATACTTGTTTTAGTCTATAAATAGATATAAGCTACTGGCCCACCATACTTCCGCTGCTCTTACTGACTACATCAACTCTCTAGCAGAGTCATATATATGTGCACTTCTAAAGCCAATTTATAACGACGTTATAGTCATCCACCTGCTAGATCTTATAGTCAGGGACAACAGTAGTGGCAAGCTAGGGTCTTCATAGTCATGATGTTGACCTCCCTGCCACCGTCTATGAGGAAACCAAAGTAACTCTCGGGTGGCTGAGGTCACCCACTAAATCTGCGGATTGGCTACTAGATTATCAAATCAAATTGAATTCTTAGGTTCTACTAAATTTTCAGTTTTGTGGTTCTGAAATTAGTTTCTGCCTTACCATGCTTCCACTATTTTCTTTTAAAAACAATCTGTTTTACTAAAAATTGTGGCGAGTAAAAAACAAAATAAATTTTGATCTTGCGAATAGTAGAAAATTAAACCCTCGTCTATGCCCAGAATAATACACAAACTGCCATTAGTAAAATGTACCTTAATATTATCCGGATTCTGGTTATAAGAATAAGCCAGACAACTCTATATACCTTAATATCGTTAAGATATGAATCTATTCTATATCAAATATAGAAACAAAGGCACTAATTTAGATGAAACTAGATTCAAATAGTATGCAATTGTTTCCGGTGCACATCACCTGAATGGATGAAGGTCGTGCAACATTACTCATCAAGGAGCGCACCCACGGATAAATAATCTAAGAGAGAATCCAATTCTTAAAATTAATATGATGGAATATGAAAGTTCCTAGTGCCCTTGCTGCTAATACCATGGTCGATGCGGAATCAAAAAACAAAATTTTACGAGAGCACTAGAAACTAATCCCTACCGATTGATCCAAAAACTAAACTAGAATACAAGCATGCAAGGTTTGGGAGCTACAACTTTGATGCGTGTCCACCTAATCGTGGAAGACCCCTCCAATCTCTTCGTAGGCTGTCCGGAACAAGCTTGAGAGGCGACCGTCCTTGTCGAAGATGATCCACCCGAGAAAACCGATCCAAGCTTCAGCTTCACCTAGTGAAGTAACCAACACTCCAAGCTCGCTAGAAATGGAGAGTGGGGATATAGGAATTTTCCATTATCATTTTCTCACCAACACAAAGCTTAAGAGAGCATGCAAGAAGAAGGAGGAGAAGAGAATGGAGAGGTAGCCATAACAAAATAAGCTAAGTGTTTGCATGTGTTATGAGAATGAAAGAATAGAATGGCTTCATATTATTTTCCAACATCAAATAAAAATAGCACAACCATTTTTTTTATAAACAAATGAAGCCCATCCCTCTCTATATGTCCACAAGCATACCCAAAACTACCTCACCCTCCACGTCATTTCCAATTGAATTCCTAAAAGAAAATTCAAATAATGAGATGTCCTCCTTCTAGAAGTATTCCGTATAAATACGGAATACAACCTGGTATATGTATCGAAATACATATACGCATATCCGTATAAAAATATGAATAGTCAAGAGAGAGAAAATGAATAGTGAACAATAATACTAGAATATATATATATATATATATATATATATATATATTAAAAATATATATAAATTATTAAATCAAAACTTGATTTAATAATCCGGCTTAATCTTAAGCCGGCTAGTATTATCAACCGTCTGATTAAAGTCCGTTTAGCATGTACTAATATACATACCAATATACGACATCTACATCATATCTCCTGAACCAGAAAACCCTCTGTATGGGACTCTAAAGACTTGATAATACGCTGGCAGTGAGTTACTGCAAAAATTCATAACCATAAGAACGTCGGTGGCACTAGCTGTACGTAATGACTATCCAGGGATATGCCGAAAGGGAGGTCGACAATCAAGTCCGTCTGTATCCTACTGAGCCTGAATGTGACAATCATCGTACATTCCGTTCTTTTCGTCTTATAGTATCGCATACCGAGTCTAGGGGGTGGATAATGTCAGACCCCTAATAACCCGATAAGTCATGTCGGAGTCAAGCTCATCACAAACCGAGAAACTACTGAACTCCTATCTGTAAATCTCATCCACCGTGGCCACAAATTTAGGCTAATGGCCAACCGAACACAGCGCAACATCGACTTCCTAATACCATGAGAGACGAATCCCTGACAATCACTCACTGCCTTCATGTGGCTCAGGACTGCACCCAACAAAAACCTGATATAATACCATCTAGAAGTTATCGGTGAGTCCGTCCGGTGTACTCACCTCCAGTGAGCACCTGTATACTATCTTTAGGTGACACAAAACCAATGGCTTGTGAGACCGGTCACCGCTCATTATCGAGGTCTCGAAACATATACACTAGTCTATTCTCAAATATCGATGCCCAGTCTCAATACTTCCACGACTAGGGACATTTAAGGATGTGCTTATGGACTACCCAGCTCTCACGTATATGATTACTATCATAATGATGGTAATCAAGCAAGAATCCTGCCGGCTTTATCATTATGTAATAGCGACACATAATAACAAGTAAAACGTATACACATTAATGATAAAGACAAACTAGAAAGCATACTATCATCTCGAGTAAGACTGTTCTATTTGTATAGGTCCTCCTTCAATTATCATAACCGCCTACCTGCAATTACAATAATTGTTTTGAGGGAACTATATCCAATAATCTCCTACTTGCACTTAAGACTAATTATTGCGGCATCGCATACCTACATCCTGTGTGCTACCGAATACCCAATTTCTCTACTAATCAGTTTCGCAAACCGTGTTTGTGAAACATCCGTGTTTGAGAGATAGCCTCAGTGAGTGGATCCTGTACAATGTTCCAACTTCTTATCTCTATGTCTCGATTTCGCAGAGATCAACAATCTCCCGAATTGAGCGATACCCCACCTCAAGAATTTATCTGGATACTTGATGGGACCAAGTTCATATATGAACAACTTTATCCAATAAACTTCTTGGGATGTATCCTCCGTTGAGTCACAACCAGCATCCTGCACCATATCTACCTCAGTATCCCTATTGGAACTTTATCCAATATACTGCTTCTCAGAAGAGGGTAAACTCAAAACTTTGACAACATCTCTGTCATCCAGGTCACCTTGGAAGTCTAAACTGATAACCGCCTCTCTAAGGAGGTTGTCTTTACCATATACCAAGAACATTCTCTTATGTTCTTAACTACTTCTCTATGTTTCTCTAGGATTAGATTAATATCTTCTTACTACAGCAGGTGCAGAAGCAACATCTGGTTTGGTACAAGACATTGCATGATTGACTTAATTGCCTAAACAAATGATATGCCATTCATGCGAGCCTCTCTCCTCATCAGTTTGAAAGATATCTCTTTAGAGAGGGTGATGCGGGTACACCATCACGCCAGGAGTCGTCCATTCGAAAAAACTTTTAGAATGTTGTCTATGTACCCGGATTGGGGCACTTCCTAAATCTAGATCCAACATCATAGATCTAGTCACCAGAATTCCTGTTATCTAATCCAAATCCTGTGGAGAAAACACCTGTGACAATCAAAGTTTGACTGATTGTAGTATAGGAACATCACTTCCTATCAGGAGTATGTCATCCAAATCTTAGGACATAACTCCCTACATCCTTCTCACTAGGTTTATCTGTTGTTTTGATGAAGTCAATCAGCTTGACTGTCACATCAAAACAGATGATCCATATCTACTATGCATGCTTTAGTCTACGAATAGACATAAGCAACTTGTATACCTTCCGCTGCTCCTACTGACTATGATAACCCTCTGGCAAAGTCATATACATAGGTACTTCTAAATTCCCATTTAGAAGGGCGTTATAGTCATCCACCTGTCAGATATCATAGTCTTGAATAGCAACAGTGGCAAGTCATATCCATATAGACTTTGGCGTAAAGACTGAAGTAAAAGTCCCATCACAATCCACAACGGAAATTTGATGAAAATCCTTACAACAAGTCTAGCCTTATTAGGTTAATACCTTTCCACCTGCACAGATCTCATGGGATCTACATACTCCTAATGGGTTTTACCCCTACAGGAGTACCCAGCAAAGTCCAAAATCCAAAATTTGTTGAAGTGCGTAGAGTCCAACTTGGATACAAAGCATCCAGTCACTAGAAAGTTACCACTTTTTATGACATGCTGATAACTAGTAGGGCCATCATCACCATGATGTTGATCTCCCTGTCACCGTCTACGAGAAAACTGAAGTATCTCTCAGGCGGCTAAGGCCACCTACTAAAATCTACGGAGTGGCTAAGTTTGTCAATTCCAATTGAATTCTTAGGTTCTACTAAATTTTCAGTAACCGTTTGTGGTTCTGGAATCACTTCTAGTTCTACCATACTCCTACTAGTTTCATTTCCAAAAAGATTCCTTTTATAAAAAAGTGGCGAGTCAAGAAAAATATAACTATTGATCTTGAAAATGGTAGAAGCAAAACTCTAACAAATGCTTAGGATAATCCACAAACTGCCATTACCGAAGCGTGTCTTGAGTTTGTCCGGATTCTTGCTTTTAAACAGAATCCAGATAACTCTATATCTTAACAACCTCAAGATATGCAACCAATCTATGTCCATATAGAATCAAAGAAACTAATTTAGATGGAACCAGATTCAAATGTCATGCAGCTGTTTCCAGTGCATATCACCTAAATGGAAAAAAGGCCAATACAGCATTACTCATCAAGGAGCGCACCCACGGATGAGTAACCTGTGAGATAATCAAGTTCTTAATATTACTATGATGGAATACCTAGCATAAGTAACTACATCTTCGATGACTTCGAAGAATCCTGATACTTCCAACATATGGTTCACTACTTTATTCTTATACCTATAAACTTCTCAAAATCGTTGGACTTTGCCTTATAACGAATGCGTGTCTGAAAACAGAGAACTCATGAGTAAACTGAATAAAGTAAGATTACCGACCCCTTGTCCTGAAGGACACTGAACAACATACATTTTCATGTATAAGTTTCAAGAGTTTACTAACTCAAATTCCGTGTGTTGTAAGTTGAAAACTGTATTTTGGTTAAGAATGTGTATACCGTTATTCAATGCACCTTATCTTATTCTCAACTGATAAAGATAAATGTTTATAACAAAATTTTCAAAATTTATATCTCACTTTATGAAATAAAGATACAGATATTAAATTTTAAAAATTGGTGCATAACAACGGTTATTCGAAACTAAATATTTGTCGGTAGGCAAAACCAGGCGATTTAATCCAATATCACCAATTTTAACGAATTCCGATATTGGGATCAAATCGTCCATTTCCCAATAATCTACTCTTACTCAACATCTGTAACGCCCTATAGATGTGAATGCAAATCTGGTACATACATACCATGTAGTCAGAATTAATTAGGAAAACAGGTTTTAGTAACAAATACACAGAAAAACTGAAATATGAAAATGTTTCTAGGGAGTGTCCGGGTATTCCTGGTAATGCCTTCTCCAATATCTAGATTCATGACACTAGTTGCAATTTTCATTGCCTTAACTTCAACCCCTTTATATGTCTTTGCATCTTACTTTCTGTACACCGCACTTAGGCAAATTGGTTTTTTCCTTCCCTACCTTTCGGTACCAGTCTAAGGTTTGGAAGAAGACTATCCAATAAGCGTAAACGGTGTACGCTCCTAATACAAGGAGCTCTCGCAGCCTAAGAGGAGGTAAAGGGAAGATACAACTGAATATTCCTATTCAATTTCTCCTGAACCAGTGGCCATCCTCGACTGAAATAATTTTTTCGAGTTCGTATGTAACTATACGATGCCCTTTCCAAGCAATATGGATCATCGTAGTGATACAGAGTGTTCTGGTGAAATGCAAAGGGAAAGTATGAGTAGCAGGGATATATGCGACTTTGTTGTGAATCATGACAATCTAAAACCAAACTGTGTTAGAAGGTTCGGTTAACTTGGTTAATGAGTTTTAGTTTAAGGTAAGTCATGCGTCGGTGAAACCAGAGAGAGGAAAAAACACTAAGCGTGCACTCTATCAAGATTAGATTGGTTAATCACTTAATTTAATCAGGATGTCTCCCACTGTTTCCTTGAATTCTCTTTTAAACTCTAAAAGGAGAACTAGTCAGGATCATAAACAACTTACAAGTTCGCTTACCGTTCAGCTAGGCCAGTGTTGGTACTCCGGGAGGTCCCCCGTGTTTTCGCACGGACCCAATTAAATAACCTTGTTTCTGCATAGGCGTAATCTCGTTAAAACTTTCTAAACACCTAATAAGCTAGCTAGTTGTGAAGTGAAAATCTCCTAAAGAGTAATACCTACTCATCAGTGGGAATCGGGACCCACCTAACATTGTGTTATAATCTTGATGGAAACCGACCAAAATTACCACACTTTAGAAGGTATGCGCAAACTTGGCACTTATATTTGAAACTCCCGATATGGGTTTTGCCCCAAACGGCTTATGACCATAGTGAAGGTCAACAAATTATAAGTTGCAAATCAAGTACTACCCGTCATTGTCCTGAATAATCTAGACCCTCCCGTACGACCACTTGACGAAGGTAAACAAGGTTATATGATTGTCCTAAATTAATGCATCTCTAAGCAGCAGAAAAGCATGATTTAGCTTCCATACACTGTGCTTGGCGAAGATCAACAAACAGAGCATGGATACTAAGTGCTTCTTAACTGAAATAACGGAGGGTTATGGATGGTTTTTGGCGAAAAACCTTTTAACGTAATGAACTTGATATTGTTGAAGGAACTTGAGTAGCTTTGAAATGGAGTGGTTTAGGCTCCGCTTTTGAAACTAGAAACATAAACTTTTGCTTAAAAGAGAACTCCACGTGAAGGGATCAAGGCTCTTTCCTCATAAAATGAGGTGCAGAATATTCCTAACCGAATACCTCTATGCAAAGTAAAAGAATATGACTATGGTTTTGAAGAAAACCATGTAGTTTTAAAAATTGGTTCTGACAACATCATTTAGGTTTATTTTCTTTGCATTAAACATATAATGCGGTCCCATCAAAAAAGTTTCTAAGGCACACCAGAAACTGTTGGATATGTATATCCTAGAAGCCTGTATTGTATAAGATGCTAGGGATATGTATGTACATGACAATCTTGCTCAGTTGTATATAGTATATTATTTGAGTTGTCTTTATCTTGATATGTGTATTTCTTTCTAAGGATGCTTTATATTACTTGCACATATTAATAAAGACTCGATACAGTAATATGCTATTATAGTTTGACTTTATCTTAACATGTGCATTATGTTATCTCGATATAACATATGGCGGTAACATGTTGATAAAGCCCGTATGATTTTGCTTGACTGCTAGCGTTATGATGGCGATCATATTTGTGGGAGCTGGGTAGTACATAAGCACATCCTTGAAGGTCCCAAGTCGCAGGAGTATCGAGATCGGTCATCGATACTCCAGAGTAGACTTGTGTATACGTTTCTAGACCCCGTGTAACGACTCTGAAATCACTGTACATAAATTTCTTGTTATTGTACAGAAAAGGGTATTGCAGCCTGTATAAGAGTTAAAAGTTATTTTTGTTAAATAAAATTAAGACGCAACTTATAGCTCATTGGTAAAGCTTCTGTACTGTTGTGACATAGCTAGTGTGTTCGATTCCCATCGGACCCAATTATTTTTAAGATTTTTCTTTTTAATTTTTTGGAAGCCCAGAACTTGCACGTACAATTCATGGAGAATGAAAAGTTTCAGAAAAATCAAACAGGCGCAATGAGGTGTACACACCCAACTTGACAAGTGGCATAAATCTCGAGACAGATCCATCAAATCCGACCGCCCGTTTCTTGGATTTGGCCGGCCCCGACGGTCCAAAGTGCCCTAAATCTCCCCGTGCTTTGCACACTTATCCTTTCGACTCTTCTTAACTCCCCTGCACTGTTTGATTTTCCTGCAATCAAACAGAGACCCTTCAATTCACTATTTAACACCTTTTTAATGCATTTTAATCCGTATTTTTAATTACCAAACCCTAATTCTACAAAATAAATACCACCCCATGACATAGCTTCCCCCATTCTTAAATTTTAGCAAAAATTCTCTCAAAACTCTCTAAGTGCCAAGTGGAGTTAAGCCCCTCAAGTGGAGTAGCGAGCCAAACTCGACGACCGGAGTATCTCCGACGAAACCACGACCCCGAGAGCTTCTTCAATCTATTCTTAACCACCTAAAACCGTAAGTCCCTTCATCCCTGTCTTTTTCCATCTCAAAACAAATTTCTAAAACAAATCGATAAAAGTGGAGTTATCTCCGATTCAATCTTCATTTTAATTTTGTAATCCACTTGATGAGAAAATTAGATCAAACTAACATCCAATATTAATTTTAACCTCATTTCACATCATTTATTTTTTAGTTTTAACAAATTTTCAAATGAAACTAATATATAACAAACTTTTTCACTAAAATACCATGAACTTTAGTATCACCCTCTTATCGATAATTAGTTTAAATACTTTTAGAAAAACCTCACGGTGTAATGACCTACCCTACACGCACACTATGGTTCCATTGCATGGTACTCTAGAGCTATAGATAGTTTAAAAGAAGAACTTTTTCATTAAAATACCACACCTTTTCAAAACGGGTTTCTTCAAATCGGTATTTCGAAATCCTTGACAATTATACCTCTACAACCCTCGTTAGGGGACCCGCTAATGGATGGTGTGGATTATCGCATATCTTTGGGATAGTAGAGCGAGATGCAGAACACCTCACGGAGTATTCGATCTTGAAAGAAATTAAAATACGGTTTTTTAAGAAACGCGACTTTTCTAAACAAAACTAATTTTTGAAAAATTATATAAAAATTATGAATCCGTATGTTCAATAAAAACATATTAAAAAACTATATCTTTAAAATGAAAGATTCGAATTTTTAATAAAATACCATCAAGTTTCCAAAAGTAGTAGTTTTCACAAAAATACTATAAAGTTTCAAAAAGACTAAGTTTTACCACCAAAACACCGCAACAATTAAAATACATGTTCATAAAAACTCTAAATATTATAAATCGCCCTCGAGATTATTTTTAAACAATATTAATATATATTTTTCATAAAACTCCCTTGAGTTATGCAAACAATATTTTAAGGACTCTAGAATTAATATAGATTTAAGCGGTATCATTTCTCTTGAGCCCCAGAGAGCCGGAGAAAGTGAGTGCTTGCCTATTCAGGTTAGACAACTTAACGGAGTTATCAAATTCCAATTGTCTTGGAAAAAACACAAATCCTACCGTCCATGTGCAGCAATTGCCGTTTTCTCCCGAATATAAGATTTTAACAATTTAC
The DNA here is from genome assembly GCA_030015575.1 of Agapanthus africanus. NCBI lineage: Eukaryota > Viridiplantae > Streptophyta > Magnoliopsida > Asparagales > Amaryllidaceae > Agapanthus > Agapanthus africanus. The sequence goes on along the minus strand of JASDDO010000019.1, from coordinate 764,142,763 downwards.
ATCAATTCACATGAAAAGAAATGAACTCAAATCCAAACTCGAACCTAAACTTATACTTAAACTTGAATATAAACTCAAACTCTAACCTAACTCGAATCTAAACTTGAATATGAACTCGAACCCAAAAAACTCGAACCAACTTGACTCGAACCAAGATTACAATTGTCATGACTCGCATATTACTCAACTCACCCGAATACATTCTACACCTTTTGCAATTTATGGTTTCGATCAAGACATGTTAATCAATCAATCAAATCAATTAAGTATATTACTCGGTTATAATATATTATACTCGGGGTGTTTGGGATAGTTTCTTGTATGAATCCAACGGAGTTTCAGGAATTCCATATTAACTTCTTTTTTAATTTACTCGAATATCAGTCGGATTGACTCATCCACACCTAGAGCCCCAACGCTAACATATGAAATGGGCCCATGTCTGCTTGCTCTTGTGGCCCTACTCTAGAGCTCGTAAATACTTCTACGGCTGCGTTGACATTCACACTTGGAACTTAACGTTAACATAATGACCATATAGAGACCTATAGTATATACTTACCCATGAACATATACTCTTACTCGTCATCTATATATTCTATACATATCATTTTCTTTACTCTTACCTATCTTTGGAACTTATCGAGCGCTAGTTCGCTGACGGGCATTCCACCCACTTTGCTTCTCTTAGAATGTTCGTCAGATATGGTGGAGACGGAGGAAGTTGAAGCCACAGAGGAGGACTACAACCAGATCGCTCCTCAGGGCTAGCTCAGCTTCATTTTCATTTAGTTTATATATACTACTTGTTTAGGCATTTTCCCTATTGTATTTACTTCCCATCATAAACTCATGTGTTTGTAAATATTAGAAGTTGAATGTAAATAAAAATGTTTGTTGAAAATTTTTACGGTCTCCATTTATTCTTGCTTTGTGTATATTGGTTTCAATACGCTTAGTATATTTATTTAGAGAATGACCTTCTCTAGATAAATATGTCGCGGGCTTACCGCGTCACATTTTCCGTCTAATGGGAAGCGGGGCATGACACCCCGACAAGGGGCGGTGGTTGGTCCCACAACCATTAGTGTGATCACCTAAGATTGTGTACAGGTGCCCACTGTGGGTGAGTATACTGGACGGACTCGCCGAGAACCTCTAGATGGTATTATACCTATCGTTAGATAGCGGTTCTCAGCTAACATAAGTACATGTTAGTTTTACGATATGAGGTCATCATTTGTCTCGTGTGAGTTCCCACTGTGCTTTGACCACTACCCTACCACGGCTCTACTGAGCCGTGTAAACAGGTTTTGGTTCGGTGCATTCCCGAGCCACATGAGGGCAGTGAGAGATTGTCAAGGATTCGTCTCTTCCGGTATTGATAGTCGATATCGCACTATGTCCGGTTGGCTAGAACTATAAGACCTTGGCCAAGGCAGTTGAGAACTACTAATGGTTAGATCAGTAGTTTCTCGGATTGGTCCTGAGCCAAATTGACATGAATTATCGGGTCTGTAGGGTTCTGACGTTTACCACCCCCTAGACCCCGTATGTGATACTCTTAGACGAAAAGACTGGAGTGTACGGAGATTGTCATGATAGGCTCAGTAGGGGTCCAAATGAGCTTGCTCGTCGGCCTTCTTTTAGACAGGTATCTGGGTAGCCATTACGTACAGCTAGTGTCGCTGACGTTCTTATGGTTAAACCTACCGCCAGCATACTGTCGAGTCTTTAGAGTCCTACACAGAGGGTTTCTCTGATTCAGGTGAAACGATGTGGTGGCCGTATATTTATACGTACAGGGTTTCTATCAAATGATAATACCAGCCGGTTTAGGATTAAACCGAATTATTAAATCAAGTATTGATTTAATAATTTACATGTACATATTTCGATATGTATATTCTAGTGTTATCCAGATTTTTCGATCGGACGGTTGATACTGGCGGGCTTAAGATTAAGCCGGTTCATTAAATCAGATATTGATTTAATACTAGTATTATTTTAGTGGTATTATTTTATATCTTGGGTATTCGTATTTTGATACGAATACAGGTATGTATATACGGTAGAAATTATTTTGTATTTATACAAAATACCTTCTAGAAAAGGACACCTTATCATGTTTATTTTTCTATTTGTTCAAAATAGAAAATGAGGTGGAAAAGGAAGAGATGACATGAAGCATGGCATGAAGAATGGTCTTGGCATTTATTGAAATTACTATTGAAGTATGGTTGATTTAAAAGGAAAAGAAAATACTTCATAAAAGAAAATCCTTAGCCATTCTCATTCCCATTCTTGAGTTGCATTACTCTCTCATCTTTGAGAGCTCACTCTCTTTTTTTTCTTGAGTTCAACTTCATTTCAAATCCTTAACCTTCTCATGTGTTGAGAGCCAAGGATTTGAGATAGAAACTTACCACTAAACATTACCATATCACCTAAGAAACTGGATTAGCAAACTAGTTTGCTTAGTTTTCTTCACTTTGGAGTAGGAGCTTGAATCAAGGACCTTCAGGTGGATCATCTAGGACTGAGAAGACCGGCCATCAAGTTTGATCAAGATCACCTAAGGAGCTAAAGAAGAAGAATGAAGACCCGAAAGAAACGAGTCTCTAGGTATAACTCCTTATCATAATAGCTAGATCTCTTTAGCTAGCTAGTTTTGGTGCATGGTTAGATTATAGGATGAGTTTTCTACCGCCGGATTTTTAAAAAGTTAAAGTTTTTTGTTCCGCAACGGCCGCGGTAGGTGGCCAGGGCGCTAGGAAACCCAACATGGTATTAGAACCGGTCCATAAACATTCACTGGCTAATTTGCACTAATTTAGAACTTTGATCGACAAAATTATCCGAATCAAATTTCTAAAAACCCTGCTTGCTGTTCAAATTTTGAAGTTGTTTAAAAAATATTTCCAGTGAGCTAAAAAATATGTGCAGGGTTTTTCTGAGCAAATAATTTTTTTTGAGCTTTTAGTCACCAAATTCGACCGCTAATCTGTGGCCAAATAGCTCATTTGGACACAGATCCGCGACCAATTTGTGGCAAAAAGGCTCCAAATTTTTTCATGGGTTCTTATTTCTGGAAATGTGATTTTTGGAATGTTTGGTTTCTGTCCAGATTTGTTTGTATACTGGTTTGTACATGGGGAAAATGTGGAAAGTTTTAATTGACCGAAACTCTAAATTCTTAATTTTCTGTGTATTTGTTTCTGCGACCGTGAATATCATTGAGCGGTATAACCTGACTGATTGCTATATGTACAATCAGATGGGTTTACGAACATGATATTCACGTTGATGTTCTGAGTTGCACTGATATTGTGGATGGATTGTCGTGGTGGATATCCTATAAGTGTAATGGTAGTTGTACAGTACAGATTCAATTGTATATTCATTACTGTGGGGCGAGCGTCCGACATGTGGACTGTCGTTTCTGCCAGATTGTATATTTTTTATTGGGGCATGACCGGGTTGAGGTCGATATCACCATTGTATAAATATTTTTCTTTTCTGTACTAGGATTACCCCGCGGAGGAGTGCTCGAATAGCCGGGTTCTAGAGGACAACGGGCCCGCATCTCATGGCTTTGAGACGGAGGGAGTCTTACTCTAGAATTGGCGGGTTGTTCGCCACACTCGTAGTGGGTATAGGATGACCCATGGAGGGGTGCTCAAGTTACCGGATTCCGTGAAGTGCTGGATGCTCCATTCACTTTGTTGATTTGGGTTGCCTCACTTCCAGGATTGGCGGGTAACCTGCCGCGCTCGTAAGGGTCTAGGTTTTTCATTGCATGGGCAATTCACACGACCGGGAATGTCGGGTCTCATTTGCAGCTCAAATGAAACCCGAGATTCCAAGATTATCCGCTATTCCAAGTTGCTTATTACTGTTCTGTGATGTTGCTTATATCATGCCTGGGACGAATGGTTATACACACACACACACATATACTAGTATGTGTTGTATATGTTTTTCATCCACGCTAGTCCTGCCCCCGCTCTATCGGTAGTTAAATAACCTAACGGTGCATGATGGGGCCCCGTGGCAAATGCGGATGGCATATATGTACATTTTATTTTCGTTCTTTTCTGATGTGATAGGAATTAATTGATGGGACTGCGTTAATTTTAGTTAATGCAAGAAAAGAAACCTAAAATATATTGTTGGAACAAATTTCCGAAAACTATAGTCATGCACTTTCTCTTTTCAAAGTGATATTCGGATAGGAATATTCATTGCCTCATTCTAAGAAGCAAGATCCTAGATCCCTTCGTGGGGAGTGACTTCTTGAGCAAAAGTTTATGTTACTATAGATTACTCGGTTTTTTCAAAACCACTAGTTTTCAAAAGCGGAGCTTAAACCACTCTTTTTTCAAAAAACTACTCAGTTCTTTCAATGATATCAAATTCATTACGTTAAGGGGTTTTTTGCTAAAAGCCCAGCCGCAGCCTTCCATCATTTCGGATTGGTAGTGCTTAATATTCGTGCTGCGCATTTCGATCTTTAGTTGAAGTGCAGTGTTCGATAGTTATGTAATACTTTTCTATTGCATGATAATGCGATTGGTCAGGACAGTCGTGCGATCGTTTTGATCTTTAGTCAAGGCTCGTACAGGTGGGTCTACTGCAATAAAGAAAATGACGGGTAGAACTTGACTAGGACCTTTTAACATTTTGATCTTTAGTCAAGGTCACTTGGGTCCTAAGGGCAAAATCCACATCGGGAGTTTCAAACATACAGGAAACTTGCTAGTGTTGCATACCTTCTGGAGTGTGGTGATTAAAGTGGCTTCCATCTAGGTTATCAAACGATGATAGTTGGATCCCGATCCTACTGATGAGTAGGATTACTCTTGAGAGATATTTTTCACTTCATAATTAGCTAACCTATTAGGTGTCTAGAAAAGTGTTAACGGGGCTACGCCTCTGCGGAAACGAGGTTTATTTTAATTAGGCCCGTGCGAGAGCACGAGGAACCTCCCTCGGAGTACCAACACTCATCTGGCTGAACGGTTAGCAAACTTGTAAGGTGCGAAAGATCCCGACTAGTTTTCCTTTTAAAGGTTTGAAGGAAAATTCGAGAAAACGGTGGGAGCCATTCTGGTTAGATAAATTAATAACCAATCTGATCTTGCAAGAGCGCATGCTGAGTGTTTCTTTTCTCTCTCTCTCCAGGTAGCAACCATTTCACGCTCTAATCAAGATAATAAAATGTTTGACTTGACCAAACCAGCTTATTACATTGGGCTGGGGAGCGTCGGTTCAACTTTAATTTGTGACAACTGTTATGAGTATGAGTAAGGGAAGGAGGACTGTAAGGAATTCCAAATAACCCTATTGAAGGAGAAGAATTCTAATGCGTCTTCTTCGGGTATATTTGTTATTGAAAACTGTTTTTTGGTCAACCTTACCTTCTGGATACTAGATACCGGATCAGGATCTCACATATCTAATTGATTACAATAATTGAGAAAAAGTAGAATGGTTGGACCAGATGATATGTCCCTCAGAGTAGGGAACGGAGCACGGGTTAGTGCTACTACCGTCGGTGAATATCACCTAGTGTTACCAAGCGGCAATACTATGATTTTGAACAATTGTTACTATGTACCTTTCATTCTCTGCAACATCATATCAGTATCTTTACTTGATAAAGATAGATATAATTTTGTTCTGGATAGAAATATCCTGAACATTTACCTTAATCAGGTATTGGTTGTAGAAGGTACACTGTGTAATGGTATCTACGTTCTAAATCAAAACACAGTCTTCAATTTACAAAACACACGTAAGAGGAAGAGTTCAGATACGAACGAAACCTAATTTGGCATTGTAGACTTGGTCATATCGGTGAGAGAAGATTATGTAAGTTGCATAAGGATGGATATCTGTATTCGTTCAAATTTTCATCTTATGAAACTTTCCAGTCCTGTCTCAAAGGAAAGATGACCAAATCTCCATTCACCGGACAAGGAGAAAGAGCTACAGAGCTCTTAGGACTCATACACAGTGATGTATGTAGTCTGGTATCTATACATGCGAGGGGTGGTTTCTCGTACTTCATTACATTCACTGACTATCTCTCTAGGTTCGGATATGTGTATTTTTTAAAACACAAATCTGAAGTTTTTAAGAAATTCAAAGAATATAAGAACGAAATAGAGAACCAGACCGGAAAAAGTATCAAGATCCTCAGATCTAATAGAGGAGGGGAGTACTTAAGCATGGAATTCTTAGAATACCTAAAAGAGAATGGTATTCTCTCTCAGTTTACTCCTCTTTATACTCCACAGCACAACGGTGTATCGGAGCGGAGGAATTGTACCCTATTGGATATGGTTCGCTCAATGATGACTAATACTGAATTGCCTCTTTCATTCTGGGGACTTGCACTTGAAACGAAAGCATACCTATTGAATCAAGTTACGTCTAAATGCGTGCCTAAAACTCCATATGAAATATGGAGTGGTAAGAAACCATATCTTAAATTCATTAAGATATGGGGATGTCCAGCTTATGTTAAAAAGCATAATTCGGAAAAACTCGAGGCACGTTCAATATTGTGTAAATTTGTTGGATATTCCAAACTTTCGCAATGATATCTTTTCTACCATGCAGAGGAACAAAAGATTGTTGTCTCTAGGAATGCCACCTTTTTGGAATGGCAGTTTCTTGCAAATGAAACTAGTGGGAGCATGGTAGAACTGGAAGAAATTCCAGAAGTACAAACTGTAACTGAAGATTTAGTAGAACCAGAGGATTCAATAATCCCAGACGAACCTCAGCCACTCTGCAGATCTAGTAGGATTTCTCGTCCGCCCGAGAGATATTACGGTTTTCTCATATATGGGGATCGAGAGGATTGCATCTTGAAAGAAGATGATGCTACTTGTTATAAGCAGGCCATTAACAGTAAGGACTCTGTAAAATGGCTTGATGCTACGAAATCCGAAATGGAGTCCATGTACACCAACAAATTTTGGATTTTGGATGTTGCTCTTCCTGTGGTAAAGCCGTTGGATGCAAGTGGATCTTCAAAAAGAAGATTATTGTAGATGGACAGTGGAAACCTATAAGGCTAGACTTATTGTAAAAGGTTTTCGTCAAAGACCAGAAGTGGACTATGAAGAAACTTTTTCTCCAGTGGCTATGCTGAAATCCATTCGGATCCTACTTGCCATTGCTGCCGACCATGACTATGATATCTGGCAGATGGACATAAAAACAGCCTTTCTAAATGGAAGTTTAGAAGAGTGCGTTTATATGGATCAGCCGGAGGGATTTGTAGACAGCGGGAGCAGTCGGAAGGTGTGCATGTTGCTTAAATCCATTTATGGATTAAAGCAGGCGTCGTGGAGCTGGAACATCTCTTTTGATGAGACAGTCAAGAAATTTGACTTTATCAAAAACGAAGATGAACCATGAATCTACAAGAAGATTATAGGGAGAACTGTCGTATTCCTCGTCCTGTACGTGGATGACATTCTCCTGATAGGAAATGGCATTCCTATGCTGCAATCAATCAAGCTTTTCTTATCACAAAAGTTCTCCAAGAAGGACCTGGGTGATTTCTCCTACATTCTGGGGATTAAGATCTATAGAGATAGATCCAAGAGATTGTTGAGGCTTTCACAGTCCAGATATATAGAGACCATACTAAAGAGATTTAGTATGGAAGATTCCAAGCACGGTAATATACCTGCATTGCACGGAATCACCCTCTCCAAAGAGATATCTCCTAAGACTGATGAGGAGAGGGTTCACATGAGCGCTATATCCTACGCTTTGGCGGTAGGATCTGTAATGTATGTGATACTATTTACTAGACCAGATGTAGTATACGCGCTTAGCGTGGTGAGTCGGTATCAGTCGAACTCAGGTGAGAATCATTGGACAGCTGTAAAGAACATTCTCAAGTAACTGAGAAAGACTAAGGAGATGTTCTTGGTATACGGTAATAGAGACCTTAAAGTCGAGTCATTTACCGACTCAAGCTTCCAGAGTGACAAGAACGATAGCAAGTCTGTCTCGGGTTTTGTGTTTACCCTCAATGGAGGGGCGGTGTATTTGAAGAGCACCAAACAAGACACGGTCGCAGACTCGACGATGGAGGCTGAATACATTGCTGCGAACGATGCCGCAAAAGAAGCGGTCTGGATGAAGAAGTTCATTACTGAACTTGAGGTAGTTTCATCCATTGTTGATTTGATACCTTTGTATTGTGATAATAATGGGGCAATAGTTTTAGAGAAGGAACCACGGTCCCATCAGATGTCCATACACATCTTAAGGCGGTATCACTTGATCATGGAGATCGTAGATTGCCGGGAGATCGAGATCTGGAGAGTAGATATGAAAGAAAACACGGCGGATCTATTTACCAAGGCCCTCCCTCAAGCGCAGTTCGAGCGACCTTTTGAGATGTTGGATATGCGATACGCCAACAACTGGCCTTAGAGCAGACGTTGGGTATTCGGTACGCCAATTACAGGCCTTAGTGCAAGCGGAATATTGTTAGATATGTATGCCCTAAAGGTCTGTATTGTATAGGATGGTAGGGATATGTATGTACAGCACAATCTTGCTCAGTTGTATATAGTATATTATTTGAGTTGTCTTTATCTTGATATTTATATTTCTTTCTAAGGATGCTTTATATTACTTGCACATATTAATAAAGACTCGATACAGTAGTATACTATTATGGTTTGATTTTATCTTAACATGGGCATATGTTATACTCGATATAACATATGGCGGTTACATATTGATAAAGCCTGTAGGATTTTGCTTGACTACCAGCGTTACGATGGAGATCATACTTGTGGGAGCTGCGTAGTTCATAAGCACAGTCTTAAAGGTCCCAAGTTGCAGGAGTATCGAGATCGGGCATCGATACTCCATAGTAGACTTGTGTATATGTTTCTAGACCCTGATGAGGGGCGGTGGTTGGTCCCATAACTATTGGTGTGATCACCTAAGATTATATACAGGTGCTCACTGTAAGTGAGTATACTGGACGGGTTGGCCGAGAATCTCTAGATGGTATTATACCTATCGTAAAATAGCGGTTCTCAGGTGACATGACTACAGGTTAGTCTTAGGACATTAGGTCATCATTTTTCTCGTGTGAGTTCCCACTGTGCTTTGATCACTACCCTACCACGGCTCTACTGAGTCGTGCACATAGGTTTTGATTGGGTGTAGTCCCGAGCCACATAGGGGCAGTAAGACATTGTCAAGGATTTGTCTCTTCCGGTATTGGTAGTCGATATCGCACTGTGTCCGGTTAGCTAGAACCATAAGACCTTGGCCAAGGCAGTTCAGAACTACTGATGGTTAGATCAGTAGTTTCTCGGATTGGTCCTGAGCCAAATCGACACGAATTATCGGGTATGTAGGGGTATGACGTTTACCACCCCCTAGACCCGGTATGCGATACTCTTAGACGAAAAGAACGAAGTGTACGGAGATTGTCATGGATAGGCTTAGTAGGGGTCCAGATGAGCTTGCTCGTCGGCCTTCTTTTCAACTGGTACCTGGGTAGCCGTTATGTACAACTAGAGCCGCTGACGTGCTTATGGTTAAACCCACTGCCAGCATACTGTCGAGTCATTAGAATCCCACACTGAGGGTTTCTCTGATTCAGGCGAAACGATGTGGTAGCCGTATGTTTATACATGCAGAGTTTCGATCGAATGATAATACCAGCTGGCTTAGGATTATGCCGGATTATTAAATCAAGTAATTATTTAATAATTTACGTGCACATATTTCGATATGTATATTCTATTGTTAACTAGATTTTTCGATTGGACGGTTGATACTGGAAGGCTTAGGATTAAGCCGATTCATTAAATCGGATATTGATTTAATGCTAGTATTATTTTAGTGGTATTTGTTCAGACTTCACCAGCGCGCTCTTTTACGGTTTTGAAAGAAAATGGTTTTAGAAATAATGCGCACATGAACTCGGTCTCGTTTTAAAATTTATAAACCGCAAGTGCATGGCGCGTTGTAGCAAGCCGGCAAGTACGGGTCGATCCACAGGGAATTGGTGATTAGGGATTGTTGCTTAAGGTTCGAGAAGAAAGAATTTGAGTTTTTGTTACAAAAATGGAAAATACGGAAATATATAACTAGTTAAGGAAAATGGCCGTGGCTCCGGTTTGGATGGTTGAATTGCGGCGATTCCTTCGACGCTCTCTTGATCATAAGTTGTCCGTTTTGTTCACTTACCGTTTGTATGTCCAAGTTTGAGGTATCAACACTAAGCACAAAGGTTAGCAAGTATACCACAACATCAAAAACACAAATTAGTAAGTGAGAGAAAATAGTTTTAGAGTTAAGTTTACTAAGTGTTTGTGATAGTATATGGTATATGAAACCAAGAGATTTGTCAAGTCACTTGATCACAAAATACCACATCTAAACCTAGCAAGCTCAACACTAAATTGATTCTAACCCTAGGCTTCCAAGATGGGGTTTGTGGAGAGAATATGGTATGTGATGAGGTTACAAAGTAACCATGGAATCAACATACCATATCAAACCAATCCAAGTTGCAAAACTAAGTTTAGAGTCACATTATAACACATTAAACATTTACAAGAGGAGGAGGAAAGCAAAACCGTTCATCTCACCTCCTCGCCATTACCACAACCAAAAATTAGTTACACAACATAACAAAAGAAATGAAAACACAAAACAAAATAAACAAAGCAAAAGAAAGAAATTGTATTAACACTTGAATAAGTTGAGGTACAAGATATTGGTTACTTGTTCAACCTCCATAATGAAGCTCTCAAAAGAAAGCATCAAGAGGGAAGAAGAAGAAGAAAACCAAGTTTAAACCCACACAACTCTCAAGCTAAACCAAAAACAAAACTAAACTATAGAAATGGTATATGTGCCTCCTTTACATCTAAATTAGTTCTGGTATTTATAGACATCAAAATAGAATAAACAAATAATATAAATGAGGTGATGTGATGCCTATAAAGTGCCAGAAGAAAATTGGGGACAAAGGAGCAATAAGACCCGCTGATGCCGGTCTTTTTAGGGGTTGTCGCCAGTCTGGGTCCGAGCAATGTGGATTGAGTTGATATGGTGAGCTCGAGTGCACATCATGATCCTTCTGGTATTGTTTGATTTGTCTAACTAACCCTGGTTTGTGCTCAGTAGAATTGGAGGGAAAGTGTTGCTTTATATCGCATCATATCTTTTTGCATTTATCACACATTACACCCACTTATGCCCACTTATCGCCCTTCACCTAGGTCCATGTTCCAAAGAGCTAGTGTACACTTGCATTGTGTTGGACCAAAATTGTGTACACACATTTATTTGCAAAATAACTCTTTGCATATCGATCGGTTTTCTGTTTTGTTTGCAGTGTCGGCTCCCAAATGTTATATCCGTGATTTTGAGTATGTTTTCCAGTATTTTGTTATGAATACCTGTAATCTGTATTTACTGAGCAGACACTGGTTAATAGTACCGATATATAACAAAATAGATAATGAATGAGTGGTATTAAAATGCAGTTTTCTGTGATGAACAAATACCCCAAACTTATCTTTTTGCTCATCCCGAGCAAAACAAAAATCCAAGCCACACATTCGCAGGGAACGCGATTGCACTGAGCACGTGCAATAAGCCGTTAAACCTCTAGGTGTCCTTAATAGGAGGAGTGTTGTCTCCTGAGGGTTTTCAGCGGATTGTACCCACAAAATCCAGTCAAGTTAGTGCTGTGAGGAAACTGTTGATTCTAATCTTAAGGTTAAGAGTCAAAGCTAGAAGTTATATTACCCTAGTAAGAAAGATCAAACCCTATTTTTCCCTTTTCTCAATTTATTTAACATAAACTAGTACATGTCTTTATCTGTTTGTACGAATAGTGTCAACAAGCTTTTAAGAACTTGATTAGGTTCATCATGTCAAAAATACGGACCAGGTTAAACTTCTAAAGGATCACACGAGTTTGAAAAAACTTAAGATTTTCTCAAGTTTTGTTCTCCAGTTAGGTTTTAAGTCAGAATTTATATCATTTTTAACAGAGAACCCAGTCTTATTCTTCACTCCTATCTTTCACCCGTTGTTTTTCATACACACCATTCGTGATTGTGCAAAACGTCTTTATAAATATAAACCTTCATATCTCCGTGAAAAAACTGTTTTAAATAGAAAACTCGTCTCCGCTAAGATTATTTTCCAACAAAGAACCGTGAGGACTTCTAACTCAGGGAGAACACTTGCTTAGCTTGTTTTATTTGGCGATTAGAAACTTAGTGAGTTTTGGGTTAATGAATCCTAAACCAGATGGTTTTAGGGCATTAGGTGTGGAGACACCCCAATGACTTAATTACCCAAGTTACCAAGACCACAAAACAAAAGACTCATTTTGTTTGCGTTTAAAATATTCTGAAAGCAATGAAAACGGAGATGTTGCCAGCTTTTCTTTTAAATTCCGAAGACGTGATCATGTGGATAAGGTGTGTAATCACTCCAACAAGGTTCCAGATGGGTTATTTTTCAGACTTATAGGTTCCATTAAAACCTCAATAATATCCTTCATATTCACTTCACTTTATGAACTACTCTTGATATTACTTAATTCATAACAAACATGTTTGATCCTAAAGATGTTTATCCATTTTTAAAAGTTTTAATCACATGTCAGCATTCATCTAATTCTCAAAAAAACCTATGACACGTGTAAAGTGATATAAAAGATGTATATTAGCTACGGTTAAACTCAAAAGAGGGTTATCTTTCGGGTTGCCAATCTCTGAAAAGGATTTAGTTATTTCTATGTTATCAACCGAACCGTCAGACTTTGATTCAGAGTTCCTCCGTTAGCTAACATGACGAACAAGTTTTTATATTTTTTAGGAAATTTTTTCAATTTTTATGGGGCTTTTAATACAATATAAACATAGAATGCAATACAAAAGCAGATAAGAAATGCGACTACATGAAAGAAAAAAAATTACAAGATATAAAGTGGTGAAATGCAGGAAATATGCAAATGCAAAGCTGTATGCTTATACAATGATAACCCAAACTCATATACACCCCCAAACAAAAGATGACGATGTCCTCATCGTCGCTTGGTCTTACCCTTTCCCTTGGTCTTGCTCGATCCACTTGTTTCGTCTTGGTGCGCTAAGATCTGGCTCAATTGTTCTTTTATCTCCTTCTTCTGCCGGATCAAAGTCTTGATACCACGGACCTCCATCCTGTATAGCTCATATGGATCAGTAGGTACATCCTCTCCCAAGTAAATCTCAGAGAAAGTCTGTGGTGCCGCAAGCTCACTGGGGCCAGTGGGTGACCAGATCTGCTGGTCACTCCTGATGTCAGAGTAACCGGTGAGATCCTCTCAATCTCGACTGGGACGGTGCCGTACATAGTGATGCAGGCCGCGAAATCCTCCTCCTCCATGTAGCAGTGGCAAATCTCGGTGATGAGGACTGGAAGTAACGATTTGTGCGCCGCGACACCCTCCTTGATTGTAGTAAAGAGCATGCTCGCCATACAAAACTGATAGTTCTTGGCCACCAAACAGTGGACAATATGTCCCACAATCGCTGAAAATGAGGAAACTCGAATCCCCCCTGACATTACGGTAAGCCCAGTGGCAAGCTATATAGACGTTTCGGTAAATCTACTAGGCTTTTAGCCCAGCATCATGTAACTCGCATCTTGACCCCATTAACGTCCTATACTGGGAAAGTTTTAACGGTCTTTGGAAACCAGGTCGGATGGGGATGTTTGTGACATTTGAAATCGTGTCAGCAGAAAACACCCTCCTTTTTTCCGAAAATGAAAACTAATACGGTCCTGGAGTATTTCACCCTCTCGTAGAGCATCATAGAACTCATCAGTAACTGCTCAATAGCACACAACCCCTCATCCTCATACAGTAAAAATTCCCAACCCAATTATCGGATAACATCATAAAAATAACTCCCAAACACCTCGTGGGTGAACACATCGACAAAATTTTTCTCTAGATCAAAGGGAGCCATAATTTGTGGGTTTTCGAATATTTCTGGAAAATTAAACAACAGTGAAAAGGGGGGAAGGAAAATTCTTACAGAGCTGAGGAAGAAAATCGACGATCGGAGAAGCGGAAACCGGCGACGCCGGGATTTTGGTGATCCTCGCTGGTCGAATCTAGGGTTTAGGAGGAGAGTTTGGGGAGAGCAGAAAAGAGAGATGGTGTTGTTTGAGTGAAAAGTAAAGGGTCGGGTTTGATGTGTGCTGCTTATAGAGGAAGTTTTACAAAAAAAAACCCATAAAAAAGAAACCCTATTTTTTATATATTTAATACTCAAACCAAAAGTTAACAATGTGCTATCCCCAAAACGCAGCGCTCACCTCCAAATGGGTGAGATCATATTTTCAAAAAAAACTAAAAAAAATCTAAGACTCATTGCAGTATTAACAAGCTAAGAGATATTGTTTGTCCAGAAATTAATATCAGCCATTCAAAAATTTTGTTGATATATGACCAAAGATGGTAAAAGAAAATGTATAATAAAAAGAAAAAGAGAATATACAAAGTATGGTTAGTAGTTAGTAAAGGGCATGGGTGAGTGACAGTAGTGATCGGAAGACGTTGAAGGTGAAGATGAAGTTTTGAAGAGATCAAAGAATTGTTGCCTGAATGAATTGAATTTTCAAGAAGCACGTGTTGAGTTTCGAAGTCAAGTTCGTTTAAAAGCTGGAGTTCATCCGCAAAAAATTCAGAAAAGGAAAGATTCATAGGATGTTCCCGAATTGATCCTGACTCAAACTCACCAAGAATTTCATGTTCATCAGCAAATATCTCCTCAAAACTAGACGTGAAAGAATATTTATCAAGGCTGTCTTCCTCCCTGTAATCTTGCACAATTATATTCTCATCTTTACAGCTCACAAACTCTCATAAAACTATCTTTCTCTCATCACATTCACAAATGGGTAGGTACATGTCATTTAAAAAAGCAGGTTCCCACACTAGCGTTTCGTCCAAAATTATATCAATAAGTGATACTAAAATTGTGGGTTCCTGATTGTGAATTAGACCATACTTGCCAAATTCACAAGCTCCTTCCTCTAAAATTGGAGTGCAAAAATCAGTCGGTTCAAAAATTTCCTATTCAAGTAATACTTCGGTTAAATCATCCTCTAAATCATAAGTGACAAGTGCTTCAGTTGGTACCTGAAGGTTAGTGTCGGACTGACTTGGAGGGTTTTCTTGTGTGTCCTGATAACACCCAGTCAATTCAATCGTATCATCATCTATGAAATCATCAAAATTTTTTTGATCGTTTATCTCATTCGGGTGACTTCCTAGATGACAAACATTGACATTATCTTGTTCTAATTGACTGTGTTCACTCCCTAGAATTCTCACAGCTACACGCTCTTCGATTCTTGCCAAAGATTGAGCTTGAGCATGAAATAATTGCTCAGACTGTTGTATAAACAGGGTTAGCGTCGCAGCTGTTTGATTCTCGACCGCAGTCATCACTTCAGTACCCTTCTTTAAAGCGGTCAACCTAGCATCCATCTCACTATCATTCCTTAATGATGGATCAGTTGTTTCAGGAAGGCAGGATTGCGACAGTGGTGATGCTAAAGTTGTTATCCTGTCGACTTCTTTCTCTAAATTTTTAATCATTTGGTCTATATTGAACGGGTTCCAGAGTGTTAGGTGGGTGACCGTTATCAAAACTCTAGGACGGTTGGTAACCCCCTTGAAAAGAACAGTTTTCATGAATGTGGGAAGAATTGTGGCAATTTGAACAAACGAATTAGGACTGAATATAGACAAAAGAATAAGAATCCTGAAAAATTGAATTGAACTGTGTATCACCCATATCAACAAGAATTCACAAATATCACAAAAACAAAGAATATCATACCCCTAGCAGTATATGTTATGCTAAGTCAACTAGACCTGCTCAAGAACCTGATTATCGAAGTAAAACTGTGTCGAGAAATGGGCTCAAGATATATGGATCACAAAGCCTGGTAAGTGCAGAGATAAAGGGAGGTTATCCAACGCTTTCGCGAAATTTCTTAATTAGAATAACCCTTTCTTACGAACACTTGCCTAGACACCCTGTGAACGATATATCGTTAAGCGGTGTTCTAAACACAGTTAACTTCTCTTAATGAGCGTGAAGTCCTTAAAGTCAAAGTTCTAGTTGATTTTAAATTACTATGGGTATGCAAGAATGCAGTTTTGTGATTTGTGGGCTACGGAGAAAGGTGATAAAATTCTTTATCGTATCTTGTTTGGTTTCATGCCCTTAATATCCATATTAAGATGCAAATGCACAATCAATAAAAGAATTTAAGAAATGAATCAATCAAACAATTCTTTTTCGTTTAGGTTTAAGCGCTGCAACAAATACGGGTTATTTCTCTGTGCAATTTGTGGCAAATTTGTGCGAAGAATCCTGCAGAAGATAGAATATTGGAATGCGTCGGATTTGAGCGAAGGTGATAGAAAATTACATACCGATGTGATTTGGGTTAAGAAACCCCCTTTGAAGTGATCCCGAGTCTTTGAATGTTCGCTTGCGCAGGTCAAACTACCCAGATCTTTGGCACTGTAGTTTACTAATGTCTTGCAATTGAAGTTGATCCTTGCTCCCCACGATCGTTGGTCGTAATTCCGTAAAAACCTAAAAATGTTGGAAAATACGATATTTAGTGCCAAAAAGCGATATATCTGCCACAATTCCTGCACACACAAAATTATAAAAAATCAAACAATACCACTGGAATACCAACAATGCACTGGAGATCACTCAAAAAGAAAAAACCAAAAATCCCACCTTGGACCCGGCGACACCGGATTTTTGAAGAATGTCGCCGGTCGATTTAAAGATTTTGGTGCTAGAATTTTGGGTGGGTTCTCTAGGATATATTAGTAATCTATTGGTATACTTTGATTTTTTAATTTAATTGCAGAGTGAAAACAGGTTACAAAGACAGAGAGCAAAATGTTAGAAAATGTAGTATTATGTTAGTTTTGAAAAAATTGAGTTAAAAATTATTGAGTTAGTACGAACCAGAAATAAAATTCCTAATGACTAACAACTCTCCGGCAACGGTGCCAAAAACTTGTTAGGACTTCACCAACGCGCTCTTTTACAGTTTTGAAAGAAAATGGTTTTAGAACTAATGCGCACACGAGTTCGGTCTCGTTTTAAAATTTGTAAACCGCATGTGTATGGAGCGTTGTAGCGAGCCGGCAAGTACGGGTCGATCCACAGGGAATTGGTAATTAGGGATTGTTGCTTAAGGTTCAAGTAGAAAGAATTTGGGGTTTTTTCACAAAAATGGAAAATACGGAAATATATAACTAGTTAAGGAAAATGGCCGTGGCTCCGGTTCGGATGGTTGAATTGCGGCGATCCGTTCGACGCTCCATTGATCATGAGTTGTCCATTTTGTTCACTTACCGTTTGTATGCCCAAGTTTGAGGTATCAACACTAAGCACAAGGGTCAGCAAGCATACCTCAACATCAAAAACACAAATTAGTCAATGAGAGCAAATAGTTTTAGAGTTAAGTTTGCTAAGTGTTTGTGATAGTATATCGTATATGAAACTAAGAGATTTGTCAAGTCACTTGATCATAAAATACCACATCTAAACTTAGCAACCTCAACACTAACTTGATTCTAACCCTAGGCTTGCAAGATGGGGTTTGTGGAGAGAATATGGAATGTGATGAAGTTATAAAGTAACCATGGAATCAATATACCATATCAAACTAATCCAAGTTGCAATACTAAGTTTAGAGTCGCATTATAACACATTAAACATTAACAAGAGGAGGAGGAAGGCAAAACCGTTCATCTCACATCCTCGCCATTACCACAACCAAAGATTAGTTACACAACAAAAGAAATGAAAACAAAAAAAAAATAAACAAAGCAGAAGAAAGCAATTGTATTAATAATTGAATAAGTTGAGGTACAAGATATTGGTTACTTGTTCAACCTTCATAATGAAGCTCTCAAAAGAAAGCTTCAAGAGGGAAGAAGAATAAGAAAACCAAGTTTAAACCCACACAACTCTCAAGCTAAACCAAAAACAAAACTAAACTATGGAAATGGTATATGTGCCTCCTTTACATCTAAATCAGTTCTGGTATTTATAAGCATCAAAATAGAATAAACAAACAATATAAATGAGATGATGTGATGCCTATAAAGTACCAGAAGAAAAATGAGGACAAAAGGAGCAATAAGACCCGGTGATGCCGGTCTTTTTAGGGGTTGTCGCCGATTTGGGTCCGAGCTATGTGGCTCGTGTTGATATGGTGAGCTCGAGTGCACTCCATTATACTACTGGTATTGTTTGATTTGTATAACTAACCCTGATTTGTACTCAGTAGAATTGGAAGGAAAGCGTTGCTTTATATCACATCTTATCCTTTTGCATTTATCACACATCACACCAACTTGTGCCATGAGCAGCCCCCCACCTAGGTCCATGTTCCAAAGAAAGAGCTAGTGTACACTTGCATTGTATTGGACCAAAATTGTGTGCACACATTTTTTTGCAAAAGAACTCTTTGCACATCGATCGGTTTTCTGTTCTGTTTGCAGTGTCGGCTCCCAAACGTTATATCCGTGATTTTGAGTATGTTTTCCAGTATTTTGTCACGAATACCTATAATCTGTATTTACTGAGCAGACACTGGTTAATAGTACCGATATATAACAAAATAGATAATGAATGAGTGGTATTAAAATGCAGTTTTCTATCATGAATAAATACCCCCAAACTTATCTTTTACTCATCCCGAGCAAAACAAAAATGCAAGCCACACTTTCGCAGGGAACGCGATTGCACTGAGCACGTGCAACAAGCCGTTAAACCTCTAGGTGTCCCTAGCAGGAGGAGTGTTGTCTCCTGAGGTATTTCAGCGGATTGCACCCACAAAATCCAGTCAAGTTAGAGCTATGAGGAAACTGTTGATTCTAATCTTAAGGTTAAGAGTCAAAGTTAGAAGTTCTGTCACCCTAGTTAAAAAGATCAAACTCTATTTTTCACTCCTCTCAATTTTATTTAACGTAATATAGTACACGTCTTTACGTGTTTGTGCGAATAATGTCGACAAGATTTTAAGAATTTGATTATGGTCATCATGTCAAAAATAAGAACCAGGATAGACTTTTAAAGTATCACACGAGTTTAAAAAGACTTAATATTTTCTCAAGTTTTGTTCTCTAGTTAGGTTTCAAGTCAGAATTTATATCATTTTTAATAGAGAACCCAGTCTTATTCTTCACTCCTATCTTTCACCCATTGTTGTTCATACACACCTTTCGTGATCGTGCAAAACGCCTTTATAAATATAAACTTTCATATCTCCGTGAAAAAGCTGTTTTAAATAGAAAACTCATCTCCGCCAAGATTATTTTCTCACAAAGAACCGTGAGGACTTTTAACTCGGGAAGAACATTTGCTTAGCTTTTCTTATATGGCGATTGGAAACTTAGCGAGTTCTGGATCAATGACTCCCAAACCAGATAGTTTTAGGGCATTAAGTGTCGAGACACCCCAATGACTTAATTACCCAAGTTAACAAGACCACAAAACAAAAGAATCATTTTGTTTGGGTTTTAAATATTCGGAAAGCAGTGAAAACAGAGATATTGCTAGCTTTTCTTTTAAATCCCGAAGACGTGATCATGTGGATAAGGTGTGTAATCACTCCAACAAGGTTCCAGATGGGTTATTTTTCAAACTTGTAGCTTCCATTAAAACCTCAATAATATCCTTCATATTCACTTCACTTTATGAACTACTCTTGATATTACTTAATTCATAACATATCTGTTTGATCCTAAAATGTTTATCCATTTTCAAAAGTTTTACAGACATGTCAAACATTCATCTAATTCTCAAAAAGACCTATGACATGTGTAAAGTGATATAAAAGATTTATATTAGCTAAGGTTAAACTCAAAGGAGGGTTATCTTTCGGGTTGCCAATCTCTAAAAAGGATTTAGTTATTTCTATCTTATCAACCGAACCGTCAGACTTCGATTCAAAGTTCCCTCGTTAGCTAACATGACGAACAAGTTTTTATATTTTTGGGGAATTTTTTTCAATTTTCATGGGTTTTTAATACAATATAAACACAGAATGCAATACAAAAGCAGATATGAAATGCGACTACATGAAAGAAAAAAAATACAAGATATACAGTGCTGAAATGCAGGAAATATGCAAATGCAAAGCTATATGCTGATACAATGATAACCCAAACTGAGATACACCCTCAAAAAGAAGTTGACGATGTACTCATCGTCGCTCGGTCTTACTCGATCCACTTGCCTCGTCTTGGTGCGCTAAGATCTGGCTCAATTGTTCTTTTATCTCCTTATTCTGTCGGATTAAAGTCTTGATACCACGGACTTCCATCCTGTGTAGCTCGTATGGATCAATAGCTACATCCTCTCCCAAGTAAATCTCAGAGGAAGTCTGTGGTGCCGCATGCTCACTGGGGTCTGTGGGTGACCAGATCTGCTGCTCACTCCTGATGTCAGAGTAACTCGGCGAGATCGTCTCAATCTCGACCGGGACAGTGTCGTACATAGTGATGCAGGCCGCGAAATCCTCCTCCATGTAGTAATGGCAAATCTGGGTGATGAGGACTGGAAGTAACGATTTGTGCACCGCGACACCCTCCTTTATTGTGGTAAAGAGCATGCTTGCCATGCAAAACTGATAGTTCTTGGTCATCAAATAATGGACAATATGTCCTACAATCGCCGGAAATGAGGAAACTCAAATGATCCCCCTTATATTATGGTAAGCCCAGCGGCAAGCCGTATAGACGTTTTGGTAAATCTGCTGGGCATTTAGCCCAGCATCACGTAACTCGCATCTTGACCCTATGATCGTCCTATACTGGGCAAGTTCTAACGGTCTTTGGAAACCAGGTCAGATGGGGATGTTTATGACATTTGAGTATATTTTCCAGTATTTTGTCATGCATACCTGTAATATGTACTTACTGAGTAGACACTGGTTAATAGTACCGATATATAACAAAATAGATAATGAATGAGTGGTATTAAAATGCAGTTTTCTGTGATGAACAGTATTATTCTATCTTTTGGGTATTCATATTTTGATACGAATATGGGTATGTATATACGGTATAAAGTATTTTGTATTTATACAAAATACCTTCTAAAAGATGATGCCTCATCATGTTTATTTTTCTATTTGTTCAAAATAGAAAATGAGGTGGAAATGGAAGAGACGACATGAAGCATGGCATGAAGAATGGTATTGGAATTTATTGCAATTACTATTGAAGTATGGTTGATTTAAAATGAAAAGAAAATACTTCATAAAAGAAAATCCTTAGCCATTCTCATGCTCATTCTTGAGTTGCCTTTCTCTCTCATCTTTGAGAGCTCACTCTCTTCTTCTTCTTGAGTTCATCTTCATTTCAAATTCTTAACCTTTTCATGTGTTGAGAGCCAAAGGAATTGAGATAGAAACTTACCACCAAACATTACCACATCACCTGAGAAACCAGATTAGCAAACTAATTTGCTTAGTTTACTTCACTTTGGAGTAGGAGGTTGAATCAAGGACCTTCAGGTGGATCATCTAGGGCCGAGAAGACCGGCCATCATTTTTGATCAAGATCACCTAAGGACCAAAAGAAGAAGAGTGAAGACCCGAAGGACATGAGTCTCTAGGTATAACTCCTTATCATAGTAGCTAGATCTCTTTAGCTCGCTAGTTTCGATGTATGGTTAGATTCTAGGATGAGTTTTCTAGCGCCAGATTTTTAAAAAGTTAAAGGTTTTCGTTCCGCAACGGCCGCGGTAGGCGGCTACGGCGCTAGGAAACCCAACAGAAACAACCAAAATAACATTCTTTTAATGCCATTTGCATTCGCCATGGGGTCAGGGTCTTCACCGTAAGGTTACTTAACTTATGACAGGGCAGGGACAGGATTAGCGCAGATGCAAAACATATAGAAGAATCTACTAAATATGATAGAATATAATATTATATATATATATATATATCTCAACATCACAGGCATGTAGCAAACAATATAGAATAGCGGATAAATTAAGAGCCCCGTGTTTCATTTAAGCCCTAAATAAATGCGACATTCCCCGGTCGTGTGGATAGCCCGTACAACATCGATCCTAGACCCCTACGAGTGCGGCAAGTCACCTGCCAATTCTAGAAATTGGGTAACTCGTTCTCAATAACATGAGTCGTTCACCCGTTGCTTTCTAGAATTCGGTAACTTGGGCACTCCTCTACGGGTTGATCCTATAACCCCTACAAGTGCGGCAAGCAACCCGCCAATTCTAGAGCGAGACGGTTTGGTTTCAAACACCATGAGATGGCCACCTAACGCACTCTACAACCTGGCTACTCGAGCCTTCTCTATGTTTAATCCTAGTATGGAAATGAAAAATTTACAATGGTGACATCGACCGCATCCTAGTCATGCTCCAATAAAAGAATATACATAAAGCGGAACGGTGGCCACAAGTTGGAGCTCGTCCGAAAAAAATGAATACATCATATATAAAACAAAACTATACAAGTAAATGCACGTGGGGCTATCCGTCATGACAATCCGGCTAAACCATCACAGAGATATATATCACAGAAACAAGTAACACAAGCAAGTGTGCAATCCCGTCTAAATGAACATATAGTAATTAGATAATATTTAACAACAAACATACAAGCTACGGATCATTAAACAATCCTAAAATTTTGATCGAAAGTTTTTCCGTGATTGCCCAAAAGAATAAACATTACAAAACAAAATCTAGGCAAAATCAAACAAGTCTAAAAGTCCTAATTCCACGTATTCAAGCAACTGAAAAAATGGAGCCAATCCAAGAATCCAAAACTGCCCATGTCGGGAAAAACGAGATTTTTGGCGGTTTACTATTCAATGATTTGACTCGTTTTTTTATCTAGGTACTTTAGATACCAAGAAGAGACTTCTGCACTTGTTTAATTTTTTTTAAAAGAGCTTGAAAATCCCAACAAAAAGTTGGATGTGTGGAATTAGATTAGGAAAAAATTCGGCTTAGAAACTATCGCATTGTCTAAACTAGTTCTAGTGTTTGGGTTGGCTCGGATACCATTGAAAGTTCTTAGTGCCCTTGCCGTTAATACCGCGACTGATGCAGAATCAAAAAACCAAATTTAACCGGAGCACTAGAAACTAATTCCTAGTGATCGATCCAAACACTAAACTAGAATACAAGCGTTCAAGGTTTGGGGATTACAACCTTTGATGCGTGTTGACCTAATCGTGGAAGACTACTATAAGCTCCTTGTAAGCCGTCGGGTACAAGCTTGAGAGGTGACCGTCCTTGCCGAAGATTATCCACCCGAGAGAACTGATCCAAACTCCAGATTACTTAGTGAAGCAACCGACGCTCCAATCTCGTTAGGAATGGAGAGTGGGGATGTAGGAATTTTCCACTATCATTTTTTCACTAACACAAACATCATGAGAGCATGCAAGAAGAAGGAGGAGAAGAGAATGGAGAAGTAGCCATAAAAAATAAACTAAGTGTTTGCATGTGTTGTAAGAATGAGAGAATAGAATGGCTTCATATTATTTTCCAACATAAAATAAAAATAACACAACCATTTCTTTTATAAACAAATGGAAATCATCCATCTCTACATGTCCACAACTATACCCAAAGCCACCTCACCCACCATCTCATTTCCAATTGAATTCCTAAAAGGCAATTCAAATAATAAGATGTCTTTCTAGAAGTATTCCGTATAAATACGGAATACAGCCCAGTATACAATCGAAATACATATACGAGTATCCGTATAAAAATACGAATAGCCAAGAGAGAGAAAATGAATAGTGAATAATAATACTAGAATATATATATATATATATTAAATATATATATATATATATTAAATATATATATATATATATATATTATTAAATCAAAACTTGATTTAATAATTTAGTTTAATCCTAAACCGGCTAGTATTATCAACCGTCCGATTAAAGTCCGTGTAGTTTATACACGTATTTAATCAGACCCTTATATGTACCAACATACGTGTAACATTTCAAAAAAATAAAATATTATTTTTTGGGAAATTTTTATAATTTAATATTATTTTATTGAATATTTTAATATTTCGGTATTATTAAATACAAATAAATGGGAACAATTTTGGAAAAATTATGGAAAATTATAAAATAGGGTATTTTATAGAATTATACCATTTTTAAGTTTTTATGATTAGTTATATGCTAATTTAGTGTTAATCGCGATTAAAAATCGCTAATCGGGTTTTTGGCATTTTTGTGCAAAACATGCACATATCATTTTTATCACACTTGTGCATTTTTCTTGCCATGGTTCATTTTGGATTTACTATTCTTGGGAGAAGGATTTTGAGAGAATAAGAAAAGAAAAGAAATGGAAAAGGAATAAAGAAATGAGGTATGGTGAGAGAGAGAAAGGTATGGGTTTTCTTTGACTTTGGACTTAGCTATTCTCTTCATTTCCTCATTCATTTTCCTTCCCTCTTCCCTCAGCTGAGGTGCAGCTGCTGCTGGCCCTTCCTCTCTCCCACTTAATCCCTTCAATTCATCTCTAAAACATCACCAAAACCTACCCCCATTTCATAAAAAGTGTGCACAAGCTCAAGATCTACACATTGGACTAAGAAAGCGAGGATTTTGGCCACTAGGGGCAACTCAAGAAAATTCTTGAGTTGCCAAATGAGGTATTTTCTGGATCATTAACTTAGTTTTAGCATTACTTATACCCCCATATTTAGATTGAACCGATATTGTGTGATTTTGGTGACTTGAGGAAAAACCTAGTTAGGGTTGTGAAGAATTTTGTGTTGTATTGTGAAACTAAGCTCAGTAGAGGTTATACTATCACCCTAGTGCATGAATTGAGACCCTAAACTGAGAGTTGAAACCCGAATTACGGATTTAGAAACCGATATCGGAGAAATTGTGGAATCTGTGAAGGGTATATTGAATCTGCTATCACCCGAGACATCTTAAATTAAAATTGATTGGACAGTGACATGTGCAGGCACCCAGGAAGCTACCACCAAGACCCCAACCCCTAACTCATCAAGACGGCCGCAGATTTATTCCAATTGGCCGCAATTTGCGGCCATACTTGCACCAAACCTTCTCGTTTTGGTTCTGTAGCCCCTACATGCATAGATTAGACCCCTGGTATATATAGATTTGTCCAATTTGACCTAGGGTGAAATCTGGAACATATTTCCTAAGTTGCTGTTTTGGATTCGTGTTTCCGTATTCCGTATTCTTAATTCTGAATTTGTGTCTTGTGTTTTACCTCGACTATTTGGCGTTTATACGATGATATCGAGGATTGATTGATGGTTTTGAAGGCGTGCCCATAGGTTCTAACCTATAGGCCCCTTATCGTATCGTTTTGGGTTTCGTGTGCCGTGTTAGCTTTGATTTGGTTTTAATACGCATATACGATACTATGATGTGTAGGTACCCCATTTCGGGACGACAAGCAAGCGCGTGGCGGCGTCCACAAATGAAGACGCAAGGTGAGTAGATTATATCTACAGGGGGAAGACGGGTGGATGGCGTATAGCACCCCCGCAGTCCGTAGTTGTTATATTATATATATGATAGCTAGGTGTATTATGGATAGTGTAGGGTTAGAAGTGACTAGTGTAGTTCTTAGTCGCGAACCCTAGAATAGATTTACACCTACACGCACACCCTTGCATATTCATTATACTTGCACTGTGTCTGATGATATTGGATGACATTGGAGATTAGTCGATGATGTTGGGCATTGTGCCGCGAGATCGGTGATTTGATGTGATTCGTAGTTGGGATACGATATGTGATCTCTAGCGGGCCTTGGGGCGTGTGCTTACACACGCAGTGATAGATGGTATCGATTGTACTGGACTTAGATCAGTACCCCAGATTATGTGTTATGATGATAACGATACCTGATATCTGATGAGAGGAATGTGATATTGACCCGGACCCAGCTATTGGGATGCCGTACGACGATTTACCGTACGAGCTTTATATTGATGATAGATCCGCACTCATGACTTGAGGATGTCATACGATATACTGTATCATACGCGATACTACTGAGGCGGGATCACCGACTACTATATATACATATCGACTCAGATTTAGGTGGTTTCCATACCTCTCCCGATTGACTTGATATTTAGATCTGTAGTTTGCATAGTAGATTCTTCACTGTGGTGTTGATTATTGATTTCCGCATATTCATGCTATTTACGTTGCTTTGCATATTTTTATTGCTATATTATTATCATGCTGTTAGGACACCAGCACCATTATCGATGATGCGTATGTTCCACGTACACTATTTGCCAGCTCACACACTTTATCATCGATAATTGCCATGCCACTACACTGTAGTACTTTTGCATTCATGATATGATTCTTGCATGGCATATTGTACACTTATACCTGTACACATACATAGATGATTCTGACTTGATTAGAGATTTGGGAACCGCAAGATACTCTTCAAAACTGATTCGTTTTAAAAGAGCGGTTTCCCTCGACATGTGCACATTACTATTTCATGTTGCATGACTTATTGTTATGCTTACCTTTCTTTACATGTCGCATACATCATGTTTTGATTATACGCATTGAGATATGTTGTTTCCATGATATTTCTAGATTTGGGAACCGTGGGTATTTCAAAAGAGAATATATAATTGTTTTAAAAAACCGGTTACCCTTGATATGATATTTCAGTGCGTCCACCATGTGTTTTCTCGGTGCTGAGAGCGACATGTGAAACCCGATTCGAGGAGGCGGATGAAGCCGATTGCGGGTACATGGTGGACCCGGTATGGTACCCCGGGGCGAGAATGGTTTCGCTGTGTAGTAGACGGTGAGCCTGGCAGAGGGACTACTACCTACCGGTGATTGTATTTGAGCTCGGCGGATATCTGGAGGATACCGACCGGAGTTGAGAGATGGACATGGGCTGACCCGTACTGTTGGGGCCGAGGGCCGATACCGCAGACGGAGCCCCATATGGATGAGGATTTACGTGGCGATGCTAGGCACAGGTTTCATGATGTTTTCCATGATTTTGTTTATATCCTCATATTTTACATTCATGATGTTTATTGTCATTGGGTGACGGGTGGAAGGGTTCCACGTTTATTGTCATTGGGTGACGGGTGGACGGGTTCCACGTTTATACAGACTTGATCACAAACAGATTGGATTTACATTGATCATACTTCATTTATATATATAACAGGGTATGAGGGCGCTGTTATATATACCCTTACACCAATATTAGTGGAATGGGACGCTAATATATGTGTATTGATCTCCATTTGATACTTCTTCATATTTACTTCATGCAGACATACCTTATACTGATGACATGTTATTACCTGAGTACTTGGCACTACATACATGCTTAGATGTTACATTGCCACCTTATCATGCTTCAGACGTACTCTTGTGGTTTATATTATACTGGTCGTTTTGATCTAGGATTATGTCTTGCATTCGGTTTCTGCTTGTAGATATTCTATTCACGAGTTGGCAACTCACCCCCGTTGTGCCACAGTTCTTGCAGGTTTTGCCGTACAGGTTCCATTGCGGCATTTCTGGCACACTGCTTCCTTGCGGGTGAATTGCATTTGGTAGGTGGATTCTTTTGCATCAAGAACCACCATTGTACTTGTATTATTCATTGTATCTAGAATTTCCATCAACCAAAACTTGTATATTGTTTCAGACTTAGACATTAGTGATATATTATTCGACCTTAGAGTCGCGCTTAGTAGTATTGCGGTTTTCATGCTTATTGAGTTTCTTTTTGGATTTGACCCCTCGCCATTCGGCGTTGTATATTATTGCTTGCGTGGTTGTGACAGTCAATTGACGAAGAGCTAGCTCCCGCTTGGGGATGCCTTTTATCATTGCATATATATTGTTCTTGTTGTACCCCGTTCGGGGCCAGTTTTTACAAAAGAAACTCTGCCGAAATTTTTAGAAAAGACTTTACATTTTAAAAATGCATATTCGGCTTAGTTATTTAAAAACCTTGACTTCAACATGTTTTCCTTCACTTCTTTAAACCAAGTTTTCTTTATTTATCCTCAAAATGGTTTTAGATTTCTGGGCTTTTGGCTTACTTGGATCAGATGGAGTCCTATAGACTTCATATGGTTCAAGGGCCAGTCACGTGCTCTTTCGGGTCGTGACAATACGTCATCTACATCATATCGCCTGAACTGGGAAAACCATTTGTGTGGGACTCTGAAGACTCGACAATACACTAGCAGTGAGTTACTAGATAATTCTATAACCACAAGCACGTTAGTGGCACTAGCTGTACGTAATGGCTACCCAGATATATGCCGAAAGGAAGGTCGACAATCATGTCCGTCTATACCCTACCAAGCCTGAATGTGACAATTTTCGCACAGTTCGATCTGTTCGTCTAAGAGTATCGCATACCGGGTTTAAGGGATGGATAACGTCATACCCCTAATAATCCCATAAGTCGTGTCGGGGTCAAGCTCATCATCAACCGAGAAATTTCTGAACTCCTATCACTAAATCTCATCCACCGTGGCCACGGATTTAGGCTAATGGCTAATCGAACACAGTGCGGCATCGACTCCTAATACCATGAGAGATGAATCCCTCGCTCATTGCCTCCATGTGGTTTGGGACAGTACCCAACTAAACCTGTTTGCATGACTCTTTTGAGCCGTGGTAGGGTAGTAATCTAAGTACAGTAGGAACTCACATGAGACAAATGACGATCTCAAGTCAGAAGACTAACATGTACTCATGCCACTAGAGAACTTCTATCTGACAATAGATATAAAACCGTCTATAAGTTCTCGGCGAGTCTGTCCGATGTACTCACCTCCAGAGAGCACCTGTATTCTATCTTAGGTGACACAACACTAATAGCTTGTGAGACCAGCCATGGTCCATCGTCGGGGTCTCGAAATGTATACACTAGTCTACTCCGGAATATCGATGCCCAGTCTCGATACTCTCATGACTAGAGACATTTAAGGATATGCTTATGGACTACCCAGCTCTCACGTATATGACTGCCATCATAATGCTGGTAGTTAAGCAAGAATCCTACCGGCTTTATCATTATGTATTAAAGAAACGTAATAACAAGTAAAACATATACACATTAATGATAAAAACAAACCATATAGCATACTATCATCTTGAGTAAGACTGTTCTATTTGAATAGGTCCTCCTTCAATTATTATAATCACCTACCTGCAATCAAAATAATTTCCTTGAGGGAACTATATCTAACAGAATACCTAACATAATTATCTACATTTTCGATCACCTCGAAAAATCCTGATACTTCCAACGCACGGTTCTCTACTTTATTCTTGTACCTATGAACTTCTCAAAATCTTTGGACCTTGCATTTCATTAAAATATTTGTCTAAAATCAGAGAAGTCATAAGTAAACGGAATATAGTACGAGCACCAACCTCTTTGTCCTTTCGTACATCGGACAACATACAATACTTTGTATAAGTCATCTGAGTTTAATAATTCAAGCCATGTGCGTCGTAAGTTGAAAACTGTATTATGGTTAAGAAGAATTACACCGTTATTAAATACACCTTATCTAATCATCAACCGATAAAGATAAATAATATAAACCTAATATCAAAAGTTTATATCTCACTTTATAAAATAAATGTACAGATATATCAGTTTGAAATTGGTGCATAACAATGGATATTCAAAACAAATATTTGCCGTTGGGCAAAACCCAGGTGATTTCTTCAATATTACCAATTACAAAGAATTCTGATATTGAGGATCTAATCACCCAATTCCCAATATTCTACTCTCTCTCTCTCTCAGCATCTGTAACGCCATACAGATATGAGAATCAAGTCCGATAAATACATATCTTGGAGTTAGAATCTAATTGGGAAAGTAGTTTTCAATTAACACCGCACAGGAAAACTGAAACATGAAAAATTTTCGAGGAGGTAGCCAGATATACCTAGTAATGCCTCTTTCAATACCAGACTCCTGACAGTAGTTGCAATTGTAAGTCGATGTCACACACCCCGTGGGTCCGCGGGGAGGCGGAATATTTAAAAAACGAATTTTACAAAGATTGCAACACCGACTTGAACTCTAGGATCGATCCTAAACCCTAACAAGCAAACATGCAAATAGGTTAACTACTCGGAAAGAAGTTTTACCTCATGAAACCATGTCCTTCGGGTCTTCTTGTCGCTATCCTCCTCGTCATCATAGACTCCATGGATCGTTCGGATCGGGCCTCCTTATCCATCCTCTCATGTCGAAGATGATCCACCCAAGAGTCTTGTTCAGTTGATAAAACTGCACATTTGTTATTACATTCTTCCTACTATTTCTATACTAAAAAAGGTCTTTATTATAATATCTCATACATATGAGGATTTATCTGTAAAAATACTATTTTTCATGTGTTGATATATTATAATTAACATTTGGTAGGAAAATGTATGCAAAGATACCATTGACCAAATCTTAATGGTAAAATTAATATCTCAATAAAACAAAACTCCACTAATATTATTTGTTGAGATTGTGCAGAATTTTTCAGAGCAAAAAATCAAGGGAATCAAAGTTGTTAAGAGCAAACCTGCCTAATTAAGAAAGCAAACTAAGAAATCAAGTCTGGCAGAAGTAAAGAAAAGATTTCCAATTTCCAAATGTTCCAGAGATCTCCACGTTTCACAAGAAGAAAAGCCCAGAAGACAAAATCCAATGATCCTTATACAAGACCGCGGATCCGCAGTTAAACCTACCCGTTGACCGCGGATCCGCCGCGTGTCAGAGTTGTTGGGAGCTGCGATTTTTCTGGTGAAATCTTAACTCTTGGCTTCCAAATTTGGAAGCTAGGGTTCTGGCTTTTGGAGTATAAATAAGGACCGAGAGCCCCTTGGAAAAATTATCAAGCCGACGAGATCATGAAGTCCAAGACGGCTCACACATCCAGGCTGATCATCAACGGTTCATCTACCTCCTTAGAAGAGATCGAGAAGCAAACTAGCATTTGTAATCATTTTCTAAGGAAATAAAGTGTAATTGATTCTGTTGATTAATAAAGGTAGTTCTTTTTCTTATTCTATTTCTTTGTAGTTTTAATATGATTTCCCTCTCCATCTCTTCTTATCCCAACATGCGCGAGTAGTTCTCCGCTTGTTAGGGTTCATAGGATTAGGGTAGATTAATGGATGATGAAGATCCTTAAACTCTTTTTACGTCCTATAAAGTTTATAAACTTTACCAAAAGAATCATTAACATCCTAATCGGGCGCGCTACCAATTCATTGTTAGTCTCGACCGCGATTAGAGATGAGATTAATGATTGTTTTGGTAAAGGCTAGATATGAACGGAGTTCCGTGTCGAGATAAGGGTTAAGGGTGGGATTCCTTTTCCCTCCAGAAACCCTAATCTACATGCATCACTGTCGTTCTAGTTTTAAATCTATTAAAGGATAAAAAGGGTAATTTTTAATTAATCATCCATAACTACTAAATCCTAACGAACCCTACAAGCCCCTTTTTATATTAACTACATCCATAAATAATCTAGATCTATATTTTGCATTAGTGCTTAACGTAGATCTAGAAACCATTCTACAATATTCTTTATCCCTCCTCTCTTTCTCAACACATCTAAAGTAAGAGTAAAAGATTCAACGTTTCCCTGAGGACGACCCGTACTCATCTCGGTCTAGCTACACACGACACTGTTATTGATTGCGGTTACTTTAACTACAAACACACTTTTTCGTATCAATCAAATGGCGCCGTTGCCGGGGATACGTGCGTAATTTTTTTTATTCTTACTATTTTTGTTGAATTCTTATACGATCTATATCATAATTAAAAAAAACTGCAAATTGCATATTTAACGATTGTCGTGTGTATTTTGCGAGGGGATCTGGAGTCACAGACTTGAGGAAACAGGAGACAGAGACATTCTTAGAGATCCAGCGGAGTACAGGAGGCCACAGAGCAAACTTTCATCACCTGATCCATCTTCCCTGTGGCGGATCCGCGGCCGGAAGTGCACATCGGCGGTGGATGCGCGGCCAGTTAGGGGATCTAGGGCTTCAATCTTCTCTGGTAAGATTCTAACCTCTTTCTCTCTCCTCTGAAATCCAATAAAATCTCTTTTCTGCAGGATTCTTTGCAAAATATCGCCGCTCAAAAATCTTTTTGCAAAGTTTTGTTCTTGGTTTGTTATTTCATATTTTAATACGGATTTTTAAGGGGCAAAGACCAAATCCAGATTAGGTGGGGATTTCATCACCCTTCCTAAACCCCACAAATCACAAACTGAGCATCTGCATCAATCCTACATTAATTTAAAAAATATCTAGACCAGACTCTAACGACTGTCGCGCTCAATAAGGACAGAGGAGGGTCGTGGGTAATCTATTGTTTATCCGGATTACTTTTGTGATGTCTAGGCAAGTGTGTCTAAGGCGAGTGGTTACTTAATTAGGGCCACTACTTGTAGTGGAGAGCCTCCCACTCATTTGGCACTTACCTGGCTACAAGGGTAGTAAAGAGGCGGTAGAGGATTGATCCTACGGCTTGTCCTTTGGAAGTCTAGGAGCGGTCTAGAGACTGGACCTAGGTAACCATAGTTCTAGGGTTGTTTGTGCATTTTTGTGTGATTTGTCTAAGTCCGTCATTTTTTAAAACAAACCAATTATTTTCACCCCTTTTTACCCCTTCCCCCTTCTTCTCTTCTTATAATGGGTGACCTAAACAGAAGAACACTTGCCGAGCTTTGCTGTCCACAACCAGATATCTCTTATTTTCTTAATCCCTTCGGTATACCGTCCGACTCTCCCATGTCCTTAAGAGATCGGATAGAACAAGCGGGTAGAAACAGTTGGCGACCTCAATCCATGTCCTATCAACAGTATCCTAATTCTACACATGTTTGTGTTGATACTCCAAGTGAGGATGCTCCTAGACGCATATCCATTGCTGAGCATATAGCTAGGGCTAGAAGCCAAAGTTTCAACCATGACCAATATCAACCATTACCACCACTGTCCAAAGAAGAGTCTGATAGGCGGTTTGTGGCATATATGATGTCTATTGAAAATAGCCAACCAACCAATCCATATCAATATTCTTCTTATCATAATAGTGATCCTACTCCTACCCAATTTTCGCAACCATTCTATTCCTATCAATCCAATCCGACTTTTCCACCTTCTCTAGACAGTTCTTCTAATCAGTCATTTGGGAGTTTTAATTATCCACAGGAATTTCAATCTTATACTGAAACCCCTTATCTACCCAAGTCTAGTCTGGAGCAGACATTAGAAAAATTTCTGGAATTGTCGAACCAAATTAGGAAGGAAACAACAGAGTGGATGCAAGCAAAGAATTTCAAACCTGCCCAAAAATTTTCATTATATGATTCGGGCATAAGACAAAATGAGAATTTAGGTAGTGAGACAAAACTGTACACCCTTCCTAATCAAACCTCCCCATTCCAAACTAAAATCCACAACTCTAGTTTCATAGATTCATCAAGTACACCAAATAGAATGTCTGATAAGTTGTGTGACTTTGTAGTGTGTGATTTACCCGATTGTGAAGGGTCCATTTCAAGTGAAACCATACCTAACCCTTGTGATCTCTACACCTCCACTCTTGAACCAAAACTGATTGAAAACAATACTTTTGATGAGGTGTTTGAGAATTCTAACCTTCACTTGAATGAGGTGATTGACGTTGGGGATATATTGATTGATGAACCCGAAATTTTGGATGATTTTGTCCCACCAATTCATCAGATCCTTTCACTTCCTTGTTGTTGGATATATGTATGCCCTAGAGGCCATTATGTGATAGTGGATGTATCTATACATGTATATATATTCAGTTTGCATTCTTGCTCGACATGATAGTATGCTATCTGGTACTTCTTTATCTGACATGTTTATTTGATCATGCTTCTATTCATTCATACATGCTGATAAAGCCCTGAGGATATCGGCTTGACTACTCTGATTATGATGAAGATCATACTAGTGGGACATCTGTAGTCTATAAGCATATCCTGAAATGTCCCTAGTCGGAGGTGTATCGAGACGGGGCATCGATATACCAGAGTAGACTAGCGTATATGATACTAGACCCATGTGATGGGCGATGGATGTTCCCACATTCATCGATGTTTGACATCAAGATCATATACGGGTGCTCAGTGGTGACTGGGTACACTGGACGGACTCGCCGAGAACTCCTATATGGAATTATATCTATCGTCGGATAGCAGTTCTCAGGTGACACTGGTACAGGTTAGTCTGTAGACCCGAGATCGTCATAGAGCCTTGTGTGTTCTCCCACTGTACTTTGATTGCCACCC
Source organism: Agapanthus africanus (assembly GCA_030015575.1). Taxonomy (NCBI): domain Eukaryota; kingdom Viridiplantae; phylum Streptophyta; class Magnoliopsida; order Asparagales; family Amaryllidaceae; genus Agapanthus; species Agapanthus africanus. The sequence goes on along the minus strand of JASDDO010000019.1, from coordinate 764,108,236 downwards.
TACCACGGCTCTACTGAGTCGTGCAAACAGGTGGCCGTTGGGTACAGTCCCGAGACACACGAAGGCAATGAGCGATAGGAGGGGTTTCGTCTCTCCCGGTATTGGGAGTTGATGCTGTGCTGTGCTCGACTGGTTATAACAGCAAGTCCCTGGCCAGGGCTGCTGAGATTTGCTGATAAGTGTTATCAGTAGTTTCTCGATCTGTTATAGACCATTCACCGACACGACCTATTGAGTTATTGGGGTCGACGTGACCATCCCTAGGCTCGATATGCAGCATATCTGACGAAGAGACCGGACTGTACGGTAGTGTTGCCGGATGGCTCGACGGGAGTTGTAACAGGTTCGCTTGTTTTCTTCTTATCGCTCAATACCCGGGTGGCCGTTACGTTTGGCTGACCGCTTGCGGCTTGCGGGTGCTTGATATGATCATCACCCACTGCCGGCGTATTGACGAGTCTTAGAGTCCCACACAGGAGTTACCTAGTCCAGGCGAAACGTTGTGGTGCGCGTATGCGATATGCGCTTGGACCCGATTAAAATACGTGTATGGGATACCGTATATTAATTGGGCGGCTTGCTGATGGTCGGGTCATATGTGATATGACCGGATTAGTGAATCAAGTGTTGATTCATCATTAGTTTTCTCACTACAAATCCTATCTTGTTTATGATGTATGTATGCATGCATGTGTGCATTCATTTTTGTTCATGCACATTTGGATGTGCAAGCACACATACATACATACATCATATATTATCATGGTTGTTTATACAATGGGAATGGTGGATGTATAAGAATTACACCATGGTTGTATTTGGATAATTATTGGATTTAAATTAAAGCAAAAGAAAATGGAAAATGGGTTAAATCACTTAAGTCTTTCTACACTCTTCTAACTCAACCATGCTCACCTAACATTTAACCCATAGTTTATTTTCTTATCATGCTTTTAATTTAAATTAAAATGTTATCTATTTATTTAACCATGGTTGGTTAAGAGAAGGAAAAATATATATAGCTATTTTTCTTTTTTCTTTCATAAGATAATTCATTCTCTTCTTCAAAAAGTCCATCATCTTCATCAACCTCCATGCTTAAGCTCTCTAGTTCTTACAAGAGAGTGAATCATTCATAAAAATAGGATTTTGAAGTGAGATCCATAGCCACAACTTCATTCTAATCAAGTCTAGCTCACTTGATTAGAGTGTTCTCCTTGTTTTACCAAACTTGCTAGCTTGGACGGGAAGCTCTGGGTGGATCGTCGTGGACGCAAGAGGAGGAAGAGTGGACCTTCTTCCAACACCCCAAAGTCAAAGGAGCAAAACAAAAACGGGAGCTACAAAGGTTGTAGCCTTCTAACCCTAAGCTTTTCTAGTTTAAAGTTTGTTAAACCTAATTTTCTAGGATCGATTCCTTTGCTTGTTAGTTTAGCACCATAAAAATGAAAACTTTAGGTCATGTGATGCTTGTAATCTCTTCATAGGGTGCTATTCTAACCTAACATTGGTATCAGAGCCGACCTAGAACGTTAGGCGACCTTTTTGCGAAGTAAAAAGTCCGATCGAAACAAAAATACGACTTTAAAGGATGCTCTCTGGAAAATTTTTAAAAACTGACTTTTTTCAGAATTAAAAATTCTCAAAAAATAGAGCAGGTAAAAATTAGACGATCTGGAAAATCCGTACCCATGAACAGTAAATTTCGCCGCGGAAGCGCGGCATAAGCATGCTTAGGCCGCGCATCCGCGGCAATATGAGGGGCTCTTTGACAATTTTCTGCACAGTAATTTTCTTTACCTGCTACAGTATATTTTGAGTATATTTAATCTGATTCTGCTGTTGAAAAATTCTGGAGATGTTTTGCGACTCGTGGTTTCGATCGGAATTTTCATTTCGCTTTCTTTTCCGGGTAAACTAGAAAGTATTGAAGTGTTTGAACGAATATCATTTACTCAATATTCACGGGGTTTAAATAGTTTGGAGATGCGTGCAAGTCTTTTTGCGGTGGTCCCTCTAGAAGACAACAAACCTTAACTCGATTATGTGACCGTCTCGAACTGCCCTTTGAACCCTAGGGTTTGGGGCAGTACGGCGTGCCACATGTGAGGCGTTGGCTTGACCCTTCTACGGCTGGACCGCCGCTACTGTGCCACACTCCGGATCTTTTGAACCCTGCTCAAGTGTTGAGCTTTAGTGAATCTTGGGTGCTTGATAGTTCGTTCGAAAACTTTAATACTGTCTGTTTATCTGGAATGTGATACAATATGTGGAATTCATATAGTGTAGACATGAAATACGAAATATGTGATATTTCGCGTTTATGATGTCTAAAGAGAATCTGGATTCCAAATATTGTAGTTTTACACTTTCTTTTCTGCGACCGTAAGTGTAGTATGTTAGATATCGCCGGTTTCGTTGCTATACATCAACGACAATCGGGGTACGCATACTTACTTACGTTGATGATATGTGATATTATGTGTTGCTGAGATATGATGTGCAGGATTGTCGCGATCGAATAGCCAGGGGTTTTTTTGTGAGATGAGAGTTTTATATTTTCATTCATGTAAATTCAAATGTAATGTAATATTCTTTTATTTGGGGCACTTCCAGGTTGCGGTTGTGTCACCAGTGTTGTATATTATTTACTTTTCCGCATTAGGATGGACCCAAGGAGGGGAGCACAGGTGACCGGGTTCTGGGGTTCAGTGGGAGGCCATCTCGAGGAGTCGAGACCGGGTCTCCTAAACTCCAGGATTGGTAGGGTCACTTGCCGCTCTCGTAGGGGTCCAGGGTGTGGGCTTGGCTATTCATCGCGACTGTGGAATCCGTATTTTCTATTCTGGCTAAATACTAAATACGGACGTCCTAGTATATCCCACGTTATATCTATATTTCTGCTGCCTGTGTTCTGTGATATCTGAGACGAATGACTTATTATATATATGATATATAGTAGACGTTGCTTATGTTTTACACCCGCGCTAGTCCCGTCCCGGTATGCCGTTAGTTAAGTAACCTAACGGTGCATAACGGAACATTGCGGCGAATGCGGATGGCATAAGCGTACGTGTTATTTTCGTTTCTTTTCTGTGATTGGCTTTAGGACTTAAATGATGGGATTACATTAATGTGATTAATGTAAAGAAAATAAACCTAAAAAGATTTTGTAGAATCGGATTTGAAAACCACTCGGCTATTTATGAAAAAGCTATATTTCAAAACTGCGGAGCTTAAGCCACTCCTTTTGAAAAACTGTTTGATTCTACAACGATATCAAGTTCAAAGCGTTAAAGATTTTCTTAAAAATCATCCGCAACCCTCCGTCATTTTAGGAAGTAGAGTACTTAGTATTCGTGCTACGTTTGTTGACCTTAGCCAAGGCGTAGTGTACGGTAGCTAAGTGATGTCTTCCTACAAACGCATATGATGCAGATTAATTAGGACGGGCATATGACTTTGTTGACCTTAGCCAAGGGTCATGTGAACGGGTCTAATTAATCAAGAAATGACGGGTTGAGCTTGACTAATGCTCGTGATTTGTTGACCTTAGCCAAGGTCACGAGTATTAGGGGTAAAAACCACATCGGGAATTTCAAGTGTTGAAATTTGCAATGGGATTGCATACCTTCCATGTGATGGTTGGATCCCGATCCCACTGTGGGCAATAGTTGCTCCTAGGAGAGTTTTACAGTTTACAATTAGCTAACTCATTAGGTGTCTAGAAAGGTGTTAACGGGGCTCCGCCTCTGGGAAAACGAGGTTTACTCTAATTAGGTCCGTGCGAAAGCACGGGGAACCTCCCTCAAAGTACCGACACTGGCCTGGCTGAACGGTTAGCGAAGTTGTAGACTGTAATTAATCCTGGCTAGTTTTTCTTTTTAAGGTTTGAAAGAGAAACTTGATAAAAAGCAGTGGGAAACATCGATTAGACAAGATAATAAACCAATCTAATCTATGCAAGAGCTTTCGCTGAGTGTATTTTTTTCTCTCTCTTAATGGCAGATACCAATGACTGGACTTAAGCTTCTACTAGATAAAAACAAACAGAATGGGACCAACTATAAAGACTGGCTAAGGAATCTAAAGATCGCCTTGACTTATGATAAAGTATCATATGTCCTCACGGCTTCAGCCCCGCCCGTCCCAGGCCCAAAATCCTCAGTTGCGGACATAGAAGTCCGCAAGACATGGGACGCAGACTGTGCCACGGCCACATGCCTCGCGCTTGCATCGATGGATAACACACATCAAAAGCAGCACGAGGACATGGACATTCACGGGATACTGCTCCATACAAAGGAGTTGTATGGGGAGCAATCCCGCGTATTACGATACGAAGCATCAAAGAAACTGTTTCAGATGCGAATGGCCCCTGGCACACCAGTAGGAGACCATGTGTTGAAGATGATAGCTCTTATAGAAGAGCTTGAGGACCTTGGATGGACAATGGAAAATGAACAATATATAGATATTATTCTGCAGTCCCTCCCCTCCACCTTTGCTCAGTTCATAGTGAACTTCAACATGCATGGCATGGAGAAGGACCTCCCTGAACTCCTTAATATGTTAAGGAGTGCAGAGAGCACTATGAAGTCAGCAAAGACTCCCGTTATGACCATTGGACAGTCTTCTTCTTCTCGCCCAAAAGCTAAGGCCAAGGGAAAGAAAAAGAAGAAACCCACTAATCCTAAGGGCGGAGTCAAAAAGGTGAAGGGAAAGGGAAAATCCACGGCTGGAGACCCAGGGAAAGGCGAGTGTTTTCATTGCCACAAGACAGGACATTGGAAGCGCAACTGCACGGAGTACCTAAGTCTCAAGAAGAAGCATGGTGATGCTTCTGCTTCAGGTGCGTTTGTGACTGAAAACTGTTTTTCTATAAACTCTGCTTCCTGGGTATTGGATACCGGTTCAGGTTCTCACATTTGCAATTCTATGCAGGGGCTGAGAAATAGCAAGGTTTTGAGGACAGGTGACCATACTCTCCGCGTTGGAAATGGTTCCAATGTACATACAGTCGCAGTGGGAGAGTATCACTTGGGGTTGCCATCTGGATGTATTTTGATTTTGAATCCATGTTATTTTGTACCAACTATGCTATGTAATATAATATCCGTTTCTTTGTTGGACAATGAAGGGTATAATTTTGTGTTGCAGAACAATGTTATGAACATTCACCTAAATCAAATGTTGGTTGGGTATGGTACACTTAATAACGGAATATGTGTCCTAAATCAACACACAGTTTTCAGTATACAACACACTAATAAAAGAAAACTTTCAGAATTAAATGAAGCTTTTCTTTGGCACTGTAGACTTGGTCATATTAACGAAACAAGACTAAACAAGTTACACAAAGATGGATATTTAAATTCTTTTGAATATAAATCTTATGCGACTTGCCAGTCTTGTATCAAGGGTAAAATGACCAAAACTCCGTTTACCGGACACGGAGAAAGAGCTACTCAGCTACTGGGCCTCATACATAGTGATGTATGTGGGCCTATGTCTACACAGGCTAGAGGCGGTTTTTCATACTTCATTACATTCACCGACGATTTCTCAAGATTCGGTCATGTATTTTTATTAAAGCACAAGTCCGACGCTTTCGAGAAATTCATTGAATATAAACAAGAAGTAGAAAAACAAACCGGCTTGAGTATTAAGATGCTTCGATCAGATCGAGGTGGAGAGTATCTCAGTACAGAATTTGCAAACTTCCTAAAAGAGAATGGGATTCTCTCTCAGCTCACTCCTCCTTACACACCACAGCACAACGGTGTGTCAGAACGACGGAATAGGACCCTATTAGATATGGTCCGGTCCATGATGAGTGACGCTGAGTTACCAGTCTCGTTTTGGGGGCATGCATTGGAGACTGCAGCGTTTCTGCTAAACAGGGTTCCAACCAAAGCCGTGTCTACCACGCCATATGAGATATGGCATGGGAAGAGACCATCTCTTAAGAGAATTAAGATTTGGGGTTGCCCGGCCTATGTTAAAAAGCAGAATCCGGACAAACTTGAGACACGATCAGTCATGTGTAACTTTGTGGGATATCCAAAGAATTCTTATGGATATCTGTTCTACCACAAAGAGGAACAAAAAGTGTTTGTTTCTCAACATGCCACATTCTTGGAAAAAGAGTTTTTCACAGATAAAGATGATGGCAAAGTGGTAGATCTAGAAGAGGTTCTAGAGACACAAACTACAAATGACGATTTGGTTGAACCGGCTGTTGCAACAGAAACTGAAGAACCTCGGCCACTCTGTAGGTCTGGTAGGACTTCTCGCCCACCGGAGAGGTACTACGGTTTCCTCATTGATGGTGACAGAGAAGATTGCATCATGGAAGATGATGATCCTACCAGTTTTCAGCAAGCTATCACGAGTGGTGACTCTGTGAAGTGGCTGGATGCCATGAGATCCGAAATGCAGTCTATGTACACCAACAAAGTATGGACTTTGGACGTTGTGCCCCCTGGGGTTAAACCTGTGGGGTGCAAATGGATCTTTAAAAGAAAGATTGGTGTGGATGGGCAGGTAGAGACCTACAAGGCAAAACTTGTGGCGAAAGGTTTTCGTCAAAGACCAGGTCTGGACTATGACGAAACTTTTTCACCCGTAGCCATGCTTAAATCCATTCGGATCCTACTTGCTATTGCTGCTCACTACGACTATGAAATCTGGCAGATGGACGTTAAAACAGCATTTCTAAATGGAGATTTAGAAGAATGCGTTTATATGGATCAGCCAGAGGGCTTCATTGAAAGTGGGAGCAGCGAGAAAGCATGTAGATTGCTTAAATCCATATATGGGTTAAAGCAGGCATCTCGGAGTTGGAACATCTGTTTCGATGATGTTATCAAAGAGTTTGATTTCATCAAAAATCCAGATGAACCTTGTGTTTATAGGAAGGCTGTAGGAAGAGCTGTCACATTCCTCGTATTGTACGTGGATGACATTCTTCTGATAGGAAATGATATTCCTATGCTACAGTCGGTCAAATCATTCTTATCACTGAGGTTCTCCATGAAGGACCTGGGTGATGCCACATACATCCTGGGCATAAGGATCTATAGGGATAGATCCAAAAAGTTATTGGGATTGTCCCAAACCAGGTACATCAACACCATCCTAAAGAGGTTTAGTATGGAAGACTCCAAGCGGGGTGCCTTACCCGCTTGCCATGGAGTCACTCTCTCCAAGGATTCTTGTCCAAAGACCGATGAAGAGAGAGCTCGCATGAGCATTATACCTTATGCTTCGGCAGTAGGGTCTATAATGTATGCGATGTTATGTACACGCCCAGATGTAGCTTATGCACTTAGTGTTGTAAGCAGGTATCAATCCAACCCAGGGGAGAACCACTGGACAGCTGTGAAGAACATTCTTAAGTACTTACGAAGGACTAAAGAATTGTTCTTGGTGTATGGTAATAAAGATCTCCAAATGGAGGCCTTTACCGATTCGAGCTTCCAGAGCGATAAGGATGACAGCAAATCTATCTCAGGGTTTGTATTTACCCTCAATGGAGGGGCGGTAAGTTGGAAGAGTTCCAAACAAGATACCGTTGCAGACTCTACGATGGAAGCTGAGTACATTGCTGCAAATGATGCCGCCAAGGAAGCCGTCTGGATGAAGAAGTTCGTCTCGGAGCTAGGTGTAGTTCCAACCATTATTGATCCAATACCTTTGTATTGTGAAAATAATGGGGCGATGGCGTTATCCAAGGAGCCCAGATCCCATCAGCGGTCCAGACATATCCTGAGGCGCTTTCATTTGATCCGGGAGATTGTAGATCGCCGCGAGATCGAGATTAAGAGAGTAGACACAAAGAACAACGCCGCGGATCCATTCACCAAGGCTCTCCCTCAGCCGCAGCATGAGCGACTTTTTGAGATGTTGGGTATGAGATATGCCAATAACTGGCCTTAGTGCAAGTGGGAGATTGTTGGATATATGTATGCCCTAGAGGCCATTATGTGATAGTAGATGTATCTATACATGTATATATATTCAGTTTGCATTCTTGCTCGACATGATAGTATGCTATCTGGTACTTCTTTATCTGACATGTTTATTTGATCATGCTTCTATTCATTCATACATGCTGATAAAGCCCTGAGGATATCGGCTTGACTACTCTGATTATGATGAAGATCATACTAGTGGGACATCTGTAGTCTATAAGCATATCCTGAAATGTCCCTAGTCGGAGGTGTATCGAGACGGGGCATCGATATACCAGAGTAGACTAGCGTATATGATACTAGACCCATGTGATGGGCGATGGATGTTCCTACATTCATCGATGTTTGACATCAAGATCATATACGGGTGCTCAGTGGTGACTGGGTACACTGGACGGACTCGCCGAGAACTCCTATATGGAATTATATCTATCGTCGGATAGCAGTTCTCAGGTGACACTGGTACAGGTTAGTCTGTAGACCCGAGATCGTCATAGAGCCTTGTGTGTTCTCCCACTGTACTTTGATTGCCACCCTACCACGGCTCTACTGAGTCGTGCAAACAGGTGGCCGTTGGGTACAGTCCCGAGACACACGAAGGCAATGAGCGATAGGAGGGGTTTCGTCTCTCCCGGTATTGGGAGTTGATGCTGTGCTGTGCTCGACTGGTTATAACAGCAAGTCCCTGGCCAGGCCTGCTGAGATTTGCTGATAAGTGTTATCAGTAGTTTCTCGATCTGTTATAGACCATTCACCGACACGACCTATTGAGTTATTGGGGTCGACGTGACCATCCCTAGGCTCGATATGCAGCATATCTGACGAAGAGACCGGACTGTACGGTAGTGTTGCCGGATGGCTCGACGGGAGTTGTAACAGGTTCGCTTGTTTTCTTCTTATCGCTCAATACCCGGGTGGCCGTTACGTTTGGCTGACCGCTTGCAGCTTGCGGGTGCTTGATATGATCATCACCCACTGCCGGCGTATTGACGAGTCTTAGAGTCCCACACAGGAGTTACCTAGTCCAGGCGAAACGTTGTGGTGCGCGTATGCGATATGCGCTTAGACCCGATTAAAATACGTGTATGGGATACCGTATATTAATTGGGCGGCTTGCTGATGGTCGGGTCATATGTGATATGACCGGATTAGTGAATGAAGTGTTGATTCATCATTAGTTTTCTCACTACAAATCCTATCTTGTTTATGATGTATGTATGCATGCATGTGTGCATTCATTTTTGTTCATGCACATTTGGATGTGCAAGCACACATACATACATACATCATATATTATCATGGTTGTTTATACAATGGGAATGGTGGATGTATAAGAATTACACCATGGTTGTATTTGGATAATTATTGGATTTAAATTAAAGCAAAAGAAAATGGAAAATGGGTTAAATCACTTAAGTCTTTCTACACTCTTCTAACTCAACCATGCTCACCTAACATTTAACCCATAGTTTATTTTCTTATCATGCTTTTAATTTAAATTAAAATGTTATCTATTTATTTAACCATGGTTGGTTAAGAGAAGGAAAAATATATATAGCTATTTTTCTTTTCTCTTTCATAAGATAATTCATTCTCTTCTTCAAAAAGTCCATCATCTTCATCAACCTCCATGCTTAAGCTCTCTAGTTCTTACAAGAGAGTGAATCATTCATAAAAATAGGATTTTGAAGTGAGATCCATAGCCACAACTTCATTCTAATCAAGTCTAGCTCACTTGATTAGAGTGTTCTCCTTGTTTTACCAAACTTGCTAGCTTGGACGGGAAGCTCCGGGTGGATCGTCGTGGACGCAAGAGGAGGAAGAGTGGACCTTCTTCCAACACCCCAAAGTCAAAGGAGCAAAACAAAAACGGGAGCTACAAAGGTTGTAGCCTTCTAACCCTAAGCTTTTCTAGTTTAAAGTTTGTTAAACCTAATTTTCTAGGATCGATTCCTTTGCTTGTTAGTTTAGCACCATAAAAATGAAAACTTTAGGTCATGTGATGCTTGTAATCTCTTCATAGGGTGCTGTTCTAACCTAACACTTGTGGTCATCATCTTAAGCCTTTAATTCTTCCCGAACCCCAAATACGTCTTGCAGTGGATGATAAAGGTATACCCGAAGATCAGACCGAAATACAGCCTCCATCTTCTACATCTGGTACAGCAACACTCGACACACCAATTTGTTTACCCATTTCACCTTCTACTTTCTCCGGTTCTTCTTCTGTTCCTATAGTTTTAGTGAGTTTTGATGAATCACAATCCGTTAATTCAAGTTCAATAATACCAGAAATTCAACTTGATTTGGATATTTTTGAAAATGAGGTAGATGAGTTTTTCGAGACCTCTACCTCAATGATTTTTAATGAATCAAGTAGGATAAATTCTGGTACAAAACTCTTTGACAGCAAAATGTTCAATCACACCATTGATAAAAGTTTTGAAGAACTTTTTGCTGACGAACTTGAATTTTTAAACAATACGGATTTTGTGATTGATCAATCTCCACCTATAGAGGTTGAACCGTCACCATTCCTTCTTCCTAATCATTCACATTCATGCTCATTCTTTCTTTTCTCTAATTTCAAACCCTTTCCAGACCACCTCTTATCCCTTCCCCATTTTTTCTTGACTCGATACAACACATTCTTCCACCAACCTATACGCTATACTGATAAAATCTTTGAATGGTTGGTGTTAATTTGCTCTTTGTAAAGTCTTACTTTGACCAAATGACTCACCCCCTCTTAAAATTCTTCGTATTGTCTAACTAATGTTTGAAGGGGGTTGTATTTTTGGCTCTTGAACATAACTTTTGTCCTTAAATTTGTGAGCCAAAAATAAGTTTGGGGGAGGATTTTCACTTTCATATATTCTTGCCCCCATTAATAATGTCCTCCCAAGCTTACAGGATTTTGTGATCCAACAGATAGTAATAGTGAGGATACTGTTGAAAACAAGTTTGGGGGAGGTTTGTGCTTATTTACGCATACTTTGCATTATACTATATATAAGCACAAAATTTTTTTGATAATAAAAGAATAGAAAGTGAAAAACTATATATGAAATATAGGAATAGTTTAAGAAAACCAAGAAAATTAGAAGTTTTCTTAAACGAACTGGTAATAAGTAGTTATGAGCTGTTGTCTCAAGGGTTAGTAAGATGAAGGGAGTCACTAATCTGAGGATAAAAATAAGTCTGAAAAACAGTTCCTATTCTGGAAGCCAAACATTTGAATTGTTAGTTATATGTATGCCCTAGAGGCCATTACTGTACATTGGATGTATATTGTAGTGGATGCTGGGACATATATAGGTAGGACTTTCTTGCTCAACATGATAGTACGCTATCTGGTTGCTCTTTATCTTAACATGTATACTTTCTGTCTCTCTGATTACATGTTGATAAAGCCCTTAGGATGTGTACCCGACTTCCAGGACTATGATGCAGATCATACTAGTGGGGCCTGGGTAGTCAATGAGTACATCCTTCATTGTTCCTAGTCGAGGGAATATCGAGACGGGGCATCGATATTCCAGAGTAGACTAGCGTATATCTTCTCGACCCATGCGATGGGCGATGGATGATCCCATATCCATTGGTGTTTGACATCGGAGATGGTATGCGGGTGCTCAGTGGAGACTGGGTACACTGAACGGACTCGCCGAGAACTCCCAGATGGTATTATACCTCACGTCAGATAGCAGTTCTCTGGTGACACTGGTACAGCTTAGTCTGTTGACCCGAGATCGTCATAGAGTCTTGTGTGTCTCCCACTGTGCTTTGATTTCCACCCTACCACGGCTCTACTGAGTTGTGCAAACAGGTGGTTTTTGGGTACAGTCCCGATTCACATGGAGGCAATGAGCGATAGGAGGGGATTCGTCTCTCCCGGTATTGGGGGTTGATGTTGCGCAATGCTCGACTGGCCATAACAGGAAATCCCTGGCCAGGGTTGCAGTGATATACTGGTAAGAGTTATCAGTAGTTTCACGATAGTTATGGACCCTATGTCGGCATGACTTATCAAGCTATTGGGGTCTGACGTTTACCACCCCTAGGCGAGATATGCGACATATCAGACGAACAGACCGGACTGTACGGTAAGTGTTACTGGTTGGATTCACAGGAGTGTGAGCGGGCTTGCTCGTCGATCTTCTGATCGCTCAATACCCGGGTGGCCGTTACGTTTAGCAGACCGCTTGCGGCTTGTGGGTGTTTGATATGATCATCATCTGCTGCCGGCGTATTGACGAGTCTTTAGAGTCCTACACAGAGGTTTCCTGGCTCAAGCGAAACGAAATAGGTGCGCATATGAGATATGTGCGGGACCGAGAATAATGCGTGTATGTGATACCGTATTCCATTCTCGCGACGAATGTATCGATTGGTTATATGCGATATAACCTGGTCATCGAATCAAGGATTGATTCGAGAAGCCGATACATTGGATACTAGCCGGTTATATGCGACATGACCGGATCATTGAATCAAGTGTTGATTTAATGATTTATTGTATAATTATATATTTGATATATTACTTTTCATTAACTAGTATTGGTTCACTTTAAATGGATTTTCTCACTTGAATTGTGCAAGTTGTATATGTGATATACTTTTGTGCACATGATTGTATCATGTTTGATGATACATGCTTATTTGGTTAAGTGTAAAGAATTAAACTATGGTTAAGTTAATGATTAGGGTTTTGTTTACTTAATTACTTATTCATTTATTCATTTTGGAAAATGAAAAGGATAAATGAATGGTTACTTGTTTTGTTTTTAGTTGAACATTCTTGAAGTTTTGACTTTTTCTCCATTCTTGTCTTATACTTAACCCTAACCATTTAAACTAACCCTAATTCATTCTCTACACTTAACTAAGGTTAGAAGATGATAAGAATGAATTCATTTTTCATTTTTCTTTAATACTTATCATATCTTCTTCTTCTTCTTCATCTTCTTCTTCCATGAAGAAAGCTAGTGACCATCAATGGCAACTAGTGAAATCAAGTGAGAAATCCAATTCTAAAGTCTACCCACTTCATATTTCTTCATCCTCTACCTCTTGCCAAGTTGTATAGGGTGTTTACTTCACAAGTTTTCAAAGCTTGGTGAAGTTGGAGCTTGTTCTTGTGATGCCTCGACGTAGATCATCTTCGGCATCGAACCGACGATCAAGCCCGCCCATTCTTCGATGATGCCAATGCTAGAGTCAAGGGTTCGATTTGGACAGCGGAGGGAGATCATCGCGGAGCTTAGGAAGTGGTGGACCGGATCTACAAAGGTTGTAGTCACTTTACCTTAGCACTTAATTCGATTACTTGCTTGCTTCGCCTATATATATCTAGTTAACGATCCGTATTAGGGTTTGTAGGCACAAGGAATATTTGATTTGTGTATGTTTGATCACTTGTGAGACTTCATTAGTGTGCCAAGGAACCCTACAGTGGTATCAGAGCCTAGCTAGAGCCTTAGGCGAAGTCCCGACGGAGTTAGAAGTCCGATTGACCCAAAACCCCGACTTTGAAATGCTCTCTGGACTTTTTTGTAAAATGTGGATTTTTGCAGATTAAAAATATTCAGAAAAATCAGCAGGAAGATCTAAGGATTACGGTAAAATTTGAGGACCTGATTCCATAAAGGCGCCGCGGATCCGCGGCATGAGCATGCTCATGCGGCGGTTCCGCGGCCAGTTTGTCATTTTATGCATCCAATTTTGCACAGTAATCCTTAGTTGTCTGTGCTGGTTTTCCTGGAGATTTTTAATAATTTTTTCCAGAGTTTCATTTTCTGGGTTGTATTGGGGACTCAGTGTATCGATCGGATTGTCTAATTTTGTCAGTGTATTTTTCCGGACAAAATTTAGAATATGTTAAAAAGTTCGACCGGATATAAATACCCACTTTTTCCCCTGCCGGGAAATTTCCAATTGTTGGATTTTCCGTAGTTTAACGACGTTCTAAGTAGTGCAAGTAACGCGATGGACCCTCTAGAAGACAACAAACCTTAACTCGATTATGTGACCGTCTTGAACTGCCCTTTGAACCTTCGGGTTTGGGGCAGTACGGCGTGCCACATGTGAGGCGTTGGCTTGACCCTTCTACGGCTGGACCGTTGGTACTGAGGCACGAACTGAATGTTGTTAGACTTATTTCATGTGTTGAGCTGATTCGGGAAAACTTGGGTGTTCAAATGTTCAATCGGAAAGTTTAACATTTTCTGTTTATCCGGAATGTGATACAACAATTGGAATTCACAAAAGTTATGTGATAACTGAATGAATGTTATAAACATAGCACTTTAGTCTCACTTGATCGGTTGCCACGGAATTTTGATGTGATCAAAAGTCCGTCGCAATCACGTAGTGTACGCGGATACTCGCCGGGTAAACTTAATAGACAGCCTCATCCCATAGCCCCGACCAAGTGACTGTAGGAGAACCCCGTCACCGAAAGCATCCGTTCGGGTGCTCCCGGTAGCGGTGTTCCGCCTTGGTGCACTTTGTCGACGGCGTCAGGGGTGCGGCCGCCTACTAAAGTTTGCGACGAGCATTCGATCAGAATGTCGGGAATCCTGTTGAATTGCCCGACTTGATATTGAAAACTGTTTTCGATTTTGAGACTAAAATGCGGGGTTTAGAATTGTTAGGCATGCGATGTCTAAGTAATTCATTTGATTAGGCATGTGATGTCTAAAGAGGTTGCGGATTCCAACTGTTGTAGTTTTACACTTTCTTTTCTGTGACCGTAAGTGTAATATGTGTTATCGCCGGTTTCGTTGCTATATATCAACGACAATTGGGATGCGCATATTTACTTATGTTGATGACATGTGATGTTATGTGTTGCTGGATATGTTATATTGGATCGTCGTGTTTGAATAGCCGGGGGGTTTTTATGTGAGATGAGTGTTTTTCATTTTCATTCATGTAAAAACTTGTATGTAATATTCTTTTATTGGGGCACTTCCAGGTAGCGGAAGATGTCACCGTTGATGTATATTATTTACTTTTCTGCACTAGGATAGACCCAAGGAGGGGAGCATAAGTAACCGGGTTCTAGGGTCCAGTGGGAGACCATCTCGAGGAGTCGAGTCCGGGTCTCCTAACCCTAGAATTGGTAGGGTTGCTTGCCGCTCTTGTAGGGGTCTAGGGGTGTGGGATTGGCTATTCATCACGACCGTGGAATCCGTGTTTTATACTGGCTCGTATTGAAAACACGGACGTCCTGGTATATCCAATATTTCATATGATTTTTCTGCTGCGTTATCTGTGATGTGATCATGTGATGTTCTGTAACAGATATTATATATAGTATATATGATATATTATATAGACGTTGCTTATGTTTTACACCCGCGCTAGCCCTGCCCCGCTCTGCCGTTAGTTACCTAACCTAACGGTGCAGACGGGACATCGAGGCGAATGCGGATGGCATAAGCGTATGTTATATTTATCTGTGATGATTAGGTGGAATTAAATGATGGGATATTCATTAATGAGATTAATGAAAGAAAATAAACCTAATTGATGTTGTGGAATCGAATTTCAAAATAAAAACAGGTAGCTACAGTTCTTTCTTTGCATCGCGGTGTTCCGTGTAGAACATCCTGCACCTTATTCGATAGGGAAAGGACCGAGATCTCTTCACCGGGAGTGACTCCTTTAGCAATAACTGGCAGATGCTACACACTCGGTTTGTCTTTGATCGCTTCTATAGTTTTCGCTTTGCACAGTGATATATATGATATATCCCGCACCTCATTCGACGAGGAAAGGGCCGACGATCCCTTCACCGGGAGTGACCCCTTTAGCAAAACTAGAAAAGCCTCAAAAACATTCCATTTAAAAACCATTTGATTCCGCAATGAGATCAAGTTCAAAGCGTTAAAGGTTTTCACAAAAACCATTCGCAACCCTCCGTCATTTTAGGAAGTAGAGTACTTAGTATTCGTGCTGTGTTTGTTGACCATAGTCAAGGCACAGTGTACGGTAGCTAAGTGATGTCTTCCTACACCGCATATGATGCGATTAGTTAGGACAGTCGCGTGACTTTGTTGACCTTAGTTAAGGGTCATGTGGGTGGGTCTAATTAATCATGAAATGACGGGTAGAACTTGACTAGTACTTATGATTTGTTGACCATAGTTAAGGTCATAGGTGCTAGGGGTAAAAACCTTTATCGGGAGTTTCAAGTGTTGAAACTTGCAATGAGATTGCATACCTTCTATATGATAGTTGGATCCCGATACCCACTGCGAGTAATTGTTACTCCTGGGAGAGTTTTGCACTTTGCAATTAGCCGATCAAGTAGGTGTCTAGAAAGGTGTCAACGGGGTTACGCCTCTGGGAAAACGAGGTTTACTGTAATTAGGTCCGTGCGAAAGCACGGGAAACCTCCCTCAAAGTACCGACACTGGCCTGGCTGAAAGATTGGCGAACTTGTAGAGTGTAATTAATCCCGGCTAGTCTTTCCTTTTAGAGTTTGAAGGAAGATTTGATAAAAACAGTGGGAGCCATCTTGATTAGATAAAATACATAACCAATCTAATCTTGCAAGAGCGCACGCAGAGTGTTTTCTTCTCTCTCTCTCCTGGTAGCGACCATATCACGCCTTAATCAAGATAATAAAATGGATGTATTGACCGAACCCGCTTGTTATACTGAGCTGGGGAACGTTGGTCCCGCTCCAACTTATAATTGTTATAAGACAGAGCAGGAAATTGGGGAATACCAGAATTCCTATGCCGCCCAAACGAAGAAAGTGCATATGATGCATCTCCTTCGGGTGTGTTCATTATAAAGAACTGTTTCTCAGTATCCTCTGCATCCTGGGTATATGATACCGGATCAGGATCCCAGATATGTAATCTGTTACATAGGGCTACAAAAAGGTAGAAAAACTGAAAACGGGTGATAAGTTTCATGAGACAGAAACCGGGGCAAGTGTTGCAGCCAAGTCTGTTGGTCACTGTCACCCTGTATTACGAATACATTGATTCTGAACAAATGCTATTAGATACCGAACCTGATATACAAAATCATATCAGTCTCTTTATTAGTAAAGAAATGATATAATTTTGTATTGTTGGATAATGTTTTGAACATTTCCTATATCAAAAGTTGATCGGTTCAGGCACGTTATCTAAAAGCATTGACGTTCTAAATCAAACTACAGTTCCTTGTATACAGAACACACACAAGAGGAAGAGTTCAGAAATGAATGATTCGTTCTTGAGGCATTGTAGACTAGGTCATATCAATGCGACCCGACTGGCTGAAGTTACATTTTAGATGCATATTTAAATCAGTTTGAATTTACATCTTGTGAAACTTGCCAGTCATGTCACAAAGATATAATGACACCAGCTCTGTTTACTGGAAGCAGAGAAAGAGTTAGTAAACTCTTGGGACTGATACATGATGATGTATGTAAGGTCTCCTGTCTACACATACCAGGACTGGTTCTTTATACTTCATTATATTCTCTGATAATCTCTCAAGATTCAGTCGTATGTTCCTGTTGAAACATAAGTCCGAAGCTTTTGAGGTATTCACAGAATATAAGATGGAAGTAGAGAACCAAAATACGGGTATAAGTATTATGTCCTATGATGAGATCAGGGAGGAGAATACTTGTGCATGGCATTCCTGGACCATTCTAAAGGAGAATGAGATTCTCTCTCCGTATTACTCCTCTGAATACACCACAGCACAACGGTGTATCAGGGCGGAGCAATTACACAATATTAGATATCGTGTGCTCTATGATGAGTACTACTGAGTTAACTATTTCCTTTTGGGGTTATGCACTTGAGAAGCTGCATACCTATTGAATTAGGTTTGAATCAAATCAATGCCTACCACTCCATATGAGATATGGTGTGGGAAGAACCCATCTCTTAAGCGAGTTAAGATTTGGGGTTGTCCGGCCTATGTTTAAAGCAAAATCCGGACAAGATCGAGGCAGGATCAGTTCTGTAGAACTGGGAAGGTTCTAGCTATACAAAACTGCAGTTGATGATTTGACAGAACCATAAGATTCTATAGTTCCCGACGAACCTCAGCCTCTCCGCCGATCTAGTAGGGTTCCTCATCCGCCTGAGAGATACCTCGGTTTCTCGATGACAGTGGGAGCAAGGAATGCATCATGAGATGATGACCCAACTAGTTTCGAGCAGGCCATCAAGAGTAGGGACTCTGTAAGAATGGCTGGATGCTTAGCGATCTGAGATGGAATCCATATACACCAGCAAAGTATGGACTTTGGTTGCTATATCTGAAGGGTTAAATCCCCATCAGGAGCAAGTATATCTTGAGAAGATTACTTGGTGTACATGGAAAAGTTGAGACTTTCAAAGCTAGGCTTATTAAAGGTTTTAGTCATCAACCAGGCATGGATAATGATGAAACCTTTTCCAAGTGACTATGCTTAAGTCCATCCGAATCCTACTTAACATTGCTACATACCATGACTACGATATCTGGTGGTTGGGTGCCCTGACTGCTTTTCTAAATACTGATTTAGAAGCGAACGTCTATAAGAACACAGCCAGAGGTCTTCGTAAACAGTAGGAGCAGCGGAAACGTGTGCAAGTTGCTTTACATAATGAAGCAGGCATCGCGGAGTTGGAACGTCTGTTTTGATGTGATAGTCAAAGTGTTTGACTTCATCAAAATGGTAGACGAACCTTGTATATACAAAAGGGTAATAGAGAGTAAGGTGGTCATCTTCGTATTGTACGTAGACAACATACTCTTGATAGGAAAAGAGTTTCCTATACTACGATCGGTCAATCTCCTATTATCACAAGGATTCTCCAAATAGGATAAAGATGATACCTCCTGAGATTTGGACCTATGAGATAGATCTAAAGGGATATTAGGGTTCTCACTAGGTATAGTGAGATTGTATCAATCGATCCTGGGAAGAATCACTGGAAGTGTTCCAGGGTGATAAAGACGACTGAATGTCAGTCACAGGCACTGTCTTTACCCTCAGTAAAGGGACGGTATGTTGGAAGAGTTCCAAGCTAGATACCGTGGCAAACTAGACGATAAAGGCTGGTAACATCGCTATTGAAGATACTACCAATGAGGAAGTTTGGGTGTATATTGGTTCATAAGATGAACTAGGTTCCTC
Source organism: Agapanthus africanus (assembly GCA_030015575.1). Taxonomy (NCBI): domain Eukaryota; kingdom Viridiplantae; phylum Streptophyta; class Magnoliopsida; order Asparagales; family Amaryllidaceae; genus Agapanthus; species Agapanthus africanus. The sequence continues at coordinate 764,089,111 of JASDDO010000019.1, read as the reverse complement.
CCATTGTATGACAATGGAAGTGTGGCTTCAGCCCTAGAACCCTGGTCCTATCAGTGACCCAGACAAATTCTGAGGAAGCATCACCTGATCATGGAGATAGTTGATCTCCGGGGTGATCGAGGTTAGGAGAGTAGACTCAGAGGACAACACGGCGGATCCACTCACGAAGGCCTTTTCTCAGAGAGAGACTCATATGGGATGGTTGAGTATTAGATACTGCGACCACTGCTACAGATGGCCCTAGTGCAAGTAGGAGATTGTTAGTTATATGTATGCCATAGAGGCCATTACTGTACATTGGATGTATATTGTAGTGGATGCTGGGACATATATAGGTAGGACTTTCTTGCTCAACATGATAGTACGCTATCTGGTTGCTCTTTATCTTAACATGTATACTTTCTGTCTCTCTGATTACATGTTGATAAAGCCCTTAGGATGTGTACCCGACTTCCAGGACTATGATGCAGATCATACTAGTGGGGCCTGGGTAGTCAATGAGTACATCCTTCATTGTTCCTAGTCGAGGGAATATCGAGACGGGGCATCGATATTCCAGAGTAGACTAGCGTATATCTTCTCGACCCATGCGATGGGCGATGGATGATCCCATATCCATTGGTGTTTGACATCGGAGATGGTATACGGGTGCTCAGTGGAGACTGGGTACACTGAACGGACTCGCCGAGAACTCCCAGATGGTATTATACCTCACGTCAGATGGCAGTTCTCTGGTGACACTGGTACAGCTTAGTCTGTTGACCCGAGATCGTCATAGAGTCTTGTGTGTCTCCCACTGTGCTTTGATTTCCACCCTACCACGGCTCTACTGAGTTGTGCAAACAGGTGGTTTTTGGGTACAGTCCCGATTCACATGGAGGCAATGAGCGATAGGAGGGGATTCGTCTCTCCCGGTATTGGGGGTTGATGTTGCGCAATGCTCGACTGGCCATAACAGGAAATCCCTGGCCAGGGTTGCAGTGATATACTGGTAAGAGTTATCAGTAGTTTCATGATAGTTATGGACCCTATGTCGGCATGACTTATCAAGCTATTGGGGTCTGACGTTTACCACCCCTAGGCGAGATATGCGACATATCAGACGAACAGACCGGACTGTACGGTAAGTGTTACTGGTTGGATTCACAGGAGTGTGAGCGGGCTTGCTCGTCGATCTTCTGATCGCTCAATACCCGGGTGGCCGTTACGTTTAGCAGACCGCTTGCGGCTTGTGGGTGTTTGATATGATCATCATCTGCTGCCGGCGTATTGACGAGTCTTTAGAGTCCTACACAGAGGTTTCCTGGCTCAAGCGAAACGAAATAGGTGCGCATATGAGATATGTGCGGGACCGAGAATAATGCGTGTATGTGATACCGTATTCCATTCTCGCGACGAATGTATCGATTGGTTATATGCGATATAACCTGGTCATCGAATCAAGGATTGATTCGAGAAGCCGATACATTGGATACTAGCCGGTTATATGCGACATGACCGGATCATTGAATCAAGTGTTGATTTAATGATTTATTGTATAATTATATATTTGATATATTACTTTTCATTAACTAGTATTGGTTCACTTTAAATGGATTTTCTCACTTGAATTGTGCAAGTTGTATATGTGATATACTTTTGTGCACATGATTGTATCATGTTTGATGATACATGCTTATTTGGTTAAGTGTAAAGAATTAAACTATGGTTAAGTTAATGATTAGGGTTTTGTTTACTTTATTACTTATTCATTTATTCATTTTGGAAAATGAAAAGGATAAATGAATGGTTACTTGTTTTGTTTTTAGTTGAACATTCTTGAAGTTTTGACTTTTTCTCCATTCTTGTCTTATACTTAACCCTAACCATTTAAACTAACCCTAATTCATTCTCTACACTTAACTAAGGTTAGAAGATGATAAGAATGAATTCATTTTTCATTTTTCTTTAATACTTATCATATCTTCTTCTTCTTCTTCATCTTCTTCTTCCATGAAGAAAGCTAGTGACCATCAATGGCAACTAGTGAAATCAAGTGAGAAATCCAATTCTAAAGTCTACCCACTTCCTATTTCTTCATCCTCTACCTCTTGCCAAGTTGTATAGGGTGTTTACTTCACAAGTTTTCAAAGCTTGGTGAAGTTGGAGCTTGTTCTTGTGATGCCTCGACGTAGATCATCTTCGGCATCGAACCGACGATCAAGCCCGCCCATTCTTCGATGATGCCAATGCTAGAGTCAAGGGTTCGATTTGGACAGCAGAGGGAGATCATCGCGGAGCTTAGGAAGTGGTGGACCGGATCTACAAAGGTTGTAGTCACTTTCCCTTAGCACTTAATTCGATTACTTGCTTGCTTCGCCTATATATATCTAGTTAACGATCCGTATTAGGGTTTGTAGGCACAAGGAATATTTGATTTGTGCATGTTTGATCACTTGTGAGACTTCATTAGTGTGCCTAGGAACCCTACATGAACGTTGATACCCTGCTATACGCACTTACACACGTCTTGAAACTCGGGATAGTAGAGAATACCTTGAAATGCTCTTGTTTAAAAGCCAAAGTATGAAGGAAATAATAAATGAAGAAAATATAAAAATGGTGAAAAGAAAAAAATGAACACCAGTTTTGTTATCGCCAAGGCAGCAATAAAAAATCATAGCAAGGGTGCTTCATCACCTTGTGCCTTAGACCAACTGGTCTGGGAGTCACTGCTAAGCCTTAGGTGGTGCAAGACGAGGAAAAACACCAAATAAGCAAGCACAGGAGTAATCGGTCGGCTAGTACCTCAAGAAGTATTAACGGTTGCATGAAAATGTGTGAGCAAATCTAAATATTCATCAAATTAATAAATACTGAGGTAGATGGACAAGAGTATGATAGCTTGAATTGAATTCTCCGAGTGTAGGGATGTCCATTACACACACGTAGGGTTATATGATCAATGGTTGGATGAAAGGTAGGAATGAAGAATAAGATGATGTTTTATTGAGAGATGATTTGATTTCTAACATCTTTTCATGACAATTAAGATAGGGCTCATGGCAACTGAAAAGCTAGTATTAGTTGGAAACTCTTATTTTCAAACTCTTTCTTTTATGGTTCTTATCTTTATATGTAAATTTCACCATCTCTCTTTTATTATAGGATTTTGTGGGTGTAATCCGCTGAAAACCCTCAGGAGACAACACTCCTCCTACTAGGGACACCTAGAGATTTAACGGCTTGTTGCACGTGCTCAGTGCAATCGTGTTTGCCTACGAAAGTGTGCTTAGTTTTCTCCTTTCTTTTTATTCTTCTCTTGAATAAACTAGTTTGCTCGGGATGATCAAAGACTAGTTTGGGGGTATTTGTTCAGTTGATAAAACTGCACATTTGTTATTACATTCTTCCTACTATTTCTATACTAAAAAGGTCTTTATTATAATATATCATACATATGAGGGTTTATCTGTAAAAATACTATTTTTCATGTGTTCATATATTATAATTAACATTTGGTAGGAAAATGTATGCAAAGATACCATTGACCAAATCTTAATGGTGAAATTAATATCCCAATAAAACAAAACTCCACTAATATTATTTGTTGAGATTGTGCAGAATTTTTCAGGGCTAAATATCAAGGGAATCAAAGTTGTTAAGAGCAAACCTACCTAATTAAGAAAGCAAATTAAGAAATCAAGTCTGGCAGAAGTAAAGAAAAGATTTTCAATTTCCAAAAGTTCCAGAGATCTCCACGTGTCACAAGAAGAAAAGCCCAGAAGACAAAATCCAATGATCCTTATACAAGACCGCGGATCCGTGGTCAAACCTACCCGTTGACCGCGGATCCGCCGTGGGTCAGAGTTGTTGGGAGCTGCGATTTTTCTGGTGAAATCTTAACTCTTGGCTTCCAAATTTGGAAGCTAGGGTTCTGGCTTTTGGAGTATAAATAAGGACCGAGAGCCCTTGGAAAAATTATCAAGCCGACGAGATCATGAAGTCCAAGACGGCTCACACATCCAGGCTGATCATCAACGGTTCATCTACCTCCTTAGAAGAGATCGAGAAGCAAACTAGCATTTGTAATCATTTTCTAAGGAAATAAAGTGTAATTGATTCTGTTGATTAATAAAGGTAGTTCTTTTTCTTATTCTATTTCTTTGTAGTTTTAATATGATTTCCCTCTCCATCTCTTCTTATCCGAACATGCGCGAGTAATTCTCCGCTTGTTAGGGTTCGTAGGATTATGGTAGATTAATGGATGATGAAGATCCTTAAACTCTTTTTACATCCTATAAAGTTTATAAACTTTACCAAAAGAATCATTAACATCCTAATCGGGCGCGCTACCAATTCATTGTTAGTCTCGACCGCGATTAGAGATGAGATTAATGATTGTTTTGGTAAAGGCTAGGTATGAACGGAGTTCCGTGTCGAGATAAGGGTTAAGAGTGGGATTCCTTTTCCCTCCAGAAACCCTAATCTACATGCATCACTGTCGTTCTAGTTTTAAATCTATTAAAGGATAAAAAGGGTAATTTTTAATTAATCATCCATAACTACTAAATCCTAACGAACCCTACAAGCCCCTTCTTATATTAACTACATCCATAAATAATCTAGATCTATATTGTGCATTGGTGCTTAACGTAGATCTAGAAACCATTCTACAATATTCTTTATCCCTCCTCTCTTTTTCAACACATCTAAAGTAAGAGTAAAAGATTCATCGTTTCCCTGAGGACGACCCGTACTCATCTCGGTCTAGCTACACGCTACACTGTTATTGATTGTGGTTACTTTAACTACAAACACACTTTTTCGTATCAATCATGTCTGTTCATCGAACTCCCACCTCAACAGAAGCAACTAGGGAACCTAGTTCGCTAAACTAGATATCGTAGACGATGTAGAGAATGTATATGGAATACATTGTCTCTCATAGCCAAAGGATTCTCAACTCACGAGACAAGAATGACTTGATGTAAGTAGAAGAAGACTTGAAGAAAAATAGCTTGTGAGAAAATTGCATAAGGAAAGAGAATAGATTTCTTGTTGTGAACTGAACCAAACTCATTATTCCTTGGAATAAACCTAAATGAAATAATCAAATAGGTTCAATTCACAACCTAGTGATTCATGGCTTGAAAACTCACCAAGTGTCATTAAAAGCCATGCTCAAATTCATGCATAATCCACCTCATTTCCTCCACTCAAAAAATGAATAATCATTTAAACCAAAATGATAAATACAATTACGAGGTGTCTCTTCTAGAAGTATCTTTGAACAATTTAGAAAAAATGTCCCTCGTCTGTATATACATATCCGTATCCGTATTCCGAAAAATACGAATACAAAAGAGACAAAAACAATCCATCAGAATAATACTAGGATCTGACTTAAACCAAAACCCACTAGTATTATCTATCCGAATCGTCATCAATGCACAATTACACGTACGCGATCGAACCCTGACGTAAGACCATACGATCTCTACATCTTTTGCTCGATGCAGGGAAACCCTCTGTATGGAACTCTAAAAACTCGACACTACGCTGGCAATGGGTTTAACTACAGACCACAAGCGGTATTAGCTGCACATAACGGCCCCAGGTATATGTCGATAAGAAGGCCGATCAGAATAACTCATCCAAACTCCTACTGAGCATGTCTGTGACAATCTCCGTACGGTCCAGTCTGTTCGTCTAAGAGTATCGCATATCGGGCCTAGGGGGCGGTAATCATCAGACTTCTAATAGCACAATAAGTCATGTCGGAGAGTAGCCCAAAACACCCAGAGAAACTACTGGAGTATCTACCAGTAAATCTCGCTTGCCTTGTCCAAGGACTTTGTGTAATGGCCTTCCGAACACAGCGCGATATCATCCACTAATACTGTCACGACCTGAAATAGCATGTGACTGGCTCTTGAATCATATGAAGTCTATAGGACCCAAGCTAGTTCAAGTAAGCCAAAAGCCTAGAAATCTAAAACCATTTTAAATAATAAATGAAGGAAAACAAGTTTTAAAGAAGTGAAGAAAACATATTTTAAAAACAAGGTTTTTAAATAAGTAAGTCGAATATGCATTTTTAAATCCTCAAGTCTTTTCTGAAAATTTCGGCAGAGTTTCCTTTGTAAAAACTGGCCCAAACGGGGTACAACAAGAATAATATATGCATAATGATAAAAGGCATCCCCAAGCGGGAGCTAGCTCTTCGTCAATCGACGGTCACAACCACGCAAGCAATATTATATACAACGCCGAAGGGCGAGGATCAAAACTCAAAAGGAAACTCAAGATTATCAAGAAAACCATAATAATACAACGCGCGACTCTAAGGTCGAAATAATACACAACTGGTTTTCTAAGTCAGAATAAATATACAAGTTTGGTTGATGGAATTTACAGATACAACTGAAAATAAATAAGTATAATGGTGGTCACGATGCGAGTGAACCCACCTACCAAAGCAATCACCCAAAAAGGAAGCAGTGTGCCAGAAAGATCGCAATGAAACCTGTACGGCAAAAACCTGCAAGAACTGTGGTACAATGGGGGTGAGTTGCCAACTCGTGAATAGAAAACATCAAAGAGCAGAAATCGTATGTATGACTCAATCCTAAGTCAATACGATCAGTAATAATATATTCTCAATATGAATAAGTCTGAACCATGATAAAGTGGCAAAGGTAAACATCTATACATAAGTGTAGTACCAAGTGCTCGTGCCAGTGCCTCAGGTAGCAACATATCATAAAAATGAGGTGTGATCAATATAATCAACATGAAATCAGTGTCAACCATATCATGAAGTCTAAATACGTGGATATCATCCAACTATGTAATCAATGTCTGTACGTATATGGATCTTTTCCACGTGTCACCCAATGACACAAAACATCATGCAGGTAAATAACATAAAGCATATGCATGGGAGTATGAGGATATAAATCAATGTGTGTCTCACGCGACACATCAAAATTATGGAACCTGAGTGTCCAGCATCGATACTCGAAAACATCATGAAACCCGTGCCCAGCATCGGCACGTAAATCCTTATATATCGGACTCTGTCGGTCCGTATCGGCCCACGGGCTCCGTTAGTACGGATCGGCCGATATCATCTCTCGACTCCGGTCGGTTTCCTCCGTATATCCGCCGAGCCTAAATACAATCACCGGTAGGAAGTAGTCCCTTTGCCAGGCTCACCGTCTGTATACACAGCATCCTTTTCTTACCCCGGGGTACCATACCGGGTCCACTATGTACCCGCAATCGGCCTCATCCAGCTCCTCGAATCGGGTTTCACATGTCATACGTCTCAGAACCGAGAAAACGCATGGTGGACGCACTGAAATATCATATCAAGAGAAACCGGGTTTTTAAACAATGCATACTTTCTTTTAAAATGACCACGGTTCTCAAATCCAGAAATCTCATGAAAACGGCATATCTCAATGCGTAAACTCTTAAAGAATGATGTATGTGACATATGATAGAAATGTAAGCATATCCGTATATCATGCAACATAAAGCAGTAATAAGCACACATTGAGGGGAAAAACCGCTCTTTTAAATGAATCCTGTTTTAAAATATATCTTGCGGTTCCCAAATCTCCAAAATAAAGCCAAAATCATCTATATATGTGCAAATACGTATGTATGCAAGTATGGGTGTACAATATATGTACAAGTAGGTATATACGCAAGTATAAGTGTACAATATGTATGTGTGCCAGTATGGATGTACAAGTAGGTATATATGCAAGTATAAGTGTACAATATGTATGTGTGCCAGTATGGATGTACAAGTAGTCATATCCTGATGCAACAATCCTACTATGTAGTGATATGGCAATTATCGATGATGAAGTGTGTGGGCCAGCAAGTAGGTGTGCGTGGTACATACGCATCATCGATAATGGTGCTGGTGTCCTGACAGCATGGGTTTAATATAACAATAAATACATTTACACATGCAATGCGATGCGAAAAGAAAGAATATGCGGAAATCGAATAATAAACGCAACAGTAAAGGATCTGCATCAATATGTAAATGTCATACAGTTTTGCCATTTGAAATAAGACAAATCGGGGTTTTTAGAAAAATAAGGACTGCGGTGTTTTTAAGAAAAGTTACGTCTTTTGAAAATATCCATAAAATCCCTTTGCCTGTCTTTAAAATACTCACGATTCGTTAGTTTTGAAATAGGTATGAATCGGTTCTTGTCTAATATCTACTAAGTAAACTACAGATCTAACTAACAAGCTAATCGGAAGGATATAGAAACCATCTAAATCTGAGTCGATATATATATATATATATATATACACACACACACACACATATACATATACATATAATAGTCGGTGATCCCGCCTCAATAGTATCACATGCGATACAATATACAATATGACATTCTCGAGTGAAGAGCGCGGATCTATCATCAATATATAGCTCGTACGTAAATCCGTCGTACAGCATCCCAAATCTTGGTACGGGTCGAATATCACATTCATCTCATCACATATCTGGTATCCTCATCATCATATCACATGAACTGGGTACAGACCTAAGTCTAGTACAACTGATACCATCTATATATATATATATATATATATATATATATATATATATATATATATATATGCGTGTATGAAAACACACGCCTAAAGGACCACTAAAATCTCATGTCGTATCTCCTAATACATACCACATCATATCACCGATCTTATGGCACCATGCCCAATCTCATCGAGTCATCTCCTCATATCATATACAATACTCATCATCCATGTGTGTGTGTGTGTATATATATATATATATATATATATAGTCCCATACCTATGTGTGTGTGTGTATATATACGTATCCCCATATACGCACAAGTGAAACAAGTAAGCATGTGTGTGCGTGTGGGTGTAAATCTATTCTAGGGTTCGCGACTAAGAAGCTATACTAGTTCGTTTCTAACAACCCTAATCTAACCATTGAACACCTAATCATATCTTGAATATCCATGTCACACACACACACACACACACATATATAGTATATAGATAACATACTATACATCGAACTGCGGGGGTGCTATACGCCATCCACCCGACTTCCCCCGTAGATATAATCTACTCACCTTGACCTTCGCTTGCTGATGTCGACGTCGCCACGCGCTTGCTTGTCGTCTCGAAGTCTTCGCGAGGGTACCTACACATCATAACGTATCGTGCCGCATTAAAATCCAAATCAAAGCCAAAACGATGCACGAAACTCACATAGGTCAAAACCTATGGTTAGCTCTCACAAATCAACCCGATATCACTCGATATAGACGTACAAACGTCATGTGATCGAGATAAAGCACAAACACCAAAATTCAAGATTTAAAATACGCAAAACCATTACTCGAATCAAAACAGCAAATCAAGTTTCTTGTCCTAGATGTTGTATAGGGTGAAAACAATGTGAGCAAACAACACTAGGGTGATATATAGGGTATATGTGAGCTACTGAAGCAACCTTGACCCACCCCCTCACCAAGTGGCCGAGCCCCTCCCTATAAATTCCAATCTCTCCGGCCTGGGGGTCCCCATTGTGGTTCATCTTTCAACAGTGGGTTCCTATGGTCTCAAATTGTTCTCTGGAGTTGTTTATTTTTCCAGTAAAAATCCCAGTTCATTCTGGATTTGCCTGCACACTCAAAGTTCACAAACCGACATTGCAAAGTTCTGTAAATCCGTAATTTTGGGTTTCAGGTTTTGTTAGGTCTGGGTTTTGTACAATTGGGGAGTTTAAGGTCACTACTAAAGTCCAATTATACAACCACAACTCAAAATAACCTTAGCCCTCTCTAGGGTTTTCCAAAGTTCGCTAAACTTCGCAAAATCGATACCAAACTTGAAAAGATGCTTAAGCAAACGAAACACTACACTATTTATGAAAGGATTGCCTTATTAGGCACTCATGAATCCCCTACAGTACCAAAATGCGAAATTTCTTGGTCCAAAGTGTAGCTTGTGAACTTGTGCACATTTTTTGTGAAGTGGGAATGCGGTTTTGAGGTTGTTTGATGGGGTTTTGTGAAGGTTGAAGATGGTGGAGGATAGGGTGCTGCCATGTTTGAGGAGAGGGAGAAGAATGAATGATGAAGGTGATGAAGACAAAGAGCCATGACCAAGTTGACCCCTCACCTCTCTTTCTCACTCATGCCCATATCTATTATTCTAATGTTTTCTTTTTCTTTTATATTTTTTTTCTCATTCTTCTCTCCTGAATAGCAAACCCAAAACAAATAGACATGCATCAATCATGAAAAAAAATGTAACAAGTGTTAAAAATGACATGTGCATGTCATATCCACAAAATACGTTTAAAGCCCGATTAGCGATTTTTAATCGCGATTAGCACAAAATTAGTGTATAATTAATCGTAAAAACTTAAAATTTGCATAATTCACATAAAACACCCTCTTTTAGTAATTTCCATAATTTTCCAAATGTTTTCCTATTTTATCGGTATTTAATTATACCGCCTAGTAAAATATTCAATATTTTATTATTTAATTATAAAAATTCCAATTAATAATATTTTATTTTTCTGAAATGTTACAATCTTCCCCCGTTAAAGAAATTCGGTCCCCGAATTTTAATTTAAACCCCTCAAATACTAAAACATTTCAGTAAAAAGTCCAAGACGTCGGGTTCCGAAATCATCAATACATAAAACACATCATAGCGCAATGCATGCGCATGAACAATGAGCAGATAACTCAAAATCAAAACTCCGTCAAGTATCTCGCAATCATCGGAGTCATGGTGAAGACACAAATGTCAAATCCAATACGAAAACCAATATGATATAAATCAAAACTATACATGTAAACATCAAATTTATACATGTGGATATCTGAAGAAAATGCATGCCAAACCCTTTTTTTTAAGTCGCTGTGCGATGCGCATAACACTGCACAGTGGAGGACGCCTATTGTATGAAAATAACCATATATATATATATATATATATATATATATATATACATATATATCTTTTGTTTAATATGTACGTTCCTCCGTTTGAAAACAATTTAGAATGGTTTCCTTATTTTAAACGTTTCGTGTCGTATCAGACACGTAGGTAAATATTGAGACTATAGCTCCCTTTTTGGAAATCCCTTCGATAACTATCAATGCATGCAAAAATACCCAGGTACTATCCTCTGACTAGTCCTGCTCAGTACGAAAACAAATAGCAAATATCATAAAAAACGTACTGCTCCATAAGAAATAAATCCCAAAATGTATATAAGAATACCCTGTGCGTCTGGTGCGCACGGAAATCGAAATCAACAAATGTGCCCTACATGTGCACAGAAACAACATCTAAGTGCAACGGGTGTGTACGAAATACCTGTCAGGGGCAACGTGCGTGCCTGACAGCAAAATCATGTGCATCTGATATGCACGAAGAATCTCGATTTAGGGTATCTGGTGTGCACCAAAATCGCATCTCAAACATGCACTCAACACGTGTGAAAATCCAAATCAGGTGCATCCATCATGCACGAATAAAATCTAAATTATGTGAATCCAGCAAGCATGAAATCGCAAAATCTAATATCAAGCGCTGGACATGAGCAAAATCCAATCCAAGCGCCAAATATGCGCAAGAATCCAAATCAAATGCACAGAGTGCACGAAATCAACATTAATATCAGAATCGAAATCGACGGTATACAATAAAGCTCAATACAAATCAGGTATACCGCGGTATATAATCTCACAACCATGTGCATCAGCGTGCACAAATCAAATCAAAGCACTAAAAGTGCATGAAAACTATGCCGAAGGCATAAGGCAAATCACATACATAGCATAGGCATGAAATCAAAATCAATATATCGAATGACATCAAACCGAAGTCAGGTGCAACCGTGGTGCACAAAATGTAAACCCAGTGCAACAAACGCACAAAATATAAATCCGGATGTAACAGATGCACGAAATATAAATCTGGTGCATCCTGTGCAAGAAATACAAATACAGTGCATCCTGTGCACAAAATACAAATCCAATGCATCGAGTGCATAAAATACCAAACAATAACTAAAATGCGTAAATAGAAACACCGAGTGTACCAAGGTGTGAAAATCATAAACGTATGCAACTGCGTGCACAAAACACATATCAATGCACTACAAGCATATATAAGCTATACCGAGTGCATGCAAAAACTAAATCGTGTGCATACCATGTGCACAAAATCATAAATCAACACAACAGTGTATAAAGCATATCTCAAGGGTAATAACTATGCACAAAATATGAATACCCAGTAGGTGCAACCATGGTGCACGAAAACAAATATCATGAAACTCGGTCATCAAAACTAGATCATGCGATTAGATCGCCCAAAATACTGAAATCTAAGGTGACGGATACGTGATAATCGAATCACCAAATCACAAATACTAAATACCGTCATCGATATTTCCCCCTTCGCAGTCGAGAAGGTGTCGGCACATCCAATGCTAGTAGAGCAAGATATATACTTGCCTCCTGTTCATGACCTATCATCTGGTGCTTTTAGGCTCCCATCTCTCACTGTGCATTGCTAGTTATATAGCTCCTCGGATCAACGGCCCGATATGGAGCGACGATGGAATAGTCGCGCTCTGGCACATCCTCTACAGATCTCTGGCCAACCATCTCGTCGACAATGCCGAACTCTGGCCTGCTGGGTGTGCGCAATATGACCGCTCCTGGGTCCAAGTCTTCTCGTATAGTATTCCAGAAAGGTCCTGTCGAGGTCTCTTTCAAATCTCATTTCGGCCGAATTGCCCGGAAGTCATCGTCCTTTACTAAATCTATTTCTTGTTCCAGAACGGCTGCATACTCATCGCGACTCCTTCTGGAAGATATATTCATAATCAACGCCTCTGCATGCGTATCGCATCTCTGATGTCGGCGGAGGGGAACGTCATCTCATCAAGATCTCGTACGAACCTCTTACTCCACCTTCCTCTGCTGTCGACTGCTTCGGACTCGTCTCATCGTGGTTGCATGGACTGTGCTCCAATAGTTATACTCGTATCTGGAGTCTCCCAAGCAATGCATCCCATCACATGATATCCGAAAGATGTCGAACCTTTCGATCGATTCGTCAAAACCTCATAATCCCCTAAGAGCTCAACATCTTGGGTACAGTTTAATAGTATCGAGCACATACCGCAGCATCGATGAACCGGCCATAGAAGGGAAAACCCAAGCCTCACTAATGGCACCGCGGAACTGCCGCAAACCCTAAGCTTCAAAGGCTTTCACACGGTCATTATGTCGAGTTAGGGTTTCATTCTTCTAGAGGGTCAATAGAATCGCTTGCATGTCTTTCCGAATACTTTAAACTTGGAAAATAGGCTCCTGACATTCGATCGTCTCCATCGACTCTCAACGTACCCGCGTGAAGTCGTTTCTAGCTGGAATCAATCTATCTGATGACCTCGCGTCGGGGTAAGCGAACAAACCACATTCCTAGTCGTTCATCCTCGGGTGACTAGCGACCTTCTATCATATTTCTATGTTTATCCTCATGCTGCAGTAGCTCCAACATCTGGGCGATATCTCATCATTTGCAGCAACAAGTGGCTCATTCGTCTGCACGCTGAACAGTGCCTCGTTCATCATGAATAAGCGATACATCAATGGTCATCACATTCTAGCTGGCCTCTAGCAGTAGCCTGATCTTCTGGTGTTGATCTGCACGTCTGAGAAATCCCGTAAAAGCGATCCATCAAACGCTCATGGTGCGAAAACACAATAAAACGACGCCCCTATGCAATCGTATGTCTCTGTAATCACGCTCTGGTCAGTCCTCGTTCGTGACGAGCTCGTGCTGACCGCAACTCTAGCCGTAGCTCTCTCTGCCCGCGTAATCGGGGCAGTAAAATCATAACCAATATCGATGAGGATAGATCAAAGGAATGAATATAATACTGTGTAAGGAAATGTACATCCTAAGGCTCCTTAAGTGGAGTAGCGTATCGTAAATATGCCGCGGAATATACGTACGTTACGTTACTCTACTTAAGTCACCTACTCCATCAACCAAGGTCAACCTACGCGACGAAAGTTCGGGTCTAATACCCCCTCGACCATGTCTAAGTTCCGTAAGGTCAAGCCTAAGTTCCGTATATATACAAACGCTCTAGGCTCCGCATAGTCAAACTTAGACTCGAACCAAGGTTAACCTAGCGCTTTGATACCAATTTTGTCACGACCCGAAATAGCACGTGACTGGCCTTTGAATCATATGAAGTCTATAGGACCCCGGCTAATTCAAGTAAGCCAAAAGCTCAGAAATCTAAAACCATTTTAAATAATAAATGATGGAAAACTAGTTTTAAAGAAGTGAAGAAAACATATTTTAAAAACAAGGTTTTTAAATAAATAAACCGAATATGCATTTTTAAATTCTCAAGTCTTTTCTGAAAATTTCGGCAGAGTTTCCCCTGTAAAAACTGATACCAAACGGGGTACAACAAGAATAATATATGCATAATGATAAAAGGCATCCTCAAGCGGGAGCTAGCTCTTCATCAATCGACGGTCACAACCACGAAAGCAATATAATATACAACGCCGGAGGGCGAGGATCAAAACTCAAAAGGAAACTCAAGATCATCAAGAAAACCATAATACTACAACGTGCGACTCTAAGGTCGAATTAATACACAACTGGTTTTCTAAGTCTCAATAATATATAAGTTTGGTTGATGGAATTTACTAGATACAACTGAAAATAAATAAGTACAATGGTGGTCACGATGCGAGTGAACCCACCTACCAAAGCAATCACCCAGAAAGGAAGCAGTGTGCCAGAAAAGCCGCAATGAAACCTGTACGGCAAAAACCTGCAAGAATCATGGCACAACAGGGGTGAGTTGCCAACTCGTGAATAGAAAACATCACAGAGCAGAAATCGTATGTATGACTCAATCCTAGGTCAATACGATCAGTAATAATATATTCTCAATATAAATAACTCTGAAGCATGATAAGGTGGCAAGGGTAAACATCTATACATAAGTGTAGTACCAAGTGCTCGTGCCAGTGCCTCAGGTAGCAACATATCATAAATATGAGGTGTGATCAATGTAAGCAACATGAAATCAGTGTCAACCATATCATGAAGTCTAAATACGTGGATATCATCCAACTATGTAATCAATGTCTGTATGTATGTGGATCTCGTCCACGTATCACCTAATGACATAAAACATCATGCAGGTAAATATCATAAAACATATGCATGGGAGTATGAGGATATAAATCAATGTGTGTCCCACGCGACACATCAAAATCATGGAACCTGAGTGTCCAGCATCGACACACGAAAATATCATGAAACCCGTGCCCAGCATCGACACGTAAATCCTCATATATCGGGATCCGTCAGTCCGGATCGGCCTATGGGCTCCGTTAGTCCAGATCGGCCCATATCATCTCTTGACTCCGGTCGGTATCCTCCGGATATCCGCCGAGCCCAAATACAATCACCGGTAGGTAGTAGTCCCTCTGCCAGGCTCACTGTCTGTATACAAAGCATCCCTTTCTTACCCCGAGGTACCATATCGGGTCCACCATGTACCGGCAATCGGCCTCATCCAGCTCCTCGAATTGGGTTTCATATGTCACACTGTTGGATATAGTGCCCTAAGAGTCAATTATTGGATCACAGGCACGTGATTGCAATAATTGAGGAGGACCTATGCCGGTAGGACAGTCTTACTCGAGATGATAGTATGCTATCTGGTTTATCTTTATCATCGTGTACTGCTTTAGGTGACCTTACGAGTTGCTATTACACGTTGATAAAGCCCCTAGGATTCTTGCTTGACTACCAGCAGTATGAGGGCGATCATATACGTGAGAGCTGGAGTCTATAAGCACATCCTTAAAAGGTCCCTAGTCGTGGGAGTTTCGAGACAGGGCATCGATACTCCGGAGTAGACTAGTGTATACAGTCGAGACCCCGACGAGAGGCGATGGCCGGTCTCACAAGCCACTGGTGTCAGTTGGTTCACCTAAGATGTATACAGGTGCTCATTGGGTTATGAGTACACCGGACAGGACTCGCCGGGAACCTGCTAGTTGGTATTATACCTGACGTTAGATAGCAGTTCCCTGGTGACATGTGTACAGATTAGTTCATCGACCTGAGATCGTCATTTGTCTCATGTGAGTTCCCACTGTGCTTTGATTACTACCCTACCACGGCTCAAAGGAGTCGTGCAAACAGGTTTTAGTTGGGTACAGTCCCGAGCCACATAGAGGCAGTGAGCGGATCTGCAGGGGTTCGTCTCTCCCGGTATTGGGGGTGAGGTCGCGCTGTGTCTAGGAGAGCCAGTACATGAAAAGTCCTTGGCCAAGGCAGGAGATTTGCTGGTGGGTATTCCAGTAGTATCTCAGGGTGTTCTGGGGTGCACTCCGACACGACTTGTACCGCTATTGGGGGTCTGACTTTTACCAACCCCCTAGGCCCGCCATGCGATGCTCATAGACAAACGAACCGGACTGTACGGATATTGTCACTAACAGGCTCAGTAGGGTGTCAGGATGAGTTCGCTCATCGACGTCCCTTTTGGTCAATAGCTGGTGGCCCATCACGTATGGCTAATACCTCTGACGTGCTAGTGGTTAAATCCACAGCCATAGTATTGATGAGTCTTTAGAGTCCACCACACTCAGTTACTCAGGTTTCGGGCGAAACGCTGTAGAGGCCATATGGCGATATGGCAGGGTTCGATCAGATACGTGCGGTATTGCACGGATCGTGATCGGACGGTTTTTTTTACTGGCCGGCTTTGGCTTAAGCCGGATCCTAGTATTAGATAGTGTAGATTTTGTTTCTTTGCATTTATGCTCAGTGGGAATACAAATGCGGGCATGTATATGCAGTAGTGGGGTTTTCCTGTAATTTATTACGGGATCAGTTTTCTGAAGTTGCCAGTTTGCATTCCGTTCCGGCCGGTTTTCCTTTGTTCTTTCGCGGCCGGACTTATCGATGGAGGGGTTATTTGCAGTTTGCAAATAACTTATTTGTGGAGGGCTTTCTTGCATAAGTGTGGCTTCATGATTATTCTTTCATCATGAGATGCTTTTTGAGTCCATTCCTTTGCTTTTCATATGATGGTTTGTGAGTGGATTGAAATAGGATTTTGGTGTGACCATTTCTATATGGTTTTATTCTTTTTTCCTTCTCTTGAAAAAGATTCCTTTTGAACTCCTCCACCATTCCATTCATAAGGGCCGACCACTTTGGGTAGAAGGGGAGAATGAGGAAATTCATATTATGTGTGGAAATTGATTCATCTCATTTCCATTCTTTTGCTTGCCAAAATTCCAAAGCTCTTTCCATAGTTCATTCTCTATTCCTCCATCCATGGAAACTTCTAAAACCCTAAAGAGACAACCCACTACACTTGCCTACAGCAAATCTTGGACGCGTCGGCTAGCCAACTTCGCGCCCGAGTTGCCTCGGTCCAGAGGTGGGAGCCCGTAAAAGATTCCGGCTACGTGGTGCCTTTTCCGACGAGGAGTTGACGGATGGAGGTTCCGCGGGAGATCGGAGTGGAGACAAAGACCGAAGGACACGGATCGCTTGGTATACTTCTCTACCCGTATTTTAGTTTGCTAGTAGCTAGGTTAATGGCCCGATCCGGGATAAAAGTGCGCGGTGGTGCCGGTTTGCTAGTTTGCAAATTTTTGTTTCCGCGTTTCCAGCGTCGGATCGACGGCCGGGGCGCCGCCGCGGACTTACATTGGTATCAGAGCCATGCCATTAACCATGCCTAGCTTGCTCTAGTATGTTTAGTACTCGATCGAACAAAATTCCCCAAAAACCGTATTTTGTATGCACATGTGTTCTCTGTCGAAATTTTTTCAGCTCCAAAAATTTTTCAGGTTCTTTCAGAATACTGTGCATGAAAATCTAAGAAATCTGTGAAAATTTGGTCGCGAGATCCCTCCATACCGCCGCGGAACCGCGGCCAAACCCATGCTTGGGCCGCGGTTCCGCTGCGCTTTTTACTATTCATCGCACCAAATTTTAACAGTAGGCTTTTGGGTTGGAAATAGGGGTTTTGGGACATTCTTTTTGGGCCCAAATTTTCTGTAAGTGCTACAGTAGTGCTTGGGGCCCACTTGGGTAAATTTGTTCGATCGGATATTTTAAACATGCTAGTTCACAGTATTTACATTATATCTGCGACCGTGAATGTCACTTGATCGGTAAATCCTGTCTAACTGCTATAGCCCGGTTAGACGGATTTGCGAACGTGACATTTACGTTGATGTTCTGTGTTGTGCTGTGATGTTGCGGATCGGTCGTGGAGGATAGCCTGGATGCAATGTTAGTACAGTTTTGTTTTATATGTACATTTGATATTGCGGGGCGAGCGTCCGACATGTGGACTGCCGTCACTGCCTGTTTGTATTATTCTTTTGGGGCACGACCTGGTTGCGGTCGATGTACCCGTTGTATGTATATTTTACTTTCTGTACTAGGATTACCCCGCGGAGGGGTGCACGGGTAGCCGGGTTCTAGAGGGCAACGAGCCCGCATCTCATGGCGTTGAGACGAAAGGGGCTTCACTCTAGAATTGGCGGGCTATTCGCCGCACTCGTAGGGGGTATAGGGTTGACCCAGGAGGGGTGCCCAAGTTACCGGATTCCGTGAAGTGCTGGGTGGTCCATTCACGTCGTTGAAGGGGGCTGGCTCGCTTCAGGTTTTGGCGGGTAACTTGCCACACCCGTAGGGGTCTAAGATTTCATTGCACAGGCTATCCACACGACCAGAGGAACGTCGGGTTTCAGTAGCGGCTCTATGAAACCCGGGGATCCCAGATATCTGTATTGTTCTGTGATACTGTACATTTCTGTGATGCTGCATTTTGTCACGTCTTGAGCGAAAAATTATATATTATATATATACTAGTAGATGTTGTATATGTTTTGTATCCGCTCTAGTCCAGTCCCCGCTCTGTCATTAGTTAGCTAACCTAACGGGTGATGACGGGACCCAGTGGCGAATGCGGATGGCATATACGTACGTCATTATTTTCGTTCTTTATGGCGTGATCAATTGATGGGACTGCGTTGATTCGGATCAATGCAAGATAAACAAACCTATTTGATGTTGTTGGAACATTTTTCAAAAAGCTGTTATTGCAAGGGCGTTCTCTTTTGTTTTGCATCGTGGTATTCAGTTGGAATATCCTGCTCTTCAGTCGACGAGGCAAGGGCCGAGATCCCTTCACCGGGAGTGACCCCTTGGACAGAAGTTTGCGTCAGGGCAATAACTTCACTATAGCCGATTACTTTTGCTTTGCATCGTGGTATTCAGTTGGAATATCCTGCACCTCATTCTACGGGGAAAGAGCCGAGATCCCTTCACCGGGAGTGACCTCTTTAGCAAAGGTTCTCGTCACTATATTTTTTAAAGCTATCCGGTTCCTTCAACGATATCAAGTTCATTACGTTAAAGGTTTTCGCCAAAAAACATTCGTAGCCCTCCGTCTTTTCATATGGATAGTCAATAGTATTCAAGCTGTGTATGTTGGCCAAAGTCAAGGCACAGTGTTTGGTAGCTGTTGGGTATTCATATGCAGCATAGATATATGCGTTGGTTTGGGACAGTCGTACTACTATTTTGGCCAAAGTCAAGGGTATGTACGGGTGGGTTCAAATTAACCTGGAAAATGACGGGTAGAACTTGACATGCGACTTATGATATGTTAGCCAAAGTCAAGGTCATAAGAGCATGGGGAAAAAATCCACATCGGGAGTTTCAAAAGAAACTGAAACTTGCCAGATATGCGCATACCTTCTAGAGTGTGATAACGTGAGCAGATTCCGTCACGTTATTATGCGATGATAGTTGGATCCCGATTCCCACTGATGAGTTGGTTTACTCCTCGAGTGATCCCGGCTAATTCTTCTTTCAGGTTTGGGGAAGAATTTGACGTTACAGTGGGAGGTTTCCAGATTAGATAAAGTGATAACCATTCTGATCTAGGTTAGAGTGCACGCTGAGTGTTTCTTTTCTCTCTCTCTTTGGCAGCAACCATTGAACCGACCCTAGACTATGACTCAGTGACCAAGTTGACCGAACCTTCTTAACACTGGCTTTTGGATTGTCAGAGTTGCAAACCTCATTGCCACTCCTACTTTTATCCTTTTCTCCAGGACACCCCGTATTACTACGAACGTCCACTTCCATTGGACAAAACCATCGTATGGTTATATACTAACTCGAATTTATTCGAGGATGGTTTCCGGTTCTGGAGAAAACGAATAGGACTATTCAGTTGTCTTTTCCTTTCACCTTCTCTCATTGCGAGTACTCCTTGGTTTAGGAGATAGTACACCTATTACGAAAATTGGATAGTCTTCTTCCAAACCTTAGGCTGGTGCCGAACGGTAGGGAATGAAGAAAACCAATTAGCCTAAACGGTGTACAGAAGGTATTAAGTTAAGACAAAGAAATGGATTAGTAAGAGGGCAAAGTAAATTGCGACTGCTATTCACGACCAAACCAAATATTTCTTCGCCAATCCTAAATCACCTTTGTATTTCTCCA
The DNA here is from genome assembly GCA_030015575.1 of Agapanthus africanus. NCBI lineage: Eukaryota > Viridiplantae > Streptophyta > Magnoliopsida > Asparagales > Amaryllidaceae > Agapanthus > Agapanthus africanus. The sequence continues at coordinate 764,068,486 of JASDDO010000019.1, read as the reverse complement.
AGACACTCCGTATCACTACGAAGATCCCAAGTTTATTGGATAATCCATCGTATGGTTATATACGAACTCGAAAGGAACTTGTTCCAGTTCGGGGATGGATCCTGGTTCAGGAGAAATAGGAATAAGGTTTATTCGGTTGTCTTTTATCTTCACCTTCTCTCGTATTGTGAGTGCTCCTAGGATTAGGACAGTACACCCATTATGCTTATTGGATAGTCTTCTTCCAAACCATAGGCTGGTGCCGAACGGTAGGTAAGGAAGAAAGCCATTTAGCCTAAGAGGGTGTACAGAAGGTAACGACTAAAAACATATAAAGGGATTTGGCAAGGTGGCAAAGAAATATACGGTTACAGTTGTGAATTCGGATAATGGAAGAGGCATTATTAGGAATACCCAGATACCCCATCGAAACATTTCAATGTTTCAGTTTCACTGTGTACTGTTAAAAGAAAACTGATTTCCCAATTAGATATTTGCTCCAGGGTATGTATTTACCAGGTTGGATTCTCACATCTGTATGGTTTTACAGATGATGAGTGGGAGTAAGTTATTGGGAATTGGGTGATTATCCTTATTATATCGGAATTCGTTGTAATTGGTGATATTTGAGGAAATCGCCTGGGTTGTTTGCCGGACGGCAAATATTTGGTTTTGAATATCCGTTGTTATGCACCAATTTCAAATTGATATATCTGTACGTCTATTTTTATAGAGTGAGATATACCTTTTTGAAATTATGTCTATGACATTTACCTATATCAGTGGATGGTTAGGTAAGGAGCATTGAACAACGGTGTAATTCTTCTTAACCATAAGTACAGATTTCAACCTACGACACACAGTGAATAAGTTACTAGACTCATGGGGACTTATACAGAGTATTGTATATTGTCCAGTGTCCATTAGGACAGAGGGGTTGGTCCTCGTGCTATATTCGGTTTACTTATGACATCTCTAGTTCTTAGACAGGTGTTTCGTGGAAATGCAAGGTCTAAGTTTTGAGAAGTTATAAGTATAAGATTAAAGTAGAGAACCAGGTATTGCAAGTATCGGGATTCTTCAAGGTGATTGAGGATGTAGATACTTGTGTATGGTATTCAGTTGATAGTAATGATTAAGAGAACTTGCTTCTCTTTCAGGTTACTCATAATTGGAAGTACTCCTAAGTTGAGTAACGCTGATCGGCCTCTCTTCCATTTAGTTGACATGCACTGGAGACAGCTGCATGATTTGAATCTGGTTCAATTAAATCAGTGCCTCTGTTTCTTGGATATAGAACAGTTCATATCTTGACATTGTTAAGATACGGGGAGTTGTCCGGCTTATGTTTAAAACCAGACTCCGGATAACTCAAGGCACGTTTCAGTAGTGGCTATTTGTGGGTTGACCCGGGCTATGACGAGGGTTGACTTCCATCTGGAAGATCAATAGTGATATTGTTCTTGACTCGCCACAGTTTTAATAAAAATGGATTTTTTCAGAAAACAGTAGTGGGAGTATGGTAGAACTGGAAGTGATTCCAGAACCGCAAACGATTATTGAAGATTTGATAAGAACTTAAAGATTCAATCTCGTTTGACATTCCATTGGCCACTCCGCAGATATGGTGGGTAACCTCAGGCACTCGAGAGGTACTTCGGTATGCTCAAGGACGGTGGCAGGGAGGTTCTTGTTTACCCAGACTTGCCATTGCTGTTGTTCCAGACTGTGAGACCCGGCAAGAGGATGAGTATACCGTCGTTCTAAACTAGCTTTAGAAGTTTATGTCTATATGACTTTACCAGAGGGTTGTTGTGGTCAGTGGGAGCAGCGGAAGCATTGGTGGACAGGTGGCTTATGTCTATTTATAGACTAAAGCAGATATAGCGGAGATAGATCATCTATTTCTGACGTGACAGTCATAGGTTTGACTTCATCAGAATAGGGGATGGATCTGTTAAGAAGGTAGTAGGGTGTGATGTCCTGGTATTTGGATGACATACACAGAGTAGGAAGTGAAATTCCTATACTACGATCGGTTATACTTTGGTCGTCACACAGTAGTTTCTCCATACAGGACTTGGATATTATAGCAGACATTCTGGTTACTAGATCTATGGTTTTAGATCTAGATTTGGGTGGTTTCCCAATCTGGGTACTTAGACAGCATTCTATGAGTATTTAGAATGGACGACTCTTGGCACGGTAGTGTACCTGCAGGTGATGGAGTCACCCTCTCTAAAGGTGTCTTACAGACTAAACTAGAAAGGGAAGTGCATGATTGGAAGATCACTTGCTTGGGCAATTGAGTCAATCATGAGATGTCAAGTACCACACCAGATGTTGTTCTTGCAGTAGATGCAATAAGTTGATATTGATCCAATCCTGGAGAAACATTAGGAAGCAGTTTTAGAACAAAAGTGGATGTTCTAGGGATATGATAATGACAGCCTCCTTTAGGAGACAGTTATCATTCCAGGCTTCCAAGGTGACCTGGATGACAGAGTGACTGTCAGAGTTATAGTTTTCCCTCTGACGAGGGGCAGTATTTTGGACAGGTGGTCCAGGTAGATACTGAGGGAAGGTATGGCGTAGGATACTGATTAAGTTCAGTTGACGATACAGTATAAGATGTTTGGATTTGGAGTTCATTTATGAGCTAGGTCCCATCAGACATCCAGACACATTCTAAGACAAGTATTGCTAATTTCGGGAGATGGCTTTCTCCGCGAACTTGAGATATAGAGAGACATAGAAAGAAACACCACAGCGGATCCACTCACTGAGGCTATTCCTCGAACGCAATAGTTTCGCAAACAAGCTTTGTGAGACTGACTAGTAGAGGAGTTGGGTGTTCGGTATCACACGGGCTGTGAGTATGCGACATCGCAATAATTAGCCTTGAGTGCAAGTAGGAGATTGTTGGATATAGTGCCCTCAGAGTCAATTATTGGATCACAGGCACGTGATTGCAATGATTGAGGAGGACCTATGCCGGTAGGACAGTCTTACTCGAGATGATAGTATGCTATCTGGTTTATCTTTATCATCGTGTATTGCTTTAGGTGACCTTACGAGTCGCTATTACACGTTGATAAAGCCCTTAGGATTCTTTCTTGACTACCAGCAGTATGAGGACGATCATATACGTGAGAGCTGGAGTCTATAAGCACATCCTTAAAAGGTCCCTAGTCGTGGGAGTTTCGAGACAGGGCATCGATACTCCGGAGTAGACTAGTGTATACAGTCGAGACCCCGACGAGGGGCGGTGGCCGGTCTCATAAGCCACTGGTGTCAGTTGGTTCACCTAAGAAGTATACAGGTGCTCATTGGGTTATGAGTACACCGGACAGGACTTGCCGGGAACCTGCTAGTTGGTATTATACCTGACGTCAGATAGCAGTTCCCTGGTGACATGTGTACAGATTAGTTCATCGACCTGACATCGTCATTTGTCTCGTGTGAGTTCCCACTGTGCTTTTATTACTACCCTACCACGGCTCAAAGGAGTCATGCAAACAGGTTTTAGTTGGGTACAGTCCCGAGCCACATGGAGGCAGTGAGCGGATCTGCAGGGGTTCGTCTCTCCCGGTATTGGGGGTGAGGTCGCGCTGTTTCTAGGAGAGCCAGTACATGAAAAGTCCTTGGCCAAGGCAGGAGATTTGCTGGTGGGTATTCCAGTAGTATCTCAGGGTGTTCTGGGCTGCACTCCGACACGATTTGTACCGCTATTGGGGGTCTGACTTTTACCAACCCCCCTAGGCCCGCCATGCGATGCTCATAGACGAACGGACCGGACTGTACGGATATTGTCACTGACAGGCTCAGTAGGGTGTCAGGATGAGTTCGCTCATCGACGTCCCTTTTGGTCAATAGCTGGTGGACCGTTACGTATGGCTAATACCTCTGACGTGCTAGTGGTTAAATCCACAGCCATAGTATTGACGAGTCTTTAGAGTCCACCACACTCAGTTACTCAGGTTTCGGGCGAAACGCTGTAGAGGCCGTATGGAGATATGGCAGGGTTCGATCAGATACGTGCGGTATTGCACGGATCGTGATCGGACGGTTTTTTTTTTACTGGCCGGCTTTGGCTTAAGCCGGATCCTAGTATTAGATAGTGTAGATTTTGTCTCTTTGCATTTGTGCTCAGTGGGAATACAAATGCGGGCATGTATATGCAGTAGTGGGGTTTTCCTGTAATTTATTACGGGTTCAGTTTTCTGAAGTTGCCAGTTTGCATTCCGTTCCGGCCGGTTTTCCTTTGTTCTTTCGCGCCGGACTTATCGATGGAGGGGGTTATTTGCAGTTTGCAAATAACTTATTTGTGGAGGGCTTTCTTGCATAAGTGTGGCTTCATGATTATTCTTTCATCATGAGATGCTTTTTGAGTCCATTCCTTTGCTTTTCATATGATGGTTTGTGAGTGGATTGAAATAGGATTTTGGTGTGACCATTTCTATATGGTTTTATTCTTTTTTCCTTCTCTTGAAAAAGATTCCTTTTGAACTCCTCCACCATTCCATTCATAGGGGCCGGCCACTTTGGGTAGAAGAGGAGAATGAGGGAATTCATATTATGTGTGGAAATTGATTCATCTCATTTCCATTCTTTTGCTTGCCAAAATTCCAAAGCTCTTTCCATGGTTCATTCTCTATTCCTCCTTCCATGGCAACTTCTAAAACCCTAAAGAGACAACCCACTACACTTGCCTACAGTAAATCTTGGATGCGTCGGCTAGACAACTTCGCGCCCGAGTTGCCTCGGTCCAGAGGTGGGAGCCCGTAAAAGATTCCGACTACGTGGTGCCTTTTCCGACGAGGAGTTGACGGACGGAGGTTCCGCGGGAGATCGGAGTGGAGACGAAGACCGAAGGACACGGATCGCTTGGTATACTTCTCTACCCGTATTTTAGTTTGCTAGTAGCTAGGTTAATGGCCCGATCCGGGATAAAAGTGCGCGGTGATGCCGGTTTGCTAGTTTGCAAATTTTTGTTTCCGCGTTTCCGGCGTCGGATCGACGGCCGGGGCGCCGCCGCGGACTTTCACACACATCTCAGAACCGAGAAAACGGATGGTGGACGCACTGAAATATCGTATCAAAAGAAACCGGGTTTTTAAACAATGCATACTTTCTTTTAAAATGACCACGGTTCTCAAATCCAGAAATCTCATGAAAACGGCATATCTCAATGCGTAAGATCATAAAGAATAATGTATGCGACATATGATAGAAATGTAAGTATATCCATATATCATGCAACATAAAGCAGTAATAAGCACACATTGAGGGGAAAACCGCTTTTTTAAATGAATCCAGTTTTAAAATATATCTTGCGGTTCCCAAATCTCCAAAATAAAGCCAGAATTATCTATGTATGTGCAAATACATATGTATGCAAGTATGGGTGTACAATATGTTTACAAGTAGCTATATACGCAAGTATAAGTGTACAATATGTATGTGTGCCAGTATGGATGTACAAGTAGGTATATACGCAAGTATAAGTGTACAATATATATGTGTGCCAGTATGGATGTATAAGTAGTCATATCCTGATGCAACAATCCTATCGTGTAGTGATATGGCAATTATCGATGATGAAGTGTGTGAGCCGGCAAGTAGGTGTACGCGGAACATACGCATCATCGATAATGGTGTTGGTGTCCTGACAACATGGGTTTAATATAACAATAAACACATTTACACATGCAATGCGATGCGAAAAGCAAGAATATACGGAAATCGAATAATAAACGCACCAGTGAAGGATCTACATCAATATGTAAATGTCATACAGTTTTGCCATTTGAAATAAGACGAATCGGGGTTTTTAGAAAAATAAGGACTACGGTGTTTTTAAGAAAAGATGCGTCTTTTGAAAATATCCGTAGAATCCCTTTGCCTGTCTTTAAAATACTCACGATTCGTTAGTTTTGAAATTGGTATGGCTCGGGTCTTGTCTAACATCTACTAAGTAAACTACAGATCTAACTAACAAGCTAATCGGAAGGGTATGGAAACCATCTAAATCTGAGTCGATATATATACATATAATAGTCGGTGATCCCACCTCAATAGTATCATATACGATACAATATACAATATGACATCCTAGCTCGTACGTAAATCCGTCGTACGGCATCCTAAATCTGGGTACAGGTCGAATTTCACATTCATCTCATCACATATCTGGTATCCTCATCATCATATCACATGAACTGGGGTACTGACCTAAGTCTAATACAACTGATACCATCTATATATATATGCGTGTATGAAAACACACGCCTAAAGTCCCGCTAAAATCTTATGTCGTATCCCCTAATACATACCACATCATATCACCGATCTCATGGTACCATGCCCAATCTTATCGACTCATCTCCTCATATCATATACAATCCTCATTATCCATGTGTAGGTATACGTATATATATATAGTCCCATACCTATGTGTGTCTATATATATATATATATATATATACACACACACACGTATCCTCCTATATGCACAAGTGAAACAAGTAAGCATGTGCGTGAGTGTGGGCGTAAACCTATTCTAGGGTTCGCGACTAAGAAGCTATACTAGTTCGCTTCTGACAACCCTAATCTAACTAATGAACACCTAATCATATCCTGAATATCCATGTCATACATAAAGATATCATATATATATATATATATATATATATATAGTATATAGATAGCATACTATACATCGAACTGCGGGGGTGCTATACGCTATCCACCCGACTTCTCCCGTAGATATAATCTACTCACATTGACCTTCGCTTGCCGATGTCGATGTCGCCAAGCGCTTTCTTGTCGTCTCGAAGTTTTCGTTAGGGTACCTACACATCATAACGTATCGTGCCGCATTAAAATCCAAATCAAAGCCAAAACGACACATGAAACTCACATAGGTCAAAACCTATGGTTAGCTCTCGCAAATCAACCCGATATCACTCGACATAGACGTACAAACGTCACGTGATCGAGATAAAGCACAAACACCAAAATTCAGGATTTAAAATACGCAAAACCATAACTCGAATCAAAACAGCAAATCAAGTTTCTTGTCCCAGATTTTGTATAGGGTGAAAACAATGTGAGCAAATAACACTAGGGTGATATATAGGGTATATGTGAGCTACTGAAGCAATCTGGACCCACCCCCTCACCAAGTGGCCAAGCCCCTGCCCATAAATTCTGATCTCGCCGGCCTGGGGGTCCCCATTGTGGTTCGTCATTCTACAGTGGGTTCCTATGGTCTCAAATTGGTTTCTGGTGTTTTTTATTTTTCCAGTAAAAATCCCAGTTCATTCCAGATTTGCCTGCACACTCAAAGTTCACAAACCGACATTGCAACGTTCTGTAAATCCGTATTTTTGGGTTTCAAGTTTGGTTAGGTCTGGGTTTTGGACAATTGGGGAATTTAAGGTCACTACTAAAGTCCAATTACACAACCACAACTCAAAATAACCTTAACCCTCTCTAGGGTTTTCCAAAGTTCGCTAAAATTCACCAAATCGATACTAAACTTGAAAAGAGGCTTAAGCAAATGAAACACTACACTATTTGTGAAAGGAATACCTTATTAGGCACTCATGAATCCCCTACAGCACCAAAATGCGAACTTTCTTGGTCCAAAGTGTAGCTTGTGAGCTTGTGCACATTTTTTGTGAAGTGGGAATGGGGTTTTGAGGTTGTTTGTTGGGGTTTTGTGAAGGTTGAAGATGGTGGAGGAGAGGGTGCTGCCATGTTTGAGGAGAGGGAGAAGAATGAATGATGAAGGTGATGAAAACAAAGAGCCATGACCAAGTTGACCCCTCACCTCTCTTTCTCACTCATGCCCATACCTCTTATTCTAATGTTTTCTTTTTCTTTTCTCATTCTTCTCTCCTCAATAGTAAACCCAAAACAAATAGACATGCATGAAAAATGAAGAAAAATATGACAAGTGTTAAAAATGACATGTGCATGTCATATGCACAAAACACGTTTAAAGCCCGATTAGCGATTTTTAATCGCGATTAGCATAAAATTAGTGTATAATTAATCATAAAAACTTAAAATTTGCATAATTCACATAAAACACGCTCTTTTAGTAATTTCCATAATTTACCCAATTTTTTCCCAATTTATCGGTATTTAATTATACCGCCTTATTAAAATATTCAATATTTTATTATTTAATTATAAAAATTCCTAAAACTAATATTTTATTTTTCTGAAATGTTACAAATACCGGGTGAGACGAATCCTATCTAACCGCCACTGCCTCCAAGTTCTTTGGGACTGCACCCAACTACTACCTGTTTGCACGACTCCTTTGAGCCATGGTGGGGTAGTAATCAAAGTACAGTAGGGACACACTCGAGGCGAAGTAGGAGGGTTAAGTCGACTGACTAAGCTGTACTCCTGTCATTTAGGAACTACTACCCGACGATAGGTATAATACCCACCAGCAGTTCCCGACGAGTCCTGTCCAGTGTACTCATAACCTAATGAGCACCTGCATACTATCTCCAGTACGACGTACTAATAGCTATGGGACAGACTATCTCCCCTGCTGGGATGAGAAGCTTATATACTAGTCTACTCTGGAGTATCGATGCCCTGTCTCGATAATCCTACGACTAGGGACCTGTATAAGGATGTGCTTATAGACTATCCAGCCCCCACTAGTGTGACTGCCATCACAACGCTGGTAATCAAGCAAAGATCCTAAGGGCTCTACCAATAAGTATAAGCGATATGCTAAAAAAACACATGCACATATTAAGGTAGAAACAAACCAGGTAGCATACTACCATTTTGAGCAAGACTGTTAGTCTATCCGTGTATATCCCAAGCTTCCATTAAGTAATATACAAACCAATATGATACAATAATGGCCTCTAGGGCATATATCACCAACAGCAATTTCCATTGATCTTACTCTAATCCCTTTATATATGTATTTACTTATAATCTTCTGTACACTGTACTCAGGCTAATTGGTTTTCTTCTATCCCTACCTTTCAACACCGGCCTAAGCTTTGGAAGAAGAATATCCAAAAATCATAATAGTTGCACTACCCTAATATAAGGAGCTCTCACAACCTGAGAGAAAGTAAAGAGAAGAGACAACCTAATAATCATATTCAATTTCTCCAGTACCTAGGCTATCCTTGAATTGAAATAAATTTCTGCGAGTTCGTATGTAACTATATGAGATAGTTTTATCCATTCTATATGGATTTTCGTAGTGATATGGAATGTTCTGGAGAAAGCAAAGGGTAAAGCAGGAGCAGCATAGATTTATGTGACTTTGTCATGAATCGCGACAATCCAAATCTGTAGCACCCTAGAATGTGATTAGGGGTTATTATGCTTTAATGTGGGGTTTTAGTAAAAAGTTTACTAAAACGGTTTTCAAATATTTTATCTGGAATTATGAATATTTTATTAGAATTTAAATTGGACTGCATACACATGTGCATGTTAACTAAGCTTAAGTTTGGGGATTAAACCATGCTTAAATAACCATGGTTGACTAACCCATTTAATTAAGTTAATTTGATTTTAATTAAGGGTATTTTTTTTTGGAAAATAGAACTAGTGTCAGGGGTTGACTTGAGTAGGTGAGAGAGAGAGCATGATGACTTGAGCATGCTTGTAATTAATGAGGAGAGAGAGAGGGGTTGATTCTCATTCCTTTGTTTTCATTATTTTTCCCTCTCACTCACACACACACCCAACAACAACAACGGTAGCAGCAGAACCAACAGCAGCAACATCTGGAGCAACAGCAGCAACACCAACAACAGCAACATCAACAACACAACAACAGCAACAACAGTAGCAAGCAGCAGCAACAACAGCAGGCAGCAGCTGCATCAGAACCCCCTCATCCTCCTCCTTCTTCTCCTTCTTCTTGCACCATAGGATCAAGTGAGGTATAATCTCTTCAACTCAACTCCTTTTGCTAAGGTTATATGTTATTTAGCTTCGGTTAATGTTTAATATGAGTTTTTAGTGCTAGTTTGTAGTTTAAGTGGGGTTTAAGCTAAGTTAGAGTTTTTATGGCTTAATTAACTTAGGTAGGTGTTACTAGTGCTGTGTTAACATAGTAGTAACACTAGATTTAGCTAAATCACCTTAAGGTCTCAAAACTTGAAATTTAAAATATGGTTTTGAAGCAAACTATAGGATATTTGAGATCTGCTGCAACTGTGATCATTTTATGGTTTAGCAAATACCTACAGATTAGTGTGCAGGCTTTTTAGAGTAAGGTGTAGGATTTCGTGCTTGTTTCCCCTCCCAAAATCCGTCGACATTCCAATGATTTCCGGCGTCGCCGGCCCTCCTGGTGAGATGAGTGTTGGTATTTTGGCTAGTGGTGCCTGTAGGTTTTTGTCTGTGTTTGGTATTGTTTGGTTTTTGGGGTTTAGCAGTTGGTGAAATCTGGGGGAGTTTGGATAGTTTTTGTGTTTTGTGGACTTTAACGATTTTGTTGATGGTTTAGTTGGAGAATAGGGTTGACTAGGCTTTTTAAGGTTAGATTAGCTCCAATATATGCTGTTGGTATCACTAAATTCTGGTAAATTCACCTAATTTTAAAAAATACCATATTGTTGCAAACTAAGTGTTTTAAAACGTTTTTAAAACTAAACTTTACGATATGTAGAATCTGTTGTATCTAGGGTAGTAATTTTAGTAAGCAAACATATACATTAGGCTATACATTGTGTTAGGGATATAGGGTAGAAACCTGGACCTTTTTCATCGGTTTTTGGCCGATACCACCCCTATGGTTGCCGGCCATTTTTGGTTGGACTTGTTAAATTTTTGCAGGTAGTTGTCTGTAGGTATTGTGAGGGGTTTGGTCTTGTTTGATTTTCTTGTTTTTGCTCCAGATAAAATCCGGGACCTGTTATCTATATTTAGCGTGGCGGGACTTGCGCAACACGTACGATACGAATCGAGGTGGTGTGCTATGTGTCACAGCGTGACGTTGGTTTTGCGCAACATACACGATACGTATACGTACGCATAC